>JANCYW010000002.1:0-598091 GCA_026184775.1 Cyanidium caldarium | reverse complement strand
CCCCCCCCCTTCTCCCCCATTCCCCACCATTCCCCCCCATCCCCCCCATTCCCCCCATTCCCCCATTCCCCCCCATTCCCCCCCATTCCCCCCCATTCCCCCCCATTCCCCCCCATTCCCCCATTCCCCCCCATTCCCCCCCATTCCCCCCCTAATTCACACCCGGTCGCCCGATCCCCCCTAACTCACACCCATTCGCCCGATCTCACCCAACTCACACCCCTTCGCCCGATCTCACCCAACTCACACCCGCTCGCCCGATCTCACCCAACTCACACCCGCTCGCCCGATCTCACCCAATTCACACGCGACACAACTCCCATTCCCCCAAACGCTCTCTCCCGTGCGCACGATCGCGCGCGCTCACATCGATCCCCAATAAAAAACAAATAACGAAAAAACATTCCCGACATGCGCCGCCCCACTCCCCATGCCCGTTCCCCACCGCTCCAACAAGCCACACACGCGCCACTCCCGGGCAGGGCACGGCGCCGACCGGCCATACACATCCACAAAAAACGCAATTGCGGCGTGCCATGCCACATCCATTCCACTCAGGTCACGCCACTCCCATACACTCCCACACACTCCCGTCCACAACACCCGCTCCCACACATACACCTTCCACACGCATCAGCACCACCACATTCTGGCTTTTACTCGACCACCGCGGCTTTTGCTTGGTCCGCGTGAAACACCGCTTCTCAAATCGCAGCAACTGGCACCGACGGTTTTTTTTCCTGTGATCACGCAGCATCACAAAGCGCTGGATGCTTCGCCATGAAGCGTCCTCCTTCGGTCGCCGCCTGTATGGCCTCTGGGACACGTCTGCTGGTGTCAGATCTCTGGACGATATTGCACCGGCCTCGCCCGGCCTCTAGACATGCTCCATGTGATGGCTGTAGCGGTTTACAAGCTTTACAACACACTTCACGCTTACAACAATTCGCCACGCAGTTCCCTTGTCGTTCCCCGTCGGTAACCGTCCTCCAACCTCACCGGGATCGCTTCCTTGATCATTCCCGGCGTCCCGGCGTGCACTAGCGTGCCGCCGCCGCGACACCGCGGGCAACGTTCCCGCCCGCTTCCGCCACAACGATCACACCTGGCCATGGCTTTGCTCGCCCTGCGCTTCGAGGCTTTGGGCGCCTCCCAGCGGGTGCACAGACAATCGATCGTGCCCGTGCCCGAGCACGCCGGGCACTCGCGCGCCGTCCGGTCCACCGTCTCCGTCCCCTCGCCGTCATCGTCCCAAAACGCTAACGGCAGCAGCACCCCCAGCAGCGCACTGGCGCCCCAAAGCCATATCCGCAAATGTGGCAGTGTCTCCCCCAGGTTCACCGACGCGACCAAGGTGGGCGCCCTCGCCGTCCGCGCCCCTTGGGCCACGGAACGCCTCACCAAATGCCGCGAAACCAGCTTCCCACACCGTCCGCGCGTCCCTCGTCTTGTGAGGGACCAACCGGTCACAAACATGGTGCGCCTTCGCCGTTGCGACTCCTCGTCTGAGTCCATGGAAGCCACTACGGAAACGGAGTGAACGAACGGACGCAGCGCGAACAGCGCACGATGCGCGTTTCCCGCAATGGAGCGCCTGCGACAAACACCAGAACACAGGGCCCTCCTCCGCGCTGCACTTCGGCTCCCGTCACCTGATGCATACTTTTATCACCCTCATTTCCCATCTTCACCCTCATACCCGGTTGGAGCTCGGGCCGGCGGCGCGCACCAGTCGGGTGATACTGGCCCGGCCGGGAAAGTTGGTGAAACTCCGGCGCGGCGACGGCGACGGGTTCTTAATCTCGCGCACGATCCAGTCGATGCCCTCGCGCAGCCCTCGCCCGGTCACCGCCGAACACGCCGCCACCTGCGCTGTTCGGCACGACAGATCGTCCAACGCCAACTCCCGACGCACCTGTTCCGGGCTCAGCGCGCCCTCCACGTCCTGCTTGTTGGCCAGCACTAGCAGCGGCGCGTTGTGCAGCTCGGTGGCCGCCCTAAAAAACCGCCGCAGCTCCTGCCGGCTCGTGCTCACGCTCGCCCGGTCCGCCGCGTCGACCACGTAGATCACCCCGTGCATGCCCTCTTGGTACATGGGCCACAACGGCCGCAACTTGTCCGTCCCGCCCAAGTCGTGAAAGGTGATCTCGTCGCCGCCCCACCCTATGGTCTCCTCCACCGCGCCCAGCGTCGGCACCGTCACGATCATCTTGTTCATCTTGAGACGGTACAGCAGCGTGGTCGCGCCGGCGTTGTCCAGCCCGAGGATGAGGATGCGGATCGGTTGACCGGGGCGATACGCCTCGGACACGGGCGGCGCGCTGCAGCACGCGCCCATGGGCTCGGTGGTGGGCGGTGCCGCGGCGTTCCGGGAGTGGCGACACGGCGAGGAGACGAGGGGACGTGCGCGGCAACCCCGCGGCGCGCCAGCGCGAAAAGTCGCAAATTCGGACGGCGGAGTGGGCTGGAGTCAGGAGCGAATCGGGAGCGGGCAAGGAGGGCGCTGGCGGTGAACGATCGAGGTAGATGTGTTGAGGTAGATGAGGATGGATCTGGAGGGTGCGAGGCTTTGGGGCATCGTGAGCGAGTGGGGCTGAGGTGCAGAAGCGATGACTCGGATGAGACACGCCCACCACCTGCGGATGGCTGCGCGGCAGCAAGTGCTTTCGCGCACTATGCTCCACTCGAACTCACCTCCTCACGTCACGTGTTCACGAAACGTGTCTCCGACGCGCCTCTGTGGATCCGGTGCGCGCATCTCGTTTCTCATCCGAGATGCGCATCTCTGGAGCAACACTCGCTTGACCCGCTCGCCGGCTCCCGGTGGCATGCCCATGCTTGCTTGTATTGGGCTTCTAGCGCCACTCACGCGACCCTGCTCCCCATCGTTCACCTCTCTTATCTATCATGCAGGCCCGCTCCCTCCTCAGCCTCCTCCTCCTGGCTTCGTGCCTACTCTCACACGTCGCTGCGCTGCCGGTGCTGAACGCGGTGTCGCGCACCAGCGACTACCAGCGCCCGCGTTTCGCGTCGCCCGACATACCACTGCACGATGTGCGGCTGCAGTCGGCCGGAGGCGATGTGGAGCAGGTGCACCTGATGGCCTGGACGCCCGACTCGGTGACGGTGGTGTTCGCGCGCGACCTGGCGGGCACCGGATCGGGCTCGATCCCGCTCAGCGAGACGGTGCACTACGGAGAGAGCATGAGCGACCTGAACATGCACGCCAACGCCAGCGGCAAGACGTACACCACCATCAATATTTTCAATAGCTACCTGTGGGAGCCGCCTATGGGCGCGCCCACGCTGGACAAGGCCGACGTGGCCGCAGTGATGAACACCGCGTGGTGGTCGAAGCCGTGGATGTATTCGTACTACAATTTCAGCGTGGACGACGTACACGATAAGACGATCTACCCGCCGTACGACAACCCGCTGGCGTACTACGCGTCGCCGCTGATCTATACGGCGACAATGACCGGCCTGAAACCCAAAACGCAGTACTATTACCGCATCGGCAGTTTCATGGGCAACTTCACCACGCTGCCGGTGGCCGGCGACAACAGCAAGCCGTTGCGCATCGGCCTGTGGGCCGACGTGGGCCAGACCAACGTCAGCGCCCTGAACATGGAGTATATGAACGAGCACGTCAACCCGGATGTGGTGATGTTGGCAGGCGATCTGTCGTACGCCGACACGTACGCGCCGCGCTGGGACACGTGGGGCCGCCTCATGCAACCACTGATGTCCACCCACCTCAACCTCATCTGCAACGGCAACCACGAGGTGGCCTCCGGCCCGGAGCAGAACATGGCCTACTCGTCGCGTTACCCGGCACCGCACCGCGAATCCGGCTCGCCCACGTTTGAGTACTTCTCTTACGAGACCGGTCTGGCGCACATTGTGGCGCTCGGCTCGTACACGGTGTACAACCAGAGCAGTCTGCAGTATCGCTGGCTGGAGAACGACTTGCGCTCGTTTAATCGTTCGAAGACGCCGTGGTTGATTCTATTTTGGCACACGCCCACCTACACCAGCAACTTTGGCCAGGGCGGTGCGACGCTGCTGCGCGAGTGGACGGAGGATCTGCTGTACAAGTACGGTGTGGATATCGTGCTGTACGGCCACATTCACGAATACGAGCGCACCGCGCCAGTCTACAAAAACCAGACCAACCCGTGCGGTCCGGTGTACCTGACGCTGGGCGACGCCGGCAACCGCGAGGGCCCGACGTTGCCCTGGCTCGATCCGCAACCGAGTTGGTCGCTCTTCCGAGAGGCCTCATTCGGTGTGGGCTCGCTGGAGCTCCACAACAGCACCACGGCGTCGTTCAGCTGGCATCGCGTGGCCTGCGAGGACACGAACGCGACCCATTGCAAGACGCCAGGAGACAATAGCGCGCAGGCGTATGAGCCGTCGGACAGCGCTACGTTCGTCCGTGATACCGCTGCGTGTCCCAACCGCGCCATGCCAAGTTAATTGCAAGTCACGGGCACCGTAGTATCTCGTGACGTAGTGTGAGCCTATTCGGACCGCAATCCAGTAGTGGCTGGTCATCTCTTAGCATCGCTCAGACGGTGGCCGCCTCGTCGGCGCCAGTCGTGATTGTTCGCCTCGCGTAGTATCGTTCTCATTAGTCGATAAAACTCGGGAGTATGTTCGGCAATAGCATTGTGCGTCAGTTCATGTGCCAGCACCTCCCGCACCGAGTCGTACCTGCGGAAGCCTGCCAGGTCATCTGTGCGCAGCCGCAGGTGGATCGACTCGCCACGGTTACAATTGACTCCCAGCACACACACCGGATCGACGTTGACGCGGCCGTCAGGAGCCATTTCACACAACTTGCCGACGCGCCACTGTCGCTGACGGAGGACGTACAAAAAGCCGGGCTCCGTGGACAACCGTTCCAGGATAGCCAGCGCCTCGGTCTTGTCTGAGAATCCCTCCAGTGCCTCCAGTACCCCGAAACCATATGAACGCAGCAAGCGCACTGGACGATGCACATATGGCCGCGCCGCATACCGTCCCGCGACCGCGGTCTTCTCGGTCTCCAGGTCTTCCGCGAATGGGCGCAGCAGGGGATCAACCCGTGCCCGTCGCACACTCTCCACCGCCTCCGTTGTAGACCCCAGCGCCATTAACGCCAAGCTCAGCCGCGCCGCCTCAGTCACATCCGCGTCATCCCTGAGCAACTTGCCACGGCACAAAAGTTTCACCGACTCGAGGGCAAAATGAAACTCCGACGCCACTGCGACGCGAAGGTCAGTGTAGGGTGCGCCTGCAGGAACGGCCACCAGTTTGTCGTTCACCCGGAACGTCCACAGCTCTGTGTCAGAACTGGAGATTGTCGGCGTCTCACTTACTTTCGCAGCCATGCGATCTGTTGAGTGTCTCACGAACACGCCCTCAAAAGCCGCACTCCCCGCTGAAACCAACAACGCCCGCTGCGGTCTCGATGGCCCCACGGAGCCAGCGTGGCTCGTTCAGTTACTTTACTCTTCCCTAGTTGCGCTGTCCCTGATGATCCTCAGATTCCGGCGACTTTTTTCTCTTACCCCCAAACAGCTTTCCCATCACATCCGCTTCCTCATCTACATAACCCTGGTCAACGTAGGGCAACCGAAGATCAAATCGCTCCCCGTTATCATACCGCGGGATCCCAAACGACGCCATGGGAACCGGTATCCCGCTCTCGTCCTCCTCCGTGTAGCCCACCTCCTTCCACGTGCCCGCAGCCCGCTCCTTGTCCCGCTGTCGCTTCCAGGCGATGAGCGGATCCTCGCCCGGCTGCGGCTTCTCCTTGGTGTCTAACGCCTCTTGAATCTTGCGTCGACGCTCGTCCACCCCCTCAAGGTGCCGGCCCTCCCGACGCGCCGCCAACTTGTCCGCCATAATCCGCATCTGCTCCTCCCTCTCCAAGTCGCGCGGGCTCTTGCGCCTCTTCCCGCCGAACAACCCCTCAAACAACCCAGCGCACACGCTCATCTTCCTCGTTTCCTGCCGCCTCCTCACGGCAGTGCGAACAGCCTCCGGACGTAAAGCGACGCCACCGATGAACATCCTCCTGGTGCTACGGTCATTCAGGGTGGCGGCGGGAACGCGGCCGATTGCCAAGCTCAAAGCGCGCGCCGCCCATCGACGGATGTCTCTCTCAGGGTTCCTCTCCTGGGAACCCACTCCCCGCCCATGCGTCTGACGTTCCTGTTCATGACACCCCTCACCAAACTCACCCCACCCAACCTCATCACCGATGCAACCACAGCGCTCTTAGTCAGTGCTGGCTCCTTCTCCCCGCCCACCATGCTCCACTTGCTCTCCCTGGAACAAGCCCGCGACCATGTCCGCTTCGTGCTGGGCAAGACGGTGATCGGCGGCCTTCTCTCCCCGGTCAACGACGCCTACCACAAACCTTCACTGATTTCCGCCGCCCACCGCCTGCAAATGTGCCGCCTGGCGGTGGCCGACTCGGAGTGGATCGACGTCGACGAGTGGGAAGCCCACCAGCCGCGCTACGTGCCCACTTTCCGAGTGTTGCAGCATCTACACAAAACGCTGCAAGCCACTGCACACCCCGAGTGGCAGCGCGCCCAGCTCTATCTGGTGGGCGGTGCCGACCTGGTGGCCGCGATGGACGATCCCGCCGAGTGGCCCCCGGAGCACGTGGAGCAGCTGCTGACCGAGGGGCAGCTGCTGGCGCTGCCGCGACCCGCTGCCTCTCCGACTCAGGAGGCCGCGTTCCAGCGAATGTTGCAGCGATATCCCGGACGCATCCATTACGTGGAGCAGGCGCCCGTGGTGGCCAACGTCTCCGCCACCCTGTTACGGCAGCAGGTCGCCCGCGGCGCCTCCATCCGATACCTGACGCCGCGCGCCGTCGAGGATTACATTCGGCAACATCGCTTATACAGTCAGTGATGCCCGCACGAATGGCATTGCTTTACGGCAGCGAGTCGCGCCGTCGGCCTACACCCTCTCTGGGCCTCAATCATCCACCGCCTCATCCTCTTTCGGCTCGGCACCTCGAACCGGCAGCGCGCTGCACACCCGCGCAATAGCCTCCGTGGTCAACCGATGCGCCGCCGTGAGCACCTCGGCACTGGACGCCCAAATGCTCTCCAACTCCTTCTCGTCCTCGGGCTGCTCCTCGATAGAGTCGTGGCGCGAACGGCAGCCCGACGTCACCACCGAGATCTCCACTGTATCCACCGTCAGCGCCGCCTGTTGCAGCCGCCTCCGTGGCGTCATGGGCCACGGCGTCTCCTCGACGTTTTTCAGGCGCCAGAAACGCACCGCCCATCCGGGGTGATGTTTCTCGCACCAACGCTGCAGCCCGGTCAAGTAGGTGGACCGCCGGTGCGCGCTGGTCGTGTTGCGGATGCCGTGCAGCACGTTCTCGATGATGGTCGGGTCGTACAACAAGTTGCCGGAGAACGGCTCGATGACCACTTTGCCGTGCACGTGTTGATAGCCCCAGAACGGCACTTTTGAGACCCAGTCACCCGGAGTGACCCAGCGGAACGAGAGCGGCACCGCCATCTCAAAGGCGCTGCGGAACCACAGGTTGCCCACCCGCGGCGAACCGTACGTCGCGCACATCACCCGGTGGAACGCCAGTGGCAGCCGGCCTTCGTCGCCGTAGTACACGAAATCGAAGGCGGCCAGCGTGGCCAGCGCGCCGCCCAGCGAGTGACCGCAGAAGAGGATCGGTTTGCGCGGCGCCGCCTCCTCGCCGGTCCGCGACGCCCACCGACGCCGTCGCCGCAGCTCGCGCCGCACGCTGCTCTCCGCAGGCGCCACGGGCACCAACCGCGACGCTTCAGGATATTCGCGGGCGTGCAGCTCGGCCCACTCGGGCATGTGCTGGTGCTGCGCCAGCAGCGCATGGCGAAGCCAGATGCCCGACGCCAACCGCCGCGCCGGCGAACGAGTGAACTGCGCTCGCTGATCGACCGGCGCGTCTTCGCTCTGCTCGCTGTCGGACGCGTCCGAGTCGCTTTCGGGGCGCTGATGTCGATGGGCAGAGCCGGTGGTGGCGCACTCGACCTCCTCACGCACCAAAATCTCCTCCAGCGTCTGATACAGCTGCTCCCGCAGCGACAAATACGCCAGCAAAAAGCCCTCGTGAACCAACATCGGAAGGCGGTGGCGCGCGAACGAGCGCATTCGCGTCAACGCATCATCACCGGCCGTAGTCGCTCGCCGCGTCGTCACTGTAGCGCCGCCTTCAGCGTCCGACTCCCGATCATCCCAGATGGCATCGTTGTCTGTGCCAGTCTCCTTCTCCCGGACCGATCGGTGCAAGCGTTTGCGCACGCTGCTGCCTAGGTACCTGTCCAGGCGCACGCGCCTCGAGTTGAGGTCGGTGCGGATGTTGCGCAGGCTCTTGGTGCCGCGAAAACACACCACTACCCGGTCGACACACTCGACAATCACCGCGTGCGAGTCGGTGCGCTTGTCGCACAGGCGGCGCACGAAACGCATGCTCATCGGATGTGACGGACCGACACCCTGCGCGTCGAAGAACTGATCAAAAGTGTCGCGACGCTGCCAAAAGCGGTACGGCAGGAACGCCAGGTTGAACAGCAGAATCTGCGTCTCCAGCGTCAACGATGGGAACATCCAATGCCCGTTCTGCATGACGCATTCCGCCTCGGTCTGATAGTACTGGCGAACGCGGATGGCCAACGCATCCTCCTCATCGCTGCTGCTGCTGCTGCCGCCACCGTCCGATTCCTCGGCGACCGCGGCGGCATTGGCAACGGCGCCGTGCGGAGCCTGGTCCGCTCGCCGGCGGTGACGATGGCGATGCCAGCGGAACAGCTGCCGCACCGCCCGCATCCAGGGCGTGATCAAGCCGCCCACTGTGGCCGGCAGATGCACGTAAAGCAACAACACCGACCAATTGAGCACCATGATGAAGAAACCGGCCGCCAACAGGTTGGCACCGATGAAGGTGATGTTCTTGCCGTTCACCGGCAGCGTCGCCGCGTCCAGTGAGTAGATGGCCGCGCCGATGGTGCCCACAATGCACAGCACGAGGTAGGTGGCGAACGTGAGCAGGGCGAAAAAGCGCGCGCCCAGCTGTTTGTGGCGGTACTCCACGTACTTGGCGCGGTTCAGTACGCAAAAGGTGCGATACGACTCGAACACAATCCACGCGTCCAGCAGCACGCGCAACGCTACCACCACCGCAAAGGTGACGATGACGGGCGTAGTGACCGCGCCGGCTAGCGCCGTCGGAATGAACGACGCCACCATGGCCGGCCACGTCAAGCCGAAGAACGTGTTCGACCAACCGCTCAGAGCGTTTTGCACCGCGCCCAGCACCACATACGCCACGAACACGTCTAGGTTGCTGCGCCAAAACGGGCGGCAGTCGTCAAGGTCGCGGTACGTGCGAAACATCACCAACGCCAGGAAGAAGAACCCCGCCAGCCACGCCAGCTGCCAGATGTAGTAGGTGTCCAGCATCGTCTGGATGGTGGTGTCGTTGAACACCACCGTCTCGGCGATATCGCTCAGCGGATCGTAGAAGATGAAGATGCACACGCCCTGTACCAGCATCAAGCGCATCTCCAGGGTGGTGCGTCGCCAGCCGAACTGGTGCAGTCGCAGCGCGTACAGCACGTCGAAGATGAGCTGCAGGCCAAACGAGATCCATATCAGCACCGTCTCCACCTGGTTCACCACCGGCAAGTTCAGGTCTCCGAAGCGCGCCTCCACGTTGGTGGTCAGCGTGTAGCCCACGAAGAAGAGCACCGCCGCGAAAAAGTATACCACCAGCAGAGTGAGGCGACTGGACGACAGACTCTCCAGCAGGAACCGCGCCTTGCTCGGGTCCGCGGAGATCGACGGCTGCAACTTGAGTTCGGAGACGCCGCGGTGTGCCTCCGATTCGGAGTCGGCTCTTCGCCGCGAAGAAGAGTGCGGTGCCACATCCCTCGAGATGAACGCAGGCGAGGGTATGCGAACGTTCGTCGGCCGGTCATGACTGGGCTCGGCGGAGGGTTCCGCGTCGGCGGTGGCTGACGGTGCGCGTTCGTCCCTCTCATCCCCTGGTGTCTCTCGCGAAGGTCGGGAGCTGACGTGCTCGTCCGGCATAACTCTCACCCAAGACACGGTTGTCTCCCATTCGACGGCACAGTGCGTCTGCGCTGGTGAACTCGGGGATAACCTCACTGGCCGCTGCCTCCCTCAGCTCGTGCGGTACAACATGCAATGCGAGCGCGCCCGAGCGCGGCCGACGTCGCCATGCGAGCCAACGCACGCGACGTCCCCAACGGCGAATCGCAGCGAAAATCGCGACTCGAGCGAACGATCGAGTGCGCGTCATCGGCTCGCGTGACGTTTTCTGAGGACAACGCGAGCGCCCAGCGTGACCGAATGGGGAGACGGCGGTGGGACTTTGGAATATCACAGCAAACCAAAGAGCGTCGTCATCGCAGTGTCTTTTTCCCAAATATGCTCAACGCCACATCAAGCCTTGTTCAATCCCACACTTCCACCCGGTACCTACCCTCCCGCACCATCTGCCGCAGACAGGCATCGGCCTCATCTGCCCGCATTCCACCACATCCTCCCAACACCGCTTCTAGCAGCGCGCGGCGCACTTCAGCCGGCATGCTGGCGCCGGCCGAGCCGCCCGCCACCAACACCTGCACCCGCGACCGTCTATCAGCGCCTGCAAAGCAGCGCTCGTACACCAACTGCGCATCCTGCCGCAAACGGTGCTGTACATACATTTTGGGGGCGCCCGAATCGGCTGGTCGCGACTCGGCCACCAGTCGCAGCACATGCTCTTCGGGCCACGCGTCGGCGTACAGATCGTCCACGCCCACGCGGCGGCACCCATGCACCAGCACCTTGTTGCATTGCTCCGAGTTGGCAGACGATCGGCGCGCGCTCACCGCCCACTGCGTGGCCATGCAGCGGAACACGCCGATGCCGGTGCCGGTGGCCACCATTAGCACCGGCACGCGGTCATCTGGTGGCACTCGCAAAACACCCGGCTGTACCCACATTGCGACTGCGTCGCCGGGGGTCAGCTCGTCGAAGTAGCCAGAGGCGACGCCGATGCGTTGTCGCCGTAAGCGGGTCACGTAGCGCACCGCACGCACACACAAGTCGATATCCACCTGCCGCTGACCGTGATCGTCCGCTTTGCCCATGCAGCGCCGCATGTCGCTGGCGATGGAGTAGCCACGCGGCTGTAACCGCGGCATCAGCGACAACAGGTGCGGGAGCGACGGCGGCCGTGCCGAGACGAAATCGCGTAACACCAACAACACCGATCGTTGCTCGCGGGTAATGTACGCCTCGTACTGCGCGGCATCCGCCGCCAGCTCTCGCAAGCGCGCCTGCTCCCGCGGCTCCGTGGCGAACGTCGCCAACTGCCGCAGAAAGCGCCGCCGCGGCAACGCATTCAGGTCGAACGAGCGCTGCACCACCTCGCGGCAGGTCTGCCGCACATAGGCAGCGTCTTCCCACACGTGCAACGCGTCGGGGTCCAGATGCGGGAACAGGGTGAAAAAAGCGTCCACCAGGCCGCCACGGTTGTGCGGTAGCACATACGCCACATCGCCGGGCACAAATGGCGCCTCGGCGGACGGCGTGCACACCACCCGCAACGTCACCTGCATCACCCGCTTTTCCTGCTGATCGGCACTCTCGGCCGCCGACTGAAAGCACAGCTCACGCCGGCCCACAAAACACGCTCCCGACAACACGCGCCGCAGTCCCGAACGCGGTGACGGCGGCACCCGCTGGCGCTCCTCCTGCCATCGTTGCAACGCCGCAGCGCCCAGCAGCGACCGCAGCCACTGCTGCCAGTGCTCCTCCCACGCAGCACCGTCACCCAGCCCCACTGCGTGATATCGTCGCGCTCCCAGTCGCTGTAGCCGCACGTCCAGCCGTTGCGCCACCGCATTGAACTTGGGATAGGCGCTATCGCCCAACCCGAACACCGTATACTCCACCCCGCGCAACCAGTCCGCCGGCAGCTGCCGCCGCAGCAACTGCCTCCACAACGGCACAAACGCATCTGGCGCCTCCCCGTCGCCGTACGTAGACACCACAAACACCACACGCTGCTCTCGCGGCAGCTCGCTGACGTCGTAAAACTGGGCAGACCCACAACGACACCGACCGCCCAGCGCCTCTTGCAACTCTGCAGCCGCGTCCGCAGCATTCCCAGTCTGTGTTCCGTATATGATGGTGATCGCGTTCGAAGACATTACTCAGTGAGCATGTTGGAGGCACCAGATGAGGTCAGGTCCGTCGTCGGCTCGGCATCATCTCTCATCGACGTCGCCGAACGCGACCGACGAGCCATCGGACCACGCGTTCGAGACGGCGCCCTGGGACACGCGGAACGGTCGCAGGCGGGCGCTCGCCGCACACGACGCGAAGAGGGGACGCCTCGAACGGACCGCAGAGTCGGGGGCAACAGCACTCTTTACGGGAGACGCTAACGGCTCACACACCACTTGGACTCGTCTGCCCCGACACCTCTCGAAGGAAGTAGTCTGCCTTTTCATTGGCTGCCCTTTTCCCCATGAGCGCGAACAACGCTCGCCGCGCCGAGGGCGACGAAGAGAGCGGTGCGCCCGTCGCCAATGGAGTCTCCCCGAATTCGTCGGCGCCTCCACGGACATCTTCTAGGAACAAGACGCTCTTCTTCCGCACCGACAAACCGGACACGTTCACGGCGCGACGGCTGCTCCAGTACAACACCGCGAGGAACGTCGGCTCGCGAGCACGCGACCTGCTGGCGTTGGAGCGTACGTTTTTGTCCATGGTGCGCACCAGTCTGGCAGCGGTGGCGCTCGGGGTGGCCATCGCCAAACTCATTGGCACTCATCTGGCCGAGGCCACCGGCACGGTGTTTATCGCGCTCGGTCTGGCGACGCTCGTAGTGAGTCTGTGGCGATACTACGGACAGATGCTCGCGCTGGAGCGCGGCGAGTTCGCCGCCGACACCATCTTCCCGTGGATTGTCGTGGTGTTCCTGGTGGTCGCCGGCGTCATCTCGCTGGTGCTCCTGTTCACGTGACCAGAGAGGGGACAGAAGCCGGAAGTGGAGAGCGCGGTGCGATCCGCGCTCACTCCCATCGGTTCCTCAGAGTGCTATCTCTCTCCATCCGCGGGCGTATCGACCGACATGCCAGTGCGCAACGCACCGAGAATGCGCGGCACATCGTCCAAGTCGGTGGCGCCGCGTAGCACCGGTCCGTCCTCCTCGCACAAGGTGTACGGGCCGACGCGGGTGCGCTGCAGCCACGTCATGATGGCATGCGTGCCCAACTGCCGACCCAGGTTGTCGATCAGCGTGCGCACGTAGGTGCCGCCGGAACACTCCAACTCCAGGGTGCCGGTTCCCTGCTCGGCATCCCACTGGGTGCAGGCGATGTGGTACACGGTGACGGTGCGCTCGGGCACCTCGTCCAGCAGATCCGCCTCGCCCGCGCGCGCATAGTCGTAGAGGTGACGACCGCGCACGCGCACTGCCGAATACAGAGGCGGCCGCTGTCGCAGTGTGCCGGTAAATAGGGGCGACGCCAACATCGCGCAACACTGCTGGTACCCGTTGGACGCCAGATGGGCAAACGATGACTCCTCTGTGACCACCCCGGTGCAATCCTGAGTGTCGGTGGCCCGGCCGAGCTGAAAGCCGGCGCGATAGCGCTTGCGCCCGGCCTGCAGCTCGCCCAACCGCCGGGTGTACACCTCGCCCACCGCCACCACCAGCACGCCGGTCGCTATCGGGTCCAGCGTGCCGCCGTGGCCCACGCGCAGCAGCTGGCGCTTGCGGCGCGACTTGTGAATCGGCGGTCGCTGCGGAGCTTGTTGCGTCGGCCACGACGGCTGCTGTCGCCAGTGGCGGCTGAGCACGGCGCGCACCTTGTTCACCACGTCGAACGACGTCCAATCCGATGGCTTGTCCACCACCAGCACGCCCTCCGGCGGAATCACTGGGGAAGTGACACTGCGATTGGAGCGGTGTGACGTGGGCGTGCCCGTAGGAGGTGGGCGGTGCGGTTGCATGGAGGCAGCGAGCAACGGTCGGCGAGACACCACGCTGCAGTGTCGCCCACGACCGACTCCACTTTCGACGTGCCTGCACGGTCGCCAGCGGACACGACACCGAAATGGCACTGCCCAGGATAATCTCATGGCGCTGCAGCACTATGCACCCTCCATGGCGCGTGACACCGCCCCCTCAACGCGAAACCCGGGAAGCACCGCGTCGCCCGTGCGGCGTCGGGCGGGCGGCGACGGTGGGACGCAGGAGAACGTCGGGGCGTGTGCACCCGAAGGACACTCCTTTATGAGTCTTGGCAAAGAGCGAGAGACAGCACCAGCAGCTGAGGAGGAACATCAACTGACCAAACGGGCCCGCAATGCAATGGAAGATGGCAATGAGTCGAACCGACGCACCACCAAACCGAGTCGTCTGGATCGGGTCGTAGCGGCGGCGGCGTTGGAGACGCTCCCGTCGCACGCGGCGTGGCAACGCACCGTGCAACAGCTGCCGAGTGCGGCGGCGCGAGTGACGTTTGCAGAGACGTGTGCGGCGCTGTCGGCAGAGGTTGCGGAGGCGTTGGAGACGTCGCTTCGTCAGATCGATGCGTTGGAGCGGGATGAAATGCCGGGCGCATTTGAGGAAGCTGAAACGACGCCAACTGACACGCTGTTGCGGCGTGCGCTGGCATACTTGTCGTCGGCGCCTGCCCGACGAGGACACGGTGGCGACGGCGCCGTGTTGCTGGAGATGGGCCTGTGGAGGCGACTCACGCATCTCACCGCCTCGACCGAACGGCGGGTGCATCGCGCCCTGGAGCAGGCCGAGCGACTGCGTGGCGAGCACGTCGACGCCTGCCTGACAGCGGTGGCGGCCAACTGCAAGGGCGAGACGTTCGCGGACACGTATGTGCGCCATGTGGCCAGCGAGTACCGCGACGAGCTGCTGGAGGCGGCCGCCGAGGACGAGGCCGTGGATGCCGACGGCCATGTGGACGGGAGCAAGTGGGCCGACGCGTCCAGTCGCTTCCGATTGTTGCTGGCGCGCATCGAGACGGGCGCCGTGCTGTGCACCGAGGAGGAGCGCCAGTGGATGCTGCAATGTGATGTACACGGTGAGAAGCGCGCTCGGGTGGCGGCCGAGAATGCTGACCAGAGTCCCGACGGCCGTAGGGACGACCGCAGAGCTGGCGGTATGGATCACTGAGCGCTGCCCGGAAGTCTCTATGTGCGGCTGCCAACTGTCCCCGTATCGTCCGTTGCTGTGTTTCAACCCTGTTGTGTGCCTCGCGGTAAGCGCTCTGCGGGAGCGGTACGGCGCTATCGCCACCGCACGACTCGTTCTTCGCGCCGGCCGGAATGGCCCGACAGGTGTTCTCCTCGCCAAGTTGCTCACCATGTCGGTGCGCGGGCTCTTAAACTACTGTTACGATCGACAGTCCGTCCGACAGACCAGGGCGGCCGTCCTACTACAAGCGCGGGCGGACTTGGCGCCGCTGCGGATCGGCGTCGACGTGGAGGCCTGGTGGGATGCGTGGATCGTACGGCCGCTGCAGGCACGCGCCCGACAGGCGCGCCGCGACTGGACAGCGGTGGACGACTTGGCGCTGCTGAACGGCTATGGCGTGTTGCGCCCGCACTTGATCGACTGGGTGCGCAGCCGCTGGCACGAGTGGTTGCAAGTGGTGGAGGGCGGCAGGGCTGTCGACGACGACAAGAACGACAACACCCAAACCACGCTCCAACTGATCTTCGTCTTGCCGCCGCCTCCACCCGCGCGCCCTTCTCCCTACGGCTGCCTCGCCTCGTCGCCCTACTTCCGCCACCTCGAGGCGCAACAACGCACCACGTTGGCGGAGGCGTGGGAGCGCGCCCGCCTCGGGGTGGAGGAGGGCGAGCGTGGCGCCCTGTTCGCCAGCAAGCGTCGCTTGGCCTTGCTGCGCCGTCAGACGCATCGACCCGCCCTATGGTTGCACTTGCAGCACATCCTCTCCGCGGAGGTGCCTCGTCAAGTGCAGTTGACGTGGATCGGCCACGAGCGCCGGACGCTGCACCGGGGTCAGCTGCCGTGGCGCGTGCTGGCCGACCTGTATGCGGCCGGGTATGTGGACGCCGTGTATGCACCCGAGCGAGAAGGTGCTGTGTGGGCCAGTGCACCCGACACCGTGATACTGTTGAACATGCGGCGGGTAATCGAGGACCCGTCTGCCGGCCCGTCGTGGATGATGGAGTATGTCCCCGGGTGGCCGGATACGCCCCTCCCAGTGTTTCGACGGGCGTGTGTGCTGGCCGGATGCTGGCCGCTGTGTCGCCCGTTTCCACCGCTGTCAGCGCCCGACGCGCCGCATTCCTCATTCGAGGCCGTCCTGTCGTACGCGAATTCGCACGATTGGACCGAACTGGCGACGGATCCAGATGCCGAGGAGTGGCTGGTGGCCCACGCCATCCTGACCGGCGAGCGCCTGATCGCCAACTCCATCTCCCACCGTGAGCCAGTGCTGGCGCACGAGACGCTGCCGCTCATAGACACGCCGCGGTTGCGGCGACTGTGCGATCAGCTGGCGCCAGCACGGCGTTTGCCAGCGGGCTGCCGCCACGGCTTGCGCACCCGATGGTTCGATAACCGACGCCAACGCATTGACGCCGGTGACGAGGAAGAGGACACTTTACTTTCTGCCCTGGCGCGCCTGGGCATCACGCGCGACTCGCCCGCCTACGCAGCGCTGCTTTGCATGGTGCCCGCTCTGGAGGAGCGCGACCACTCCACCGCGACCGAACTGCCTCCCGACGACCTCACCCGCATAGGTTTGTTCGTGATGATGGTGCTGGAGGTGTTGCCGACGGACGCGTCTCACCTGCGCCAGTGGATATCGTGGATGTTGGAGGGAAATGTTTACGCGGACACCGACCCGGAACCCCAGGCGTGCCAGCGACTGCTCGCGGAGATGCCCGCGCATCTGGCGGAGTGCGCATCGGCTCTCGACCTGGTGGCCGGCGCGCTCGGCATCGCCCTGCCGCCGCCGCGTCTATGGCCGACGCGTCCCTCCCAAGTTGATATGCAGACGCTGTTGCACGCCGTGCATTTCATGCCGCAGCTGATCGACGAGCAGTTGATCACCGCGTTGCGCCAGTGCGCGGTGTCCGGCTGAATGACTGTTTGATCCGTCCCACGCGCCTACCACCACACCTACAACAACAGCGCCGCATAATCGTACGGCTGAAAGCTGACCTGCACATAGTCGGTGCTGCCAAACGTGCCCGGCGGGGCGATATCCGCAAAGATAGCCGACAGCTGCGCGCTGGACAGCGTCGTGCCCGTGCCCGCGGCCACTTTGTCGTAGGCGGACAGCGACAGGGCGGCGAACCGGGCAGCGTCGCGTGGCACGGCAATGGTGAATAAATAATTGTACCGCGGCGGTGGAGCGCTGTTCGGCGCCGCTCGATACAGTAGGCACTGGCTCTGGCTGGGCAGCAGCGGCAGCTCGGGGTAGCTGTTGCTGGTGGCCGCGGCGCCCACCGGGGCGGCCGCCGCCGTCGCCGTGCTGTTGGACACTTCCAGCGACAACTCGCTCTGCAGCACTGCCTGCGCCGATGTGTGCAACAGCTGTGGCAGGCGCGAGTCCGCACAAAAGGCGGTCTCGTTGATGGTGTTCGTGTCTGAAGGCACAATCTGCCAGTCGAACAGGAACAGGCCGGTGTACTGCAACGCGTCCTCCAGCGGCTGCGGCGGCTGCAGCACCGGCGCGCCTGATCCACTCAGCGCATACACTCGCGCCACGTTGACGTCGTCGAGCACCGCCGCCGGCCCCAGCGTATTCTGCAGCGAGCTCTGCAACAGGACACCCGCACCGTTTGAGGAGCTGCCGCCCGTCAGGAGCGAGATGGCACTCGACGCCGAGGCGCTGCTCATGCCCAGCACCACCGTGCTCAGCACATAGGTGGCATCGGTCGCGTTGAAGATGCAGTGGCGAGGGGCGGCGGTGGCGTTACCAAACCCGAACGCCAACAGCGTATCGTCCATGGCCGTCGCCAGCGCTTCGTTCACCAAGCCGCAATCGGGCACCGCACCGCTGTCGTTGCCGGCGGATGCGGCCACACGCACCACCGAGTCCGCCGCCAACACTATATTGCCGACGCACGCAGCGCTGCAGTAATTGGGCGGCGTCGACGGCAGCGTCTGATTGCTGAGCAGCAACTGCAGCACCGTCAGGGTGTTCTCACCGATCTGATGCACCTGTTCGCCGGGCAGCGCGTAGGGCGTCACCAGTGAGCTGCACGCCAGCACCGAGACGTTGGCCAGCACGCAGTCGCGCTTCCAGGTGGTGGGCGAGAATTGGTACACGTTGGTGCCCGCGTTGTATGGATCCGGGCTGTATAACATGAAATGGCCGCCGTCCGCCCCGCCGATGTACAGACTGTTCAGCGTGGTCAGCGCCTGGTAGAGCGCGCCGTCGCCGTGGGCGCTGCAGGCATCCAACACACCGCAGCCGACCACATCGGTGATCAGCGAGTCGAACCGACCGGGCACCGAAAACGCCGGATATCCGTAATGGGTGTCAAACGCCAACCCGTACCGGGCGGTCTGCGTGCTGGCGTCGGCGGTGATGGTGCCGCTGAAGCCCAGTCCGTGGGCAATCTCGTGCAACACCGTGGTGGCCAGGTCGATGGCGTTGGGCGTGCTGGCCAGATCGATCGGTGTGGACGGGTCGTAGTGCCACGGCGCCTGGTCGTTGAGGTTGATCTCCATATCGTACGGGGTGCTGCTGGCGTCGGCGCGCCCGATGATGGCTACTGCCAACGCCGAGTTGTACCAGGTGCGTCGCAACAGTCCGGGCACCGTGTCGCCCATCACCAAATACGCAAACGTCGTCCCCAAGCTGTTGGGCGGGCTCTTGGGCACGAACGAGGTGAACACACGGATGGGCACTGCCGACGGGAACACGTCCGCCCAGCGCGCCGCCGCATAGGTGAAGGCCGTCATGGCGCGCCCGTCGTACGGCTCCATAAAGGTGATATTGAAGGTGCAGCGCGCACCGTGCACCAACACGCTGCTCTGGGTGCTGCCGCTGCTCTGACCCGCGGCCAACCGCGGCGCCGGTCGCCAGACCGCCAGCAGGAGAAACACGCTCAGCAGCGCCCGGCGCACACATCGCGCTTGACGCCACAACAGCGTCGCCGCTCGCCGCATGCCCGCCGACTCGCGCAAACGCTTCCGTAGCTTTGGTGTCTTGGTGAACAAGAGCGGTCACTGCCTCTCCAACCCGCCGCAAGGCGTCAAGAACAGCGGTGAGACCGGGCGATAACACGCGAAAACGTGTTCAGCGCCGAGGGAAAACAAGCGTGTGCGCGTTTTGAAATTTCTCGCCTCGGAGGGCAAGCGTCACGCATCGAATACGGCATTCAGAGCATGGATGAGCGTACGAGGGCAGGGAGGATCGTGATACTGCAACCGTTGGTATGCGTACCGCAGCTGTTCGTTGTATCTGGGAGAGAGGGGATGGCATGGTGGAGCACAGAGCGAGTATCTGTGTGAGGAATCTGGTCAGCAAGTGCCTCACTGCAACCCGGTACGCTCTGGATGCCATATCGGTCGTTGGCAACTGGTGCTGTGGCGTCCGCATGATAACTCTCGTTATTCCAGCTCGTCGCCTGTGGGTGCACAACGTGCGGCGATCGGACCACCTCGCACGTCGCCGACCCGTGAAGCCGGAACTGGAATGCGGGAGAGAGGACGAGGACGTCGAAGCGATTGTCGCGGAGTCTGGAACCACGGGATTACCTGAAGCGAGAGAGGGGCCACGAAGAGTGTGAACCGTTTGGGTGTACTGGTGTCTGAGACTGGTAGTTGTTGATCGTCAAGTCGACGAGTTGCGGTGCTTGCCGCCCAACTTGCGGGGGTTTCGAGGCCGGGCGTTCGGCGGCAGCGCTCGTGTCGCGTGACGGCGGCGTCATCTGCGCAAAACAACTCCCGAAAGGAACCATGCTACGCCTCCATTCCCACCGCTCGAGAGAGCAAGACGAACGCTCGAATGCTTCCACAGAGACGACTGAGCAGGCGCTGCTGACGTCGGTCACCAGTCTGGGCGCCGAGGCGTTGGACGATCTGGTGGAGCACGCGGTAGCCTATGCCACCCTGCACGGCCTGGTGATGGCAGGGCGGCCGCCGCCAAAACCCGCTTCCGACACCGATCGCGGAAGTGATGCGGCGGCACCACCGGCCACGCACACCGCCCAGGTGGTGCACGCGCCCTTCACCCTCTTTCCGTCCCCGGTGCCTCTGGAGTGCTTCCTAAAGGCGCGACGGCTGATGGCGCCGCTGCAGTGGGCGCTGGACCGTCTGGCGCGGGACACCTCGGCACTGCTACAGACGCTGAAGCATGCCGCGCAGCAAGATCCCTTTATCGGACGCCTGTGCAGCCTGCTGCACTCGTACCCCCTGCTGAATAGTGAGCCGTCGCTGTGCATCTATCGCGCTGACTACTTCATCACCGCGAACTTGCAGCAACTGCAGCAAGTGGAGGTGAACACCATCGCCAGCTCGTTTGGCGCTCTGGGCACGTTGACGGGCGATCTGCACGGACAAGTTCTGCGGCGCGTCCAGGCCGAGCACGCGCGGCACACCCTGCGTTCCACCGACACGGCCGCCACCGCTGTTGCATCGGAGGAGGCGCCCACGGTGCCGTGTCTGAGCGACAGCGCTGCGGCATTGCCCCGCAACGGCGCCCTGCTAGGCATGAGCGAGGCGCTCAATCGGGCACACCGCTGGTGGGTGGAACGCCACCTCGGCGTGGGGGCGGCGGAAGCGGCGCGCGCAGCCGTCGTGCTGTTCGTGGTGCAGCCGGACGAGCGCAACGTATACGATCAAAAGTGGCTCGAGTTGGTGCTGTGGCGCGACCACGGCGTGCGGGCGCGTCGACGCACCCTAGCGCAGATTGCCGCCGCCAGCGAACTGCCTCCTGCAAAGTCCGATGACGACAGACATGCCGCCAAACCGACCCTGTACCTATGTACCGACACGCCGCACGGCCGCCTTTGCGAGCCGGTGTCGGTGGTGTACTTTCGCGCTGGCTATGTGCCCGACGACTACCCCACCGAGGTGGAATGGCAAGCGCGCGAGCGCATCGCCGCCAGCAACGCGGTGTCGTGTCCGTCGTTGGCGCACCACCTGGTGGGCACCAAGAAGGTGCAGCAGTGGCTCAGTGAGGCGGAGGTGTTGGAGCGGTATTTACTGGCATCGCCAGAGACGCGGGAGAAGCTATCGCACGGCACCCGGGATGCGCTGCGCGACAACTTGTTCGACCAGCGCGACGTGGAACAGTTGCGGAGCACGTTCGTCGCGCAGTTCTCCTTTGAACAACCGGATGCGCGCGCCGTCGCAGTGCAACGGGCGCTGCAGCATCCGGAGGCGTATGTGCTCAAGCCGCAGCGCGAAGGCGGCGGGCACAATTTATTCGGCGAGCGCCTGGTGCGAGCGCTGCAACAAACGCAAAGTGATTCCGACTCTGCCGCGGACGCCGCGCACCCGCTGACGGCCTACATCCTCATGGAGCGCATCCACCCCACGCGGCACCCGAACATTCTTGTGCGCGACGGTGCGGCACACGGACCAGTATCCACTGTGGCCGAACTGGGCATTTTCGGGGTGTTCTTCGGTAGCAGCTCCCCGCGCGCCGACATCAACGTCAGCACCTACAACCAGGCCATCGGGCATCTGCTGCGCACCAAACTCGCGCACCAAGAGGACGGCGGGGTGGCGGCGGGCGTGGCCGCGCTCGACTCGCCGTGGTTGCTGCGCGCCGAGGCCATCCAACAGAACGCCGCCCGACAGCACATCGCCAACTCGGCTGAGTAACAATAGGGATAGGTGCCAGCGTCGTGTTCATTGGTCCTCGTCGTCGTCGTCGTCGTCGTCCGACCAAGCGCGTCGCCGCGATATGACCACCTTGGTCTCGCGCTCCATCTGCCCGTGGTATCGATCCAGCAGCGCGATCACCTGCTCCTCGGTGACGCGCTGGGCGAACGGCACCTCGCCCAATGGCACGGCGCGCAGCAGGTGATCCTCCACGGCACGCGCCTTGTCGGGCTTCACCAGGGCGATGCGCGCCAGGCGCTCCGCGGCCGGTTCGGTCAGGAGCTGTCGCAACAGCAGGCGTCGCCGCTCTTCCGCAGCGGCAGCCGCGGCTGCCCGCTGTTCGGACTCGTGGTCCTGGGAGGGTGCGCCCGCGCTGGTGGACGCGGAAGTGCCCGACGGCAGATCGGTGCGGTGACGCGCTCGCCAAGCAGCCGCCCCGTCGCGGAATTCAGAAGCCGCGGGATCCATGCCAGTGACGCAGGCGGCGGGGAGGGGTGCTACGTACAGTCTGGTGCCCGCTCGGAAAAACGATAATGCGTCTCCTGCCGGACGACGCTGACGATAGGCGCGGTGAACGAGGAGCACGAACACGTAACAGTGAAGTTGTCGGCAGGGCACTTTCCGCGGTCAATAAAGACAGAGAGAACAGTGTACAACTCTAGGTGCATACGGTGCATACCGCATGGGTCTGGCGATAACGCCCTGAGCGCCTGGAATGCTTTCCGCGTGCTCCTCCTTCCACCGTCGCCGCCTCTGTGATTGCCTCCAGCGCTCTCTTTACCACTGTCGCATACACTGGCTCGCCCTGCCCGTCATCAGTGTGCACATCCAGCCTCTTCCATCGCTCCACTTTCCCGCTCCCCGCCCTATCGTCCGAGATGCGTGTCTGGTCGGGGGATGGCGCCGGCGGGTCGCGGCAATCCGCGCCCGACCGATCGCTGCGGGTGCTGCACAAGCGTTTGAAAAGCCGTCGAGCACTGGACGGTGTCTGCTGTTCGCGCCGACCCCGAATAACGCTCCACGCAGTCACACGGGGCAACGCGAGTATTGGTGTGGTTGCGGGGCGAGATCGACGAGCCGTTCGCTGTCCAGGGTGCGGCGGGACTCGGGTTCCGGGGTGCTGCACGGGCGTTCGCTCCATCGTCTGAGCGGAAACCGCGGCCTGCACGGCACCAGCCACGATTCCATGGATGCCGCCAGCGCAAAGTCAGTGGGAGCCGATGACGGTGAGTCGTCCGCGGCGCTTGCGGCGGAGGGAACAGCACCAGAGGGCACGAGCGCGACACCGCCAACGGGCGCTGCGGGCTCGCCCACTGCGCCCACTGACCGCGAGGGAGCGACGCCGACTGAATCAGCTCCAGGGAGACGTCCGACGAAACGGGCAAGTGTCCGTGATACGGACACTCGGGCATCTCCCGCTAAAGTGCCCCGAAAACGTGGTCGCCCCCGCAAAGAGGAGTTGATGGCGCGTCAAGCACAAGCCGCCGCCGCCGGAGCGACTTCATCTTCGTCATCGCCAGCGGCGGCGGCGACAGGGCCCGCGGAGAATGCCGGTGCCACCGCGCCACCCAAGACGATGCGATGGCGCACCAGTGCCGCGGCGATGCGCCTGCCGCGAACCGTGCACATTCTGTACGAGTTGCCCGAGAGCAAGCCGAAGCGACCGACGACAGTGCCACCGAACAGGGACACAGCGGGTGATGCCGGAGCGGCAGCTGCGTCCGGCGCCTCCTCTGCTCCCAGCGCCTCGGCATCGGCCTCCACTTCCAGCTCCGCCGCAGCAGTAGATGGCAAGCGCGATGGTGACCGGTCGAAGCAGGCGCCGAAATAGGTCATGCGCCCGCCTGCATTCCTCATGTCACCCCGGCGCTCAGGAGCACGCATCCAGCCCAGCGAGGAATTGTTTACTCCGTGCACACTAGCACAAACACGCACGCGACGCCGTGCAAGCTTTCTCATAAACCCGGACGGGGCGTATACGCGGTAGCGTGCCCGCCCACCACATACCGCTGCCGCTCCGGCGCGCGCTCGATATCAGGTCCGCCGACCGCACCGCGTGCGGGGTACCCTCTTCGCATGACCTAGGGGTGCGCCCGCGCACGCACGCACGTCGGATGATCACGCCTTGGCGCTGTCGTCGGAGTCCGTGCCCTTACCAAAAATCCGATTCAACCGCGCTTTCATCAAATTGACCTCCTCTGTCGACAGCTCTTTCACCCGCTCGCGATCGGGGATGGCGCCCGGATCGTCCGCCGCCGACTTGCGGTCGGACCGAAACGCGTCCACGCCCGCCTCGTTTGCCGTGGGCGGCATCACCATCGAGCCGCTCGGCACGATGCCGAAACGGATGCCGGCCTGCTTGCAAAACTGGCGCACCATGCTCAGCTCCACCTCTTCCACGTATGCGGCGGGAAAGTCCTGCGTGGCCAGCACGGCCGCGTACTGCTTGGCCTCCTTCTCGGACTCGAACGCCAGCACCAGGTCGACACCGCCCAGTCGCAAGCTATAGATACCGTCCGCCGCGCCGGACGAGCGGAACATCAACACGAACACGTTGCGGATCTCGTGCCGGAACGGTCCGCGTCCCTCCATCATCGAGGCCACCACGCCCAGGTCCGAATAGTCGAACGAGCGGTTGGCCGTGTCCCATTCGGGTTTGTCCTCGTCCTTGTCCGCGGTGCTATCGTCGCCGCCGGTGCGATCCTCAGTCGGTCCGCGTCCACTCAGCTTGTTGGCGATTTGGGACATGCGGCGCCACAGCATACGCATGTCGAGGTTGGTGTGTGGGATTTCGTGGAACGACCGGTCGTCGTTGTTCGCATCATCCGGTCGGTTGTCGTCGGCGCCGTCCTCACCGCGACGGTCGTCGTCGTTGCCCGGGCGGTGAGCGCCGTCGCCGGGGCGGTCGCCGCCGCCGCCGTCGCTACTGCCCCGGTCGTTCACCATACGCAGGGTGATACGCGCTCGCCGGGACGCGGTTCGCGACACACGCCCGTTGAATGAAGCGGTGGTGGCGGTGCACAACGAGCCCGCATCCACCGCCGACAGTCCACACCGCGAGGCGGCCGCCGGCAGCCCCACGCCCACGGGTCGCGACACCGGCCACGCCAACCACGCCACCGACCGATTAGCACACTTGGTTTCCATCGCGAAGGTAGCAGGTGTAGGGAGAGTGCCTTGAACTATTTTTCGTGCACAGAAAGGATACACGCGCTTGGCTTGAGTGCTCTCCAAAAAACCCAGAGCTGAGAGAGAGACACACGCACACACCTGCGCACCTCCGGGACGGCTCCAGCGTTTCGCCACTCCACACCCGCGCACAGCACCCCCCGACTCGACGGCACGCCGCCGTTCGCCCAGTCAACGCCGCTGTGAAGATTCTCGTTATCGACACTGGTTTCGCCACCGTGAATCGGTCTGGCACTCCCGATTCACACGCTCACCCGCAAACAACGCGGCCCGACGCCCAACGTCGCAAGCACCCGCACGACCGTCGACGCTGCCAGCGTCCGAGCGCTCCGGGCGCATTTGATCAAAAAACATGAGACGTTTCAGAACAAAATGATACATTCGAGAAGGAGGCCGTGAGACGGGCCGCTGTTGACGCGAAAACCGATTCCGGTCTGGCGCTCGCGCCGCTCCCTCCTCTATCACACGCCACTGGTGCACCTTTTCAATCCATATCACAAGCCAATACTCTTTGTGCTGTCCTGGCGGTAGACCGTGCTCAACGCTCTCTGCCCGCCATGACTTAGAGTCGCTCCCCTGGCTCCCATGCCCTACTACTTTGCCATCGTCACCGAACAGGATCGCCTGGTACACGATCTCTACTACCCGCCACCCACCACCACCACCACCACCACCACGTCGATATCGCCGACGCAACGACGGGCCACCGACCGGGCGCCAGTGCCGCCAGCACTGCACACGTTCCAGTTTGTGGCGCACGCGGCGCTGGACGTCATCGAGGCGAATCAGTGGTCCACCCGTGATATGCACTTGCGCAACGTGGACCGCTACGGCAATTTGGCGGTGTCGGCGTGGCTGACCCCCGACGCATCCACCCGTCTGCTCCTGGTGCACAGTGCCACCGACGAGGCCACGCGCGCCGCCAAGGCGTTCCTGCAGAGCGCCTACGAGCTGTACGTGCTGCTGGTGCTGTGCAACCCGTTCCACTTGGCTACCGAACCGGTGCAGAGTGCCCGCTTTCACGAGCAACTACTCCTGCTGGCCAAAAAGCACCTCAGTGGATGAGGGGGAGAGTAGAAGCTTCTGGTCGACGTTGGTCGTGTATAGCCTTGTCTTGTACAAGGTGAACTTTTATATTCCACACTCGTACTGTTCCCTCACGCTCAACTTTGCGTTGAGGAGTTCCTGCTCCTGCCGCGTCCACCCCCACGGTCGGACGCGACTTGTCTCCCGGCGGACGCACCCGTTCGAACCGACTGCGCTCTCCGCGGCGCACTGCGGGGCGGCGTCCTCTTCACCAAAAAAACACACACACCTCCATCTCCCCAAAACCTCACCTCATTGGTCGCTGGGCGCATGGCTGCCGCGGCGCCAGCGAATCCGTCGCCCTCATGGCTGGGGCACTGCTGGCCGGAGGCGGTGCAACTGCCGGACGGGCGCCAGTTCCGACCGGCGGCGGTGGACGCGGTAACCGACGTGATCACCGTACTGCAGACCACCGCCGCGCAGTGGCCGGCGTGGCGCGACGCGTGCTTGGCGCTGGTGCGGGCGCAGCGGCACGGTGACGCGGTGGCGTTGCTGGAGTCGGGCGCGGAGTCGCTGGGCGCCCCGGCCCGCCGGCTGTTGACCTTTCTGCACATTGCTGGCAATTCCGCTGTAGATGCCCGCGACGCCGACCATGTCGCCGATGAGTACGCGCTGCGCCGTGTCGCCGCCGGTGACGCCTGGTCCACTGCTTTTCTGCGGCTCTTCCTGGGCGATGCCCGCGGAGCGCGCCCTCTGTTCGAGGAGCACGCGCGCGCCCTGACGGACCGGTCCACCCCGGCGCTGGCCATGTTGGCGCGCGTGGGACTGGCGCTGTCGATCCTGGCGGATGAGGACAGCGCCAGCGGCGGTGGTATTGTCGATGCCGCCCACCGTGCTGCTGGCCTGCTGGCCGATGCCCTCCGGCAGTACGGTGACGACGCACCGCTGCCGTGGTGGCGGTGGTACGCGTACGCGCTAGCGGCAGCACAACAGTGGCAGCGCGCCGGTCGGGTGTTTGGCTACGTGCTGCGAGCGGAATGCACCGGGGTGGGCGCTGCGGACGATGCCCGGCGGCAGCCGTCGGTGAACACGCTGCTGGGCGCCTGGGCGGTGGCGCGAGCGCTGGAGCGTCGCACACCCGAGGCGGCGGACAGCCTCTCCGCCGAGCTGCTGCGTGAGGCGTATGTGCTGTACGGCGAGGATCGGCGGGTGCGCAATGCATTGGCCACAGCGCGGCCGGCGCACAGCGGCGCGGTGCTGGACGAGGCGGCGGCGCCGATGCGCCGCGGTAACACCCGACAGGCGCGAGCGCGCAGCGATGCGTTGCGTGCCCGATGGCATCATCAGCGCGGCGACGTGACCACCGCCGAGACGCTCTACGGCACGTGTCTGCAGCACGGCGTCGAGTCGGCGGTGGCGCGATATGCGTTGGCGCGATTGCTGTTGGCCCGCGGCGAGTACGCTCAGGCGGCCGACGAATGGGCGCGGGTGATGCCGCAGCTGGAACTGGCCACAAGCGGTGCCTTGCGCGATGGTAACAGAGACGAGGCGGCCGGTTTGGAGGCCACTGCCCTGTGGGGCGTGGCGCTGGCGATGGCATCGCGGGCGCCTGACATAACCGAAACGGCGCGCGATACCCTGGGACAACAGGCCGTGCAGGTGTTGAACCGAGTGCCGCTGGCGGCGTTGCCCGACGATGCTTGCATTTGTCTGGCACAGCTGGTGGAGTTGCGCGAGCCGCAACGCGGCTGCGACCTGTATCGAGCGGTGCTGGCCCGGCGGCCGGACGATGCGCTGTTGTGGAACAACGTGGCGGCGCTGTCGGCGCGCGACGGCGCGTTGTCCGCCGCAATGGACGCCATGCGGGAAGCGGTGCGCGCGGTGGTGCCGGAAATGCCGCCGTCGGATGCCGTCGCGGTGGTATCGGCGTTGTTGCGCGAGCCGGAGCACGTCACCATGGCGTACAACTACGCGCGGCTGTGGGAGATGGACGGGGCGCTGTCCGCGGCCGAACGCCTTTTCGAGGCCATTCACCGCACCTATTCCGCCTATGTGGATGCGGCACTCCGGCTGGGCGTACTGGCGGAGCGTTATCGACGCGACCTGGCCGCCGCCGAGCGCTACTTTCGCGCCGCCGTGCCGCATCCGCAGGCGGTGTTTGCGCTGGCCTTCTTGTTTCAGGCGCAGGGGCGCGTGGAGGACGCGCAGCAGTGGTTTGAGTATTTTGTGCACCACCGCGACGAGTGGAAAAAGGTGACGTCGTCATCGTCAGGTGGAGCGGTCCGCTCGTACTGTGATGTGGTGATGGCCAGCTACTACATCGTCATGGCGCGCAGCGTCTCCCGACACCACCATCCGAGGCGGTGCGACAAGTTTCTGGCGGCCGCCGGACACATTCTGGCGTCGGTGCTGCAACGTTCGCCGGGCAATGTGGCCGCCATGAACCTGCTGGGGGTGTTCTTCCAGGAGCGCAACCTGCTGCAGGAGGCGGAAGAGTGTTATGCGGCGGTGGTACAACAGGGCGCCGCGCCGGGCATCGAGCCGTCGGTGGTGGCGTGCGCGCGCGCCAACTTGGTGGCGGTGCATGTGCTGCGCGGGGCTACGATGCCGGCCGGGCTTCGCGCCGCGGTGCGCTTGGCGGAGGAACAGATAGCGAGCGGCGGTGCGGATGCCGAATCGATGGTGATGTTGGCGGTGGCGCTGGGCGAGATGGGTAGACACGACGAGAGCGCGCGCGTCTGGCAACGGGCGTTGCAGCGGCAGCCGGCGGCGTGGACGTTGTGGTTCAACTGGGCGTTGGCGCTGGCGCTGCAGGCCGACAAGATGATGGAGCGCGGCGATAACGCGACCGAGTTGGAGCACGGGCTGGCGTTGCTGGAGCGGGCGCGAGAGACGTTTGCAGCGGTGGAGGTGGCGGTCGCGGCCGCTTCCGTGATGTCGGCGGCCGAAGCCAAGGCATGGCAACGCTGCGCGGCGGGCGCGACGCATCGGTTGGTAGATGCCGACGCTGCTCGCCGCAATGCCCACTGGTGCCAGCGGCGACATGCCGAGGGGGTGGAGGCGCGAGCGCTGGCTCAGCGCGCCGCGCAAGCCGCCCGCGAAGAGCGCCGGCTCCAGCAACAGCTGCGCGAACAGGAGGCGCAGCGACAGGCGCTGGCGGCGCAGGCGCGTGCCGAGGCCCAGCGACGCGAGGAGGAGGAGCTGGAGCGGATGGCGCTGGAGCAACAGCGCGAGCTGGCTCGTCGACAACAGGAGTGGAATGCGCAGCGACGCGGACGGCGCCAACCGGATGTGTTGGTGGAGGTGGATGCGTCGCTGACGCTCGATGACCAGCAGGGTGATCGTGCCGCGAAGCGAGACGGCGGGCGCGGTCGTCGTGCGCACACGCAGGCGACCGCAGTGCCAAAGAGGCGCAAGCGCCAGCGCAAGAGCGCCGAACAAGAATGGCGCACGGAGCACGGATTGTCGGACGTCGGAGAGCAGGAAGAGGAAGAGCAGGAGACCCATGAAGGAGAGGCGGAGGAGGTTGTCGGGAGAGAGGCAACTGAGGTGCAGTCGAGTAGGGATGTGCTGGGAGAGGATATAGAGGCGGCGGACGTTACGCCGGCTCGGCCGCGGCGGGTGGTCGTCGACGAGGAGGAAGAGGGGTGAGAAGAGATGTGGAGTAGGATACGTGCAGTGTATGATCGGTTGGAATGCGCAGTGAAGGTTTTGGCGTGTGCTGTGGAGTTGCTCCTCCATTCGATGCATCCCGAGCGGTGCGCTACATTCATGGTCCCGGGATTCTTCGTGAGACGCGTATCGTGTCGCTCACGCTTCCACCGCTCCGCGCGATCCAGCCAGCTCCGGCGTCAACCCGCCAGCTCCTTCGGGCCGGCCCAGACCCCTGCACGTTTTTTTTGGGTACAACAGAACAAAGGCGACGCAGAAAGGAACGCGAATCGCAGTTTCCGTAAGTGTCTGCGTGTCCAAATATGCTCGAGCGTCCACCCAAAGTGTGATCTGTCCGCGAGCGCGTTTTGTGGTACTTACCACCGGAAAAACCAATGCAGCTCGCCGTCGCCATCTCCCGCCGTCTCTCGTCCGAAATCGAAATCGTCGATCGCGCGGGCAATGGCGCCGGATCGGGTCGAATGCATCGAATGGCACGGATTGCACACTCGACGCGCTCGCCGATAGATTACGGCGACGCAAGTATATCGGATGCTCCTCGTCATTCAGAATGGCTTGGGCGGCGCGCATCAAGTTGAATATGGCGTTCTTTTCGCGGCGCAATATGCGGCTACAACCCGGATTCTGACACTGCACCCAACGCCACATTCAACGCTCCTAGCCAGAATGCGGCTCCTTGTGCATCTTGCAGTGCATGATCTCGCTGCGGTAGCACACCGCGCGTATCCTGCTGGTGCACGCTGCGTCGATGAGGTACACGTGGTGGACGCGGCGCACGAACAGGTCGCGCCACTGCTTGACTTTCAGTGGCGGGCTGCTGCGCATGAGATACGCGCCCATACCCAGTCGCCAAAAAGCACCAGCACGTCGCCCGGCTTGCCGAACAGCACTCTTGGAAACGGTTCAGGAGGCGGTCACACACGAACGCGCCGCGTTGCACTGGAATGCGTGCCGCATCTTGCGAAACACCTCGTGGACGTAGTGCTCGCCCAGCGCCTGCTCCACGTCGTGGATGGCTCGGAGCCATTGGCGCTGCCCGTCGACGGTCATCGAGCGCTTACAGTGTTGTGCCGAGAGCGCTGCCTCCAGCGTGGCGACGCTCTCGGCACACTGCAGACTCTCGCAGCGTGCCTGGCAGCGCCTGCAGCGATCTGCCCCGGCGATGCAGTCGCCAACCCGACGACCATTCTTGCCGCGCGCTCCGCGCCCGCAGCTGACCGCAGCGGCACAACTGACTAGAGCGGCATCAGCTGCGTCAGTCCCGTTGTGTCCAGCATGATGTGGCCGGGCACATGGGAACCGCGCAGCGGCAACACCGCCGGCACATGCGCACGCGCTCTCCTCAATCGCGCGCACCTACCGTGAAATGGCGGCGGATCCACTCTTCTGAGTGACGCTTGATGTGGTGTTGCGAGCCCTGCTCGAGGAAAACACGGCGTCCCCGGGGCAGTACGGCCTCGCCCAGCTGCGGCGCGTACTTGGCCGCCGGGCCGCGGTTCGAGACCACCGGCAACGGCTTGCGGTTTTCGGGCGCCGTGGGCTGCGGCTCGGGCGGCTGCGGGTAATGCAGCATCGCACACGTATCGAGCATTCGGTCGACGCAACTCAGATGCTCCTCATCGTCGGTCAGTGCGAACGATGCCGAGAGAATCGCCGTCGAATCGAGCAGGCCGTCCAGCACGGCGACAGCCTCTTGTGGCGGCTCCAGCTGTGCCGGTGCTTCGATGCTGGACGCTCACCGCGAAACGCGCACACGCCTCCTGGGCGGACGCCTGCGCAGGCGATTCAGCCGGAGCGCCGCCGCCCACGTGCCTGCATTGGCGCTGACGCGGCGCTGCTTCCGCGACAGGCGCCCCACTCTGGCCGGGCGGTCCACATGCGACATCGGTTGATTGGTCGACGAGGCGCTCATAGCCCGCGTCGCTATCATAGGCGATGTGGCGCGCGTCCAGGAGCGACTGCAGCTCCTCCGCGTAAGAGTGTCGGGCCAACCGGTCCAGGCCTCCCTGCAGCACGAACCTGCCAAACGTCACCTCGAATAGGTCGTCGTCGGAGTCAAAGGCATCCACGAAACTCTCGTGTAGGTAGACGTTGGGCGAGGTGCGCGGAGTCGAGGTGCCACGGGGTGCATCGCCTCAGGCCGCTGTGGTTTGCTGTGAAGGCTGTTCAGAGAAATTCGGTTCCTGATGTTGCAGAGTGCGGTGCTCGCACGACAAACTCGCTGTTCGGCGCGGAGTATGACAGGCGTACACGACGGACTCATTCCGTGACTGCCAGGTGGTGCTGACGACGGAATATGCGTTGTGTCCGACCGGAGCGCATGAAAGGCGAGTTCGCGGCCAACACGTGCGCGTGACGTCTCCGGCCGGGCGCGGCGACGCAATCGGTTTGTTGTCCCGGCGGTGGATACCACGCAGCGTGCGCGCCAGCAGTTCAACTCTTCGTGGACCTTTGAGCGCTTTAGGAGACGCGGACACGTTACGGGAACTGTGGTACGCGTTCCCATCCGCGTTGCCTTTCTTCTGGTAGACCGCAGAACATCGAGGGAGCTCAGCTCGGTCCGGCGGAGTTGGGGCTGACACGTGTGGGAGCTGCTGGACTGGGTCGAGTGCCACCGAGGAGAGACACCCTTTGTTCTGTGTCCTGCACGCCGCGTGTGATTTTGTGCACCCCCATCCCCACCTCCTTTCTCGAACGACCCACATGAAGCGGGGGGCACGTTAACTGGACCGTTTGCGTCTCTCGTTCATCCCGTTCGTTTTCACCTCCCCCTTCCCAGCCATGGGAACGCCGCGAACTGCTCATCCGCTGGCCGCCTCTTCGGTGCCCACCTCCTCCAACGCTCTCCTCGTTTCCACGCCCTCCCCATCACGGCGACGGGTGCCGTCGGGGGCATCTTCCGGACGGCGGGCACGGGAGCGCGGCGTGGAGACGAGTGCGAGTTCGGGCGGGGCGGCCGGGCTGCTGTACTGTCCACGGCCGCCGCGCTGGATTGTGCGGGCGGTGCGGGCGATAAGCGTGGCCGGCTGGGGCGCTGAGACGGTGTACCAGTCGGTCGGTCGCGAAAACAGCAATGACATTGTGGGAGATAACTCGCCGTGGCGGCGGTCGAACGGTGGGCGCTCGCTGGGCGCCTTGTCGACCACGCCTGTCGGCTTCAGCGGTGGCGGCATGACCAGCCGAGAATCGTTCACCTGGACGTTGGGCGGTTGGCGGCGGGCGGTGCGGGAGGCGATGGAGCGGGAGGACGCGCGACAGCTGCGAGCGGCGTTCGATCGGGAGGAGGCGGGTGGCGGGTATGACGCGCCCGCCTCAGCGGCGACTCGAACAGCGATCGGCGCCGTGCCTGTCGAGCGTGCCAGCTACGCGTCGACCATGAGTTTGACGGCGCGGTCGCCTTGGGCGCTGGTGGGCGCGCTGGCCAGTTGGCTGGAGGACCGGTTCTACCCGCTGTTCGGGGCGGAGGAGGCTGAGGCGCTGATGCGCGCAGCCGAAGGTGAACTGCCGCCCGATGTGGCGCTGAGCGACAATGGTGTCGCCGAGGAGGCCGTGGCGGCGACCGCTCCGGCGACGGGGGCGCCCGTGCGACCGGCGCGCAACGCCCTCTGGCGACACGGCGCGGCGGTGCGCGACAAACGGGTGCACGCGCTGAGCTACGTGTTGGATCAGCTGGTGGATCCGTTCTGTCGGGCGGTCCTGTCCAGTTTCGCGGCCGCGGCCACCGACAATGCGGCCACGCTGCTGGGCCCGCTGTTGTTCCTGTGTGGCCACGCGTACGGCGGCTCGCGCGAGGAGGCGCTCAGCGGCGACGACGATCAGCTGTTGTTGGAAGAGGACACGGCGAACATGCCGCGAGCGATTGCGGCGCTGTCCACGCTAGTGGAAATGTACGCGGAGCTGTTCTCCTCGTCGTCGCATATTCTGCCGGGCAGCGGTGTGCCGCGCTCCACCAGCACCGGTATGCTGCCGTATTCGGGCAGCGGGTCGGCGCTGCCGGTCATGGTCGGCCTGCCCAGCACCGCCAGCCGCGGCTCGCTGTCGGATGCGTCGGAGCCACCGGCGTCGGCCGGTTCGGTGCCGGTGCCGCGGGAGGAGAGCGCCGCCCGGCTGGCCGTGCGCGGCGACGCGTCCTCCACCGCGTCCAGTCCGCACCCAACCGGCTTGCTGCTGCCGCCGACGACGCGCGAACCGCTGTGGGAACGGGCGCTGCAGCGCATCGAGGCGCTGGAGCAGGAGACCGAGTTTCTGCGACACGAGTTGGCGTCGTTTCGCGACGAATGCGTCAGCGGCAACCGCGAGCTGCACAGCTGCGTGGACGCGTGGACGGCCATTGTGTTGTCGGAGACGCGTTCGGTGGCGGCCAGCGAGCGCGCCATGATCAAGACGCTCAGTCGACGGGTGCGCAAGCTGGAACGACAGGTGTTGGGGGCAGTGGGTGAGTCCGCCACCTCGCCCGAGAACTCCGTGGCCGGGCCGGCGGTGCCGTTGCGTCGCACCGGCTCGCTGGAGCGCTTGGCCACGGCGACTGCCACCGAAGCGCCGCCTGCTTCCCAACTGTCGCAACCGCTGTACAGTGAATTGTCGGGCGAGGACACGGTGGAGCCGGCGCCGACCGCTGGCGCCACAGCCTCCGCATCCCGCCCGCCTCGCAGCGCGCTGCCCCGCCGGGACAGTGTGTCGGATAGCCTGGGCAGCGACGATGACTCGTTGCTGGCGGCATTCCAGCGGGCAGTGGGGTTGGGCGTGGGTAGCGGCGACGACACCACCGGATCGACGCCGCCCACACCGCAAGTCGGGAGCAGCAGCGGCGGCGGCGGCGGCGGCGGCGGCGGCGGCGGCGGCGGCGGCGGCGGCGGCGGCGCACTGACCATGCAGCGATTCGGATCGCCGCAGGCGATGCTGTCGGCGTTGTCGGCCCCGACGACGGCGCCCGCCGATGCCGCCGGCGCCCGTCGACCGTTGCGACGCATCATGCGCGACGGCAAGTGGCTCATCGAACCGGTTGCCGAGCGCGATGGGCAACGTGGCGCCGCCGTCGTCGGATCGCCCACCTTCACGTCGTCGCCCCCAGCGTCCGCCTTGGCGCCGTCGTCCGCGCGCGCCAGTCGCCGCGAACGCGAAGCGGTGCTGCGTCGACAGATCGAGAGCATGCAAGTGGCGCTGGACGAGGAGCGACATCGACGTCGCGCCCTGGAAGAGCGACTCACTCGAGAATAAATAGGGGACGTGGAATCTCTCGGGACACACACACACAGAGAGAGAGAGAGAGGAAGCGGATAGAGAAGAAACCGGGTCGGGTCAGGGAGATTTTCATTACACGCCAGACACACATACATTCACCTCAACGCCCACATCATCGTATCACCTCTCTTCCACCACCTACGGCATGCGCGTACGACGACTGAACGGACGACCGCCGCGACGACGGTCGAAACGCTCCCGACGTCCAGTGCGGTCGCTGCTGCCGTGCTCGCTGCGGACACCCATCCGACCGTTCCGGGCATCACGCGATGCCGCACTCGACGAACCGCCACGACCGCGGAATCGCCCTCCGTATCCGATATCCTCCATCGCATCCTCCTCGTCCTCTTCCACTGCCTTCCCACTGGCGTCGGCGCCGTACCGTGAGCGACCGCGGAAGCGGGAGCGCGAATGGGCGCGCTCCCGCTCCTCCGACTGCAGCGGCGGCAGTTGCAGGCACGCCTCCAGGCGCACTCCGGCGCTGAGCAGCACCACCGCGGCCGCCACTCCAGTATCGCCGGCGGGCGGTCCCTCCTCGGCGCCGCTCAACTGCCCTTCAGCCCGCTGCAGCAGCTGCAGGATGGCGTCGGCACTCGCGGCCGGCACATCGAACACCGCCTGGCGCGCATCGCGGCACAGGCGCACTTTGCCCACCTGGTCGGCGAAATGCTGACCGTCGCCGCTCAATCGCCGAACGATGCCCAGCACGTCGCGCGGCTCCAGCGCGTCGCCCGGCGCGGTCAACAGCAGCGTGCGCAGGCCGCTCTCGCCGGTCAACACCGACCGATGGGAGATGCGGGTGCGGCCCGAGGCCACCGCCAGCGCCGCCGCCAGCGCCCGCTGCGCGTCGCCCTCGAACGGTTCGCGTAGCAGTTGCGCGGCGGCCGCCTCAAAGTGTGGGATCACCGCACTGGTGGCGGCGTCGCCCACGGTGCGCACCATCTGGTTCGCCGCCAGCTGCAACATCAGCTCGGTGGTGGGCGGCCCGGCGCGCTCAAAGGTGATGCCGGCCTCGCGTTCCAACCGCCGCAGCAGTCCGGTCTCGCTGTCGCTATGCAGCACCACGGCGGTGCCGGCGCGTCCGGCGCGTCCGGTACGCCCCGACCGATGAATGTAGGTGTCGGGGTCGCGCGGCGTCCGAAACTGCAGCACCACATCCACATCGCTGATGTCGATGCCGCGCGCGGCCACATCCGTGGCCACCAGAATACCGAAGCGGCCCATTTTGAATTGGCTCAGGGTGGCCTCGCGCTGTCGCTGGCTCACGTCGCCGTGCAACACTTGCGCGACGGTGCCGCGAAACACCGAGCTGCTCGCGACCAGCTCATCGGCCTCGCGTTTGGTCTCGGTGAACACGATGCAGCGCAAACCAGTTCCGCTGCCAACATCGCCGCTACCGTACGCCAGCAGGATGTCCTCCAGCAGGGCGGCGCGGACCGACTCCTCCGACGGCACCCGCACCGCGATGTGGCGCACGGTCTTGGAGGCACGCGTCTCCCCGCGCCCGACCGCGTCGTGGATGACCGGCAAGCGCTGATGCTGCGAGGCCATCTTCACCACCCACGACGGCATCGTCGCCGAGAAGAGGATCGTCTGGCGGTTGGTCTTGGGCGGCATCTTGGAGAAGATGGTCTCGACATCCTCGGCAAAGCCCATGGAGAGCATCTCGTCGGCCTCGTCCAGCACCGCCACGCGGATATGCGACAAGTCCAGCGTGCCGCGTTGCAAATGATCGATGATGCGGCCGGGCGTGCCCACCAGAATGTCCAAACCCCGTTGCAGCGCGCCCTCCTGCGGCGTATACGAGGCGCCGCCGTAAAGGCATGCCACCGACAACCGGTGCGGGCGCCCGATCGCCTCCAGTTGCTCGCTCACCTGTCGCGCCAGCTCCCGCGTCGGCGCCAACACAATGGCGATAGGGGCGCGTCCCTTGCCCGACGGCAGCGGCGGCGCCGCCGGAGTGCCGTCGTCAACGGCGCCATTCGAAGAGGCGGCGGCGGCGCGCGACTCGTGCTGCATAATCACCAGCCGCTCCACAATTGGCAGACCGAACGCCAACGTCTTCCCAGTGCCGGTGTGCGAGCGACCGATAATGTCCTTGCCGGCGAACACGTCGTTGAAGGTGAGCGCCTGAATTTCGGTCAGCTCGGTGATGCCGCGCTCGGCCAACACCCCCGCCGTCGCCGGCGATATAGCATAACGGGACACGTGCTGCGGGGATAATGGGGCCGGCGAGACACCGTCACCACTTGTCTCCTTCTTGACGGCTTTCGGATTGGCCGCCAGCGCCGCCATCACCGCCTCCAAGTGCGGCGACGCCGCCGGCCGCGACGACACCCATCGCGGCGTCACCCACCGTTGAGCAGGATGAAAGGGTAAGCACCGCGCAGTGCGCCCCCACGTACCCGTCGGCCGCACCGGCAACCAGGAGATGAACGAAAACAGGGAGGGCATAGCGTGTGTGTGTGTGTGCGCGTGCGTGCGTGTGTACGAGGACGGCGAGTGAACAACGCCCGACGTCTGCTGCGATCTACCGGCCGAACGCGTGCCCGGCCGGCCGACGACGCGATCCGCTGGCGCGATGTCGTCGTCGTCGGGGAGGGGAAGAAGATCGCGCGCCGCACGGCCCCGACCAGCAGGGCGCCGACGTGGGGGGTCGGTGGTGGTTCTCGCACGCACCGCAACCGCGACGGGCCACGGGTCGATCGTGCACCCGATCCATCACCATCCTGGTGTATCGCCTCGTCGCCTTCTGATTCTTCTCGTTTAAGATGGTGACACGCGCAGCGGGTGTCCTTCTGTGTTCAGCACCCAGTCACTGCCGAGCACGTCGACCACGTCATCGTCGGTGAACAGCAGATAGGCGTATTTGAGCGTCTCGGCCAGGAAGAAACTCTGCATTTGATCGACCGGCTGGCGGCAGCCGTACTCGGGGTCTTCACACGAGACGTAACCGCCGGTGTCGACGCGGGTGAGCGACTCCATGGCGCGGAAGATACGCCAGCCCCACTCGCGGTACTTGGGGTTGTGGGTGGCGCGCCACAGGTAGAAGAGCGCCTCCAGCAGCTCTGGCCGCTGCGCGTACGTGCTGACATCGCGGGCGATGAACACCACCGGTCGATCCGCGTAGGGTGACTGGATGGTGCGGTTGCGGTCCACCACGACGATCACGTTCTCGCCGGCCAGCCCGCCGTTCAGCCGGTACATCTCGTAGCAGAGGCGGGCGAGCTCGTCGCCCAGCTGCAGATACCGTTGGGTACGCGGATGCGTGCGATGCAGGGTGCCGCCCTGGTGCGGCGCTGCCAACACCAGCAGGCTGGGCAGGAAACACGCCAAATGCTCCACCGAGTCGATTTCGGTGTCCGCAGAGAACCGCACCGGCCAGCTGACGTTGGCCGGCGTGCGGTCCTCCTCGTCATCATCCAGCAAGTGGGGCCTGTCGCGGGAGCGGCGGCGCCGCGGCACTTCCTGCGGCACCAGCACGCCCTGGCGCAGCACCGTGTACTGCAGACCGTCCATCACCCGCTCGGTGTGGTACTTCCAAAACGAGCTGGTGCGCCGCGACTGTACATACGACTTGATCACGTACTCGTAATACGAATCGCCGGTGCCGCCCCAGTTGATCACTCGGCCGCCGCTCTTCTCCCCGTCCACGGTGCTGGAGCCGTCGTCCACCATGAGCAAGTTGCTGGGCATGCCGTCGCTCGGCGCCTGATTGGCGATGCCGCGCAACACCTGGTCAGCGCGCACGCCCAACTGCTGCAGCAAAGGGTCGTCGGTGGCAGCGGCGAGCGCGCGCAACTCCAGCTGCAGCGAGCCGCATTCGCTCAAAAAGGCCACTTTGCCCGACTGGCACTGCGACAGGGCGCCTCGCGGCAAATGCGGTGGCCGGATAAACCAGCAAAAGCGGTGTGGCATGGCCGGCGGTTGGCGCTGATGGAATGCGCCGTACAGCAGGTGCCCCAGCTCCTCTGCCTTGTGCAGAAACACCCGATCGCCGCTGAGGTGGTAGGCGGACATCAGACCGCCCATCGCCCGAATGTTCACCTCGAACACCGACACCTCCTTGCCCTGCGGTTTGGCGAACGAATGCTGTCCGCTGGCCAGATAGTCGCGCGCCGCGGCGAACTCGTCCATCATACCCATCAGGTACAGCGTGTCCAGCGCGTCGATCATCGTCAGAGCGATGCCGTTCATCCAGTCGTTGTGCGTGCGGTTCAGCGGGCGCAGCTCGTCGTGACCCCAGGCGAACGATTTGTAGCCGTGCCAGGCGTGCGCGAAAGCGCGACGCACAGCCTCGCGACGATACGCCGGATCGCTCTCTTCGTGCTCGGGGCTGCCCGGGTGGAGAGGAGGCGGCGGTACCAGGCGCGGGTGTCGCGTGGCCAACGGGACGGAGTTTGCTGGCGGCGCCGGTGCGACGCTCAGCGACGCCGAACGATACGGCGGCGCCCTGATAACCCCGTAGAGTCCCAACCACCCCGTCGCCGCCAACAGCAGCAGCAGCAGCAGCAGCAACGTGCTGGACGCGCCCCGCCGAGCGCCATTCCACCAGATTAGTGTCTGACGCCGGACGCGCTGCCCCCAGCGACGCCAAGCGATGCAGTGCTGCGCGCCCACGTCCCACGCGGTCCGCGACCGACGCTTGCCAGGGACCGATGGGTACAGCGGCCAGGCATCGTTCAGGCGATGCTCATCGACCGCCGCCGCTGCTGCTAGGCGCGGGGCACTCATGCTGAACGGGAATGAGAGAGGAACTGGAGACGCGCATTCCCCGAGATATGCAAACGGCCGCGGTGAGCCCCCACGCCGCTGCGCGCTCTGGCGAGACCGGTGTGCGCGCAGCGGAGCGCGCCGATCGCCAGAATAGGCCCGATCCCTCCGCGCGGGGGAGAGCGTGTGGGCACGTTTCGACGCCGTGTGAGGCTCGTTTCGTGTGTGCGACCGAGATGGAGGCGTGCGCGGCATCACGACCTCGCTCGCACACGGCACATCGCCGAGCGCACAACCGGGAAACGATCCTGTCTCCTCTTTCCCATGGGTGCGCGCCCTCAGCCGCATCTCTGGTGACCCGTTCAAAGCTCCCCCTATCGACTGGTTGGTGAGACGCGATACTTTAGCGGTCAGCTGACGTTTTCTTCGCATCATCGCGACGCCTAGGCATTTCCATCACACGCTGTCCTATGCAATCCACCAGCCAGAAACGTAACGGCCGCACTCCTCAGCCGGGTGCTCCGTCCGAATCGGCCACTCGCACGCGCTCCGTGCCCGTCCCTCCTGCCGCTGCCTCCACCATCACCGTGGCAGCTGCATCTTGATCGGGCACTTGCGCGGCCGAATCCGGTTTGGTGCTGGCCAGTGCCAACCGCGCGGTCGACCGCCGTCGCCTCCGCTTCCGTGTTGGTCGCTGTTCTCGTGTCTTCAGATCCGCACACATGAGGTGGAACCAGCTCGGCAGTCGTACCGCCGTCGGCACACCGACCCCTTTGCTTTGTCGCTCCCGCTCTTCCGTTTCCGGTGCGCCTCCCGTTTCCCATCCAACACCGCCACCGAGCGCCCATTCCCCCAGGTCTGGCACCCGACAGTCGCCGCTGTCTCCCTCGCGCGCGGTGCCCGCCGTGCCCTCCGACGACCCGCCGCCTCCGCCGTCTTCCCACCCACGTCTGCCCCTGGTCGCACATCCAGGACACGTCATCTCGGTCGTGCCCACTGGCGCCTTCTCGCACCGCTCACACAAGCGCAGCGCCAGCAGCGAACCGTTCAGCGGTTGCGACGAGCGCGATGGACGGGTGCTCGCATGACACGCCGCACACAGGCACAACCCGGCACTGAAGCGATCCGCCACCGCCTGGCAACACTCCTCACATAACGCCTCACACCGGGAGAAGAGCATCGGGGTAGGTGAAGGCGGGCAGTATGTGTAACATGGGCGGTTATCTCCCGCGGTATTGGGGCGGAGAGGCGGCGGATCGAAAACCTCCCGACACGACGCCACTGCCCACGGGCGCCGCGAGGCGAGATGCGCTGCGTTTCGTCGCCGTGCGGAACACGGCAGGAAGGTGTTCGCGAGGGAGGCATCGTCGTCCAAGAGGTGGCGACAAGCAGCGAAACGCCAGGATATACTTTGTTCCCTCGCACTGGATAGGTGAGGAGCTGTGATACGGACATCAGTCGGTCTTCTGAGACCGGGACGACATTCGGCCCCTGCGAGACCGATTCGATCTTGTCAGAGCCCCCACACGCACACTCTCTCCGGGCCTCCTCATGGGCATTCAGTTACCGCGCCCGGCGGTGCGTGTAGGCAGTAGCGGGGCTTCGGTATCGCGCCTGGGACGACGACGGCGCTCCGGTCGACTTTTAGGCTCGGTGTTGCTGGGGTTGGCCTTGGCGGTGTTGGCGGCGCTGGCCATCATCGCGGTGTACCGCAACGGCGAGCGACCGCTGAACGTGAACGAGGCGTGGAGCGAGCGCGAGATGGAGGCGGGTGATAAGAGGGATGGCGCTCCCGCATCGTCGGCGACGATGGATGCGTCGCTCGCGGCCAATGCTTCTCACCCGCTCTCCTTCACCGGCGCGCGTCTGAACCGCGAGGCGTTGGGGCGCGCCGCCTGGACGGTGCTGCACGCCGCCGCGGCACACTATCCGGCGATACCCACCGCGATGCAACAACGACGCGCTCGTGATCTGGTATGGGGCCTGGTGACGTTGTATCCGTGCGAGGAGTGTCGTCGCCATTTCGCCACGGTCATGCAGCAGCATCCGCTGCACGTGGAGACGCGCGATACGTTCCTGACCTGGACGTGCCGCGTGCACAACGAGGTGAACGCGCGGCTACACAAACCGCTTGTCGACTGCACCGATCTGGCCGCGCTGGACCGACGATGGCGCGACTGCGGTTGTGATCAGCAGACACCCGGGAACCGGGACACATCCCGAGACCATCACGCCATGGGCGCGCACGCCGCCGCCATCCTCACCGAGTAACCCTCGCCAACGAGGACCGGCAGCAGCACCATGTGCAGAGCGTAAAGGAAAGGAGGTGCGCGGTACGCCCTCGACTCACAGATGCGCGTAGGCCTTGTTGCCCTCGGCCAGCTTGTGCAGTTCGGTGCGTCGCCGCATGGTCACCCCCTCCTGTCGGTGGATGTCCACCAGCTCGGCGGCCAGTCGTCGCTGTGCACCGCGTTCCTTGCGCCCGCCCCGCACCGCGTCGCGAAGAAATCGAATAGCCAGTGACATGGACCGCTGCGGTGACAACGGCCGCGGCACTTGCAAGCTGCGCCCGCCCACCCGATGCGGCGCCAGCTCCACCACCGGCCGCACCATCTCGATCGCCTCCAGCGTGTACGCCGCCGGATCGCTCACGTTATGCTCCCGCTTCAGTATCCAGAACGCCTCGTCGATGATGCGGTGCGCCAGCGACTTTTTTCCGTCCCGCATAATCACGTTGGCCAACTTGGATATCACCTTGTCTGCCGTGTAGAGCGACATGTCGGCGGACGGGACGGTCGGGTGGCGGCTGCGGCGAACGTGCCAACCGGTTCGCTGTCCCCTCGAAGCCCGAACGACGCTACCTTCCTCACGCCCACCCTGAATACCCTCCTGTTCGCGTAGCGCGTCCTCGTGCCTCTCTCTCTCTCTCTCTCTTTGCACGGCGTCTGCGTCCGCGCGCGCTCCGTCCGCCCGCCGGGCGACCGAGCCCGCACGCACGCGTGTGGGATCGCTTCGGGGCGCGCGCGCGCCGTTGCGGGAGACGCCCGGCGGAGGCGTCGACGGTCTGCGCGCCCGTTGTGCCCACGAACGGAACACCACAGGAATTTCCCGGCGTTGCCTCCTGGTCACCCATCCCATTCTCACTGCGTCATGTTCCTACACTGTCCGTTACGCTCGCGTGGTGTTCACCACGGCGTCTCGCCGAGGTGCACGGCCCGACGGCCGCACCCGTCTCGGCAGGTGTTTCTGCGTGCGAGGGGCGGCCAGGGGCGTTCACGGGTGCCGGGACTGGCGCCGGATCACCGCAGTTACCCGCGGCGGCCGTCGCGCATGGCTGAACAGATCAAACGGGACGTGTCGGAGATTGTGCGCGAGATGGACTGGACGCTGACGCCGCGCGAGGCCGGCGCCGCTGCGCCGCCGCCCATGGTGACGGTGACCGAGGTGCGGGTGTCGTTGGATTTTCGAAACGCCACGGTGGAGGTGAGCGTGTTCGGCGACAACGTGGAGGCGGAGGAGTATGTGAAGATGTTGCGCACGCGGTCCGGACAGATCCGGCACGAGTTGGCGCGGCGGATGCGGCATCAGCGCGTGGTGCCGCAGCTGCAGTTCCGCGAGAGCCGCATGGGCTCAGCACTGCGCACGCTGCAGGTATTGGACGCGCTGAAGCGAAAACGGGAGGCGCGATCGCAAGACGGGGAGGAGGAGCAGGAGCAGGAGCAGGAGAGCGATGAATGGGAGACGGATGCGGACGGCGAACTGGATGCGGACGAACTGTTCATTCGCAACGACCAGGCGGACGACCAGAAGAAGCGGAGAGAAAACGAGTACACGTAGGAGGATGAGGAGGACCGAACCGACTCACCTTTTCGTCAGTCGCATGCAGCGACGCCCAGCACCGTCGCTGCCGAGGGACGATGGCGCAGGGCCACGGTGGGGATGATGCGCGTCGGCCGCAACCAACGCACAAACGCCTGCAATTCCGTAAACGAGGAATGCTCGCTATACGGCAACTGGTACAGGATGCACGTGCCCTGATGCTTGACGGTGCGCTGCAAAGGCAGGGACGCATGCGGCACCAGCGGACGCATGCCCTGAACGCCCGATGTCGCCGCCGACACCGCCGAATGACACCAGCCGGTCGCCCGCACGCCCACCACCTGCACATACGCGTTCTCCCGTTCTCGTTGTTGCTGATACACTCGACGCAACACCTTCCAATCGGTGTCGCCCATGTGCACGAGGTGGATTTGCGCGGCGGCGGCGTCCTCGGTGAGCCACGGCGCGTACACCGACTCGCCCGCCGCGTCCTCCGTCAGACACTCCAGCAACAGCCGCCGTTTGCGTCGCCACTCGGGCGACACATACACTTTGGTGTGCAGCGCGGCGGCTAGTGCCAACCACACCCGCTCCTTGCCGATCAAGTACGTGCCGCAGAGAAAGAGCGTCCGGCCGCGGGCGGCATCCCGCCGTGCCGTGTCCACCAACGCCTGCAGCGCGGCCGCTTGCGGCACAAAATCGTATCGCGGGTCGCCGTACGTCGTATCGATGTGGAGATGATGTACGCGCTGCGGTGGCGATGGCGCCTCGGCCAGTGACCGCAGCAACGGATCGCACTGCATACGCGCCGCCTCATAACGCATGTCGCCGCAGTGCATCACCAGCTGACCGGTCGCAACCACATAAAAGATGAACATCACCGCTCCGGGACAGTGATTGGCATCGCACGCCATCACCCGCAACAGCGGTCGGGCGGCGGCATCCTTTGATGATGATGATATCTTCTCGGTGTCCACCTCGGTGGCGGTAGCAGTCGTCGGGCAACAGCTGCAGCTGCCGTCCTCGAATATTACCAGCCCGCGGGCATCGCCCACCGGCACGCGCACCAACACCGACTCGTGCAGGCGCAGCTCCGCCTGCACACAGTTGGCGGTGATCGCGCTGCAATACACGCGTCGGCCGGACTCGGGCGTGAAATGTCGGCGAGACAGGCCGCCGTAGTGGTCGGCGTGAAAGTGGGTGAGGAAGAAATGCCGCCAGCCGTCGCCATCGCGGCACGGCACGCGAAACGAGTCCACCACACAGCCCGGTGCACCGGCGATGCAATGACTCGGCGCGTGTCGTTGCGGCCGGGTGTACGGCCGAGTCGGGCGGCGTGTTCGTGTCGATGCCATGGGCGCCACTGGCGGCGGCTGATGCGGTGATGCCGGTTTCCAGGCAATAGGCCAGGAGGCGGCGGTGCCAGGTCGGGTCGGCGATGCCGATGCGGTCGTGGTGGCCGGAGCATCGGCCGTGGGTGTTGGCGTCGACTCGAAATCGCTGTCTAGGTGAACTGCCTCCGTCTTGGCCACCTGCTGATGGACAAACGCCGTCAGCGACGCGCCGAGAGACTCGTCTGCCCGGCGCGGTGTCGTGTTCGGCGTGGGTGCCGGAGTGGACCGCGGCCGCAACGACGTCATCGTCCGCTGTGCCGAACGGTCAGGGCGCGCTCGCTTGCGCAACCCACCGTCCCTGTCGCTGCCCTTACGCTGACCATCCCGTTCGCCCGAGCCGATCCCTCCGCTCGTCGGCAACCCCTGATGCGGCTCCAGCCGTTCCAACGCGGCCGCCAGCAACCGCCGCGTGCCCAGCGGCGTCACCCCCAGCGCCATCAACGCCTCGTCCAAACCGTGCGACCGGTGCAGCTCCAACAGCGACGCCACCCGAACGCCACCGGCCGCCTCGAAACATGCTCCGTACAGGTTGCTGTCCACGCCGGCCGCTCGCAGCCAGGCGCGCGTAACCCACGCGTCTGCACCCCCCGAGGGCGCGAGCGCCACCGCGTCGTGGTTGGGTGTCGCGACCCCGCCACTGCTTTCCATCGGTAGCCACGTTCCCTTTCCGTGCAGCACTTTGATGGCCCTCTCCGTACGCTGTGCCTTCCCTCAGTTCACCGGTCTCATCACCACACACTGCGGCTCTCAGGCGGCTTGTGTCCTCCGCCTCGCGCACGAGCGCCATCCGCGCGTTTCTCTCTCCTCGCGGCCACGTCGCAGCAGCAGCGGCAGCAGCGGCAGCAGCAGCGGCAGCAACGATCTCGTCAGCCGATGCGACAGGACGAGCGACGCGTATAGGACAGACGTCGGCATTCGATCACCACCGTATACCACCCCACGGCCATGGTCATCGTATGCCAGACACATAACCGGAGGGTATTACACTCACCATCTCGCTCGCCCGCTCCCTCTCATTGGGCGCTATCGAGGTCCCGGTCTCCCTCCGGCACCACCACCGCATCCGCCCGTGCCTCCATCGCCTCGGCCGCCGCATGCATACGCTGAAACTGCCACGGCCAGCTGACGCGGTACAGAAACTGCCGCAAGTCGAAGCGGTTATCCTCCGGGCTGTAGTTCTCGCAGTGCACGCTCGGCGTCAGCACCGTCAGCTTGTGCCGGTTCACCGCGTACATGCGGAAGAAGAACTGCACTTTGGCGGCCACCTGGGTGGGCGACAGGCGGTCACTCCACAATCGCACCAGCCTATGGAACATGGACAGCGGGCCGCAGCGGGCAATTTTGCGTAGCCGTCCGTACAGTGTCAGCTCGTCGTAGGTCATGCCCATGTCGGTCTCGTCGGTCTGGGTGTAGTCGGCGGTGATGGGCTCCAGCTCGGCGGTCGGTGCTGCCTGCACCACCTCCGCCAGCGATGCGTAGCCGAGGTGGTGCGCGGCCCACCGCAGAAACCGCTTCAAGTCGCGCTTGGAGATGCCGCCGATGGGGTTGATATCGGCCGAGCTGGCGTCGTACTTGGTGAGGTACCCGCGCAGCGCCTCGTCCACGTTGGCGGAGCCCAGCACCAGCAGGGCGGCGCTGGGGCGCCCGCGCACCCACGGCAGCAGCTGCGCGAACAGAAACGCGACGACCATGCGCAAGCGCGCCTGGATGTTCTGCAGGGCCACGTTCTCCGCCGCCGAGCCGCCGTGCGCGCGAAAACGCGGCGTCTTGCCGGTCACCGTCACGAACAGAGCCGTCAGCGCCGCTACCACACCGTCGATGTTCATGTCCAGGTGGTAGGCGCCGATCTCCTTCGCCAGCCGGGCGGCGCGCTCGCGGGTGGCCGCGCTGGAATTCGCGCTGCCCATGTACGCGGTGTGCAAGAGACGCCCAGCCAACTCGCGTGCATCCACCGGCACATACCCGGTGCTGCCGTCGGGCGGATCGACCGGCTCGCCCACCACCCGCCGCGCCTCCCGGATGACGTGCGTGTTGCCGGCGCGCGCCGCCCGCGCCACCAGCTGGCACATCGATCCGACCAGTGCGGCCGTCGCCGAACTGTCGGCGCCGCCGCTGAGCGGCAACAAGAAGCCGCCCAGACCGCTGCGCCGCAGATAATCCCACAGCCAGCAGGCCGGCCCCAGTGCAATCTCCTCCTCGGGCGCGTGCAACCGCACTGCGATCGGTGGCGACGGCGAGACGTGTCGGGCACGCTGCGGCGACAACGTCAGGCGAAAATCGCTCGCCGACGGCAGCGCAATACGCGGCACCGATGGTGCTCGCGACGCCTGCACTCCGCGCGAGGCGATGGACACTCGATACGCCAGCACTTGGTCCAAATCCACATCCGCGGTGATCACCGCCACCTCACCGCCCAGATCAAACTGCGGCGCTTGCGCCACCACCTGGCCGTTCACACAGATCAGCGCGCTGCCGTCGTAATAGAGGCGACCGCCATCACAGCCGATCTGGTTGGCGTACAGGTAGGCACCGCCGCCCTTGGCGGTAGCGCTGCGCAACAGATCCACCCGCTGATCCAGTTTGCGCAGATTGTGATGCGAGCCGCTGCCGTTGCCCACCACGTCGCACCCGTTGAGCGCGTAGCGAATGTGCGGCGCGTCCAGCGTGAACAGCTCCTCGCAGGTCTCGCTGGCCACCGTCACGCCGGCCACCTCCAGCATCGCATCCCCGATGGGACAGCTGTGCTGATGGCCGCGCGCCACCCGCCGCACACACTCCGGCAGACGATACGTCTCCAGCTCGCGACGCACGTCCACCGGCCACGCGCAGAACCAGCGCGACTCGCGGTAGTTGCCGTCGTCGGCCAGCACCTGTTTCGGCCGAATCAGCAACACCTCCCCGTTGAGCAGGTAGACGCGGCAGTTGTAGGCCACGTGGCGGTGCAGCACCGGCGCGCCCACGTCCACCAACAAGTCGTCGGTGTCGCCGCCGGCCAGCAGCTCGGCGATAACCTCCCACGAGTGCTCGAACGTGTCCTGCTCCAGGAAGTGGTCCTCGCAGCCGTACCCGCACACTTCCAGTTCCGGACCTAGACGGTACGCCGCCCCGCACCGTCGCGCCTCTTGAATCGACGCCCGTATCCGCTCCAGGTTGCCGGTGAAATCCATCGCCCACTGGTTCAAGTTGCACGTGGCCACCCGCGCCAGCCGCATCGTGAGAAGCGCGTGTCGAGACACGGCCGCCCAGTCAGGCCTCCAAAGAGCAACTTTCAACACATGAAGCACCACGAACTGTCCTCTGATCGGTCCAGTGCAGATTGGACGTGCCCGGAGCCGCTGGTCGCTGCCCAGACGGTCACGAACGGGCAACGACCCGAGAGACGACGACGACAGACGCGCCCGCACCGGAGCGGCCACACCACTCCGGTTCTTCGTCCGGACGAACGGGCAACGGCCCGACGCCAACCGTCATTCCCTTTACGTGCCGTCCTATCCCACACTCAGTAGCCCTGCGGATAGCCGTCCACCAACACTCCGGTCAGACTGAAAGCGCGCGTGTCGGTGATGCGCACGTTGGCCATGCGACCGCGCCAGCGCTCGACACCGCCGGGCGCATCGAAGAACACTTTCTTGTTGGTGCGGGTGCGGCCGCAAACGCCCAGCTCCGGGGCGCGCGGGTTCACATCCTCCACCAGCACCTCCTCCACGCGCCCCAGATACCGACGGCTGCGCGCGGCCACGCACTCCATATTCACCTCGTTGATGCGCTGCAGCCGGTCCACCTTCACCTCGTCGGGCACCTGCTCCGCCCACGTGGCCGCCGGCGTGTGCGGTCGCGGCGAGTACGCCGCCGTGTTCACATTGTCCAATTGCAGGTCGCGCATCAACTGCAGCGTGCGCTGGAACTGCGCCTCGGTCTCGCCCGGAAATCCCACGATGGCGTCCGCCGTGACGGCCGCATCCGGCAGGCGCTCCCGGATCATGTCCACGATGCGCCGATAGCGGTCGGCGGTGTATCCGCGCTTCATCGCCTGCAGCACGTCGTCGTCGCCCGCCTGGAAAGGGATGTGAAAGTACGGCATCACGTTTGGCAGTTCGGCGGTGGCCTGGATCACCCGCGGCGACCAGTAGCGCGGATGCGCAGTGATGGCGCGGATGCGGTCGATGCCGGTGCCGGCCACCTGGTACAGCAGCTGCGCGAAAGTGACCCGCGGTCGCATGTCCCGCCCGTACGCGTCGATGTTCTGGCCGAGCAGGGTCACGTCGCGGTACCCGTGCGCTTTGAGCTGCGCCACCTCGCGGCAGATCGCCTCCACGCTGCGCGACTGCTCCAGGCCGCGGGTGTACGGCACCACACAGTAGGTGCAGCGCTCGTTGCAGCCGTAGGAGATGTTCACCCAGGCACAGATTTGCGACTCCCGCCGTGGCCGCGACACATCCTCCATGATGTGGATGGGCTCGGTGGCCACCACCTGGTTGCCGTTCTCCACATCCTCCAGCAGGTCCGCCAGCCGGTTGGCGTACTGCGGGCCCAACACCAGGTCGAGCGCCGGAAAGCGCCGCAACAGCGTTGCGCCCTCCTGCTGGGCCACACAGCCGGCCACCACCAGCTTCAGGTCGGGGCGGGTGCTGGCCTTGCGATTGGCGAATGGCCCCAGAAAGCTGTACACCTTCTGCTCGGCGTGGTCGCGGATGGAGCACGTGTTCAGCAGCACCAGGTCGGCGTCGTGCGGGTCGGCCGTGTGTACGTAGCCGCAGCGCTCCAACTCGCCAGCCATGCGCTCCGAGTCGGCCAAGTTCATCTGGCAACCGAGCGTCTGAATGTTGTACCGACGCCCGTCGGAGTCAACGTGGCGGCGGTGGCGGCGGCGGCGCGCGGTGGAGGCGCGTAGCTGCTGCCGCCCTGAGCGCTCCTTGCGCACAGTCGGCACCAGCTTGTACTCGGCGTCCTCCACGCGCACCACGTGATACCCGCGATAGGTCTGCGTCTGGAAGGCCACGTTGGGCGCCGCGTTGAAGCACTGCAGTTCCAGCTCGGGGTCGAGTTGACCGCGGTCGCGCCAACCCAGATCACCGCCCGCGGCGCGAGACGCCTCGTCCAGCGACAGCGTGCTGGCCAGGTCGGCCATGGCGGCGCCCTCGCGCAGCTGTTGCAGCACCAGGTCGGCCATGGCCTTGGTGGCCACCAGCACGTGGCGCACGCGCACCCGCGCCACGACGTGCTCTCCGACGGGGAAAGCCACGTTGGGATTGGGATTCAGCGCGGACCGGGTACTGGTGGCGGTCGCCGGGGAGTCCGCCACCTGCGCGCAGAGGGTGCGGCGACCGCGACGAGCAGAGGCGGTCTGGCGCGGTTGGAGGATGGGGCGCGCGGTCCCGCCGCCCCCCCACGACGCTCCGTGCAACCGCCTGCCCGCCCCGGCAGGTGCCACCACGAACATGGTGCTGCGGAGTTGGCGTGGGGGAAGCGTTGCACTCGGCGGGTACCTTGAAGAGGAAAGTGGAACACCGCTTGCCGGTGCGTCTGGTCGGTGCGCCCGGTCGCAGCGAGAACCGAAGGACGCGTGCCGACGCCGAACGCCCGCGCATGCACGCACTCGTTCACGGCAGAGGGGCCGGCGCAAATGCGTTACGGGAGGCCGCGAGGGCACTGGACGGCAAATCGGGTGCACGATCGAGTCTATGCTCCTAGTGCACCTGGCGTCGCCCCTGTTGTTCACGCGCAACCCTCGTCTTCCGTAGACAATCGATGACCTCCGGCCCTGCCACGTCCCAGACCCGCGCCTCGGAGTGCCGACGCTCAAGCGCCTTCTTTACGGAGAACCCTTTCGGACACGCATATCACACCGACAAACCGGCTCGCACGGAACGCTCTCGCCTCACCGCTGCACACCGTCCCGGAGAGCGCACCGCGCCCCTCCGGCACGCCGTTATCGCGCGCCCTCCCCTCCCTCCCCATTCCGCACCGCTCCATCACGTTTCACACCGGTTCTCCTCAGCCGCCGCCGTTGCTTCTGGTCTTCTCCGCGCGCTTCATGGCGTCGTCGAACGATTCCCGAAAGTCGCCGGGCGCCTCCTTCAGCTCCTTCACCTTCTGCCCGGTGCGCCGCTTCGTGTCCTCCTCCGCATCCGCGAGGCTCTTGTCCATGGCATCCTTGAACTCGCTGGTGGCCTTCTTCAGCCCGCCCGCCATGGAGCCCAGCTCTCGACCGAGCGACGACACCCTGGACGGACCCCAGATGAGCAACATGACAAATCCGACAACCGCCAACTCCGCCCAGCCCAGCCCAAACACGCCCATGCGCAACTGCCCAGCCGCCGGACGCTTGGCCGCTGCCGGTCGCCGCGTCACCACGGTCGTCGACTCGCCGCGGGCCACGAATGCGCCCCGGCCGCCATGACCTGTCACCCAGCCGGCGCGCCAGGTCGCCTTGGGAACCACAGCCGCCAGCCCGCACTGACAACGCCTAACCCCAAGCGACCTACCCCCACTCGCTTTCACGGCAGTGTGCACAAACATGACCGCTGACAAGTGCTGCGGGTTGTGCCGAGCGCACACGCGACTGCGCACGTTCCCACCCACCCACGCGGCCGCCGCGACGCGCTGCGGCGGGCGGGCGGAGGCGCTCGCGCCGGGTGTTTCAGCACGAGGAGAGGTCGATGCGCGCATGTTCTCGTTCGCTATGGCGCCAGCACGTTTACAAAGTATCCGCCGACATTTCCGTACCATATACAAGCGGAAAACGACCACAACCGCCACCACCAAGCCAGAGGCGACCGCCACGTCGTCCGACGGGGGGTATGTCGCGGGGAGGCGACCGGGGAGGCGACCGACGCTCTCCCGTGCTCGCCGACCGGTGCCGCTTACGCCGGGCGTGGTGGAGCTGCTGGCGCACGTCACCGACCCGGTGGATGGTGCCGCCATCCGCTACATCTACGAAAAGTTGCCGCGGATGCGACCGCTTCTGGAGTTGCACCCGCCGGCGCGGTTCGAGAAGCGCGACGTGTTCACCACCCTGGTGCGCTCCATCATCTGGCAACAGCTGAGCGGTCAGGCGGCCACCGTGGTATGGTTGCGGTTGCTGCGTATGCTGGATGCGCAGGTTCCCGGATCGGTGCGTTGCCTCGAACCGCCGCTGGTGCTGGATCCGGTGGCCATCGCGGGCATGCCCGGGCCGCAGCTGTTCCGCGAGTCGGGCCTGTCCAACCGCAAGTCGGACACCATTCTGGAGGCGGCGCGGGCGTTTGTCGCCGAGCCCGATCGCTTCGTCAAGTTGAACGACGGCAGCGCCACCGACGAGGAGATCATCCACACGCTGGTGCAGCTGCGCGGGGTGGGCGTGTGGACCGCCCACATGGTGATGATGTTTGGCATGCGGCGCAGCAACGTGTTTCCCATAGGCGATCTGGCCATTCGCAAGGCGTTCGCGGAGGTTTTTATGGGTCTGTCCAAGGCCGCCGTGCAGAAACGGGTCAAGGCGAACACGCTGCCCACCGACGAGGACATGCGGCGGCGGCTGCGGAGGGAGCTGGGCGGCGACGGCGAGTACCTGTCGTACATCTCGCATTATATGTGGCGGGCGGCCAACCCCGGTTTCGTGTATCCCGACGACCGGGTGGATCACGGGGTCACCGACGAATGGGCAGCGCGCAGCCGCGCACAGGACGCCCGCGCCTAAGGGAGGTGAAAGAGAGAGGGAGGACGCGCGACGATCCCGGCATCGTAGCTGTGTCCGTGAGGCCTGCACGTTTGCACGCGCTGCTTACCAATGTTTGCGGAACAGGCCGGTGACCCGATCGGCCATGGTGGCCGCGGGCGAGTGCCGATGCTCCTGCTTCCGACGGTAGGCCGGCTCGTCCAGACCGCCCGAGTAAAGCGTGTGCGGTGCGGTGTGCGCGTGCGAGGCAAAGTCGAAGCGCCCCGGCCGAAAGGTGTGATGGTTGTTGTTGTTGTTGTTGTTGTTGTTGTTGGTGGTGGTGGTGGTATTCCCATCCGCACGGACGTTGGCGGCCGCCGACGCGCTGGCCATCGCTCCGGCGTACTGCGCAAAACGCGCCTGCCGCAAGCGTTTGGTAGCTTCCGGACCGGGCGCCGACGGCAACGCGGTGGGCGGGCCGGGCGCGCGCGCGTCACTCCACACCGCGCCGTCATCCGCACTCCGCTCTCCGAGGCGCATCCATCGGGTCAGCGGTAACGCCGACGATCGCTGCTGTTGTTGCCGTTGCTGCTTGCGGGCATAGGCTGCCGCCGCACCCGTCTCCCGCACGCCGGTGACGATCAGCGACACCCGCAACGAGCCGGTGAGCGCCTCATCGTACGACGAGCCGAAGATGATGTTGGTGTGCTCGCCGACGCGGTCCTGAATGTGCGAGGCGATGGCGTCCACCTCGTTGAGCAGCATGTCGCGCCCGCCGGCAATGCTGATCAGGGTGCCGCGCGCCCGCGAAATGTCAAAGTCGTCCAGCAGCGGATTGCGCAGCGCGGCGTCTACGGCGCGGATGCTGCGGTCGTCGGCCTCGGTAGTACCGCTCCGCCCATCGCCATGGAACGCCCGGTCCATCGAGGCGCCCCTCCCCAAATGCCTGCCGGCCTCGCCCATACCGAAGAGCGCCCGCCCGGCATCGCGCACCACCGAGGCCAAGTCGGCAAAGTCCAGGTTGATCAGGCCCGGCGTGCCGATCAAATCGGTCACCGAGCGCACCGTCATGCAGAGTACCTCGTCGGCCATGCGGAACGCGTCTTGAAACGAGGTGCGCTCGTTGGCGACGCGAAACAGATTCTGATTGGGAAGGACCACCAGCGTGTCCACCTGCGGCTCCAACAGCTCCAGCCCGTACTGTGCGATGCGCATGCGGTGCAGCCCCTCGAAGGCGAACGGCGTGCTGACTACGCCGATGGTGAGCACGCCGGCACTGCGTGCCGCCTCGGCGATGACTGGTGCTGCGCCCGTGCCCGTGCCGCCTCCCATGCCGGCCGCCAGGAATAGCACGTGCGCTTGGCTCACCTCCTCCATCACCAAGTCGAGCGAACGCAATGCCGCCTCGCGCCCCACATCGGGGCGCGCCCCCGCGCCCAACCCCTGCGTCACCGCCTCGCCCAGTCGGATGGTGCGCTCGGCCAGCGAGCGCGATAGTGCCTGGGCGTCGGTGTTGGCAGCCATGAAACGCACGCCGTCATACCGCGCGGCGCCGTGGGCCTGCGCGGCCGCGCTGCTATTGTTGTTGGTGCTGCTGCTGCCGCCCTTCGGACGCGCTGCTCGCACCATGTTGTTGACGGCGTTGCCGCCGGCACCGCCCAGCCCCAGCACCATCATGCGCGGCGTGCCGAAACTGACCGGGAAGGTAGGCGGGCGCTCCGAAGGCGCGCGCGTCTCCGTCTTGGCATCGGCGGGCGGATACAGCGGCTGCGCCTGCGAGCTGCTGCTGGCGGTGGCGGTGGTGACCAGCGCTCGCCGAAAAAGCGGAGCGACGGCGAAAGGGAAGCCAAGACGAGCAGATGAGAACAGGCGCTGCATGTTGGGAGCGGTTGGCAGTCGTCCAGGGGAGCGTGAAGGTGACGCGAATTTTGGCGGGAAGACGTGGCGCACCTCTCCGGTCTCCCCAGCGACGGCGCCCCCAAAGCAGCCAGTTACCGCCTCTGCAACCACCAAGCAATCCCACGAACCGACTCCTGGATACCCTCCGAGCGCGTGCTCCTCTGCAACACTCCTTCCCACAGCGCGCACTCTCCCCAGACACCACCGGTCTCCGCCGCAGCACCTGCACCGCCCTCCGTCGTCGGCAGCCGATCCGAGTGATGGCATTCGCGCCGCTGCGCTGCGATTCCGCCCTTTCGCGCGCGCGCGCGCGCGATGTGCCCCCGATCGCCCGCGCTGCGTGTTGTGTGTCGCGACGCGAGATCGCTCGCTCGCCCGCGCGCGCGCTCTTCACCACCCCCACTCGAGCCTGCCTCGCGTCCGAGGCGGCCGCGACAGACACCGCCCGGGGGGCGCTCGAGCGCGTGCCCATGGTGGCGTTTCAGACGTTCCGGCTGGCATGGCGGGCTGGATGGGGAAGCGGGCGTCAAGCGTTCCGGCCAAGTGGCGGCGGCGGCGGCAATCCGGTGATCGCCGGGCACCGCGGGTGGAAACGGCCTGCACGGAGGCGCGTGGGCGTCGGCGCTGCCTGGGGCGGTTGGCCACAGCACGTCGGTCTGTCACCGCTGGTGGTGCCAGGGCGGGGGCCGCGCGGGCCAGTTTGTGGAGCGTCGCCGGCGATGACGCTGACGCGTTTTTCCAGCGGGCACACGGCGCCGCTGAACGACGACGCCGAGGTCACCGACGACAACCCGGTGCAGCTGCGGAATCCGTGCAACGGCTCGGTGGTGTATATTTTGGGCACGGCGCACATATCGCCGCGTTCGGCGGAGCAGACCACTGAGCTGATCCGCACGGTGCGCCCGGACACGGTGGTGGTGGAGTTGGATGCCCGGCGAGCGGAGCGCCTGCGACGCGAGATGGAGCGCGACACTCACGACAGTGGCGAATCGTTCCTCACGGACCTGTTCCAGTCGTTTTCTAGCAACCGGAGCGGCTCGTTGCTGGCCAAACTGCTGGAGCCGATGTTGCGCAGCTGGTATCGCAGTTTCCGGGTGGCCGGCCTCATTCCCGGCGGCGAATTCATGAACGCCATCCGTGAGGCGGAAGCGCTCGGCGCCCGAGTCGTCTACGGAGACCGCAACGCCCGCGAGACGCTGGACCGCATCATCACCGAATTGCGGAGCCACTTTCTGGAGATCCTTCTGCGACCCAAACAGTTTCAGGTGCCCGCCGAGGTGGCCGAATTCGAGCGCAACCTGCGGGAAGCGATCCAGCGACGCGGCTCAGTGCCCGGCGGCACCGCCGATGTGGTGGATCAGCTGTTGAATCGACCGCGTGTGCGCCAATTCAACCACTTTATCGGACGGTACCTGCCGGAGCTGATGCGACCGCTGCTGCACGAACGCGACGCCATTCTGGCGCAATCCATCCTGAATGCGCCCGGCGAGCGCGTCGTGGCCATCGTCGGTCTTGGGCACATGGACGGCATCGAACGGCGCCTGCGACGAGAGGCGCAGCTGGTGCGGGCGACAACGCAAGGAGAAGTGTGAGGGTGTGATGGCCGATGGCGGCCTCCATCGGTGATGCTGGTCTGTACATAAACTGTGGCGAGCATCGCAGTGTGAGGGTGTGATGGCCGATGGCGGCCTCCATCGTCGATGCTGGTCTGTACATAAACTGTGGCGAGCGCCGCTCGGAGCGACCCCTTGCCGTGGACACCAACCAACACAACCCCGTCTCTCTCTCTCTCTCTCTGTCGATGGTCTCCCGCCCCGCGGTGCCTCGCCATGCATGGCGCCCGCGCCGGATCCCGCAGCCCTCGGTGGACGCCGCCAGGTATCGCGCTGCCGGTGTGTTTCCTCGGCGGGCCGTTGGCGGCGACCGGCTCATGGCCCGAGCCATAGACACCTCGGAGCTGCAGACACCGCTCCCGACGGATCCCTAATTGTCAGCAGCTGTGGGCGGACGGGTGCGCGCCGCCGGGACGTCGACGAGCGGGCGACGGCGCGGGCGTTGCTACCGGCGGGACGCCATGGAGCCCCCGGGAGCGGACGACGTGCCGGCGTCATCAACTGCTGGCGATGGCGCTGCTGGTGCGCAGACCATGGCTCGACACCTGGAGGTGGCTCGGGCGGCAGTGACGCGGTTTATGAAGGAGCGGCGCGTAGACGAGGTGTTGCCGATGAACTCGCGGGTGGTGGTGTTGGAGGTGGGGCTGTCGCTCGCCGATGCGTTTGCGGCGCTGCTGGAGCAGCAGACAGCGGTGGCGCTATTGTGGGATGCGTCATCGAGTCAGGAACTGGTGGGAATGTTATCTACGGCGGACGTTGGGGAGATCTTGTTGTTTCTCCAGGAACGACTGGACGCCGAGGACGGCGCAGTGGAGGACAGCGGCGGCGGCGAGGCGGTGCGGCGCTCGCTGAGCGACGACCAGTATGATCAACGCGCGCTGGCACTATTGCACGCGCAGACATTGGACGGGTGGTTGCAATTTTGTCGAAGAGGCGGCACCGACGCCGACGCCAGCTATGGCAGCGGTGCGGGCGTGGCTCGCAAGCGCGCGGGCGATGGGGCTCTGGCGGCGCCCTCATCGCTGTGGCTGCGACCACCGGCCAAGTGGTCCTACGGTCGTCTGCCACGACACAACTCGTTCCAAATGGTCACGTGCCGCGCCAACGGCTCGCTGTACGAGGCGTCGGTGCTGCTGCGCGATCACCACATCCATCATCTGCCGCTGATCAGCGGGGTGGATAAGACGGTGCTGTCGGTGTTGGACCACGCGCGCATCCTGTCGTTTCTCAGCGAGCAACTGGCGGCGCAACAGGTGACCGAGGTGTTGAACCAAGACGCAAGTGCGGAGTTGCCAGCGGACGCGGTGGCGGCCGCCGGCACCTCGGCGACGCTGTTGGAGCTGTTCTCGGTGCCGATCGAGATGCTGCGGATCGGCACTTTTCAAGACGTGCTGACCGTCAACGAGAACCAGTCCCTGCAGGACGCGCTGCGCCTCATGGTAGACGGCGATGTGCACGCCCTACCGGTGGTCAACGAGGCCGGCGCCCTCGTCAACGTGCTGTCGCGCACCGATGCGCTGTGGCTGATCGCCCCCGAGCTGCTGCATACCACGCCGGCGCCATCGCCAGAACGCATCGAGCACAACGCCGCAGCACCCGCCCCTAACTTTTCGCTACGATGGCGCTATCACCTGCTGCGCGACACCACCGTGAAGGTGCGTGACCACCCGCGGCTGACCCAGCAACGTCGCCACCGCTCGCACCGCCTCGCCACCTGCAACCCGCACGACACCCTCAACACCGTATTCCAACACCTCGGATACGACTTTCGGGTGCGCCAAGTGTTCGTGGTCGACGAGCAGCAGCACGTGCTGGGCGTCATCTCCCTGTCCGATATTTTAGCCTTTTTCATGGACCGCTCCCGGGTCATCGCGGCCGGTAGCGGCTCCTCTGCCGCCGGCGTCGGCCACCGCGATCCCTCCTCACCACCGCTGTCGTCACGACCGTCGCGATAAAGCGCCCGTCGTATACGTGAACAAGTGGACGTTTGTGGAGGCGGTGGTGATGGATGCAACCGGCGGGCCGTGCGTGTTTCGCCCTATGCGGGTCCGCGCACCCGACGCGAGAACGCGGCGGCAGGAGCGAAGAATTGGAGCGACGGCTGCGGCGCGGTGGTGGGGAGTCGTGTGCACCGGCACCCGATCGGCACCTCGGATCGGTGGACGACCGTGTGAGTCTGCGGCTCTCTCTCTCTCTGTGTGTGTCTCTGTCTCAGATTTTCTCATCCTCCATCACCCGGTCTTCATAGGGATGTCCAGTTCCGCCTCTCTTCCGCGCTCCCACCTACCGGAGTCGTGGACGGCGTTGCAACGGCACGCGGACGAGACCATCCGCCGGCTGCACTTGTCGCAGCTGCTGCAAGACGCAGAGCGGTGTGCGGCGTTCCGGGTGCAGTACCGGGACTTGCTGTTGGACTATTCGCGGCAGCGGGCGACGCCGGAGACGCTGACGTTGTTGCTGCAGTTGGCGGAGGAGATGCGGCTGGAGCAGAAAGTGCACGCCATGTTCCGCGGTGAGCGCATCAACGTCACCGAGGATCGCTCCGTGATGCACGTGGCGCTGCGGGCGCCACGGGATGCCAACGATCACTTGCCGCCCACCGCCCACATACCCGTCGAGGCGCTGCAAGAGGTGCATCGGGTGCTGGACGCCATCCACCACTTTTCCGAGCAGGTGCGCGGTGGGCGCGACTGGCTGGGCGCCACTGGCCAGCCGCTCACCGACGTGGTGTCCATCGGCATCGGCGGCAGTTATCTGGGGCCGGAGTTTGTGTACGAGGCGCTGCGCAACGATGCACAGGCAGCACAAGCCGCTCGCGGCCGTCGCCTGCGCTTCTTGGCCAACGTGGATCCGGTGGATGTGACCCGCGCCTTGGACGGCCTGCGGCCAGAGACGACCCTGGTGGTGGTGGTGAGCAAGACGTTCACCACCGCGGAGACCATGCTGAACGCGCGCACCCTCAAACAGTGGATTGTGGGCGCGCTGGGCGAGCGCGCGGTCGCGCAACACATGGTGGCGGTGAGCACCAACACCGAGGCGGTGGCGGCGTTTGGCATCGACCCGCAGCGCGGCATGTTCGGTTTCTGGGACTGGGTCGGTGGTCGCTACTCGGTATGCAGTGCAGTGGGCCTGGTGCCGCTGTCGCTGCATTACGGTTTTGCAGTGATGCAGCAGTTTTTGGCGGGCGCGCACGCGATGGACGTGCATTTCGTCGGTGAGCGCGACGGACGACGCAATCTGCCGGTGCTGTACGGGCTGTGGGGCGTGTGGAACGCCACCTTTTTGGGGTATCCGACACGCGCCCTGCTGCCCTATAGCCAGGCGCTGCTGAAGCTGGCACCGCACATTCAGCAGGTGGACATGGAGAGCAACGGCAAGCGGGTGCGGCTGGACGGGCGCGATCTGTGGACGGCCGATGCCACCGGGGTGGTGAATTTCGGCGAGCCCGGCACCAACGGCCAGCACTCCTTCTACCAGCTGATGCACCAGGGACGCGTGGTGCCGGCGGACTTTATCGGTTTCCGGCGCTCGCAGACGCCGCGCACAGTGCCCGGCTATCCGGTGAGCAACCACGACGAGCTGATGAGCAACTTTTTTGCGCAGCCGGATGCGCTGGCCGTCGGCAAATCGGCCGAGCAGCTGCGAGCGGAGGGCGTGCCCGAGTCGCTGATACCGCACAAGGTGTTCGCCGGCAACCGACCTTCCTCCAGCCTGCTGTGCACGGTGCTGGACGCGTTCACCCTTGGCGGGCTGCTGGCGCTGTTCGAGCACCGCACCTGCGTCGAGGGCTTTATCTGGGGGCTGAACAGTTTCGACCAGTGGGGCGTCGAGCTGGGCAAGGTGCTGGCCAAGCGCGTGCGCCAGGAGCTCCAGCAGCGCCGGGACAAGTCGGGCGACGCGGTATCCGCCGCGTTTAATGCCAGCACGCGCGCCCTGCTGCAGTCGTATCTGGAGAAGGACGTGTAGAGAGGCAGCCGTTGGTAAATACATTGGTCCCCGTCAATGGTTTTACGTTCCTCGCTTGTCGAGACGCGGCGAGGTCGGCGCCCGCCGATCGCCACGCAATGCCGTTCCCTACTCACACATGCCCGCTGTCGACGGTGTTTGAGCTTGTCCACCCGTCCGCCCATGTTTTCTTGCGGGTCCGTTAACACATATTCTCCGGCAGGAACACGTGGTGATGCCCGGCGCCGAAGGCATTGTCGCCATAATCGAAGCGGCGATAACGCAGGCGCCACGCCGCCGGCAGCGATCCGTTCGGGCGGAACCAATCGCCCGGCCACAGCGCCCGCCACTGCACCGCCACCATGGCCGTGTTCTGCTTTCGCTTGGCCAGTCTCTGTTTCCTCTCGTTCCGAATGGTCCCTTCGCGGCGACGCATCTCGCTCACCACCTCGCGCAAACGGGCGGTCGTCGCCGCCGACGGGTCCGACGCGTGCGCCTGCATCCATTCCAACAGGCCGAGGTCGGTGCGCGCCTTGGTAAAGTCGCCGCGGTACCACAGAAACAGACGCGACATCGTGAGGGTGTGGTTGCGCTCGACCACCTCCACCTGACGGCGATCCGCTAGAAACGCCGCCGTAGCCGCATCCAACTCGGCATCGCACTCCTTCAGATGCAGCGTGCGCAGCGCCGGACACGACTTGGCGCCCCAGTTGAGCACGAAATGCACCCGCGGATCCACCTGCTTCACCGCCAACGCCGACAGACAACTGGTGGTGCGGCCGCCCCGCAGGCGCTGCCCCCGAATGACCGCGTTCTTCAGCGTGCACAACGACACCAGCTCGCCGCACAACACCAGATACGTTTTGTGTAAGAACATCTCCAGCTCGTACAGGTTCGGGTAGCCACGCGCGCGCGCCAGCGTGCCATCGGCCTGGCGGCGCGGCGCGGCGGCGTGCACGGTCGCCTTGGTCTGGATCGCCATCATGTTGTGGATGTTCACGTAAAATGCCACTTTCTCGCTGTCAGCAGGTAGCGAGTCGTCCGGATGGCGACACCAGGCGAGGAGCGTGGCCAGCGCCAGCCACCGCGGGAACTGCGGGTGCCGGCGCACCGCCGCGTAATCCACACTCTCGCCATTCGGGCTGGTGACGTCCGGCAGCAGCTGGTCCATAACGTTTTCCAATTCCAACGCCAGCAGGCGCGCATCGTAACGCGACTCCAACACCGCACCGCGCGGCAGGCTCACCAACGTGTTCAGCGCCCGGCTGCCCGAATGCTGCAACGGGTAAGCGATGGCGTAACGGATGAAAGTGGCAGGCGAATCGATGCTCTTGCGACCGCCGCTGCCCCGGCCCAGCAACACACCGCCCTCCACCAACGTCATCAAAATCGCCTCCGCCTTGGCCTGCGCGTCGGCATCCAGCGCCGCGTCCACCGGTGAGCTGCTACGGGTAGCCGCCGCGCCCTTCTCTCCGGCTTCAGAGGGCGGCGTCACCGGCGAGCCGACCTCCGCCACCGGCGTCGGTGGCGGCGTGGCAGTCGCCCCCGCCCCCGCCGCCGGTGATGGTCCCAGCCAGTCGGTCTCGGTGCGCATCCACTGCAGCAGCCGCCTCTTCGACACCCACATAGCGCCCGTCCCGCGTTGCAACACCGACTTCGGCGCAGAATATTTCGTCAGCGACATGCGCACCCCGCCGCAACGCCCAAACACCAGCCCAAACGCCCGCGCGTGCAACGTCACCAGCTCCGCGGTCAGCAGCGAGCCGGCGTCGCCCTTGCCGTTAACGTCGGCCGCCTCGCCCGCAGCCCCGCGCCGCCGTTGCTCCCGAGGTACCTCCTCCCATGGACTCTCCATTGACCAGTGAGCGTGTGTACAGAGTGTCGAACGGTCGATGAAAGTGTTCTTAATGCGAGGGCAACGTGTCGATGGAAGCCGTTCGAATCGAGCGAGAAACGCTGCGGCATCGCTCGCAATCTCGTCGCGATGGTGCGGCGTCCGTGCAACGCGTGTTCTGGAATGCGCGCATCGAGATGCGCGCGCACGGTGCGTGATGCCGCGGGTGCCCGTGAGACGGAGAGGGGAGCGGGGAGAAAATACGTGGTGCACGTCCCCACCGTTCGGAGCCTGCTCGAGTCGATGAATTCCATTTCAGGTCCCCGTGCCATAGTTCTCTCCTCTTCGTTCTTCATTGGAAGAGGTCGTCCTGGATCCACTCGTCCTCGTAACTCTTCAGGAGCGCCTGCTCGGCTTCGAACGGCAGCAGGCTCCCACTGCCCTCGCAGTGGTTACACGTGACGTAGCCGCTGCTGTCGCACTGATTGCACGGGTTGGCGCCATGGTGGCCGTCGCCGGCCGGCCGGTGCCCCAAGGCGTAGCACTGGCCGCACACCAGGCGACCGCGGCCCGCACAGTACGGGCACTGTTTGCGCTCGCGGATGCGGGTTTTCAACAATTCTAGGGCGATGAGCGTGCCCATGACGCCTACGCAACCGCCAGCAAAAGCGGATGCTACCTCTTGCAACGTCGCATCCAGCATCGCGCGCAATGGACGGGCGAGAGGCGGGCGCCGACGTCGTCGACGACAGCGAGCGACCGGGACGGGGTGAACAGGCGATTGGATCGGGCGAACCAAGTGGAAACGTTGCGGTCGATGCCGAAAAGCTATCCCCGGCAAGAACGCTGTGCCGGGAGGCATGGCGACGAGTAAAACGCAGCCGTGCGAGTGAACGCGGCGCGGCACGCTCTCAAACGTCCCTCCCACGCGATCGCTCGTCTCAAGCGTCGGGCGTTGCGTCGACGCACCGATTTGCCCGGCTCGGCACCATGACCATCGTTTGGGTACTCTTCACTCCACACTGGGGATGAATTCGAGACCTCTCGACGCCCCATCCACACCCACAGCAAGCCGACTTGAACAAACGCCTCGAGAACGGAGTCGCGAAGACACCATCGCCCACAGTGATGTGTGGAAACCGAGGGCGACCCTGCTGCGCGACCTCGTTCGCTTCCGGCGCGGACAGAACACCGACGGCATCGCGCGCGACTTGTTGGCGCTGGAGCGCACCAATCTGGCCATGTTCCGCACCAGCGCCTCCGCGGTAGCGCTGGGCGTGGTCGTCGCCAAACTCATCAAACTGCCGCTGGCGCGCGTCACCGGCACCATGCTGGTGGCGCTCGGCCAGGTGGCGCTGTTCATCGGCCTGTGGCGCTACCATTGGCAGGCGGCCGCGCTGGAACGCCGACTCTTCGCGCCCGATACCGTGTTTCCATGGTTCGTGGCCGTTTTTCTCGGTGCCGCAGTGATCCTTTCGCTAGTTCTGACCTACGTCTAGGAGAAGAGGGGGATCGACGTGACCTCCCGTCGCGGCCGTTCGGTGTGTAGAACGTATTGTCGCTCGTATAAGCCACGCTGTGCATGCTCGTCTCCGGTCCCGTCGCTCGACCGAAACTGGGCGCTGCGCGCAATTTTTGGCGCGTGCGCGCTCTCGCTCGTTTGGACTTGTCACCGCCGCCCGTGTTCGACCGCGGGAAGCACGACGGAGGTGGATCTGATGGCGGCGCGACAGCGACAAGTAGCACGCACGCACAATAGAGCGGCACAGGTTTGCGGGCCCCACGAGGCTGCTTGTGGAGCGTCTCACTTTAGGGTCGAGCGCGTGCACCGCCGTTGCCCTCGGTGGTGGTCGGTGGCTGCGGTGCGCGTGCCTCGGAGCGGCGCCGCCAGTGACGCTCGCTGCCCATTTGGGTGAGGCGCCATTCCCCCCCATTTCCATCACCGGCCGCACGCCTCGCTGACGGGTGTTGTGGGCGAAGTGTGCGGATCGGTGCGACGATCGTGGTTGTCGTGTGTGTGTGTGTGTGGACGGCCGTTGCTCGTTGCGGTCGTCGGCGTGCAGGTGTCTGGCGCGCCGACAACGAGTGCAGCCCATCGCGGCCGACAACGTTCTCAGTAGGGAAATCTTTGGCGCGGTTCACTCCTTGAAGGTTGCGATGCCGATGCGACCGGGCAGCGGGGGCGTGCCGGTGCCGGAGCCTGTAGAGGAATCGGCAGTTGCACTTTCCCACTTCCTGGGCGAGCGTTTACAATGCACTCGCGTCACCGCCCACGTTGGCGTCCTGGAGACGCCCGTCCTGGCACAGACCGCATCCAAGGCCAGCGCCTCGTCAAATATCGCGAATGAGAGGGAGAGAGGAGACGGACGCGTCAGGGAGATGTGCTTTCCGAGGGCGTTGTCGGCGTCGGTCCGCGGTCTCGTGGCGTCTATGTGTACGTGCATGCATCGGATGGTCGTTGTCGAGTCTGTTGTTCGTGTCCACTCCATTGTGTCCTCGGTCGATCACCTTGTCTTTTTTAAGCGAGGCCTGCCCGGCACCCGAGCCGCTCATACGAGGTGTCGTGGTGCCGCACGTCGTACCAACGTGCCCTCGCCCCAAGAATATCCCAGTGGCCATTCGAAACTAACCCGAGACAAATATGAAATGATGGCTCAGAAAGTGTATGCGCTTGTGCAGTTGGCGTCGGGCGTTGCCGAGGCGATGCTGAGCGGGCGTGGTGATATCGTTGGCACTGAAGCAGCGCATCGCCGCCGTGATGCTCCAGTGCCGCTGCCTGCATCGCGTCGAACGGGACCGGGGATCCGGGCCGATGCGCGCGCGAAAGGCGGTCCTGTTCGGGTCGCGGTCGTGGGTTTCACTCCACAACGTCCTCCTCCCATTATTGTCCATTCTCATCGTCATGTCGGCGCCAGTGTCGCTCATATTCGGGGCGACGGGTGGTATCGGATCCCACACGGCCCGAATGCTGTGTCAACGGGGACATCTCTTGGCGTTGTCGTCGCGTTCACTACCGCGGCTGCGACAGCTGAACGAGCAGCTGTCGGCCACCGGGTCCGACGTGAGCCACGAGCCCGAGCTGCTGCCGTGCGACGCTACGGACGCCACTGCAGTGGATGAGGTGTTCGCCAAGGCGGTGGAGCGATTCGGTCGGGTGGATCGCGTGGCTCACTGTGTCGGTTCGATCCTGTTGCGGCCATTGCACGCCACTACCGACGAACAGTTTCGAGACACCTGGAAGATGAACACGTGGACGGCGTTTCTGGTGCTGCGCGCCGCTTGCAAACAGATGGCGCGTCAGAAAGGGAGTGCGAATGGAGAGCGCGGCGGCAGCGTGGTGTTGTGTTCCAGTGCGGTAGCTTCGCATGGCCTGCCGCAGCACGAGGCGGTGGCCGCGGCCAAGGCGGGAGTGGAAGGCATGGCCCGCAGTGCGGCGGCTTCGTACGCGCCGCAGAATATACGCGTGAATTGCATAGCGCCCGGGCTGACCGACACGCCCATGGCGAAATTCATCACCGACAAGCCGGCCGCCAAGCGAGCCAGCGAGGGAATGCACGCACTCGGGCGCATTGGCCAGCCGGAGGAGGTGGCGGCCGCGCTGGTGTCCCTACTCGAGAACCCGTTCATCACCGGCCAGACGCTGGCGGTGGATGGCGGGCTGAGCAGCCTGCTGTCGCAACAGCGTGCCTGAACCGATAAAGCGAGTGGAAAGCCGATGTCGCTTTCGGTACCAGGCCTGATGCCGTGACCTTTACAGAGCATGCACGGATTGCACTGTGGTGGACGTGCCGCTGCCACGGCATCCCACCGAACCCCATTCCCAGCGCGGCCGGCCCGACCACTCCGTCCGATACTGCCTCTCTCTCTTTAATCGCTTGGCTCGATATCTGACACGAGGCCCTCGCCACGCAACAGGTCGCAGTACGCCTCCGCCAACTCAAAAACCCAGATGCCGACGACAGCCATACCCGTGGTGTGCGCCTTGTGCATGATGGCGCGCGCGTCCGCCCGCGACAACCCCGGTATGCGCCGCAACAACGCCTGCGTCACGTGGTCGCGAGTATTAAAGTCGTCGTTGAACAACAACAATTTGTACTTTTTGCCCGGGTCCACTTTTCGTTTGGTCGTCGGGGTGTCGGCCACCGTCGGCCGCTCCAACACCGCCGCCCCGCCGCTCGATGGGGTGAACGACGGCTTTTCTATCATACGCCAACCGGAGAACACCGCCGTCCGTCGCGGCGGTGGTTGTGATGGGGCGCCAATCCCCAACGCCACCCCTTGTCCGGACCACGGAGAGGTGACGCCGTTGGTCGCTCCCCGTCCACGTCCCACCGCCCCCCGCGGCAGCGTGACCGTCACAAAACAACAACGACCAACACACCCGCTCGCCATGGCCTTCCACTCCAACCAATATCGCCACCAAAGCAGTCGGTCACGGTATGAATTCTTGACGTCCACTCGCTGAGCGTCGGTAGCGCACTGGGAGCGCCTTACCGCCCTATCGTCGCGCGCCCGCGCTGTTCGGGCGTGTGCCGCTCCGTGTCGCGAGAAGATCGGCGACGATGCCGATCGATCGATCACGCCATCGATCGATCGCGGACATCCCGGACGGCGAATTGCCGTCGCGTCTGCCGCGTTCATGTCGCCGGGAACGCCCACCACCTCATTCTTCTAGGACGACTCCCAGCTCCGTTTTCCCTCTATAGGCACACTGGAGTGCGGGTGCGGTGTGTATGTGCGGGTGAGGTGTCATGTCGGGAGGGGCACCGCCGGGGGCAGGCGGTGATGGTGGCGGTCGACCACAGCACGGCGGCGGCGGCGGCGGCGAGTCGGCGGGTCATCGCTGGTCGCGGGTGCAGCGTGGTAAAGGCGCGTCGCGGGCGGCGGCAGCAGCAGCAGCAGCAGCAGCAGCCACAGCGAGTGGCGGTTTGCGGGGCACCGAGTACGACACGGAGTTGGTGGGCGGCGACGGAGCAAGTGCCGAGCGACGGCGCGCATGCCATCCATCGCACCAGCACCAGCGACGACGGCGTGCGCGGGGTGCTGAAGCTCACCACGGCGGCGCGCCGACACCCAATGACGTTGCCACTGCACATCGCCACGCTCCGCAACCGCCTCTACCCAGCAACAACTCCGCGGCCGCCTCCGCCGAGCTATATGCGTTGCGGGCGGCGGTGGCCAAGTCGCGGTTGGAGTGCGAGCGACTCCAAACCGAACTCGACCGATCCGAATCGCAAATACAGACGCTGCAGCATCGAGTGCGTGAACTGGCCCGCAAGCCGTGTGAGGCGTGTGGTGTCGCGCCGGATGCTGCAACGCCGCCGCCGCCGCCGCCGCCGCCAAGCAGCACCTCCGGGGCCCCGACCGCGACGACCACGCTGCCGCGCCCGGCCGCCTCCCTGGATTGGGCAGACGAGATGGAAGGCGTTGCCCCGAAGCTGCGAATGCGTCGGCTGCCCCATGCCACCACTTCGAGACCACGCGATGCACCACTGCCGCCATCGGCCCCGACAGCCGCTGCTGCTTCACCGCCCCAACGCACACCACCACCACCACCACCACCATCATCATCATCATCATCATCAACGCCCGCGACCGTCGCGTCTTCAGCGCCAACCGCCCGGACTGCTGACGGATGGCTGTACGCCGCGCCGCGCAATGCCACCGCCGCCGACATTGCCACCGCTCTGTCCGCCTCCGTGCCCCTGCAGCCGATCGAGTTCGCCGTCGGCAAATGGAACGACAGCCGACTGTCCGAGAAGGAAATCTGGCGCTGCCTGAATCAGTTGCGCGCCCAAGTACCGCGGACACAACACGACGCGCCACCGCTGCCCCACACCGTCGCCGACGCCGCGCACACCAGCCAGCTGTGGGAATACGCCGCCGCCGTGCTGCAACGGGTGTGTCGGCTGAACGTGTTGATGATCCTGCGCGACTGCCACAAGCTCGGCGACAAAGACATGCAGCAGGCGCGCTTCAACGTCGCCTACTGGGTGGACGCGATGGCGCAGGCACGGGAGCGCCTCGTCGATGAAAGCGGCCCGGCCGCCCTCGGCCACGCGCTCATCATCCTCGACGGATATCCGGTGCGGCAGCGGCCGGTGCTCGGCGGCCACCCAGTGCAGGAGTTGCCACGAGGATCCTAAAAGACCGGAGCGTCGAGTGCGCGCGTATGTGATCGTGCCCACCGTCAAACACCCAGCGTGCCCCAGCTTTTATCCCACGCTACCTCAGCACTTCCACCGATTGCCGCAGTGCACACAGGTGACAAAGGTGGTCATGGGTTCGTCCGCCGAGCGCGTCTGCATCTGAAAGTAGGTGCACTCGCGCCGGCCGCACTTGCCGCAGCGAAACTGGTCGGTGCTGGCGGTCTGCATCACGCCGCGCTGCTTGTCGAAGAGCATGCGCTCGGCGATCTGCGCCTCGCGCTCGCGCGCCTCGTCGGTCTTCAGTTCGTCGGCGCTCCATTCCACCAATTGCGCCGGGGCCAGCTCCTGGTGCAGCAGGCGCAGGCGCAGTGCGGCGTTGCGGCGCAGATTGGCTTTCAGGTCGCGATACTTGGTGCTGTAATCCGGCCGCGCAAAGTCGAACGAATACTTGGCGTTGATAGCCTTTTCGATATCGATACACATCGATTGCACCAGGGTGGTCTGCGAGAGGCGCGACGCGTCGCGAGGGACATCCGCAGCGGCAACGATGGCGCTCGAATCGGCGTCCTCACCATCGCCGTCGTTGCCCGTATCGAACACTTCACACAGCGAGCGCACAATGTCGCCGCGTTTGCCCGGTGGCAACGGCAGGCGGATGGTGTGGGTGGGTATCGGCGCCGTCGTCGGAAGCGAAGGCGCGAGAGGAGACGGCTCACGAGGACGGCTCTCTACCGCCTCCGCCGCCACGCTCTGCTCCGGCGATGCCGTTATCACCGCCGGCGCCTCATTCGTGGTTGGTGACGCATCGTCACCTGCCATCGGAGCGGCACTCTCGACACGAGCACCACCCGTTGTCGCCACCACCTCCTCCTTCTTTTCCTGTTGTTGTTGTTGTTGTTGTTCGCGGGCGACCACGTCTTTCCACTTGCCCACCACCTCCTCCACCAGCTTGCCGATCACCGCGCTCTGACTGGCCAGCAACTTTCCCAGCGCCTTGATCGGTTTGCCGGCGCGGCTCTCCCGCAACACCTCCAGCGACACATTGTACTTGAGCAGCTCGGTCAACTGCATGGCGATGCGCAGCTCCTCCTTCTCGTACGCCTCGGCCGCGTGTTGCACGGCGACGCGCGCGTCCTGCAATCGACCGGCCAGCTCGCGATACCCTCCGCACTGCGACTGGTACTCGCCGTGCAGATCGCTGAGCAGCTGGGCGCTCTGATGCAGCGCGTGCACCAGACGCGACAGATCCTCCGCTCCGATCGACTTGTGCACCGCAAAACCGACGGCGGTGTCGCGGATGTGCTCACGGGTGAGGTGGCGCGGCTCCGGCGGTGGTGGCGGATACCGTTCCAGTTTGCGCTCCAGCTGCGCCACCCGTGCCCGTAAGTGGGCGTTTTGCTGTTGCAGCGTCGATAGGGTGCGACTGTCGCTGGAGCGGGCGCGCTTGGGCGGTGGCCCGGCGCGAAGATCCCTTGGCGGCGCGCTCACATCGGCAACCGGGCGGTGAGCGGTGGGTGCTCGTCCGCGGCGTTGACGCTCCGCATCGCTGCCGCTGATGTCGCGCTCCGACCACGATTCGGCCGATGGCGGCGCCGCGGCGGTAGCGCGAGACCCCGGCCGTCGCCCCTCCCCCATGTACTCCTCGTCGTCATCCTGCTCGACAGCGCTGCTGGCACTGCTCGCTTCCTCCTCCGACGCCGCCGCGCTCTCCGTGCCGTCCGAGTCGGACGCTGCTGCGGCCGCCGTCGTGGCCGGAATCTTGCGTTTCTGCTTGAGCGCCTTTTTCCTCTCCGGCGGGGCGCCGGACGCGGCGAGACGCTCGGCGCCCAAAACGTCGGCACTGACCGGCGCCCCCGCGTCACCGCTAGCCGCGCCCTCGGCCCCATTCACCAACGCACCCTCCACCACCACCACCTCCTTCTTCTTCTCCTCTTCTTCCGCCAATTGCAGTAGCGCTCCGTCCGCCTCGGCCTCCTCCATCGCCCGACACACCTGCGCGTACAACCGGTGCGTCGACTTCACGCGCAAGTCGCGGTTCGAGGCGTACGGCACTATCTGCTGCACCTTGACCCAGGCATGCTGTGTGTCGTTATAAAAGTTCACGTTGTATCTGCTGCCCTTCTGATACACGCCTTGTGGGTCGACCGCGACGATACCCGGCCACCACGGGTACGAGGGCAGTTTGGCCCACACGAACGAGCCCAACGCCGGCCGCCACTTCATCACCGAACCGAGCCAGCTCGACCGTTGCGAAGCGACCACAATGACTGCGCAGACACTGCGCTTGCCCGTTGCGTCTCCTTGATGAGAGGGATGCGGTGGTGGACGGGCGCGAAGACGTTGTCGATGGCGTCGTGCACCGCGCCGGCCGTGCCGTGAGGGTCGAACGGCGTCAAGCGCGACTCGTCGACGACGTGACGCGCGCGCGGGAAGCGACCCTGTTGTCGCGTCTCGGTGGCGAGTCCAGTTGTGGAGGACGGGAAGCGACCCTGTTGTCGCGTCTCGGTGGCGAGTCCAGTTGTGGAGGACGGGAAGCGACCCTGTTGTCGCGTCTCGGTGGCGAGTCCAGTTGTGGAGGACGGGAAGCGACCCTGTTGTCGCGTCTCGGTGGCGAGTCCAGTTGTGGAGGACGGGAAGCGATCCTGTTGTCGCGTCTCGGTGGCGAGTCCAGTTGTGGAGGACGACGTTGCGGGACGTCTTCGTAGAGCACGAGAAGAACTGCAAGTCTGGTTGTTTTGATCGTGCTGCGGGAACCGCTCCGGGAGAGGCCGCGTCGAGCGCACTGGAATCGCCCCGCCGCATCGACATGATGGGCGACGCGTCTCTCGACGCCACCCGGCACACCAGGGATCATTCCCGAGTTGATGCGGGTGCTCGCCTATCCGGAAGACGAGCGCCGGCGGACCCGGTGGAGGCAGCGTACGTCGATTGGGTGCGCTTTCTACGTCGACGCCGGGTGACGCGGGCGCTCACCCTGATAGCCCTCGGCAGCGGTGCGTTGGGCGGTATGGTGCAATGGCTTACTGGCGGCGTACAGCCGCTGTGGTGGTGGTTGCACGTCGTCTGCACTTGCGCCGCCGCCTACAGCATGCATCGCTGCTTGCGACTGTACGCCGTGCCCCATCGCCGTCGGTCCGTACAAAGTGGGGCGGCGCTGGCGGCTATTGCCGCATTGCATGCGCATGCCGTGGCGCGCCTCGGGCACGCCAGCATCCGACAGGGCCTCGTCAGCCAGGTGGCGCTGACGTTGCACGGCGCCGTGCTGGGCGGCATGTGCGGGTACGCCGCCCACCGCCGCCAGTGGTGGATGCTCCTGTTTCCCACCGCACGATACGGCGTGATAGAGCGTTTGTTGGATCAAGCACCGACGTACGCCACCCACGTCCAATGGTGGACCGCAACAGGCACCGCTTATTATGCGGCAGTGTCCCTGCTTTGGCGACCGCTGTACGCCCTTCCCATGCTGCGCTTCGTACTCCTGCTGGTGCTGGCGTCCGCCTCGTGGGCGTGGTCATTGCTGGTGGTGCGGCTGTCGAGCTCACAGCCGGAATCGTTCACCACCGTCTTGCTTCCGGACCCGCCGATGCAGACGTCGTCGCCAGCATCGCGCGCAAGCGTACCGCCCGAGCTGTGGGCCCTGCAGCGCGCCTGCGCTTCGGGCTCCTCGTTTATACCCGAAGCATCACTGTTGGCGGTGTTGCAGCAGAGCGTGCGGCACGGCCATCGGGACATGTTCCTGCACGCGCTGTTCGACTGGCAGACGGCCGCGTGCGCCTCTCCGCTTCGCCGCGCCGCGCTATTCGCGAATGCCCGCGGTGCCGTGCTGCTGCCGTTGTTGGACTTGTGTTTGGACATCATCGACCCGGACGCTCTCACGACATTATGGCCACAGCGATGCCCGCGGCCACATGATCGATCGCGCACTTCCACTGCGTCCTCCGTGGCCTATGCTCTGGCGGCGGTCAGGTATGCGGTGGTGGGTATGGCGGCCGTGGCGCGACACAGCCGCGCCGAGGATCGGTACGGGGTGGTGCAGCGGCGCCTGACGCGCATTGCACAGCGGTTGGCGCAGTTGGATGCGGCGCTCACGTCGATCTTCGCCCGTTACGGTCGGTCGCGCCCGGCCACCGCCCTCGAGTCGATGCTGCTGCGCGACTTGATGGACAACGTGAGCGGGTGTCGCGCTTGGATTGCGGAGACCTTCGGGGAGTCGCTGCCGACCCTCCATGTCGACAGCGACGACGATGACATGGCGTACCGCAAACCGTCACCCGTCCGGGACGCGCTACGGCGCCTGCTGCGCTACCCCACCGCCCCGAATTCCCCACCGTAAAAGACCGCAGCGATGTATCCATCTCCGGCCGTCCCCTCACGTATCGCCTCTCCGTTCGTCCGCGTTGCTGCGCGCTAGCGACTCGCGTCGCCGTCGCAATCGTCGTTGCTGCAGCTGGGACAACCAAAACTTGGCCAGGTCGTCCTCCGGATCACTCCCGTCCCGCAGGCTGCCCTCGTCGCGCGCCGCCGCCGCCGCCGCTGTCGGGTCATGGGCCTGTCGCTGCCGCAACAGCTGCTTGCCGATCTCCGCATTGGCCACGTGCGATACATATGCCAGCACGTGCCGCACCGCCTCCTCGGCATCGACGCGCGTGTTACGCACCGCCTCGGGCAGATGTGCATCGCGTGCGGCGCGCACCACCATCTGCGCGAGGTGCTGATCGAGGCCCTTGTCGAACACCTGCCACAGGGCGTAATGGCCGCTGTTCAGGCGAGCATCGCCACTACCACCACCGCTGCCACCGCTGCGACTGTTGCTGGGGCGGGCGCGTCGACGTCGTGGTGCCGCCGCCGCCGCCGCCGCACTCCCTATAAACCCGCTGCCCAGATGACGATCCATACCGCCCTCCAACGCGGTCAGCGCCAACAAATCGGCCACATCGCCGATGCTGGCGGTGGCGCGACGCGGCATCCAACGCTGACGTCCATCGCGTTGTGGCGACGGCGGCATCAAGGGCGGCGGCGGCAGCGGCGATACTGCCCCCATTGGCTCCTCGTCGCTGCCGCTGCGCCAGCGCCGCGCATATGCGCTGCCCAGGGTGTGTCGCGTGCGTGGCACAACGCTTTGGCGCACTGCTGTCGGCGCTGATCGCGGCGACGGCACCGGCGACGCCAGCTCGCCGCTCGCGACCCTCATCCGCGGGCCGCCAGGCGTCGTCCATTCGGCATCCGACTCCTCCGATGCGCGTCCCGTCTCCGCGGTGCCGCGAACGCCGGCGGCAAATGCCTCTGCACAGGTCTCCTGTCGCGCCAACTCCGCCTCCTCCGCCGCCGCCTCCTCTTGCTCCTCCAACTCGCCGGGCATGGTGAATCCGGCCGCCTGCAGTGCGCCCAACACGTCCATGGCGTGGTCGTCGGCGCTGCCGGTGTTCCCGCCCCAGCCGGGGAACGCCGCGGCTCCGGCCGCCGCCATCCCGTCACGACCGCGGCGGGATGCCCGCGAGCCACCCAACAACATATCATCGCCAATGCTCACGGTGTGTCGCAGCGACCGCGAACGCGGCGCGCCCAACGATGACACCCGCTGGTGTCGCCCCGTCTCCGCTGCCATCCCCGCGCCCGGCCCATATTGTGCTGGTCGTGACACCGGCATCAGCTCCTCTCCGCGCTCACTCTCCGCCTCGCTGCTGGCGCCCGCGTTGTCCAAAGCGCTGTCGCCAGACGCACCGTCCATCACCGACGACACCACCTGCGCGCTCAGAATGCTCAGCGCGGTGCGATGGCGCTGGAAGGTGCTCGAGCCGGCCACCTGCCGCATCGCCAACACGAACCGCAAGGCCGCGTTGGTATGCGATTTCGTCAACTTCATCTTGATGGCGAAAGCGCCCTCCATACCCGCGTAGTGCGACAAGTCCAGCGCCAGCTCGCCGATGCACACCGTCTGGCTGGTGCGCCCGTACGGGATGGTGCGCTTCACTTTCATATACAATCGGTAGGGCGCCAGCAGTTCATGACGTCCGCCACGACTGCCCATCACCGCGCGGAATCGCAACACCTCATTCCACACCACCCGGTGCTGCTCCACCGGGCGGTCGGCGGTGAACCCGCGCCACCGCACCGAGTGGGTCACCAGCCCGACCACCACCGCTTTGCCCTTGACATGAAAGATGCCAGCCAAGTCGGGCACCGCCAACAACTCCTGAACGTCTAGTTGTACATCGAACACTCGTTTGTGAGGTCCGGTTTCCATGGGAGGGGGCGGCGAGGCCCGCAGGTCGTAGCCGCGAGGAGCGGAGCCACCGAGCCCGCTGCGAGGCGGGCGCTGGAGGGGCGCGCGCCGGCTGCAGCAGAGCCGAACGACGCCCGGACGGGTGACGGGTCGCCTGGCTGAGGCGGGGAACGCGCGCACGGAGGAGTGTCTGACGCGATGACGAGCGCGGCGACGTGAGGAAAAGGTATTCACAAGACACTGTCCCGTTTCCTTGAAGCGATCGGGCATTCCACGTTTTACCAGCAGCACCTCACACCGGACGGAGAGCGCGCTCCCTCTAATACTCCTCTTCCTCTTCGTTCGAGTCGGCAGCCACCTCGATATAGTCCTTCTCGAGCGCCGCAAGATCCTCGCGCGCCTCGCTAAACTCGCCCTCCTCCATGCCCTCGCCCACGTACCAGTGCACAAAGGCACGTTTGGCGTACATGAGGTCGAACTTGTGGTCGATGCGGGCGAACACCTCGGCGATGGCGGTGGAGTTGCTCACCATGCAGACGGCGCGCTGCACCTTGGCCAGGTCGCCGTTGGGCACCACCGTCGGCGGCTGTGAATTGATGCCAACCTTGAAGCCGGACGGGCACCAATCCACAAACTGGATGCTGCGCTTGCCCTTGATGGACTTGACCGCCGAGTTCACGTCCTTCGGTTGCACATCTCCGCGGTACATCAGGCAGCACGCCATGTACTTTCCGTGGCGCGGATCGCACTTGGCCATCATGTTCGCCGGGTCGAACGCCGCGGTGGTGATCTCGGCCACGCTGCCCTGCTCATGATAGGCCTTCTCCGCGGAGATGACCGGTGCATAGCTCGACAGCATAAAGTGTATGCGCGGGTACGGCACCAGGTTGGTCTGGTACTCGGTGAGGTCCACGTTCAACGCGCCGTCAAAGCGCAGCGACGCCGTCAACGACGAGATGACCTGAGCGATCAGGCGGTTCAGGTTGTTGTAGGTGGGACGCTCGATATCCAGCGAGCGGCGACAGATGTCGTAGATGGCCTCGTTATCCAGCAGCACCGCCACGTCGGTGTGCTCCAGGAGCGCGTGCGTCGACAGCACCGAGTTGTACGGCTCCACCACGGCGGTGCTCACCTGCGGCGACGGATACACCGTAAAGCCCAGTTTGCTCTTCTTGCCGTAATCCACCGACAGACGCTCCAGCAGCAGCGAGCCCAGGCCGGAGCCGGTACCGCCGCCTACCGACGAGAACACCAGAAAGCCCTGCAGGCTGGTGCAATTGTCCGCCAACTTGCGGATCCGGTCCAACGCCGTGTCCACAATCTCCTTGCCCACCGTGTAGTGGCCGCGCGCATAGTTGTTCGCGGCGTCCTCGCGGCCGCTGATCAGCTGCTCCGGGTGGTACAGCTGGCGATACGCGCCGGTGCGCACCTCGTCGATCACTGAAGGCTCCAAATCCAGAAACAGGCAGCGCGGCACGTGCTTGCCCGACGCCGACTCCGAGAAGAACGTGCCGAACGAGGCGTTGTTGGCCGCGGCGATGGCCGAGTCGCGGCTGGCCATGGTGCCATCGGGCAGGATGCCGTGCTCCAGGCAGAACAGCTCCCAACAGGCGTTGGCCACTTGCACGCCGGCCTGCCCAATGTGCAGTGAGATGACTTCGCGCATGATGACGGCAGAGGTGTCGATACGATAAGCTCAGCAAAGAAAATTCGGGAGTCTCCACCGAGCTGTGCGAACCGACACACACACGCACACACACAGACACACACGCCAGCGTCAGCCACCGACGGCCGCGACAGCGCCAGAGTCCGCGCGGTGGCTGGGCGGGAAGGCTGCGCGGGAACATCGCCCGGGACACGGTTTGGCGGCGCGTCGTTTGAATTTCGAACGCGGGCCCGATTTCGGAACGGCTAGATGGGATATTCTAGAATATCATAGAAGGAAATCTTTTCGCCAAGCGATGCGCACAGCTCGCACCGCCTCGGCGCGGTCCGCTGCGCACGAGGATTCCATTTCCAGTTCGCTGCGTCGTCGGCAGGGAGTGGCCCTGCCCTCGTCGCCGAGGGCGGACAGCGACGAGGTCGTTACTGCTGGACTGGATACGCGCTCGTGGCACATCGGGCCACGGGTCAGGGCTGCGACGTGGGGTTGTCATCGAGGGACGGTTTGGCGGTGCCTTTCTCCAGTGGCCGCCGTTCGGACACAGCCGTTCGAAAGCCGTTCGACCCGTCGGAAATTTGCGGGCACTCCATGCACTAGGGACAGCAGCTGCACGTCGACGCCCTCCCCCTCCATCGTCATGTCCGGCGCGTACCCGGCGTCGCCAACTTCGCCCGCGGGTGCAGCAGCCGCGACGTCTGCTGCAGCCGCGGGCAAAGACGCCGCGCTGAACCTGGCCGCTGAAGAAGACGAAGCCGAATCATCCTGGTGCGCGGTGTGCTGTGATACCGTCGCCACCGAGTGCAATCGCCTGCGTCTCCCACACTGCCACCACACCTTTTGCGCGTCGTGCATATTGTCGTGGGCGCTGGTGCGCGCCACCTGTCCGCTGTGCAAATCCGCCTTTGACTCGTGTTGGGTGCGACGCGAGCTGAACGGGACCATCATAACCCATGGCGGGTGGCGGCAAGAGCCGCTGCGTCTGCTGATGCGGGCCACCTGGGTCCAGATGGCCACACTCACCTCCACCGTCATCAGCTCGCCCATCACCCCAGCGCCTCCATCCTTACCGTCGGGTGCCTGGGCGCTGCCGGCCGGTTCCGGCTGGGCGGCCGACGAGCAGGAAGAGGAGGCGCGCGAACAAGCTTTCTGGGAGCAGGAGGCTGCCGATGCCGAACACCAGGAGGCGGTCGCTGCCCACGCCATGCGCGGTCGCGGCGTGCTCACCGCCGGCAGGGTCGTCGGCAACCGCCGTTTCGGCGCTGGCGGCTTTATCCGCAGCCAACGCATGGTGGCGCGCGCCGCCCGACACCACCGGAGGGGCAAACGAGACGGATGAAGGGATGTGTGCGGGCAGCAACCACCGGATCGGTAGGTAGCATTGACTGTCCTTCGTAGCGGATCGAAGCAGTACTGTAAATCGACACCTAATCCGATGCAAGCGAAGGACGAGACAGCCGGCAGAACCGGAGAACACTGGCTGCACTTGGCGTCGGGCACAGCGCGCCGGTTTTATCGCGGCGACGGGTGGAGCGGTGCGCCCAAACCTGCCGCGTGGGCTGCGTCCCACGCATCCGCGGCCACCAGGGCGTCCTCGGTGCCGTCTGGGCATTCGACATGCAGAGTCGACGAGGATGACTCCTCGGAGGAGCACGGCGTCGCCAGCAGTTCGTCTTCGTCTTCCAGTCCCAGCCGTTGCAATACACGCTGCACCCACCGTTGCGTCTCCCCGCCGCTCTCCTCTTCTCCAGCATCATCGTCCTCGTCCTCGTCCTCGTCCTCGTCCATGGCCGCGTAAGTGAGCAGCGGCGACTCGGCATCCACACTACCGTCGCTCTCCTCGGGCGCGGCCGCTGCGCCGGTCAGCCACGAATTGTCGTCCACGGCTTGATCCGGCGGCAAGGACGCTTCCATCCGCTCGGCGTCGTCTTCCGCAACATCCGTCGCCGATGTGCGCGCCAGGGTCTCCCGCGCCAGTCGCAGCCACCAACGGGCCGGCGCATCGTCCGACCGATATCGCGACTGCCACTCGCGTCGCAGCGCCACCTCCGCCTGTTGCCACTCCGCACTGTGCGGTTTGATGCCCTGAAAGTAGCCACGTCGCGCCAGCTGTCGTCGATAGTCGGCCAGTGCCCGCCGCCGCGACACCATCTCCTGCTCGTATCGCCACACCGGATCCACGGCGGGCGCTACTCGGTCCATATCGAGACCGCCCAGATCGGCGTCAAACCCCGCATCCTTCTCTGAGCCGTCCCCGCCATCGGCGCACGCTTGCAATTGCTGCAGATAGCGCGCAGCCCCCGCGGCCACCGCGGTGCCCAAACACCGCGCCAGCGCATCGGCCGACAACCTCTCCCCCTGTTCAAACCGCATCGCTTGCGCACAGAACCACAGACGCGCGTACAGCACCCGCGATAACGTCAATACCACCGGCCGCCACGCGCCCTCCACATCTAACCGGCCGCGGTCCGAGTCGACGGCGCTTGCGTTCGGCTGATCGCAAAACGCATTCACAAACCGCGGTAGCAACCACGGCGCCCGCCGTAAACACGCTACGACCGTTGTTGGTAGATCCAAGCGCGCTCGATGCCGCCACTCATCCGATGGCGCTTCCAGCACCCGGATGGCCGGACGCGTGCGCAGCGCTTGAGTCATCATCGTAGACACGATATCCGTCGTATCCGCCGCACTGCTCACCAGCACCTCCACCTCACTCGCCGGCATCGCCACCACCTTGCCATCCCACAACACTGCCTGCAACGTCTCCTCCTCACCGTCCTGTCCGCTGCTCTGTCGCTCCATCGCATCCCACAGCAGAAACTCCCCGTCGGAATCGTAACACCGAGCCACACTGCCCCGCACCTGTTGCGTCAACCGCGCCAGCAACCACGCTACCAGCCCCTCATCACCCAGCGCGTCTCCATAATGGGCGTGACCCTGCACCAGCCACCAGTGCTCATTCGGAGCCGCCGCCGCCGCCGCCGCCGCCGCCACCGTCCCCGGCCACAGACAGAAACCCTCGCGGAACCACACGTACCCCGCGGGGATGCCCTCGCGGTGCGCCGACTCGGTCGCCCAACGAGCCCACTGCACTGCATTGTATGGCGCGAACGAGGGATCTTCCAGCGGCGGGGATGCGCAACGAGGTATGTACCACGTGTAATACACCGTGTCGGGCGCGGCGGTCGTCGTCCGTGCCCCCGCGGAACCCATTGTTTCCGAGACCCTGCGCAACCACCACCACCACCACCACCGCCGCCGCCGCCACATCGCGAAACGGCGCGATGCGCATCGCGCGCGAGATCTCGACACGACGACGGGCCCCGTGGCCAGACAGGAGCGAGGCGCGCTGTGGGTGGGTGGGTGCAGCTGTCTCGTTCACGAAAAGCCGGGAAACGTTGTGGGCGCAGAATCAACGTTTGCGTGTTTATCGTGGTCAGGGACACAAGGCGACGGGTGCGGCAGGCGGTCGCGGCCCTTCTGCGGCATTCTCCATGGATAATTTCGACGCCTGCGCTGGAGCACCCGCCTGCCCGACGTTCTCCTTGTCGGGTGCAACGTGGTACAGCACGAACCGCGCCGGATCGATGCTGACGGTGTGACTGGTGTTGCGCGACTTGTACACTCCGAGCAGTCGGTCGGCCAGTTCGAACATATCGTTGCGCAGCGAGATGATGAAGAACTGGGCGTTGTGGGCGCGCTCGCGGATGTAGTGCGCCACAATGCTCACGTTGCGAAAGTCGAGCGCCGCGTCGATCTCGTCCATGATATAGAGCGGCGTCGGCTTGTACTGATGCAGCGCGAACACCAGTGACATGCTGGCGAGTGTCTTCTCGCCGCCCGACAGGTTGCTGATGTGTTTCCAGCTCTTCTTCGGCGGGCGCACCGAGAAGGCGACGCCCTCGGCGAACGGATCCAGCGAGTCGACCAGCTCCAGCTCAGCATCACCCCCGAAAGTGATCATCTGGTACATCTCTTTGAGTTTGTTGGCGATGAAACCAAAGCCGGCCATGAACTCCTCCAGGCGGCGCCGGCGCAGCTGTTCGTGTTCACGGCGCGCGCGGTCCCGCTGCTCGGTGAGGGCGTCGAGCTCGGCGACGCGCTCGGCATATTCGCGCTCTTTCTTGACGTACTCGGCCAGCGCCCCCAGATTGGGATGCAGTTGCTGCAGGCTCTGCTCCAGCGCCGCGATCTCCAGCGCCAGCGTTTCGGCGGAGGCGGCAGCCGACGCCGGCGGACCGCCTCGTGGTGGTGGCGACGCTCCTCGCTCGGTCTCTTCATCCCTCTCGGCGATCGCATCATCATTTTCAAAGAGCGCCGGCATGGTCTCCACCGCCTGGCGCATGGCCGCCTCCGCCTGCCGCGCTTGTCGCTGCCACTGCGATACGCTGGCCTGCAACTCGCGAGCCTGCTTCTTCGCATCCTCGATATGATGCCGCAGATCCAGCTCGCGGCGGCGCACATCCGCCATCGAAGCGCGCTGCGCATCCATCTCGGACTGCATCGCCGTCAGCGCCTTGGCCTTGGCGTCGAGCGCCTCGCGCAGTTCAGCCTGCGCGCGCGCCACCGTCTCCGCCTCGCCCTCGAGATGCGCAATCTGCTCCAGCAGCGCCCGATGTTGTTCGTCCAGCGTCGCCACCTCGGTGTGCGCGGCGGCCGCGGACGCCTTGGCTTTGTCCACGGCTGCCGTGGCCGCCTCCGCCGCCGCCGCCGCCTTGGCCAGCGCTTTGGACTCTTCGGCGAGCCGCGCGCGCGCCTCCTCCGCGGCCGCCTTGGCGGATGCCAGCCGCGGCCCGCCCGCCGCCACAATGCGCTCCTGCAATTGATGCACTGCTGCCTCCAGCGACTCCGCCGCCGCAGTGGCCTCGGCCACCTGACGCTCGTGCTGCGGCAGCAAGCGCTCGCGCAACTCTGCATGGCGCCGCCGCTCCGCCGGCTCCAGATGCGGCTCCGCGGCACGCGCCTGCAGCTCGAGCAGCCGCGACGCCAGGTCGTGCGCCTGCCGTTGTCGGCTCTCCAGCTCGCCACGCAAACGCTCCAGCGTGTGATGCGCATCGCGGAGCGCCTCGGCGGCGGCACGCCGCTTCGTCTCCGCTTGCGCCAATGCTTGCGCCGCGGCGTCCACGCGCTGCTGCGCCGTGCGCATCTCCGCCTCGGTGACGTTCTCGGCGTCGGCCGTCTCGGCGCGACCGCGGCTGCTGGTGCCACCGCGGCGCCCCAGACGCCCCACTGGCAGGTTGCCGGTCTGATTTCCGCCGCCGCTCATCGCGCCCGACGCCTCAATGAGTTGCCCGGCCAGCGTCACCACCCGGTTGCGCCGTGTCGGCTGGTAGGCCAGCCGCGTCGCCTGCTCCAAATCGCGTGCCAACAGTGTGTTGCGCAGCACAAAGTAGAAGGCCACGCGGTACGCCTCGTCGGCGACGCGCACCAAGTCGAACAGGCGCGGCGCCTGCTCCGGCGCCGGATAGCTGGTGCTGTTCATCGCTGCATGCAGGTGCTCCAGCTTGTTGAGCACGATGAAGGTGGCGCGCCCGATTTGATGCTGCCGCAGGTACTCGATGCACGCCTGCGCATCCTCCACGCGCTCCACCACGATCTGATCGAAAGCGGCGCCGGCGGCGGCCGCCATGGCCACCTCGTACTGCGCATCGGTGTCGCCCAGATCGCCCAGACGACCGACCAGACCGTGCAGTTTGCCACGACGCGCCGCCTCCGTCAGCGCGTGCAACACCCGGGAGCGGCCATGCTCGGCGGCGGCGCCAGCACGCGCCTCCTCTGCCGTCCGCCGCAACAGCGCCAACCGAGCAGTGGCTTCGCGTTCCGCCGCCCGCGCCGCCTCCAGAGCGCGTTCGGCATCGGCCAGCCGCTGTTGCGCTGCCGCTTGCGCCGGCGCCGCCTGCTCGGCCACCTCCGTCTCCAGCGCAGCGATTTGCTGATGCAGCAACTGGCGCTGCGCCGTCGCCTCCTCCAGTGCTTGCCCCGGCGCCGCCGCCTTGGCGTCGAGCAGGGTGCACTCTTGCAAGGCCACATCCCGCTGTTGGCGTGCCTCGTCCAACTGCTGCCGTAACGGCAGCAGCGCCGTCTGCTGGCGTTCCAGCTCGGCGCGCACGTCGCTGGTCCGGTCGCGAATGGACTCGTACACCGCCTCCACTTGTTGTTCGGCGGCGCGCAGTTGTTCCCGCAACTGTCCCAGCTCAAGCTCGGTCTGTGTCTGAGCCTTGCGCTGTTCGTCGGCGGTGCGCTCGCACTCGGCAGCGCGCTTCTCCTCCTTCTTGGCGGCGTCCTGCAACTTGTTCTTGCGCTGCAGCGTATGCTTCACGTCCTCGCGCAACTGCACGTCGCGTTTCTCGTACTCGGCAAAGTTGGCCAGCACTTGCTTCATGGTGGTCTCGATCTCGTGGTGCTCACGTTTCTCCGCCCGGTGTTGCGCCTCGATTTGCTGCAGGCGCGCCTGAGCTTCGGCGGCGCCGGCCAACTCGGCCTGGCACTGCTCCTCCAACGCGGCGCATCGACCGCGCGCCTCTCCCAGCTGCTGCGTGGCGGCTGCCTCCATGCACTGAGCGTGCTGCAAGCGCTTGGCGTTGAGCTCGTGTTCCAGCACCAGATACTGCTCGGCCTCGCACTTGGCCTCCTCGAGGGCTTCGCGCTCGCGGTCGACCACCTTGACGCGATTCAAGCGCACGGTGCGCTCCTCGTTGAGGCGCTCCACATCCCTGGCGGCTGCATCGATCGGCTCCACGTATCGGTTGGTGCCGACGATGTCCTCGAGGTACTCGAGCAGGCCGTCCTCGTGCGGACTGGGCGCTTTGGGCTTCATCAGCGCGATCTGCTCCACCTCGCCCTGCAGGATGAGGAAACGGTTATTCTCCAGGTCGACGCCCTTGGATCGAAACAGCTGCGTCACTTCAGTGAAAGTGCTGGCGTTGCCGTTGAGCATGTACGTGGAGGTGTTGTTGCGGCAGGCAGTGCGCGACACCACGAAACGGCTGTCGGGCACTTCGACGCCGACCGCATCGTCGCCTCCCGCGGCGGCGGCGGCGGCGGCGTCATCGATTTCGCAAAACTCCACACTCACCGTGGCGGCGTCCGCATCCGGATACTGCTCCGAGCGGTGAATGAGTTCGCTCACCCGGGACAGACGCATCTGCTTGGCGCGCTTGCCGAACACGAACAACAGCGCGTCGATGAGGTTCGACTTGCCGCTGCCGTTCGGTCCCACGGTGGCCGTGAAGCGCCGGTGAAATGGACCCACCTGCACCGCGCCGCCGTACGACTTGAAGTTGGTCAGCGTCATGGAGCGCATGACCAGCCGAGGGCCAACGGCGGGCGCAGGCGCTGCCGGTTGTGGGGAGGTCGACGGCGAGGCGGGCTGCGTTACCGGTGGTGCTGGCGTCGCGGCGCCGCCAGCCATCACCACGCCCGAGTCGGACTCGCGTGAGATTCGCATGAGTGTGCGTGGAGTTGATGTCGGAGAGGCGACAAGTTCAGTGCCCCGCGAGGCAGGGTGTGCGAGGCGGTTCGTTTTGAATTTTCAGCAGAACGTCGTGACAGAACCTGCCAACGAACCGTTACGGAAATTCGCGCCAAAACAGGAGGCGCACTCAGAATCGGTGTCGAGGCGGCGGACCGCTCGGAGCGCCCCCGTAGGACGAGAAGTCCGTTTGTCACCAGAGGAAGGCCACCAAAGTACTGCAGCGAAACAGGGCACCACAAGTGATCACAGCGCGATGCACCGCTTCCTCTGCAACTCGTCGTGTCAAGTGTCTCCTCCTTTGACCAGACTCCTCACCGAAGCGTTTGTCCCGCCTCCACTCTCCAACCAGCTCCCTCCATATCTCGCTTGACGAACCCCACAGACACGTCCTTTATATACCACCAGCGCGACTCGCACGCTCGCCACCCAACCGGCCACATCGCTTTTGCGCCCTCCCCCACACACCGATGCCCGACGCCGATCCACACATCCGCCTCTGGTCGCACTCGTTGCGCTCGCCTATCGCGTCGCCCGTCCAGACATGAATTCCCCGCCCGATTCGCGAGCGGTCCCCGACGATCTCTCCCAACAGGTGAAGGATCTGCACGTGGAGCCGCCGTCGGAGCCCGAGTACGTGCGTTTCCGTCAACAGTGTTGGGAGCGCTTTCGAGCCGCGCGACAACCGAGCGCCGCACCCGACGGTTCCGAGACACCGATCCGCATCGAGTTGCCCGACGGCACGGTGCACACCGGCTTGCGCGGCCGCACCACTCCGATGGAGGTGGCGCGGGCGCTAAACGATGCCACGGCTCGCGAGGCGCTGGTGGCGGTGGTGGACGGCGGGCTTTACGACATGAATCGCCCGCTCACCGCCGACTGCCGCCTGGCCTTTAAATCGTTCGACACGCCGGAGGGCCAGTCGGTGCTGTGGCACTCGACCGCGCACGTGCTGGGCGAGGCCATGGAGTACAAGTACCACGGGCAGTTATGCATCGGCCCGCCGGTGGAGGACGGCTTCTACTACGACATCTACCTCGGCGACCGCGCGGTGGTGGAGGGGGACCTGGCGGATCTGGAGAGGCGGGTGCAGAGCATCCTCAAAGACAAGAACCGCACTTTCGAACGCATGGAACTGACCAAGGCGGAGGCGCGAGAGATGTTCGCCTACAACGGCTTCAAGTGCGAGATCATCGACAAGCTCAGCGAGCACGACACCATCACCGCGTACCGCGACGGACCGTTTATCGACTTGTGCCGCGGGCCGCACGTGCCCGCCTGCGGTCACATCAAAGCGGTGAAGATCACCAAGACCGGCCAGGCGTACTGGCTGGGCCGCGCCGACCAGCCGTCCTTGCAACGGGTATATGGCATCTCGTTTCCGGACAAGCAGCAGCTGAAAGAGTGGCAGAAGCGGATGGAAGAGGCAGCGCGCCGGGATCACCGTAAGATCGGCCGCGAGCAAGAGCTCTTCTTCTTCCACCCGTTCAGCCCCGGCAGCTGCTTCTTCCTGCCGCACGGCACGCGGCTGTACAACCGCCTGCTGGATTTCATCCGGCGCGAGTACTGGTCGCGCGGCTACGACGAAGTGCTGACGCCGACGGTGTTCGACTTTGCGCTCTGGGAGGTCAGCGGCCACGCGGCCAACTACCGCGAGAACATGTTCAGCTTCGAGTCGGAGCGGCGCGAGTTTGGCATGAAGCCGATGAACTGTCCGTCGCACTGCCTCATGTTTGCGCACCGCAAGCGCTCGCATCGCGAGTTGCCGCTGCGCCTGGCCGATTTCGGCGTGCTGCACCGCAACGAACTCAGTGGCACGCTCAGCGGCCTGACGCGCGTGCGCAAGTTCGAGCAGGACGACGCGCACATCTTCTGCACGCCCGAACAGGTGGAGTCGGAGGTGTTGCACTATCTGGAGTTTCTCAAGCACGTCTACGATGTGTTCGGTTTCCGGTTCGAGTTGGAGCTGTCCACCCGGCCGGACAAGTTCATGGGCGATGTGGCGTTATGGGAGCGCGCCGAGGCCATGCTGGAGATGGCGCTCGTGACGTTCACTGGCAAGCGTCGCGACGAACCCGGCGGCTGGCGGTTGAACCCGGGCGACGGGGCCTTTTACGGACCCAAGATCGACGTCCAAGTGTACGATGCGCTGCATCGACGACATCAGTGCGCGACGGTGCAGCTGGACTTTCAGCTGCCGATCCGGTTCGACCTGCGGTATGTGGCCTCGAGCGCGCGCGATGCCGGTGCAGATGAAGATGAGGAGCGGAATGCCGTCGTACATCGGCCGGTGATGATTCACCGGGCCATCTTCGGCTCCTTTGAGCGCTTCATCGCCATCCTGACCGAGCACTACGGCGGCAAATGGCCGTTTTGGCTGTCGCCGCGGCAGGCCATTGTGGTGCCGGTGAGCGACCGCTTTGTGGCGTACGGCCGCCAAGTGCAGCAGCAGCTGCACGACGCCGGCTTCTACGTGGACGTCGATGCCACCGACCGGAAGCTGCCCAAGAAGATCCGCGAGGCGCAACTCGCCCAATACAACTACATTCTGGTGGTGGGCGAGAAGGAACAGGCCGACGCCACGGTGAGCGTGCGCACCCGCGATAACCAAGTGCACGGTGAGCGGGCGGTGGAGGTGTTGCTGGGCGAGTGGGAGGAGAAGTTGCGCCAACACAGTTGAGGTGAGAGGGCGAAGGTCGATCCGATACCCTGTGCCTCGTGTCGACAGCGGCATACGCGCTCTATGGTATGAAACAGGCATGACGTCGCTCTCTCACACGCGTCGCTATTTCATATCGGCAACGCTCACGTCGCATCCGTGTATTCATCGCGTTCTGGATCGTCGGCCCCGAGGTTCTCGTCGTGCCTCTCCTCTTCGACAGCCTCCTCCTTCCCCCGACCTGCCCGTCCACTTCTTCAAGGCGTTCGGCGCATGCCTAGTGGGCCCACCGCCGCCGCCGCCGACGACGACGACGACGACGACGACAACACTGCACCGAATCACGCGCCCACGGAAGATGGTGCCGCCCGCGCCATCCATTTGCCCAGACCGGGCATGCCGGCCTACCCGCCGCACCTGCAGACGCCGCCCGTGCACCCGGCGGAAGTGTGGGCCCAAACGATGACCGAGTCGTGTGCGTTCAAGGCGGCCATGGCGGCTGTGGCTGGCGGCGGCCTGGGAGTGGCCATGGGGCTGTTCATCGGCGGCTTCTCGCTGGAGCTGGATCGGGCGGTGGAGGCGCAGGCGCCCTGGCGCCAGCAGCTGCGCATGTACGGCCGGGCGCTCGGCGCGCAAATTCGGAGCTACTCGAAGAGTTTCGCCCTGTGGGGCTCCACCTACACTATTGTAGAGTGCGGCGTCGAGAAGTATCGCGCGCGACACGACCTGTGGAACAGTCCGGTGGCTGGCTGTGCGACCGGGGCGGTGCTGGCGTCGCAGCCGCGGGTGCGCATGGACGCCCGCAACCGCCTGAAACAGATGGCGGTGGGCTGTGTGGGCATGGCCCTGTTCAGCACCGCCATCGACTATTGGCTAGAGCATCGCCATGAATAAAAGTGTATGGAGGCAGGATGAAAGAGAGCGTCTGCCGCAGGGAGACGGTGTCGGTGTGGTAGCGCGTGCTGGATGCGGAGTGGGGGGTGTAGAGCGGGCGCCGAATTGCGGTGACGGCGGCATACGTGGTGGTGGTGGTGGTGGTGGTGGTGGCGTTGCACGGGCAACAGCGGCTCGACCTCTCTCCTCTGCATGTCGAGCGCGCTGCCGCCGGCCACACCGTTCTCGCGGTAAAACGAGTGCGGAGCTGCGCTTTCGGGTTCGTGAACGGGCTGGGGAAACGAGTGGGATGGATCGTTTGGGCTGCTGCCTCAAACCTGATGCGGCTTCCATCACACCGGCTGCACGGTTTCACGCTGGCTGCGCGGGTCGACTCGACGCTGACGTGAGCGGCACCGGCTGACCTTCCCCTCCCTCTCTCCGAGAACACCCCCGTCGCCACTGCCGCGCTCGCAGCCCGAAGCGAATGCCGTCGGTGCGGTGCTCGCGACGGCCATCGTGGGCACTGCAGGCTTTCCTGCACGGCAACGGGACATGGCCGCGGGCGCCTCGCGCTCGCCGTGCCGCTCGCACTGTACTTTGGCGGGCGTGCACCGTTGCCGCCCCCTCCTCCTCCACCTCCGGTCCTATGTCCCGCGTGCACGTGCACCTGGTGGGATTCGGGCTGGCGGGCGCGGCGGTGGCGTTTCATCTTCTGCGACAGAGAGCGTCGCTCCACCTCCCGGTCACTCTGAGTGTGGTGGACGAGGCCGGTGCTGCCGGCGGGGCGACGCGCGCGGCCGCCGGCCTGCTGCACGCATACTCGCCGCGGGCGCGCAAGCTGTGGCTGGGCGACGAGGGCCTACACTGTGCTCGGGAGATGTTCGAGGCGGTGACGGGTGCGGCGTCGCGGCCGTTTGCCCAACGCACCGGCATTGTGAAGATGGCCAGCAGTGCCCGGGAGCAGGCCGACTATGCGGCAGCGGCCGCTGCGGCGGCAACCGCCGAGCTGGGCTGGGATGCCGCCCGCCAACAGTTGTGGATTGCTGACGGCTGGACGGTGGATGCCGTGGCGTACGTGGAGGCGGTGCGACGACATCTGATGCAGTACGCCACGGCCTTTATGGTGGAGTGGGAGACGCGGGCGGTCACCGACCTGTCCGCGGAGATGCAACGCGCCGGGCAGTTGGCGCAGCGTCCGCTCTACGACGGAGCGCGTATGCCGGCGCCCGCGCAATGTATCGTGGTGGTGGCCGCCGGCGCCGGCAGCAAAGCGCTGCTGCCGTCGTTGCCGCTGCGGCTCTGTCGCGGGCAGAATCTGGTGTATGCCGCCGCTCCGGGGAATGGGTCGTACAAGCGGTCGGGTAGCGACACCTCGTCACCCGCAATCATGGCACGCGGCAAATACCTGGTGCCCATGCCAGACGGCGCCCGCATCATCGGCGGCGCCACCAAGGAATACGCGCCCGGTGATCTGGCCGATGGTGCTGCTGCCAACGCCTGGTTGCAAGCGCCCGCCGACATCACCGTGGCGCGGGAAGCATTGGAGGCGCCCCTCCGCGAACTCGTTGCGCGATGGCAGAATGCTCACCGAACCTCCGCGTCTTCGTCGCGAGCCTCGTCCGAGCCCATCGAAGCCGTTGCTGGCGTGCGCGCCCTGCCGCCGCGACGACCGGAGGGTTCCGTACCGCTCATCGGCCAGCTGAGGGTGCCCGACGCACCCGCCTCCACATCGGTGCTGTATATCACCGGTCTGGGCAGTCGCGGGCTGGTGTATCACGCGGTCATGGGCAAGCGACTGGTGGAACAGATCGTGCAGTTGGCCACCACGGGGGCCGATCGCCACGACACCGACATCATGTCACAGGCTGCTTCTCGCGCACCCTAAATCGTCGGCGACGCTGACGAGGATGCATTCCCCCTCGTCGCCGACGGCGACCGCTCCGCTGGCGCCTCATCCGCCTTGGTTTGCGCCAGGCGCCGCTCACGACTGCCGAAATTCTCCACCACCACAAAGCGTTTGCGTCGACTCAGCGGTCGGCACACCCGAATGGTCACTCGGTCACCGACACGACAGCGGTCCTCCTCGTCGTGGGCCATAAACCGCCGCGTCACCCAGTACCACTTTCGGATCTTCTTGGCGAGCCGTTCGCGGCGCGATGCCACCACCACCGTCTTCGGCGGAGCGTTGGACACCACCACGCCGTGAATGCACTCCGAGCGCCGTCGATACGCCAGCGACGCCAATCGCTCCAGTAGCACGCGCCGCGAATCGCCCTCGCGCACCAGGCCGCCGTACGACCGCAACGCCGCGACCACCGCGTCGTGGTCCAGAGACTCGAAGGACGAACGCGACTCCCCGAAGAATGGCGCCCGATAGAGAAGATTCGATGACGCGGGTGATGGCAGCTCCTTCGCGTCGTCTGCGGCGGGATGAACCACAGTGGTGGTGGTGGCGGGCGCGTCGCTGCGCTGCGACAGGCACCTCCGATTGCGGGCCGGAGCCGCCCAACGCTCCAGGACGTTCCAGGCCCGAGACAGCACCCGTTGCATACTCACCGAATGAAGCGTGCGCTTATACTCGTCGCCTCTGACTTTTGTCTCATCGATTCTCCTCCCTCGAACGTCACCACACTCGCCTCCTCCTGTCGTTCCCGCAAGACGCCGCGCTCGCTGCCCGCCGTCTCACCGACGACCATCGTTCCGACGTGCTGGGCGCTCGTCCGTGGCCGAGGACACGCAGCACGGGTAGTGCGCGCGCGCTCGATCGATGGAGTCATGAGTTGCCAGTCGAGCGCAGCGTCGATCACTGTGGGAGTGGTGGGCGTGTTCTTGTTATTGTTGGCGTACTTTCTGAACCTGTTTGCAGTGTTGCGACACGAAAAATGGGGTCAGCGGTTGACGTACGTCTCGATGAACGTGCTGGGCAGCGGGTTGGCCTGTGCGGCCAGCGGCCTGATTTTGTATTGGCCATTCGTGGCACTGGAAGGCACTTGGTGCGTGACGTCGCTCGCTGGGCTGGCGCGCGCGTTATGGGAGCGAAGAGGCGCAGGGACGTCGGTGGGGGTGGCGGACGACAAGGACGATCTGGAGGCGGGTCCGAGAGAGGACGACGGAAGCGTCGACGAGGGAAAGCTGCGAGAGAGCGACGCGGTGTGAAAAGTAGCGTGTGTGTATGGCGGGCGGTGGAGACGGGTGATGTGATGGCGATAGGCGGCAACCGGATCTTCCAATAGATACCGGCGTTCGGCGGCCATCGATCATTGCATCGAGCACCAGCCGAGAGAGAAGCGCGACCGGGGTGCGGATGCGACCGCGCTACGGCTACCCCCGGCGGCTGCGGTGCCGACGGTGGTGGCAGCAGCGCCTCCGGATGCGGTCGCCGCGTCGCGTTTGCCGCGACGTGCCGGCGATGGACGCGACTTGGCCACCGCTGGCCGCACCGGCGTGCGCTTTTTGCTTTCGCCGCGGACCGACTTGCCGCGAGTGACCTTTTTGGGTGTCGTTCGCACTGCCGGCGGCGCCTCGGCCACCGCCTTGGTCTCCTTGGCGCTGCTGCCGCGTGAGGGCGTCGTCCGCTTGTACGCCGACGCCAACGACGCTGCCCGGGCCGGCGTGTGCCGCACCGGAGTGGCCGCGCCCGTCGCTTTTCGCACCGCCTTGCCTTGAGGCGTCGCCGTCGATGCCTCTTTGCCCTTGACGCTCTTGGGCGTCGCTGGGCGCGACGGCTTTTTCGCACTGCGTTTCATAGTCGCGCTGGAAATGGGTGTCGCGTGAGAACGCTCCCTCCTGGCTGTGTAGAGAGAGCGCTCGTGTTGCTGTTTCGCCGCACCGATGCGTCGTGCGGAATGCCTGCAATTGACTTCACTGTCGCCTAGCAGACGCCTGTCGTCTCGCTCGGTAACGAGCCCGTTTTTCGTCTCGGTGCTATCGCCCGACCCGCCCGATAAAACCCCGCCGGCTCTCGCTCACGTTCTACCAAACCAACACCCGACACAGGTGCCTGCTCGAAACAGCGCGTTACCGTCAGCGGTCGTGCACGCTCTAACACCGGTGTACAGCTCAGGCGGTACAGAGGCCGCCGGAAACCAACCCGTAAAACGCCTCGCCGTGCGTGCGTGCAGCCATTCCGGGCGCGCGCGCGCGCGCGTAGCCGATTTCGCGCCCCCGTGCGCGTGCGCGCGCATTCGATCGCGGAGCGCGCAACGAAAATTCAAATTCGCGGCGAGTGCGTCGCGGAAAAAGGTCGGCGCCGAGAGCCAACAGCGCCGGCGGCGATGGCGGCGGAGCAAGACTTGGTGGGGAGAGGCAGTGAGAGAAGGCGGCGTGGTGGAAGGAGCTGCTTTACTCGACGCGGGTCTATCCGAACTGTGCAGCCACCCGGCACCCTCGCCTCCATCTCTCCCGCTTCCGTTTGTCCCCCCCCCCCCCACACACACACTTCTATTCCCATATACACAGTTCGGAGAGCGCCCGCTGGCGCCAGGCGTCCGGTTGGTAGCCGGCAGCTTGGCGCGCCGCGGCCCGTCGCGTACGCTCATCGGCGAATCGCTGCACCGTAGCGTTGGGCGCGCGAGGGACGCTTTTCGAGGGCGCGACCAGCCGCAGCGCGCCGGTGTCTTGCACGGCCACGCTCAGTCGATGCGACTGCGCACCGCGCACGCGGATGCTGGTGCCGCCCTGCGCACGTCTCCGTTTGCCCGTCTCCGATGCCGTCGCGTCCTCAATCCCCGCCGCATCCCCATCCGCACCCTCCGCCTCTTCATTCACTAGCTCTCGCCAGTGCCGTATGCGGTCGCGCTCCTCCTCTCGACGTCGTCGCGCCGCCTCCTCGTTATCTGCCTCGGTCAGCGCCTGCAGTCGCGCCCGCCGCTCCCGCTCCTCTTCAGCCAGCCGCGCGGCCGCCTCTCGCTCGCGCTCCTGCAGGCGTCTCTCGTTGCGTCGTATGCTCGCTGCGTGTCGTTCCTTGTACGCGGCTATGCGCGCGTTGGTCTCGGACACCTCCCGACCGTGCACCAAGTTGTCGATCAGCGCCTCCACCATCTCCAGGTAGTCGTTGTACTCCTCTTCGGTCCCGAAATCCTCCTCCGTCTTGTTGAACACCCGAAGCACCCGCCTCCGTATCGCCGACTCTCGCTCCACCTCCTTCTCCAGTGCATCTAGGTCCATGGCGAGAGAGGCCAGGAGCCGCGCCTCCCCGCACCGAGGTCGTTGCACGCACCCGCTCTCCGCCCGGACGCCGGGCCAACACAGCCGGAGCGCTCGTGGCCGGCTTTCCGACCTGACGCCACCTCCGCTCCCGCACTTGCATCATGTCACCGGACGAGGGGCGAGACAAGCCATTTGATCCATTCAACTTGGAAGACGATCCCGTATACATGGTGCACCGGTTGACCCCCAGAAACTGGGTGGAGTTGGCCGAGTTCGCCGCGCGGGTGCTGCGACTGGGGCAGGTGGTGGCGCTGCCCACCGACACCGTCTACGGTCTGGCGGCGTCGGCGCGCAACCGGAACGGGGTGTGGCGTCTGTACGAGGCCAAGAAACGCGACAAACAAAAGCCGCTGGCGGTGTGTATGGCGGACGTGAAAGACGTGTCGATGTTTATGCACACCGAGCACTTGCCGCCGCGACTGCTGCGCAAACTGCTGCCCGGCCCGGTAACTTTGCTACTGCGGCAACGCGACGAATACAAAGGCTTCGAATGGTGCGCACCCGAGGTAGAGGACATGCACGGATGGGATCTGGTCAAGCGACTGGCGATCAACTTGAATCAGACGGGCAGCGGCGTGCTGGGCGTGCGCATCCCGGACTCGGAGTTTGTGCGCGAGGTGTCACGGCAGCTAGGCGATCCGTTGGCGCTCACTTCGGCCAACCCCAGCGGCGCCACCGAATGCGCCAGCGTGGATGCGTTTCGGTCGCTGTGGGTGGAGTGTGCGGCCATATTCGACGGCGGCACGCTGCCGTCTCCGGTGATGCCCAGCACGGTCATCGACCTCACCGAGCCGGGCGCGTTTCGCATCACGCGCGCCGGCTGGGCAGTCGACGACGTCGTGCAACTGCTGCGCGGACGTTTCGGTCTGGAGGATCGCACCGAGAAGCCGGCCGGGAAGTGACGAGAATGGTGTGAGGAGGCGTTCTCCCGCACCCAGCACGCTGGCAGTATCCTGGTGGCGTTCCCGGTACATCACTATGCTCGCGCACACACGCAGCGCACGCTACCTCCATCTCCTCCTCTCCCTCCCGTTATTCGCCTCCCAACTCGTTTCCCAGCAGTCGGCGCATCCACGGCGCGGTCCACCCGGCCAGACGACCGTCGCGCAGACCATGATTCAGCACCATCTTCAACGGTGCGGTGGCGTGCAACGGCGCGTGATCCACCCACCGTTGCAGATCATGGCTCATCTGCACGGTGGTGCGGCCGTACGCGGGAAGACCGCGCATCAGACAGGCATCGGCGAGCTGGGTAGCATCCAGCGTGGCCACGCCGCAATGTCGCAACGCCACATCCAACTGTTGCACATCCTCCAAATGCCGTTGCACCCGACGTCGCAATGAGCGCGTCAACGAGAACGGCAACGCCGCCTGCCCAAGCACTCTGCACAGCGCTTGCAACTCGGCACGCGACAGGCGCTGCAGCGCCGCCGCCAGCGAATCCGGCAGCGACGTCGACGCACCATCGACGACATTCGATGGGTACCGAGCTCGCGGCAGCGGTGTCGGCTCAGCGGCATCTACGCTTTTCAGCACCTGCTGCAGCAGAATGCACTGCGCCTCCCAGAAACGCAAGCCCTGCATCTGCCACGCATACTGTCGTTCGGCATCGGTCGTAAAGGTGGTCGGCTTGAAGCCGGGAATGGCCTCGGCCAGCACCGGAATGAGCGCAGTGGATACGGCGCCGGTGGCTAGGAGGATGAGGGCGCGGCGCTTGTCGTGACGCGTGTGCACCACCAGCAGGTGTTCGGTGTAGGTCAGCGCTGCCGGCCCGTGTTGCCGCAGACGCCGCTCCAAAGTGCCGGCGGCGAGCGCGTTCCGCACCAGTTGCACCGTGCCACGCCAGTACACGCCAGCAGCGTCGCGAAATCGTTGCCACGCCTGTCGCCAACGCATCGACCAGGAAAAAGGCGGCGGCGTTGGTGGTGATGGTGATGGCGATCGGCGCTTTCGCAGCTGCTGCTCATCAACGTCGTCTGTCCGCGCCGGTTGCCTCGACTCGCTGCTGCACGCCCGCAACGCCGTTCGCGATCGGTACCAAGCATCGCTCGCCTTGCCGCACCATCCACACTGCCAAGTGCGTTCGCCGGTAGGCCATTTCCGCCCACCCCACCGCACCACCTCGCTGCTCGAACGGCCACCACCACCACCCATTGTCCCCACTGCCGCGGTTGTCACATACCGACGCAGCGTACTCACGGCGTGTCCCTCCACCCCATAGGCTCGGCACAGCGTCTGTGCTACGGCCATGCACTTTGGGTCGATCTGCACGCGTGCCCCGCTCCCTCCCACGCGCTATCGCCTCTCTCTCTCCACACACCCGCGCCCAGCGGGGCGATTGCCGTGCGCGCACGCGATCGACGATGTGTCCATCTCGCGGGCGGCGGCGGGATGCTTGTTCCGAGAGGGACCGCGGTGGCTCCCAGCGATCGCCCCGCTCTATTATCCCATGGTGTCGAGAGGGTTACGGCGCGGTGGACGGAATGCTGGGGCGACGTGCACGTTCATCATGTCAGCGGGAAACGGTGACGGAAAGCGTTCGTCGAATCGACGGTGCACCTTTGGGAGGGCGGAGGACGCGCCGCGCGCTTGCAGGGCACCGCCCCGTGCCTCGTTGAGCGCGGCTTCGGCGGGCAAGCGTCGACGGCGACTCACAATGACCGCGCAGTCGATCGCCTCCACCGTTTCGCTGGATGTGGAGGCGGTGGAGCAGCGTCTGGACTATCGGTTTCGCCGGGCGCCGCAATTGCTGCAACAAGCGCTGACGCACGCCTCCAAGCGGAGTACCGAGCGCGACCTGGACCGCAGCGAGACCAACGAGCGCCTAGAGTTTCTGGGAGACACCGTGCTGAGTATGGTGGTGACGGACTACTTGTATCGTGCGTTGCCGCGGTTGAACGAGGGGGAGCTCACCGTACGGCGGGCGAGCCTGGTGTCGCGGGTCGCCTGCGCCGAATACTTTTTCTACTTGCAACTGACGCCCTACTTGCAGCTGGGCAACATCGGCGAGGCCGAACAGGCGCGGGTGTTGCAACAGACCAGCGTGTTGGCGGGCGCATTCGAGGCGTTGTTGGGCGCCATCTACCTGGACGGGGGCGTGGAGGCGGCGCGCACGTTCCTGCTGCACCACTTTGAGGACGTCATCCGGCAAAAGCTGCGGGCTGCCACCGGCAATCACAAAGCGCTGCTGCAGAAATGGGCGCAGGTACACGGGGATGAGGTGGTCAGTGCGCCGGTGTATGACCTGGTACAGCGGAGCGGCCCGCCGCATGCGACGCAGTTTCGGGTGCGGGCGCGGCTACGCGTGCGCGGCGAACCGGGTGAGCGCGCGGGTATCGGCGTCGGTACCTCCAAACGCAAAGCGGAGCAATCGGCAGCGCTGGCGCTGCTGACCGAACACGGGATGTTGCACGATGTGGACGACGGCGTCGTGCCGTTGTCGGGGACGGAAGAGGGCGAAGATATCGTCGAGGGAGGCACGCAAGAGGTGACGGCGATGACGACGGCCGAGATGGTATCCCCTCGAGCAGCGCCACCGCCATCTGCTGGCGAACCTGAAGAGGGTTCTCCTGTCGTGGAACCGGTGCCCCGGTACCCCGATGTGGAGGCGGTGCGCCGCTCGGATGCGCTGGAGCTGGTGCTGTCGAGAGCGCACGGCGGCCAACAGGCCGGACTGGAAGCGGTGTGTCGCGCCCTGGAACGGCGTTTCTCTTTCGCCGCGGCCGTCGGCTGCTTCACCCATTTGGCGCTGATGGGCGCGGCGCACGAGTGCCCCGGCCTGCTGCCGCGTCCGTTGCGAGATCAACTCACCTGGGCGACGGTGCTGCATCGGCACCTGGTAGCGCTGGTGGATGACACCAGTGTGCGAGTGGAGCGGGTGGCGCTGCGTTCGGGTCAGTACATGTTGCGTGTACAGAGCGCAGATGTGCACGATACCCAGCGGGACGTGGCCTCTGTTCCTGGTCACGTTCCTGGGTGGTGTTTGGGTGCCGAGTCGGCGCACTTTTTCCTGGTGCGCCAGGTGGTCGTGCCTCAATCGGACAAGGTGCGTATCGTGGACGGGCGCGTGCACTTTGACGCGTGTCTCGTGCCGCCCGTCAACGATCTGGGCGAGGCGTTCCTGAATGCGCCGGTGACGCAGACGTGGCTGGCGGCGTTGCTGGCCACGACGGCCCTGCTGGACGACGCAGAGGATTCGTGGCACCGACGCGTATCTCGTGAACAAGGACGACTGGTGCTGCACGATGCGCTGCAACGTTGGACGCGCGAGGCCGACGCCCTCAGCGCCACTTTTGTGCAACAAGCCTGTGCGTGGGTGCTGTTTGCCGGCTCCGACCGCGAGGGCGCGACTGCGGAGGAGCGCCGCAACGTACGCCCCGATTTCCGGGCACTGCAACACTTTGCCCGCCTGTGGTTGCCGCGGGCAACGGCGGACCCATGACTGTCGTGCCGTATCATGGCCTCGCGTGCCGCAGCGCATCCATCCCCCGGCATGGAGACGTTCGCACACCATCGCACCTATCCACCTCATCGTTTACACAAACGAACGCAGACCGAGAAAGCAGACGCTGGTCAGCAGCGCCGATATCGGCACCGTCACAAACCAGCTCAACAGAATATTCAACAGCACCCGACGGTTCAGACCGCCGTGACCGGTGGCCAGTCCCATGGCCACGATGGACCCGATGAGGGTGTGCGTGGTGGACACGGGCATGCCCAGCTGCGTGGCCATCAGCACGGTCAGCGCGGTGGCCAGCTCGACGCAAAAGCCGCGCGTCGGCACCAGGTGTGTGATTTTCTTGCCGACGGTGTCCATCACCGGGCGACCCCAGACACCCAGACCGACCGAGATGCCCAGTCCGCCCAGCACCAACACCCAGTGCGGAATGCTGACGGTGCTGACGGCCGCCGCGCCCGCACCAGCGGTGTACACCGCCAGGATGCTGGCCACTGGACCGACCGCGTTGGACACGTCGTTGGAGCCGTGGCTGAAGCTCACGAAACACGCCGTCAGCACCTGCAGCATGGAGAACACCTGCTCGATGGCGTCGTGTTGGCGTTTGCGCGACTGCGCATCGAGCGCGGCAGTATTCGCGCTGCTCGTCCGCGAATGCTCGACACGATCGCCACGCCACTGCTGCGAGGAGACGTCCTCGCTGGTGGGCAGCAACTGCACGTCGTCAGCGGCATCGGCCGCCGATAACGCCCGCCCGTCCTCTCCCAGACCCTGCGCGGCCACGCGACCGCCCTCCACACTTCTATTCTCTTCCTCTATCTCCTCTTCGTCGTCTTGCAAGGTGGCAAACGCCGCCAGAATCACCGCGGCTGCTTCTCCGGCATCCACCGGCGGCGGGGCGGTGCCCTCGGCCTTCGCCCGGGTCGCGCGTCTCGCCAGCTCCCGCTGCCGCCGCTGCAGCTGCGCAAACGACTGACTGTGGATGAAGCTGGTGAGCGCCCCGGCCATGCCCGCGCCCAACGATGCCACCGCCACCGAGACGGCCACCGCCTGGAAGAGCGTCCAGCCGAGCGGGTGCTCGCTCTCGATCTGCAGAAACAGCGTCAAGAGAAACAGCGTGGCGCCGCACAACAGTGGCAGGAAGCGGCGCATGGCGCGCGTCGGCCGTGGCGCATCGATAATATTGCGCTGAATAAAGGTGAGCAACAGCCACGCCACGAGGCCACCGATCAGCGGCGACACCACCCAGCTGAGCGCGATGCGTCCGACGGCGCTCCACTGCACGCTCCAGCCGGAAACCACCCCTAGACCGACCAAACAGCCGACCACCGAATGGGTGGACGAGACCGGCAGGCCGTACCGCGTGGCCACGCTCAGCCACAGCGTGCAGCCGACCAGCACACTGAGCATGCCGAGCATGTAGAGCGGCGGAGAGCTGAGGGCGGCGCCGCCGATGGTCACCACGCCGCTGGAGATGGTCCGAGTGACCGATGAGCCGAAAAGCACCGCGCCGGAGAATTCACACACCGCACCAATGGCCAGCGCCTTGCCGATGGACACGGCGCCGGTGCCCACCGACGTGCCCAGCGCATTGGCCACGTCGTTGGCGCCCAGTGCCGCGGAGAGCAGGAAGGAGATGGCGAGCGCGAGGCCGACGATGACGAACGGAGTGAGCAGCGGGGTGGATGAAGCGAGGTGTAGGCAAGCGGCGGTGGTTTCCGCGAACGACATTCGTGGCGGAGAGAGTCGTGGCGGTGGTGATGCGGTGAAGCGGTGTGGCCGGTGCGGGGCGTTGCGACGTAGCTGCGGCCCACGGAAGCGGAGTCGTCGTTGTGGCAAGTGCGGGTGAGCCCAGCGTTGGCAGCAAACAGAGTTAGGTGTGGGAGTCTGCGACACTCCATTTCCCCGAGGCCGGAAGATCACCGCGCTCGCATTCGTCGCCCAAGCCCAGTGACCAACCGATGGCATGGGGGACGGGTGGCGGATGCAGCGGTCGCAAACCCGAACACCCCTTTGCGCACCTCAACGCCCCTGGCGCTCCTCGCAGCGTAGCCCAGAACAGCAGAGAGGCACTCGATATGCAGCGAGTACCTTTCGCTCCCCGCCAATTGGACGGACACCGCCGATACACTGTGGAGAGCCGGTCGGCAGCGGGCGGCGCCCCGCGACGCGTTGCCGACCGCGCCGGCGCGAGATCGGATGCGGAATTCGCCGGGACGCCGGTTCCCGCAGCATGCGCGTGGCTCTTCCCACACACACACACACACAGGCATCCTTTACTCATGGCAACCACATCTCCTCCTCTCCTTTCCCGCTTATCAAGCATCTACATGAAAGAGGATCTTCCCGCGTCGGTCGGGCTTGAACTGCGCTCGGAATGCCTCCTGGTATTGGTCGAGGGTGTACTCCTTCTCCACCTGCGGGTACATATGCTTCTGTTCCATCATCTTGAATACATCCTGGAAGACGCTCGCTTGCTGGTGGGCGATCCATTTGGCGACCCAAAAGCCGCGCACGGTGATCTCTTTGACGAACAGGTCGCTGTTGTTGACCTGCGTCGGCTGGCCGCTCTGCAGGCCGTAGCCGAGGAAGAGACCCTTGGGGGCGAGCGAGGCCACGACAGCGGTGCCCACCTCACCGCCGACGGCATCTAGTGCGGCGATCGCACCTTTGCCGCCGGTGATGTGGTGCACCCGTTTGGGCACGTCCTTCTCCTCCGCCAGCACGATCACCTCGTCGGCGCCGAGCTTTTTCAGCTCGTCGCGCGTGGCTGCACTCCGCACCACATTGATGGTGCGGAGGCCGCGGCCTTTGGCGGCCTGAATAAGCATGCGCCCGAGGGTGGAGTTGGCGGCGGTTTGTACGATCCACGGGTTGTCCTTCACCGCCGTGTGCCGCTCCACCTCGTCTAGCATGCCGATAACGGTGAGCGGATTCACGACCAGCTGTGCGGCCGCCTTGTCCTCCACGCCATCAGGCACGGGCACGCAGCGCGCCGCATCCACCACGACGTACTGTTGCCAGGCGCCGGCGTTGGGCAGCAGCGGCACCACCCGCGTGCCCACCTTGAGCGAGGCGCCCTCACCTTGTGCCACCACCACACCCATGCCCTCCATGCCGCCCACAAAGCCGGGCTTGTTTTCCACCACCGCCGGCACCCCCGGATACACCCCCATAACTGTGAACACGTCCGCCGGGTTGAGACAGGAGTACCTCATCTTCACCAGCACTTGGTCCTTGCCAGGCTGCGGCACGGGCGCGTCAGTGTTCAGACGCAGGCATCCTTTCAGCGGATCCCCAAAACTGGCAATTTCCAACGCTTTCTGCTTGCTTGGTATGCTGGACATTTTCGAATGGGCGCACTACACGAGGTGTGCGATTGCTCCGCTTTCCTCTGGGAGCGACGGGAACAGAACCCGCACGATAGAACGGGACACACCGAATGGCGTCTGGAACGTCTCCGACCGGCGCGCTCCGGCAATCCCGATGAACGCATGCGTCACGCACACGCGAACGGCATGCGTCACCCCACGAAGCCTTTCCCTCCGCACGCAACGCTCGTTCTCCTCACGCGTTCCCAGTGAACGCCTCGCCATTATGTGCGCGGTCGCTGCGCTCGCCTACCGCGGCTTGCGCCGACTTCTCCCTTCAGCGAATGCGGTGAGCAGCTTCGCGCCAGCCGCCCTCCTCCCCGCTCTCCCTCACGTTCGCCGCGTCCACTCCTCCGCCCAACAACGCCCGTCAGCCACCGCCGGCTCGGACCCGTTTCGGACCGACACGCAGTGGTTGCTGGATCGCTCGGCGCAATCACTGTTTCTCACCGAGATGTGGCGCGGCATGGGCTCTCTCCTCGACGTGTTCCTGGATCCGCGCTCGGTGTACACCATCAACTACCCGCAGGAAAAGTCGCCCGTCTCGCCGCGTTTCCGCGGCGAGCACGCCCTGCGTCGCTATCCCACCGGCGAGGAACGGTGCATCGCCTGCAGTTTATGCTCGGCGGCGTGCCCGGCGTTGGCGATCACCATCGAAGCGGAGCCGCGGCCTGACGGTTCCCGACGCACCACCCGCTACGACATCGACGGCTCGAAGTGCATCTACTGTGGGCTGTGCCAGGAGGCGTGTCCGGTGGATGCCATCGTGGAGTCGCCGACGTTGGAGAGCGCCGTGGAGACGCACGAGGAGATGCTGTGGAACAAGGAGAAGCTGCTCGGCAATGGCGATCGCTGGGAGCCGGAGCTGGCGCGCGCCATCGAGGCCGACGCCCCGTATCGTTGAGGAGGGAGCAGAGCGAGTGGCGGTAATGATCGTGTTTTGTCGCGGGAGAGACGCGATTCACTCCAGTTTGGAGCGAAGCGGGACTGCGGAGAGCGCCGATCGTCGCCCACCGAACGAGGCATCGGTCGCGTCCGCATCGTCAAACGCTTCCTCCTCCTCCTCCTCCTCCTCCTCCTCGTCTCGCGCGCGCATTGTCCGACTGGCCCCGCCCCGCGCCGATGATCGCGTGGCCCATTTGCGTTCCTGCAGGGCGGCCACCTGGAGCAAATCGTGCGACATGCGCACGCGCGCCATGTTCAGCGCCGCACTGCCCATCAGCGACACCGCCACCAGTGCAAGGGCCACACACGCGATGCTCTTGTAAGAGATGGTGTCCAGGAAGCCGTTGAGCATCTCGGCCAGCGTCTCGGTGAGCAGTCGCGCCCGGTTCACCACCAACTGCTCGGAGGTCTGTTGGAAGCAGGCGCGCCATCGCTCGCACTGTTCGCGCATGTGCGGCACCACTTGCGCCACCTCGGCACAGCGGTTGTCTTCAAAGTTGCGGCGACACTGCTGGATGGTGTGCAGCGCCCGTCGGTGCTCCAGTCGCACTTTCTTGGACACGTCCATGGCGAACTGGTACCCGAACAGCAACAACACCGCGACGCTGGCCACGAAGAGCAGCGCCTGAAAGGCCAGCTGTAGATAGCCCGCGAGAATATAGGGCAGATAAACGTGTTGCAGTAACCGGCGGTGCGCAGGGGTGGTGTTGTGGGCGGCAGCAGGCGGGGTGGGATCGGTGCGCCGGGCACGGCTCCGTCGGAGGCGGGGCGCGTAACTACAGTACAGTGATGGCACAGAACGCGACGGATGGTCGTTCGGGCGAGGGAACGTCTTGGGCGGTGCCGCAACGAGCTTCCCCAGCGCTCCCTCCCTGGCGCCGGTGTCCATCGGCTCCTCCCCGTTCGGTCGCGGATCGACCGCCCAAGCATCGATCTCCATGGCCTCCTCGGGCAAGTCGCTCCATCTCCACCGACTCTGCAACCACGACCGCATCCACCCCGACAAGTCCTTCACGTCCCACCTTGCGGCCAGCAATTCACCTTCCAATCTTGAGCACTGCCACACCCTTCGTCTTCCTACACGGTGGCGCCGACCGATGCGTGCTCGGGCTGCGGCTGCGCGTCTCAGCGTGCCGCGGTGGTCTGCCGGGTTCACGCGGACGCGGAGCGTGGCGCGAGGTGATTGACCCGGGGAAAATCAACGAAAGGGGACCATTTCCCTCTGGAGGACTATCGCGTTGCCGTTGCTCTGCTCTGCTGCTGCATCTCGTGGCGCAATCTGCAGAGAGCACCCGCATCGTTCACTGCACAGAGCCGCCGACTCGGTCACCGATGTGGGCTGTCGGTGGGGTGTGCGGGGCGCGACGGACGGCATGGCCAGGCGACGCCAGAAAGGCAACCTGTGCAAATAGTTGCCGATCGACTGCTGCTCGTGATGGCCCGTCGTCGCGTAGGCGGCACCGCCGTTTCATGCGCGTGGAGTGGACAGCGACCGTTGGCTGTCGCCAAGACGATGAGCGCGCCGACTTTGTGTTGCAAGAGGCGCGCACGCCGCAACAGATATGGCAGGCGTCGATCGTGTATTCCGAGGCGTTTGCCTTGACGGAAATGCGGCGCGCGTGTGTGGCAGCGTTGGGCGCGCCCTGGATGGCGCCGCTGATGAATCCCAACGGCTGGTGGCACGCGGCAGTGTTGAGCATGCTGGCGGCTGAGACGTGGCTAGAGTTTTGGTTGCGGCGGATGGCGCGACGGCGACACTACTGCCTGTTGACGATGGAAAGAAGGCCCGCTGGAGATGCGGGCGCTGTCGCGGCGGTCGGTTTGGTGGAGGTGTCGCTGGAACGGCCCGAACGCATGCTGCCCACGCTGGTGCCCCCGCGGGACGCTACCATGAATGCAGCCGTCATGCAAGATTTACTGGGGAAGCGCACCGACGCCGACATGTCCACGGGCCTCGACGGCACTCCCCACTCCTCTGCCACCCGCTCCCGATATGCTCCCACGGAGGCGTTGCCGCGCCGGCCGTACGTGGCCAACCTGGCGGTGCTCAGTCGGTATCGACGCCGCGGCATCGCCCGCCAGCTGCTGCAAGCGTGTGAACAGCAAGCACTCGCCTGGGGCTACGCCCACATCTACCTGCACGTCGAGGAGACCAATGCGGCCGCCCGCGCGCTATACGGCTCGGCAGGGTACACCGAGATATCGCGAGCCAAGCACCCCTACAAAATCCCCCAGGCGATACTACTGTTCCTCACCAAAACGCTGACGACGAGTGGCGCGGCCACCGCTGAGGCATACCCGACAGAGGACGGAGGCGACGCTGCGCGCCCCGGGCTCCCTCTTCGCTAAATCCGACTCGCCTCACACACACACACACACAATCAACGCTGGCACCTCAACACCCGCTGACCTCCCTCCCCGCTAGTTTTCCTTCTCCTTCACCGTCTGCAGTTGCTCCTTCGGGCGCTCCGGCCGCTTGCCCAGGCGGAACGCGAACGCCACCAACACCAGCACGTGCGCCAGGATGAGCACGCCCACCACCAACGCAACGCCGTGAGTGCGCTCTCGTGCCCAGCTTGGAAACGCCTGCCGCCAGTCCAGCTGCGGCGCTGACGCCGCGCGTTGGACGGCCCCACACGCAACCATCCAAAGACACACCTGCGCGGGGGCCAGTGGAGCCCACACCAACACGCAGTTGCCACGCGCGTTCCGCGAGAGAATCTCCCAACGCATCGGTGTGGAGCGCGGCGTGCAGTGGCACGTGCGCCGTCTCGCGCATGGCACGACCACACACCCACACCCACACCCACACCCACACCCACGCCTGTGTATCGCGGGAATCGATCGGTGGAGAGGGCGCCCTCCGCATTGCTTCCTGACCATCTCCTATGCATTATTTATTGGATGCGAGTCGCGCACGGCCGGCAGGGTGATGCGGCGTATCATCGACAGCGGCCATCGCTCGACGGCAGCTGTGGGGGTATCCGACGCTTCTCGCGCTTCCACTGCAGCAGCTCTACCGCCCTCCGGTCGCCGCTTCCAGTATACGCGCCCCTCGTCATCGTCCGTGCCTGTCCAGGTGCGCTCGAACAGGTACTTGCGGGTGCCGCTGAAATTCAGGCCGATGGATGTACGACGGCGGCGTCGGGGCGCAGCGCCGGTGCGGTCGGGCGCGCCCTCCTCCCAAGTGGCGAACGCCGCACCCGCCGTCGTGATCGACCGCGTCACCCGGGGCGGCAACGCTGCGACGGTGCGCGCCCGCGGCACCACGACGAACGATGTTTGGGCGTCGTTGTCGGCGGAGCTCGGTAAGCGTGCGCCGTCAGCGGATGGCCCAACCACCCAGGGACGTTGCGGCACGCCGGCGCCATCCCCCGATTCCCCGTTCGCTTCCCTCTCTCGCGCTTTCAGTGCCAGCGTCTCCGCCGTCTTCGACGACGGCAACGACACCGATGGCGGCGGGGGCGATGACGAATGCGCTGCCCGCGTCCGCGACACGTACACCTTGTAGCCGGGAATGACCACCGACGGATTCACCGTCGCCGCAACGCCGCCCGGCATCGGCCGACTGTGCACCATGTTGGCGACGTGCTGCAACTGCGGTCGATCGCGTCCGGTCAGTGCCGCGTACAAATTCTGATCCGCCTTCATGGTCTGCACGTCCTCCGGAAGAAAGTCGGCCGCCGGTTGCGGGGTGGGCGGCAGCGGCGCCACCACCTCGTAACGCAGAAACTTGTCCAGGTCCACACCCGGTTGGCCGTCAGCGCGCAACATGCTACGGAGCGTGGGCGACAGCGCCTCGGCACGCTCGCCCATCTCGGCGGAGACGTCCGCGAAGAACGGATGCGCCAACACCTCGTCCACATCGGCGATGGGTCGACCGAGGCTGTTGCCGCTGCCCAGCCGCAAATGCGGATGGCGCTCCAGCAGTCGCCGCAACAAATCCCGACAGCACGCGCTAGCGTGCGTCAGGTTGCCGCCCTGCCACTTGGGCTCACAAGCGCCGTCCAAAATCATGCGGTACACCTCGTCGTCGTTCGGAGAGTAGAACGGCGGTGTGCCGGCCAGCAAAAAGTACGCCAGCACCCCCAGCGCCCACCAATCCACCAGCCGGCCGTGCCGTTCGCCGCGCAACACCTCCGGCGCCTGGTAGATCGGCGTACCGCTGCGGTCGAAACAGCCGTCGGCATCGCGCCCGGCCAACCCGAAATCGGTGAGGCGCACGTGCCCCTTGCCGTCGATCAGCACGTTCTCCACTTTCAGGTCGCGGCAGACGTACCCGCGCGCATGCAAGTGTCCCAACGCCAGCGCCAACTCCACCAGATAGAACCGCAGCGCATCCTCGCTGACGCATCGATGCCGCTCCAGCAGGTTGTACATGTCGCCACCGCTCACGTACTCCAACACCAGCACCACCGCCTCGCGCGTCTGGTAGCCGGCCTCGACTTTGACGATGAACGGGTGCGCGCCGCAGTTGCGCACAATCTCCAACTCCAGCTGCACGTTGCGCTCCTGCTCGCGGTCGTGCACGTTCTGCAGTGACATCACCTTGACGGCGTAAAAGGTGCCGGTGGCGCGCTCGCGCACCAACACCACCGTGCCCACCATGCCCTGGCCCAGGAAGCGAATCAGGTCGCACGACGGCAGGTTGAAGATGGCCTCCTGACGGCGTTTGCCCGCAAGATGCGTGAGAGCGGAAGACGGGGTGTCGGAGGTGTGGGTGGGAGCGGCCACGGGGGGAATCGTCGTGCCGGGCGGTGTCTCCGGCACGGCGTTCCCCTTGCGGCCGCCGTCATCGATGGAAAGCGGCCGCGGCGCCGAGTGCCATTCGCGCGATGCCGTCGGCGACCGACTCCAGCACGCGCCCATGCGCCTTGGCGCACACGCTAAGAGGGGCGGAAATAATGGCGAAGATGCGACACGCGACCTGGCGGCACCGGCCGTCGTGACACCGTTGATCGATCCCGGAGCGGCAAGCGCCCCAGAAAGTATCGGCTTCGGCGACGCTGTTATGCCCCGTTCCACAAAGCCGCCACGCCAGCACTATTCCATCTCGCGCAATGAAACCGGTCACCCGTTCGATCACCCGTCTCTCAATGCTCTCCCGGGCGCTTCTTCGTGGTGCTTGCGGCTTGCCACAGCGACGCCCTCAGGCGCGACCGACAGAGCGCAGCTGCCGTTTTGCGGGGATGGCGCAAATCGTCCCGTCGGGAAGCGCGCCCGGCCGGGTGGACCGTTCGTTGAGCGCGCGAGGCCATCTAGGGGAGGGGGCGAAAACAAACCGTCATACTTCCATCTCCCTCACGGTTCCGCATCCATCGGTATACTGCATTCTCACGTCTGCCCTTTACTCCAGCTTATGCTCGCACCATCGGGTCCACCTTGCGGCCGGTGAGCTGCTCGTAGATCTCGCGTATCTTCAGCGCGGCGACGGTCTGGAACAGCGCGGTGCCGTTCTTGGCGCCGGGTGCACTCTGTGCCGCCAGCATCAGCTGTGTCAGCTCACCGTAGTACTTGGTGGCGATGTTGGAGAGGTGCGACTCGATGTAGACCAGCTCCTCGAGCTTATCGAACTCGCCGTCCACCTCGATGGAGGAAAAGTCGCGCCCGTAGAACACCTCCGGCCCGTAGCGGAAACGAATGCCCGGATAGGCGCACGTGAGACGGCGGCCGCACGGCGTCCACACGATGGTCGATCCCTCGTCGAACAGGTACGCGGTGGTGAAGCCAGGCACGCCCTCGCGCTGCATCAGCCGCACCTTGAGCACCTTGCGTTCCTTGTCGTCGGGAATGAGCTCGGTGGGCTTCACTTGCAGGATGGCGTCGGCGTATTCCCGTTGCGGTAGCACGAAGCGCTCAAAGTCCGGCTTGCGCGCCTCGATCGATGCCAGAATGTTGTCCAGGGTGTGTCCGCGCTCGGCCATGTCGCGCTGGATCTTCCACGCCACCTTCACCTCATCGTCCAGGTCCAGGTACACCGAGAAGTCCACCAGCTTGCGCACCCGCTCGTCATACAGCGGATGCAGCCCCTCGATGACGATGATGTGGTTGGGCTGAATGAGCTCCGGCGGATCGATGTTGCCGGTGTCGTGATTGTAGATCGGCTTCATGATGTCACGGCCCTCTTTCAGCGCCTCCAGCTGCTCGGCCATCAGCTCGAAATTCTGACAGTTCTCGTCCAGCGCGGTGATCTGATCCACTTTGCGGCCCTGGCGGTCGCGGTTGTGCCAGTCGTCCAGACAGATCACCGTCATCAGCTCGCCCTGCGGCGTGTGGCCCTTGGGCACTTCGGTGCCGAACATGCGCTGCACGCGCCGCAGAAAAGTCGACTTGCCGGCACCCGAGTCAGCTGCCACCGCTACGATGACCGGACGAGTGATGCTCTTCTTGCGCATCGCCTCCGAAGTGACACTGCCCACGGAGGCGGCGGTGTGTACGCCCCGCGGCGCATTGTCCGCGTTGCGCGCCTTTTGCATCTTGGCGATCTGCATCGACAGCCCGGTCACCGAGCGTCGCTGCTGCGAGGGAACGGACAGCGGCCGAGGCGCCGGGTGCACCAGCGCCGGGCGCGCCCACGCGGAGGTCCACGAGCTCCGAGCCGCGCCCGCCACGAAAGCGGAGCGGCGACCGGTGAGGCTCTGCCCGCAACTGTTCGTCTTGGAGCGGTGCGGACCATTCACCTGAAGCGTTGCCGCCCGCGTCACTCCGGCCACGATAAACGCCATGGCTGTTGCAGGGTCGACGACTGCTCCGGGCACAGGAATGCTTGCACAAATCAGCAGGTGCTCGCCAGAGCGCCTCGGGTGGTTGCCTTCGAGCACAACACGAACACTTCCGCGGTGGATCTAGATCCTTTGGAACGCCCCGCTGTTTCCCCGCAGTTTGGCACCGTCGCGTTGCACCGCAGTGGCTCCTCGAACAGCTGCGTTCACTGCCGACGCCAGGGACGGAGCACGAGCCGCCGCGACGGTTGCAACCGGCGAAACAGTGGCGTACGATGCGCCGCGCCCGCACGCGTCGCAGGGCAACGAGCTCACAGGGAGAATTGTTCTATATTGTCGCATATGGCAGATGGAGAGAAGGGTGCAGAGCAGCTCGGGACGCATGCAAACGATGGGCCCTCTCCCGGTGACGGTGCCTTCACTCAAGTCAGAGTCCCGATTGCGTCAGTATCCCTCCTTCCCGACATCACTCCCTCCGTTCAACTCATTCCCGCCACTCCATCACTTCTACCAGGTCGCCGACGCGGATGCGGCGGCCGATCTGCCGCGGCTCCTCGTGGATAAAGTTCTGCCCGAACAGCACACCCAAACTGCTCTTGCGGAAGGTGGCCAGCGTCTGCAGCGGTTCCCGGTGCACCTCGTCCACCTCGCCGGTGAACTGGTTGGTGGTGGTGATGCGGCAGCGGGCACACGGTTTGGCGATGCGCAGCACGACCTTGTCGCCGATGCGCACCCGCTGCCAACGGTCCTCCTCGAACGGCTGCAGCGGCGGGTCCGCCCTGGATGCATCGGTACGTCCGGCTGCCTGCAAGTCGTCCACCACGATGTTGGGCCGGAATCGGTCCATCGGCAGCGGCTCGTCGCGACCGTTCGCCAGCAACCGCCGATTCAGCTCCGCCAGCGACGCCTGCGAAGTCAGCAGAAACGGGTAGCCGTCGGCGAACGCCACAATGCTGTCCGCCTCGGGCGGTATCCATTTGCGCTGCGCCTCCACCACGCGCTCCCAATCGGACGCCATACGGTACACACTCAGTCGCCGCGATGCATCCCAATCGGTCATATCCATCGCCTGCTGCAGCCACTCCCCACCGCCCACGTCCACCGCCCGCACCGTGTCGGACCATATGCGCAGCCATATCGGCTCCCGACCGTCCGGTACTGCGCCCTCGGGCACCAACTCCAGCGGCGGCAGCGCCGGGTTCCAGTCCGACCGCAACCGCACCACCCGCTTCTCCGCATCCACCTCCGGTATCACGTGCACCAAGTGCGGCCACTGCCGCTGCGACAGAAACCGCACTTGCGGTGAGTCCTGGCTGCCGCTCGACTCGCCGGACGACACCCCGATGACAAACGCCCGGTCGTACTGCAGCCCGGTCGCTGCCAGCGTCCACTCCTCCAGCGACACCCCGCGGCACGACTTGACCGGATATATGTTCAGTCCCGTGACCAGCGCGCGGAAGGTGTTGGGTTTGGCAGGGTGCATTCCCTCGTCCGTGCAGAACGGGCCTCGCGTCAGTCGTTTGCAGACCCGCGACCGCACCGAGGCGCGCGCTGATACGGCGCGGAGACATCCCGCGGCCTCCTGTGGTCGAGTGCGCTGGCGGCGGGTCGCGGTGGGGTGCAGGCCGCACAAGACCCAGCAGCAGGCTGCACGATCACCGCCAGGGTGAGAGACATGACCGACGACCAGGATTCGGACGCGGTGACGCAGTTGATGGAAATGTTCCCGGAGGTATCGCGGGAACGGGTGGCGGCCGCGTTGGCCGAGTGCGACAGCGACCGCGAGCGGGCCGCGGAGGTGTTACTCGGCGGGGCAGCCTCTGCCGCTGTCTCGGACGACGCTGCATTCGACTCAGGAAGAAACATCGCTACCGAGGAGAACTTTTCGAGCCGGTCACTGCCGCCGGCAGTGGAGCACGATGACGACGCAGTGGCGGCGGTGCAACGGGCAGAGGATGACGAGGCGCTGGCGCGGCACTTACAGGCGCAATACGACCGCGAAGTGGCCGCGGCGGTGTACCGGGAGGAGCGGCATCAGGCGCTGCGGCAGGTGAGTCCGGATGTGCGGGCCACCTCACCGCCGAGTCGGCCGGCAGGGGCGGATATGGGCGAGGCGCTGGACAAGGTGCGCTCCACGGTGTCCGGCTGGTGGCAGGGCATGCGTCAGACGGTGGCGGGCTGGACCGGTGACGATGAAATGGCCGGTGGGACGACGCACCGTGACAGCGTGAACAGCGTGGCCGACCCGTATGCCGGACCGCCGCAGCCCTACACGGTGTTGGAGAGCGAGGCCGCGGTGGACGAAGCGGCGAACGCACCGCCGACCAGCGCTACCTCGCCGGCTGCCGGCACCGCACGCGGCATGCGTTCGCGCTGGGGCGCTGGTGAAGGGAGTCACAGTGTCAGCACCAGAACCGCCTGCGGAGATGAAAGCGGGCCAGCGGCATCCGAGATGGTAGCGCCGCGACAAGCACCGTTGGAGGTGTCGAGCACGCGACATCCGCCGGATCCAGTGCCCGCCGAGATGGGCAAGAAAGACCAATGAGAGTGTGTATGTGTGTGTGTGTGTGTGTGTGTTGCCAAATACGGGGGAGTGCGGATACCAATGGCCGTTGTAAATTGGGTAGACGTGAGTCGTCGTGTTCGGCAGGCCGCCGCGGCCCGTCGCCCGGAATACCTTCAACATCTGTACATCACCGGCGCACGCCCTCGAGCCATCCCCAAAACGAACTGCTCCTCCGACTGGAGTCGCGGCGCATGTCGGCACTGGCACTCTCCAGCTCCAGCAGCTCGTCCACGATGCGCCGCAAGTCGCCGGGTGGCAGCTGGGGCATCGGCTGCAGCGCCGGATGCGCCAGCACTTGGTGAATGGACGGGCGCGCTCCGGGCGATTTGCACAACATCTCGCACAGCAGTTGCTGGCAGGGTTTGTGCAGGGAGACCGAGTCGCAAGCCCGTGACCGCCCACCAGCACCGCTGCCTCGGGAGCCGCTACTGCTGCTGTGACCACCGCCGTTGCTGTTCACGCTGCTCGCGCTGCCGCTGCTGACGCTGATGCTCGGACGCTTCGGCGACCATAACCGCAGCGAACCTCGGCTGCCGCGGCTGCTGCCGCCACCGTCGTCGTCGCGCACGCCCCCCAGATCCAGTTTCCCGTGCAGAATGCGGTCGCACAACTGAAACATGGTGTCGCCCAGGTACGGCGCGCGTCCGAACACCAAATAGTAGAGTGTGGCCCCGAGCGACCACACGTCAGCCTTTTTGGAGCACCCCTCGCCGCAGGCCGGCACCACACGGTCCCGTGGCATCGACGACGGCGACTCCGCACCGACACCACCCTCCGCTTCATCGCCGTCCGTGCACTCGTCGTCGGCCGCAATCACCTCGGGCGCCACAAACGCCGGTGTGCCCACCATCCGCCACACGTCGGGCGCGTCGGCAAACGTGGCCGTCCCGAAATCGCTCAGCTTGACGCGGCCGTCGACGCACAGCAGCAAATTGTCCGGCTTGACGTCACGGTGCACGATATCGTTATCGTGCAGGAACGCCACTCCCTGTGCCGCCTGCCATATGCAGTACAGTGCCGCCGTTTCACTCAGACGTCGATCGCCGCGCAACTGCCTGGATTGCATGAGCGGCGCGCCGGGCACATACTCCTGCACCAGCAGCAGGCGCGCGGACATGTGCGACGCGCCCAGCGGTGAGGCGTCGGTCGCCCCGAATCCGCCGTCGTCGGCCAGATCGCGCCATCGTCGCTCCCGCAACAACAGCAACGAGTCGCTGGGTTGCAAGTGATACGCATCGGGCGGGCTGCCTGGCGGAGGCGTTGCATCCCGAGTAGAACCATCTTCCTGTGCCGCGGACACGGAGCTGCGCTCCGGCGGCGGTGTCGACGTGGTCGCGGATTGCCACGCGTTTGTTGTGTTGACATCCGCACATGCGGACGGCGCCGGTTTCCGTTCCACGGCGCTCGGCCCCGTCGATTCATCTTCCCCGTCCTCCTCGTCGTCAAGCACATCGATCAGCTCCACCAGGTGCGGATGCTGCAGGCCGCGCATGACACCCAGCTCAAAGATCACCTTGGAAGAGGAGCAGTTGTTGGCCGAGTTCAGGCGCCGCAGCTGGCCGGTCAGCTCGTCCACCTTGTCGCGGCGGATGGCCCGCTTCACCGCGAAGAAACGCCGAAACTCCACATCCAACACCAGCCGCACCTCACCGGCCGAGCCGCGACCCAACGAGCCCAAAAAGACGTACTGTCCGTCGCACCCGTGGCCGGGATAGGCGGTGAGCGGCTGACCGGCCCAGGTGAGATGTCGCAGCGGACCGAGCGCGGCATGCTGCCCGAACAGCTGCAGGCCGGAAAAGTGTCGCTGGCGCAACCGGTTGCCGCTGGAGAGACGAAGCGCACTCTCCACTTGAAATCGGCACGAACGCGGCGCGCAAGTGGCCAGTCCCAACGTCCACACTGGCACGTGCCGCGACTCGCACAACTCGAACACCACGCTCACGAGTGTGCCGACCTCTGTGCGTTCGGAGGCTGCCAAGGCGTCCGACCGAGTGCCACCGTCACCGTGGAGCAATCCAGCGCCCGTTCCAAACGTTACCTTCACTTCACAACCGCGCGCCGCCACCTCCCGCAAGTGGACCAGTGGCAAACTCACCATCTGATCGGCCGCGCTCCAGTACCGCAAGACGAGAAAGTCGTCGGTCAGCCATAGGCGCGTCCGCCGCCGCTTCCGCTTGAACGGACCTCGTTGTGCGCTGCCCAATCGCGCTGCTGACCCCCGCAGCGCCTGCACCACCAGCTCCACATCCACGGTGACGTTCAACGCGTTCAGCCGGGCGTTTCTGTGGCCGTCGGTTGCATTCATGGCAGACCGAGGTGGTCCGGTGCAGCTCTCAGCGCATCGACCGACGAGCGATTCGGGCGAGGGCGAACGCTCGCCTCAGTCAGCGGACGAGGTTGAGGGTGCGGCTTGTGTTGTATCCGGCCGACAGCGCTGGAGTAACACGTCCCAGAACGGATTCATCGGCGAGGAAGTAGAATTGGGACGCATGGGCACCCATTGAAGTAAGCAGGAGCATCGGTAACTGTGTTCTCACAGCCCCTGGGCGCCGGCCGCCCGTCGCAGCACCCGCAACGCCATGTTCAGCACGGAGAGTCCGGCGTCGGTGGCGGTGGGCTCCGTCGGGGTGGCCTTCATGTTGGTGGTGTATATTCTGAATCTTTTCGGTGTGCTGATTTTGGAGCGATGGCCCGACAACGTCATCTACTCGGTTTCGAACGTGATAGGCGGGGCGTTGGCCACGGCGGCGGCGGCCATGATATTCTACTGGCCCACGGTGGTGTTTGAAGGTGCTTGGTTTTTGGGTTCGGTGCTGGGCACGTACCGAATCCTCCACAAGTACTACCGCGGTGACTACCGCAAGTGCCCGCCGTCGGCCACCAAGGGCGACATCAACGACACCGCCACCACCGACTCGCCATTCGCGGAGGAGCAAGCGCACGGCGACGCTCTGAAAGAGGGGGCGCATGTGGAAGCATAGCACGGTATGCCGGTGGGCGGAACGGCAACGAGCGCGGACGACGTGGCCATGCACATCCCTGGCATCGGGTTACAGGACGAGCTCATCGAGTTGCGCACACCGCTGCGGCTGGATGTGCGCGAGACCGTCATGCCTTGCCCAGAGTGACGTCGGGGTATGCGCTCGTGAATAAACAGCGTCGCCAGGAGGTTCACCACGCATGCCCACCGAACGTAGGTCTGGGGTTATGTAGCGCTTTTGTGCTATCCGTACACCTGATATGCCTTCACCGTCTCATGCGCTCGTCTCCACAAATGTCTCTCGTTCTTGCCGCGCATGGGCATCGTCCGCGCACGCGGTCGGACAAACGCGTCCGACTCGCCGCTCGTGGCGCGATACTCGCCTCCTCCATCAAGCTCACCTCGCAAGCCGTTCATCTCCTTAAACATGAACAGTGGGTCGCCACTGGCGGAGCCTTGGGTGGAAAAGTACAGGCCGCGCACCCTGTCGGAGGTGGTGGGCAACGAGGCGGTGTTGGAGCGGCTGCGGTGCATCGCCAAGGAGGGCAACCTGCCGAACGTGCTGTTCGTGGGCGCGCCCGGCGTGGGCAAGACCACGGTGGCGCTGGCGCTGGCCAACGACATGCTCGGGCCGGAGCTGGCACGCGAGGCGGTGCTGGAACTGAACGCGTCGGACGACCGCGGTATCGACGTGGTGCGCAACACCATCAAGATGTTCGCACAGAAGCGGGTGAGTCTGCCGGCTGGCCGGCACAAGCTGATCATACTGGACGAGGCGGACTCCATGACGTCGTCAGCACAACAAGCGCTGCGACGGACGATGGAGATCTACTCCAGCACCACACGGTTCGCGCTGGCGGCCAACATGTCCAGCAAGATCATCGAGCCGATCCAGAGCCGCTGTGCGGTGATCCGGTTCCGGCGGTTGAGCGAGCAAGAGGTGTCTCAGCGGCTGCTGCAGGTGTTCGCCCAAGAGCGCGTGCCGTACGATGCTGCCGGTCTGGAGACGGTGGTGTTCACCGCAGAGGGTGACATGCGCCAGGCGCTGAACAACGCTCAGGCCACCTATCACGGGTTCGGCATGGTGTCGGCGGAGAACGTGTTGCGAGTATGCGACACGCCGCCGCCCGTGGCCCTCAAGCGTTTTCTGGAGGCGTGCGAGCGGCGACAGCTGGATGCCGCCGTCGCGGAACTGCAGACGCTGTGGCGCAACGGGTATGCGCCCATCGACATCGTGGGCACGCTGTTCCGCATCGCCAAGCAGCACGCCATGGTGGTGGAGGGCGGTGAGCGTGGGCGCGACTTGCGCCTGGAGTTTATGCGCGAAATAGGCCTGACACATCTGCGCATCGCCGAGGGCGCCTCGTCGCTGCTGCAACTGACGGCTCTGGCCGCTCGCCTGGTACAACACGCGGACGCTTTACAGAGGGAAAAGGCGCGAGCGTGAGCAAAAAGGGCAGACACGTTTGGCACGCTACTTTGCGCCGACGTCTCTATCGTCTGCGCAACTTGAAAAACCACAACCCTAGCACGACGATCACGAACACCAACGCCAACGGCCCGTACTGCCGCAGCCGCAGTATCCACCGCGCCCGCTTGGCGTGGCGGAGGTACTTGCGCGACTCGCTCGACAGCTTGGAACTGGTGGTCTGTAGCGTCTCGAGGCGCTCGCCGCGCCCCAGCACCTCGTGGATGCTGCGCGTCATAATATCCCGCACGTCCAACAGATCCGAGTTGAGTTTCTCCAAGTTGCGCGGCGCGCTGGCGTCCAGGTACACCCGCTTGGTCTTTTGCATGAAGGTGTCGAAGCGGATCATCTCGTACGGCCGGGTGGCCGTCTCAATCTGACGGCCGTACACCGTCTCAAACTCCCGTCGCAACTCGTCCAGAAAGGCGAACGCCAGCTTGCGCGGATAGGCCTTCTCGGCCAGCGTCAAGTACACCACCGCACCGGCCACCAGGTAGTGAAACACAAAGTAGCCGACGTCCACCGTGGCCGCACCGCTGACCGAGGAGGATAAACCGGTAACCGATCGACTCCGCTCGGCACACACGTTCTTCACGATGCGTTTCGCCTGTCGCTCGTACTCCTGCAGCTCGTTGGCGTACGCGTCCTTGTCGTCGGCCAGCGACGCCGCCAGCGGCAACGCGTCAGTCACTCGGGAGATGAGAGTTATTTTGGGCATGAGGAGAGTGATCTGGAGGAAGATGAGAGGTGTCTCGGTGGGAGCAGAGCGCCGCGTCCTGTGGTTCGTCCGTGAGCGCAAGCACCCGCGACGTCGAGGAATGAGCGCCAAACCGCGCCCCGAATGAATCGTGTGTGTGCGCGGGCGGCTACGCGCGTCGTTTCAGGCTCGCAGCGCTACGACGAGTGGGGCGCATGGAACCCCTCCGCCCCATCACCTCACTTTTCTAGGGCAGTGACACCGATTCACTCTATTCGGAAAGCATCTTGCTGAGTGTGGATCCCTCTGGTCCTCCCCTTTCCTTCTGCAAGATGAGCCGCGGGCCGACGACGGTGTTCGTCGGCAACATCCCGTACGGGGTGACCGAGGAGATGCTGCTGGAGCGTTTGCAAGAGGTGGGGCCGGTGGTGAATGTGCGCATCGTATACGATAAAGACACGGGCAAGCCGAAGGGGTTCGGGTTTTGTGAGTACCGAGACGCGGAGACGGCGGAGAGCGCGGTACGGAATCTGAACGAGCGTATCGAGTTGCTGGGAAGGACGCTGCGTGTCGCCCCCAGCGATCCGCGCGGCGGGGGCGGGGGCGGGAGCGGGGGCAGGTCATCCGTCGCGGCTGACACGAACGAGGCCTATTCTGCAGGAGCCGGGGCGGCGCGGATGACGGCCGCACAGACGGTGCAACCGTTTATGTTACCGAGCGGCGGCAGCTCGCTGAGCGGACTGACCCTGCAGCAAGTGTACGACGTGTTGGCGGAGTTGAAGACGCTGGTGCAGACCAATCCGGATGAGGTGCGGGCCATGCTGGCGTCGCATCCGCCCATCGCCCACGCGGTGCTGCAGGCGCAAGTGCTGCTGGGCATGGTGAGCGTGCAGCAGGCGCAACAGCACCTGCAGGCGATGATGACCGCCGCGCCGCCGGCGACGGGAATGTCCGTCGCACCGCCGCCGATGGCGGGCATGCCGCGACCGCCAGCGATGGGCGGTATGCCGATGCCGCACACCGGTATGCCCGGGATGCCGGCGGCCCCGCCGCCGTCGACGGCAGCGCCGCCCGCCGGAATGCCAACATCGGGCGCGGTCACCGAGGAGGCACTGGTGCGCCAGCTGATGTCGCTGACGCCAGCACAGATTCAGGCGCTGCCGCCAGACCAACGTCAGCAGGTGATGGCGTTGCGACAACAACTCGGGCAACGCCGATGAAACCGAAGCGAAGGGGGAAGGTGAAGTGTTGTGATGGGCTGCTCTCATGTCTGCGCCTCTTCCTTGCCATCGGCCATCTTGAATCCGTGCAGGACGAATCCGCCACTAGGCGAGTCGGTCAAATGTGGATGTGTGCGACCGTCCAAAAACTGGTGCTGTTGTCGGAACAACTCCACCAGTTTCACCTGCGCTACCGACTGCCACGCAGAACGATGAAAAGGAGTGTTGTCGGTCTGTGCACCCGCGGCGGACGTGGGATGCCCTGCGTCCCCGTCGGGTTGTGCAGCGCTGCCCACTTCGTTTCCCCGACAGACCCGAGCGCCTCGCACCATGTCCGCGTGCAGGTCGGCCAACGGCTCCAGCCACGGACTCCACACCACAAACGGACAACCGGGCGATAGTCGCGGCAACAACCCCTCCAAAATGCGCCGCGGACCCATGGTGCCGGTGGGCGCCTCGGCAGACGCCACGATCAACGCCTCGTTGCCACCGTCTCGGTTGCGCAGCCATTGGCGCAACAGCGCCCGGCTGACCACCCGCGGCCGATCTCCCCACGATGGATATCGGGCGCATCCCGATACCACATCCGGCACCCACTGCCACCAGGGATCGCTATCGTCATCCACGCTGGCCACGCGCTCCAACGGCACCCCTAACAACCGCTCGCACGCACGCACCGCCTCCGACTCGCCTTGCGACGCGTCCGCATCCTCCGACAGCGCTCGCGGCAATCCCAAAATGCGAACGGCCTCGCTGTGGGCCCGGCCGCCGCGGCACGACTCGCTGCCCCAGTAAAACGCCAGGATGGCGGTGTCCCCTGCGTGCACTCGCTGCGCTCCTTCGCCGATCATCATGCGCGCGGCGCAAGCTGCCGTCACCAGTCCCATGCCACCGGCGCGCTCCTCGGCGACCAGAATGCGTCGTGAGCCGGCCCACACGCCCGCATGGTGCAGCACGAGCGCCAGGCTATCGGCGCGCAAGGGCAGCGCTGCGTTCGACGCCTTGCGACACAGCGTGTCGCAGAGGGTGTACGGCGTCGGCCGCATCAGCCGCACCGACAAGACGTGTTTGCGCGCCTTGCGCTGCACGTATTTGTGTTGTGCCGCCTCAATGCGCTGCCCAAAGGTGCTCGATGCCGATGTCAGGCCGGCGATATACCGCAGCGGCTCGCGGCGGTATGCCTGCCGGGATGCCTGCAGCTGCGCATCGGTGAGGGTGAGGTTGCTGCGGGCGTCGGCAATACCGCGGTTGTAACCGGTAGACGAGGGGAGGGCGGCGAGGTCCTCGTTGGAGGCAGTGTCCTCGATGGTGTGCGTTGGTAACAGTCCGCGCACCTGGGTATGCAACGAGTCGGTCAGTACTTGCAGTCGCACTCGCGCAGGACTCCCCTCGGCAGTGTCACCGGCGCCGTCAGGGCAGGCCACCAGACGCACGCCCCACGGCAGTCCTATCAGCGCCGAGGTGCTCACAAAGTGCTCTCCGATGCGGAAGCAGGTGAACGGCGAGGCGGAGGACGAGGATGAAATAGCCGCGGCGGCAGATGCGTGGGAAGTTGCCGAGCGCACTTGGACGATGCGGCGGTGCTTTTCCTCGGTGCTGCCCTCTTCTCCATAGACGAGGATGACAAAATCTCCGTCGGCTATGAGAGAGTGCATAAGAGGGCGGATGCAGAACGTAGGATCGGCGGAGATCTGCCCTCCAGAATGAAGATCGCCTCACAGGTACCGGTGAAGGCAGCAGCTATTTCTTGAGTGGCGCGATCCCATCTCGCCGCACTCGGGTCCAACTCGGACGGGAAGCCGCGACGACTCCGTCATGCCGCGCGGGCGCCTGCAACCCTTGCCACGCTGTGTGCACTCGGAGACCGCGCATCTCGGAGGCGTCGGAGGAGCTGAGTATTCACCGGACAAGTCCAGGCAAATACACCAGCTCAGCAACACTGTATTTACAAAACGCTTTACCGCCACTTCGATTCCACCACTTACACATACTTTCTCGTCCTCTGCTCCCGTCTACGCCGACGCAACCGATACACCCGCCATCGCCCCACTCCCATTCTCCGCGGGCACCACACTCTCCAAGCTACTGCCGCTGCTCTCCGACCGGCCTGCATGTTTCACCTCCGACGACTTCATCTTGGCAGCCTGCCGACCACGGCCGAAGATGAGGATCAGCGCGCACTGGATAGCGCCCATCAGCGAGCCGAACGAATTCAGGGCGTACACGAACGGTTCGTGCTTGGCAACGCCGTACGCGGTCCATAACACCCCGTTCACCGAGCTCATCAGCGCGATGAGCGGGTCGATCTCGGTGGCATCGCGACGGCGCAACACGCTACGCACCACCAGCAGCGGCGAAGCGTACATCATCGCCTGATTGATGTTGGCCACCACGCCGCTTAGCAGCACACGGGCATTTTGGTTGGCCAGCGCGCCGGTCGGCGCCAGGGGTATGAACACGAAAAACGCCGACAAGACGAGCATGCTCGCCAACACCACTACCAGCGTTTCGAAACGCGAGCGTATCGGCCAGCGACTCCACGGGGATCGCACACCGCTCCAACACGAAGGTGGAGGTGATGAAGCGGGCAGCCATGCTGGCGCGTAGGCGGTCGTCATCGGTGCTTCACTGGATGTCGCTGGCCGCTCCTCATCCGCGTTGTCGTTGCGGGCGGCGGTGGCCGCGACTCGTCGCCGTCGCATCTGGTTCCACGGCCAGAACGCACCGGATGCGGTTGTGACCGGTGTGCAGGCGGGCGATGTCGGCCCCGACGAAAGCGGCGCGCGAGATGAGAGCGAATTCAGTGAGGCGGTCGCCGCAGCTCGCAGCAGTGCTGGCGGCGGCTGCAGCGACGAAAATGCCGTTGTGCGCACCCAAAACGCGTCCACCGCCATGCCCGCATAGGCGGTCAGCGTGTACACCAGCGTCAGCACGCACCCGGGCACGTTGGCCCAGAAGATAAAATAGTCACCCTCCACAAACGAGTACGATATCCACCCCAGCGTGTTGGCACACATTAGGGGGTAAGGGAACGGGTTCACGGCCCCCATGACGGTGTCGTGCAGCAGGGCCGAGGCGGAGGCGACGGCCCTATCGGCAGCATTCACCGGCGACGCGGGATGCGCCGGCAATATCGGCACGCCCGTCGCTGCACTTATGAGATACGGCGACTCCTCATCCGCCAGTTGAACTGCTGCGAGCGGCAGTGGCGTGAGTGATCTCGGCGTCGCGCTCACCACCCTACCCGACGTCTCCGCGTCTACCCCCAAAGACGACACCCGTGCCGCAGAAGTGGCGTCCACCTGATTCGTCGTCACCTCAGACATCACCCGCGGTGTCGCTGCTGCTGAAACCGCCATCAACGGGAGACTGTGGACATCCGGCCCCGCCATACGGGCCATGCGGGAGCGGATGCCGATCACCGCCGGCGCCGGCGCGACGTACATCAGATTGGCTATGAACGCTCCGAAAGCAGGCACTACATAGTCCAAAATGATGTGAGACGTACTGCTCACGTTGGATCCACTGCCCGACATGGCATCAGGTGGAGAAACCCGAGGTCACCGAGACGAGCGCGCTGGGCTGCGCGAGCTACGCGACGGCGTCGCCTGGTCGCACACGCGCGCCCACACCGAACGCTGCAACGCCTGCGGCAGCGCGTCGCGACGGCCGCGATTTCCGCGCGCGCACCGATCGCGCGCGATTCCGGCAGTCTGCGGCGGGCGGCGCTCGGCCGCCTCTCCCGCTGCGTGCCAGACGCACGTTGGACGCTGCGTCGGGAGGAGAAGATGGCGAATATGTCGGGCGCGCGCCCCTCTGCCTTTGTTCTTTATTTCACACTCCGTTCCTCTAGGCACAGCACACCTCCTGAAGACGACGACGACGACGACGACGATACGCCTTCTTCATCCTCTCCCTCGTACCCGCGGTGGACATTCCCTTTCACGACCACTTCTTCATCCACCCACGCCCTCCGCAATCAACAGCACGCCCTGGAGACGTCTTGGCGCTTTCAAAGCCGGCGACGATGCGCCGCGCCAGTACCCTGCGGCACCTGTTCGGGGCGCGGTCACATCGACTGTCCGTTCTGCCACGGCAGCGGGGTGATGGCGCTGGGCGACCGTGTGGCTTGCTCGGTGACCGCGCGTAGTTGTGAGTGTTTCGCGTGTCGGGCGCGCGGCAGCATGAGCTGTCGATCGTGCGGTGGATCGGGATATGTGGCCGCCTGGCTGGCGCGCCGGTGACTTGTTCGTATCGCTTTCCCAGAAATTTACGCGGGGTAGTACGGTCCGGATGCTCCCGGCGGCGGCGGCGGCGGCATCCTATACGAGGCGCCGCTGGCCACCGAACTCGGCGGACTGAACCGCGGCGCCTGCGTCAACATTGGCCGGCTGTTGGCCAGCCCGTGCAACACCGTGTTGGGGTCGTTCAGGCTGGCATCCTCTTGGGCGGCGCTCTTGCGCGCAGCCGACTTGCGGTCGCGCTCGGCCCGGTCGAGCGACTCGAGGCGCAGTGACATGTCTCGCAGCGTCTGAACGAAAAAGGGCATGGCGTAATCGGAGGCGCCGGCGCGCCACGACAGCTCCATCACCGTGTCCGCGCGCAGCAGCCCGTAACAGGTGTACAGCGTGGCCGCAAACGCCTCCTTCAGGTTGGCGTCGAGGAAGTAGCGCGCCAGCGACTCGGCCATGTCCGCAGAACCGGACTCGGCGGCGGTCTCGGCGGCCTCCCGGAAGAGGCGATCGCGCTTGCACAGCTCCAACGCCCGATCGTACAGGTGGTTCCGGCGCAATAGCACCAACGCCAACAGCCGCATCTCCAACAGATCGTGGCGCTCCAGCACCTGCGCCATACCGCGCTGATCAAAGTTGTGATAGCGCTCAATGGACACCCGCAGCGCATCCACGTCCTCCTCGGCGAGCAGTATCTCGTTGAGCGCCTCGTTCACCTCGGCCACGTTTTTCTCCTGCACCCGCAGAATGTACGGCTTGAGGAGCGGCAAGTGCCCCAGCGGCCCGTAGGAGTCGCTGCCGTAACGGCGCGCCATCGACAGGATGCGGCCGGGGTCGACGCGCGACTGCAGCACGCCGAGCAGCTCGATCAGCAGCGTCGGGTGCTCGTCAAAGTAAAACGCCACCGCGCGATACAACACCTCGTTGCTGTTGGCCGCTGCCAGACACTCCTGCAATCCCTGGTGCGTCCACGCTGCGGGCGCGTGCTCGATCATCACCATCGCCGCCGCGTCAAACTCCTCGTACTTCATGTGCGCGAAACACACCTCATTCCACAGGTGCGCGCTCTCGGCGGCGCGGATCACTTTCGGCAGGCTGCACCGCGACGCGTACACCAGCAAATGCTCCATCAGCTTCTCTTCGGTGTAGTTGGTGTACAACACCGCCAGCTCGGTGAACATGCCGTTGTGCGCCTTGTCCAGCCCGAGGCCGTTCTCCAGCACCGCGATGATCTGCGCAAAGTAGCCGCGCGCCTCGTAGTAGCGCACCACCTCGTCCAGCTCCTCGGGCACGATGACGATGTGCAGCGCGCACAGCTCCGCGAATCGAAACTCGCCCGCGTCCACGCACGCGTAACACACTGTCTTCCAGGTGCGCAGCTTGTCCGCTTTGCGGGCCGCCTCAAACGCTGCGCCGTATTCGCCCAGCGCCACCAGACACTCGGCCAGACGCGCCAGGTTGTTGGCGGCCACAAACAGCAGGCGCGCCGCCGCCAACTGCCGCTCGGCGAAGAGGCGGTTGCCCACCGCGTCCAAGTCGGCCGAGTGCGGCGCCGCCAGCAGCTCCTCCAGCTCGGCGAGGCGCGGCGGCTCACAGCGCGCCAGACAGTAGATCAGCTCGTTGTCGATGAGCTCCTCGTCCACCCCGAGGCGCTTGCCGCGCACGAACAACAGATACTGGACCACGTCGGCGAACACGCCGCCGCGCTCGCCCGCCTGCACCACCTGCCGATAACGCCCCGGCACATCCGCCCGGATGAACGCCTCCACCGCCTTGCCCACCTGCTGCTCGCGCAAGAAACCATCCCCGAGACGTTCCCACACGTCGCGGCGGTCTTGCCGCGTGGCGTACTCGGTGGCGCGCACCACATCGCCGAGGCGATCGATGAGCACGCCCACCGCCGCCGCGTGCATCTCAAACTTGGCGTACACCGCAAACGCCTCCTCGTACAGCTCGTTGTCCAGGCAGATCTGCGCGATGCTTTCACCGTCAAACGCGTCGAGGCGGCGCACGTAGTCGCCCACCCGCGCCGCATCCGATTTGACCGCCGTCAGGATCAGCAGATTCTGCAGCGAGGTGTTGTTGGCGAACACACCGCCCGCCTGCAGCACCAGCTTCTCCAGCAGCTCCAGCAGCTCCGCCTGCATACCCGCCGTCATGAATGCGCGCACCGCCACGCTGACCTTTTCGGCGTCCTTGGTTTCCGGTAGCGCCGTGCCCACCGCCTGCGCCACCAGCGCCCGGCGGTGCGGATTCTTCTCGGCCAGCACCGTCGACCACAGCGCCAGGTCGGCACGGTCGACCACGTAACGCGCCTGCTCGCGCATCATGCTGTTCTGCCCGGTCACCCGCAGCACCTCGGCGTCGTGCTTGCCGCGCGAGTACGCGGTGAACGCCAGCAACGCGTCGCGGCGCTCGCAAAACTCGCCCACCTGCAGCGTGTCGTAGAATTCGTTGGTGTCCAGAAAGTGCTCCGGATTGATGTTGGCGTCCACGTACACCTTGGCCAGCGCGGTGTGCACCGCCGGATCCTGGCTGCCGTCAGCCACCAGCGTCTCCAGCAGCTGCAGCAGCAGGCGCAGCTTGTTGCGACGCTCCACCTCCGCCGTCAGCTCCGCGACGGGCACCAGGTTCTTCACGCTCAGCAGCAGCGATTTGATGTACACGTCGTCCACCGCGGACGCGTCCGAGTCGAGCAGCGCGCCCACCACCGCCGGCGTCTTGTTGGGCGCAATGCGCTGCACGTAGCCGCGGATCAGCTCCAGCTGATTCTGTTTCACAAAGTAACGCACCAGGTCGTCGATGCTGCCGCTCTTGTCGCACACGTTGATCAGCGGGCGCGGGTCGCGCGGCCGCAACTCGAACAGCATCTCCTTCACCTCCTCGGCGTCGTACACGGTGGACTCGCGAGTGACGCGCTCCGCCTCGGACCATTGCTGCGTGCGACAAGCGGCCTCGATGTACTTTTGCACCACCAGCGGATCGCGCGACGTGGCCTGCACGGCGCCCAGGTAAAAGTAGAGTCCTTCGTAGGCGCCGTGCCGCTCAAACAGCTCGATCAGGCGGGGCGGACCCAGTTTGTCCGAGTAACGCATGGCCACCTGCACCACCAGCTGCAGGTTGCCGCGCGGATTGGTGGACAGCAGCTCGTCCAACAGCTCCAGCGAGTCGTCCGGCGGCAGTTTTCCGAAAAAGCCGAGGATGAAATCCGGCTGGATGGCGTGCGCGTTGTTCACCAGCACGCGCCTCACGTCGTCCGCGTTGGCATGCAGCTCCAGCGCCCGGTGAATCAGGCCGGCGCGCTCACACAGGGTGGCAACTTTCGGGCGATCAAAGTGGGAGAACATCTCCTGCGCCAGGATGGCGTCGGCCACCTGCGGCGCGCCTGACGCCAGGTTGATCTCCAGCACCATCGTCTGCAGTTCGCCCTGCTCTGGACGGTCCTCCTTGAGCACGTCCAACAGGTACGAGGTGGCCTCCTGGATGAGGCCGTTCTGCAGGAACAGGTTGGCCACGGCGGCGTGATCGGTGGTAGCCGACGCCAGCGACTCAGCCAGCTCCAGCGCGCCCTTCGGGTTCACCCGCAGCGCCGCCTGGATCATCGCCAGCCCGTCCACCGGGATGCCGTGGCGGCGGGCGTATTCCGCGGCGCGTTTGTGTTCGCCGCTCTGGATGAGGCCATCGATCACCTTGCGGTGCGTGCCCGCCTTGAGGTAGATGGCCAGCGCCAGCCGCGGCTCGTTGGCCGACTGGACCATGTCGCCCAACTCCTCAGAGCACACGACGCGGTTCTCCTTGATCCAGCGCTCCAGCAGCGATACCCGCGAGTGCGCAATCACCTGGCGGCCCAGCTCCACCGACTCTTGCTCGTTGAGCGAGCCGCGCTCCAGCAACGCCTGAAAGTACACCAGCAGCGGGGAGGGCATACCCGGCTGCGCGGGCGCCGACTTGAACGCTTGCATCACCTCCGGCGAGCGCAGCCGGCCGCCCGGCGAGTCCGCCGCCACCATGGCCGCCTCTTTGTACTTGCCCGATTCGAACAACACGTTGAACTGGCGCTCGAACAGGTCGTCTGCGCCAGGCAAGCCATTGCGCGCCGCGAACTTGATCGCCAAATCCAGATCCTTCACTTCATCCAGCACGTACTCCACGATGCGGTTCGCGTCCAGACCGAACACCAGCACCTGTCCCTTGCGATTCACCCCCACGATGCCGCCGGTTTCGTTGTGCGGCGCGGTGGCAAACACTGGCGACTCGCTGATGCGGTTCATGTAGATGAGCTTGCCCGACTCCAGATCGAAGCTGTGGATGTAGCCAAACTTGGTCAACATGAACGCCAGCGAGTACCGGTTGGACACCTGCAATGCGATGGGAAAGTCGGCCTCGGAACCGGGCGGGTACACGATGCTGGTGGTGCGCTTGTCAAAGCGCGGTGCACCCTCGGGTTTCTTCTCTTGCGCCACCTCCAACACGTGAAACTTGCTCTTGCTGGCGAACAGAAACAAGTGGGTGCCGCTGGTGTCGCGCGCATCGATGCGATAGCGGTCGCAAAAGGCAGCCGCGTGCGCATCGATCAGCTGGCTCACCCCGCGGTCCATCGAATGCAGCTGCACCTTGCCGGCCACGCCTCCCGGCGCCGACTCGTCCGCGCGAATGCCCACTAACGCGTACCAGCGCTCGCCCACGCCCGCCACCAGATTGATGACCTGGCACGCGGACATCGACGCGTGCCGGTCAAACACTTTCATCGGCGGCGCCGTGCTGCCCGGATCCACCCCCCACGTGTACACCGAGTTGGCCGTCACCATGCCCAGCGTGCGCGGCGACACCCACCGCCAGTACAACACATCGCCCTCATTCAGCAAATGCGACTTGACCTTCGCCTTGGAGCCGATATCGAACAGCTGGATCTGCGCCCCCGCCTTGAGCGCTATCACCTTGGTGTCCGGATTCATTATGGCCGAGTCGGCCGATATCGGACGCCGTAACAGCTGCGTCGGGTTGGCCACGTCGATAATCACCAGGCGGTTGCCCTGGTCGGCCGACTCGCGCACACACACGTACTTGTCCGACTCCATGGTTACCGTGCTGAAAGTGACCGACGACCGGTCGATCCCCAGCGACGGCAACGAGAACAGCTCCTCGAATATGATGGGGGCGTCCGCCATGGTGAACGTGGGGCGACACGGGATGAAGGGGCAGCGACTCGATCCAACGGCCGTCGGTTACGTCACCGGCGAAACGCGAGGTTGAAGTGGGGGAGCGATCAAGCGGTGCCACTACGGACTGTGTGCCCCGCCTGTCTCTACACGCAAACGTAAAGCTGCCCCGCCAGGTATCGCTGAAAAGCGCACCGTTCGGCAGCACTCGTGGTGACGCGCGTGCCCCACGGCAGCAGGACAACAACCCAAAACGCGCTCCGCCTGCACGCGGAATCGAGTCGCGAATCGCGATCGCGTCCAACGCGGTAACGCGCGCGCGCGCGCCCGATGGAAACCAAGCGCGGGGCGCAACCGCGCAGGAGACTGTCTCGCGGGCGCATTCCTGCTTAAAGAGACGTTCACGGAGGGAGCTGTTGGCTGACGCTCGGTGGTGGTGGTGGTGGTGGTGGTGCGCATTCTCCCTATGCAGCCGACTGTTTCAATCCATCCGTCGGAAGCGTCAGTGCTGGCGTCCCGCGATCTGGAGCGCGCGCGCGTGTACCTCTCCATAGGGCAGGCGCGCAACGCGGCGTTCTTTGCGGACCGCGCGCGGGCACGCGATGCTGCCTGTGCCGAGGCGTTTCTGGTGCTGGCGCGGTGTCACTTTTTGCGTCAAGAGCCGCGCCGGGCGGTGGCGCTGCTGGGCGATCACGCTCGGGTCAAGGATGCGATGCTGGCGGCCGAGATGCGGTTGTTGTTGGCGGAGTGCTATTATCAGCTGGGAGAATATGACGAAGTGTCGCTGCTGGCAGATAACCTGCGGGCGGAGGACGAAGAGAACCGCCAGTGCGTTGCAGCGGACGCCTCTTCTGGTTTGGCACTGCCGGTGGCGAGTCTGCTGTTGGTGGCTGGCAAGGCGCACGAAGCGCAGGAGAATGCCCATCGCGCTCGCGAATGCTACCTGCAGGCGCTGCGGTTTGATCCGCTATGTGTAGAGGCGGTCGAACGACTCTGTTTGGGGAATGTGGACGTCGCCGAGCATGTCGGCGATTGGTCCGGCATCGCCGAGGCGGTCGTGGCGCGAGAACCGAACGAACGGTGGATACCGCCGGACGACCGGCTGGATGCGTACTATCGCGCGTGCTTGGGCTTGCGCTACACCGGCGACCGCTTGCCGTCAGCGAAGATGTTGCGCACCATTCAGCGCGCCCAGATCGGAGGGGAGCGGCGCGAGGCCTTCGAAGGCACGTCCACCTCGGTGCTGGCCGTAACAGCGCGACAGCTGGCCACCGCCGGTCTCAATTCCGAGGCGCTAGGCGTCTGCGAGTACCTGGTACAGCATCGGGACGCGCTCGATCTGGAGCTCATCGCGCCGCTGTACCTGATGCTACTGGCGCAGCGCGGAGACACACCGGCGCTGTTCCGTTATGCTCATCGCCTGGTAGACGCCTATCCGCGCCGCGCCCAGTCCTGGTACGCGGTGGCGCTCTACTACTACGCCAACGGGCAGTACGAAGCTTGCCGACCGTTATTCCAAAAGGCCACCATGTTGGACCCGACGCTGGCGTACGTGTGGGTAGCGTACGGGCATGCGTTTGCGGTGGCAGACGAGAGCGACCAGGCCATGGCGGCGTACCGCACCGCCATGCGGCTGGCACCGTCCGAGTCGACGCCGTTGCTCTATGTGGGAGTGGAATTTGCCCGCCAGAACCACAGCGCTTTGGCGCACCGATGTTTTGAGCGGGCCATGGCGCGCATCCCGGTGCCGCCGGCAGCGCAGCCGCTGCGGCTCCCATCGGGCTGCACGGAGGTGGCGCGGCCGTGTAACGAAATCGGGGTGGCGCGATACCGCGCCGGCGAGTATGCCGATGCGGTACACTATTTCGAGCGCGCCGTCCGCGTGTTGCACCAATGTGTAGATGCGGTGTCGTCAGCGACGGACGCCGGGAAGAGAACCGCGCAGCGTCTGGAAAGTGTTGGACGGGCGCACCGGTCGACAGCGCCATCGCTGCCGCAGGCGCCGGCGGTGGATAGCCCCCAGTTGGACAGTGCCGCGTGCCTGTCGCTGTGCCAAGCGCAGGCCAGTGAGAGGACCGGCCTGGCATATGACGTGCTGGCGACCGTGTTGGTGAATCTGGGCCACGCCTACTGCCGCGTGGGATTGTTGAACGACGCTCGCCGCGCCCTCGAAGAGTCACTGGCGATCGGCGGGCGCACCAGCGGCAGCGAGCCGTATGCAGCCAGCGTCACGGCGGGGCGCGCGGACGCCGTGGCCGCCCTGGGATATGTGGCGCATCTCGCCGGCGACTTGCAGCGAGCCGCGGAACTGTATCACATCGCACTGCGTGAGCGTGCCGTATCCGGCAGCACCGACGGCTCGGTGTTGCTCAGCGCGTTGCTGGAGCGAGCGCTGGATGAGATGACTCTGGAGCCGCTCCATCATGGGATGGCACAAGGGTGAGGGATGGATGGGTAGGCTGTGGAGGAGAGCATCGAGGATGCGGTTTCCGAGAGCGAGCATCGAAAAATACGGCCGCATCGTTGGTTCTGTTGACTCTAAACTCCCGCACCATCTCTCCGCTTCTCTCAATTCATCGCCGCACCTGCACCCCGTCCCCCAGAACGAGTGCCTCTCCCCGATTGTCGGCCTCCGTAACAACCACCATGCCTTCTCGTTCGTGACATCGATAGGCACCCGCCGCTGTCCGTGTAACGCACCGGATCGCTGATCTGGCCACTTCTCGGGAGCGCCGCCAACGCGTTCGGTCGGTCGGGGGACGCCTGCGAACAAGAGTGTCGCGCAAGCGCCCCGCTGGTCACTGTGTCGGGAGGGGGGCGGTTTGGTGCTGTCGGCGCGAAGTTGGAACGGACACGGTGGCCTGCGGTGCACAAACTGGTGTGTGTGTGTGTGTGTGCTTGTGTGTGTACACTTGAAGCGGGTCGCCGGCGGTTAGGGGGCGCGCGTCTGCATCCATCGGTCACGACCGAGCAAGCGTCTGCAGCGGTCGCGTGGCGTGAACGTTGGCCTCGGTCATGCCAGCTCCGGCCGATGGGGCGGCCAGCACCGAGGCCAAGGTGGTAGTGCCGGCGGTGGTGGGGCAGTCTGCGCCGTCCACGGGCGGGCGCGGGTTTGTGGTCGATAAGCACGGTTTTCTGGGCTCGGGACACTTTGGCGAGGTGTACCGCGGACGCAACGCGCTGACCGATGAACCGGTGGCGATCAAGCTGGAGCACCGCTCGCGCACTATCGCTTACCGCGAGTGGGAGGTTCTGATGCGCATGCAGCGGCAGGGCTGTCCGGCGGTGTATTACACCGGGCACGTCGGCCGCTATTACGTGTGCGTGATGCAGCTGCTGGGCCTGACGCTCCAGCGAGCGCTCGAGTCACGGCCGACGCGGCGGTTCACCTGGCCGCAGGTGTCGCTCATCGGGCTCAAGTGTTTGGCGCTGCTGAAGCGCCTGCACGATCACGGATACATCCACGGCGACGTCAAACCGGAGAATTTCCTGTTGGAGCACCGGCCGGCCAAATCGACCAGCAGCGTCACGCACAGTTCGGCGATGGCGGCGGCGACCGGCAACGACGAGGTGGTTGTGGTGGAGTCGCCACTGGCGCCTATGGCCGTGGGCGAGGCAGCACCGATGGCCGGCGGCGACTACCTCGACGGGGCGCTCGTGGGTCAGGAGCTGCAGCCAGCGCCGCCCACGCGCCCATCTCCGTCGCCTTCTGCTTCGTCAACGCCACAGCGCATCGATCTGAACGTGCCGCTGTACATGATCGACATGGGCTTGGCGTCGCGTTGGCGCGAGGACGACGAGACCGGCCGACACATTCCGTACGGCCAGCGCATCGACCATTTCAGCGGCACCGTGCGCTACGCCTCGCTGAACGCGCACCTGGGGCGTTTCCTGACGCGCCGCGACGACCTGGAGTCGCTCGGCTACATGCTGATTTATTTGTTACGCGGTCAGCTGCCGTGGCAAGGGTTTATGGGCGATGACAAGAACATGCAAGTGTGCGAGTGCAAGGGGCGCCTGCTGGTGAGCGACATTTGCCGTGCGGTGCCCGACGAGCTGCGCTACTTTCTGGCGTACGTGCGCCAGCTCAGTTACGCCGAGCAGCCGGATTACGAGTACATGGCGCGCGTGCTCGATCACAAGCAGGGCATCTCGTGGGTGCACACGCATCTGCGCCTGGCGGCCGAAGGCGTGCCGCTGGTGCCGCCATACCGCCAGCAACAGGAGATCACGCGCCTGGCGGCGGGCGTGGAGGGCAGCGACGAGTCCGAGCGCATACCGCCGGCTTCCAGCTTGACGGTCACACGCACCGTGGACGACGCCGTCGACGTCAACAGCGCGAGCATCAGCGCCACCACTGGCAAGCGCAAGGGCGTCGGCGATGCGCACGCACCGGCCAACAAGCGCTTGCGCCCGGGCGCGGCGGATGAGTCGGTACCGACCGCGCTCGATCAGCGCCCGCCCAAGATCCTCTATCCGGCCAACCGCAAGAGCCCGCTCGGCGGCGCCCTGCCCGAGGATGCGCTCACCGTGGCCACGCACGGTGCACCGCCGCGCGACGGTCGCTTCGAAATCATCCCCTTCAAGCAGTTCAAGACGCACCAGTGGATGATCGTGAGCACGTCGGCCAACACCTCCGCCTCGAGCGCGCCGGTGAGCCAGGTGTACACCAGCCACACCTCATACAAGAATCTGGTGCGCGAAGTGGAGAAGAAGTGGGCGCAAGGCATGCGCATCGGCCTGTTGTGTTTTGACGGTGGCATGTGGACGGGTGTGCTGAACGCCAAGGATCCGACGCTGATGGAGCAGGCGATGCACTACTGTCCGGGCCACGAAGTGCCGCGCGACTGGATTCGCAACAAGTGGGACGAGGGTTTCTACATCACCGCTTGTTCGGCGAATCAGAGCAGCTGGGGCGTCGTGGCGTCGACCATGCACCGCAGCCGGCGCTACAAACAGCAGAGCTACATTGTGAGCTCGACGTTTCCCTCCAAATGGTGCGCGGACAAGTGGGCCAGCGGCTACGCCATCACCAGTCTGTGCGTGCAGGGCCCGCCGTCGGCCGAGCAGTGGCTGGTGGTGATGAGCCGCGGCTCGTCGTACAAGGAGCAGGTGGTGGAGTTGGATTTCGGGTATCCGAGCGAGAGCATCCACGCACGCTGGGACGAGGGCTACATGGTCACCTCGATGGCGTGCGGAGCGGACATGTCGGCGTATGTGATGAGCCGCGGCCACACCGTCGGCGAGGAGCAGCGATGCACCCGCACCAGCCACGGGCCGCTTCATAAGATTCGCGACGACTGGCGGGACGGCTTGTACATCACCGCTACCGCCTTTGGACGGGTGTCCTGAGGGAGGTGGCGCTATGCGTCGGGGTGCGATCAGCTAAACGCTTTTGTACGATGTTGGCGGAAGGGACGATGCAGGGCAGGTGCGCTGGACGGCGTGAGAGTGGATGTACGCGTGTGTTCTTGTGGGCGCGTATGCGTGTGGGAATATCGTCGCCCGATGGCGTTGCGGTTCGCGGGTGCGCTTTCCATCGGCGGGAGAACGAACTCGGAAGCGAGCGGTCTTTGGGAGCCTTCGTGTTATACATAATGAGTCATTTCGCGTCAATATTGGTCATCGGGTCGCGTCGGTGCCGCACGGTGAGCGCCCCAAGGATCGCTCGGTGGCCCGTTCTGCATCCGTTTCCTCGGGGGGCGTATACGACCCGGCGCGCCTGCCCTGTCCACCACCCACACATCCCTGCCATCGAGCGCCTGCATTTCACCCCACCTCATTCGGTACAGAGCGCGTCTGCCTGATTTCCGGTGCCGTCTGCCCGAGAGCAGCCCCGACTCACGAAGGGCAAAGCGTGACCCTCGGCGCGCTTTCCAGCGGATCCGCTCGCCGGCAACGAGGAACAAGCCGGTGCAGGTAGTCTGATCGCTGGCCACGACCTGCATCGGACTGATCGACGTATCGGCAGTAGCTGCGAGGTACTGGCGCTCTCGAGTGTGCCCGTTTCCTCACCACCTTCTCTACCATGTTGAATTCATCCCTATCGGCCAACGCGGTGCGGCGGTTGATGCAGTTGGCAAACCGCACCGCCGCGCGCACCACCGCCACCACCTCTAACTGTGCCATCCGATCCGCACTGCCTCGAGCGAACCCGCTGCTGACCCACGGGAGCCCGGTGCGCGGCGCCGCTGCCCCCAGCGCCCTCTCGTGGCGGGCGCGCCGCTGGCTCTCGTCGTCGGCGGCCGCCGAGACGGCCACCGTGCCGAGCGACCGCAAGTACCAAAAGTCGCACGAATGGATCAAAGTCGAAGGCGATGTCGGAACCGTGGGCATCACCGCACATGCGGCCGCCCAACTGGGTGACATCGTGTTTGTGGACTTGCCGGAGGTGGGCACGCGGCTGGACAAGAAAGCCACATTCGGCGCCGTCGAGTCGGTCAAAGCGGCCAGCGATGTGTACACGCCGGCCGGCGGTGAAGTGGTGGAGGTGAACGCCGAACTGGCCGACGACCCGAGCCGAGTGAACAAGGACCCACACGGCGACGGCTGGATGATGCGGTTGCGCCTCAGCGACCCGAAAGAAGTGGAGGAGTTGATGGATCAGGATGCGTACGTCAAGTTTGTGGAGACGGAAGAGAAGCACTAGGATAGGAGGGTAAACACTGAGGCTATACGCAAAGCGTCCGGCGGGCAGCGACCAATGCCCGCTCAAGCCCCCGTCGTTTCCTCCCCGCTCACTGCCTGCATCTCCCGACGATAGGCGATCTGGTCCTGCTGCATGCGCAGGAAGACGCGGTACTTAGCGCGGTGGAACGGCACGCGCTCCGGCCTCGGATCCAGTCGGTACACGGCGCGCGCACCGCCATCGCCTTGCATGGCGATGATGGCCGCCAGTAAATCGCCCTGGTGGGCGTGGGCCGCGTGCGCACACACAGCATCGCCCAGCAGCATCATGTCCTCGCGCGGATCCGCATGCACCACCGGCAACTCACAGCCGTCGGCCATGGTCTCCACAAGCAGCCGATTCTTCAGCATGCCACCGCACAACATGACGATGCGGATGTCGTGCCCGGCGGAATTCATCGCCTCGATAATCTGACGGGTGCCATACACCAGCGCCTGCACGGCAGCCAGATACAGCGTGGCCAGCCCACGCTCGGTGTGCAGCGTGTCCATCTGCAGTCCGACCACGGCGCCGGTCATGCGAGCGTCCGCCAACGGTGCGCGATTGCCGTGAAAGTCGGGATACACGTGCATGCGGGCGGTGGCCGCATGACAGGCGGGTGCCAGCGCCGCCATGCGCTGATGCAGCGCGTCAAGGGATAGGTGCGCCAGATTGACCGCCGGCGCGTGCGCCTCTAGCAAGCTGTCCAACAGGTGGCCGGTCACGCTCTGACCGCCCTCGGTGAGCCACATGTCCGGAAGCAGCGCCGAGCGGTGCGGTCCCCAGGTGCCAGGCACATACACCGGATGCGGCGACGACACCATGTGGCAGGTGGAGGTGCCGCAGATGACCGCGATGCGTTGCGCGTACGAATAGGAGGTGGCATCGTTGAGGCGGTCGGCGGCCGCAGTTTGTGCTGCCTGGCGATTGCCGTTGGACTGTGCAGCCGCCGCCGTGGAGGCGATGGACGTCCGGTCCGGTACTGGCAAACTCAACGCACCCAGCGCGCCGGCGTGCGCATCCACCATGCCCGATGCGACCACCGTGGACGACACGTCCCAGCAGAATGCCCGTCTCCCCGGCGAGAGGTAAATTCGGTGGCACCGCCCGGACTGCCCACCCGTCTCCCGCATCGTTGGCGCTCTCTGGTCATCTCTTATCGCGGAATCTGCACCCGCTCCCAGCAGTGCCGCCCCGAAAGCCGTGAGTCCGCCAGCGCGCACACCGCACGGCACCGGTTTGCCGGGAAGAATGGCGTCGCGACCCATGGCTCCGCGTTCCAGCAACGACGCCAGTCCCCAGCGCTCGTAGAATGCGCGGTCCCAGCGCATCTCGTCGGTGCGGTACGCCCACTTGGCCGCGATGGGACACAGTCCGCGCGCATCTCGATTGCCGGTCAGCGCAAACACGACAAAGTCCGACAAATCCATCACCGCGCCCGCCTGCTGCAACACCTCAGGCCGATGGCGCGCCAACCATACCAGTTTGGGCGGTTCGTTCTCGGCGGACATGCGACCGCCGTAGAACCGGAGGATGGCGGCAGTGATTGGTGACGAGTCGGCGTTAATCTCCTCCACCTCTGCTTCGGCGCGGTGATCCATCCACAGCACCACATCCCAGACGACCGACGGCTGCTGCGGGTCGGGTGCCTGCGGGCAGTCGCGTACATCGACGCCGCCGGGCACCGACGCCAGCAGAGGAGAAGAGGGCTCCACGGAGCTACAATTCGTGAAGAACTCTACTTGCGCCGGACTCGATACCACCAGGGAGCACGTCGCATCCACGCCCATGCCACCGATAACGACCTCCGCAAGAGAGCCTGGTGGGAGTGAATTCGGCTCGTCTTCTGCTAGCGTTACACAGCGGGCAGCCGCTTCGGCTAGGCAACTCCGCACCGCCTCCCCCACTGCTTGCAAAATGAGCACGCTGGACTGTTCGTAAAACCCCGGCCGCTGGTGTCGAGTGGGAAATGGCGACTCCGAACGGGCGTAACAAACGCCTCTCGCGTCGATGACCGCCGCCCGCGCCGATGAAGTGCCCACGTCGATGCTCAAATAGACGACCGGCAGTGACATGACCACTCTGGAATAGTCAGTGAACTTTTCATTGCCATTTCCCTTCCTCGTCGTGCCCTCCACGATGCTGGCGTAACCTCCACCCACCGACGCACCAGCGCGTGTCTCTTTCAGCGCTCCGAGCGTCAGCGCAAAATGGAACTCGTGCGCGTTTCTGCTCCAGGACGGTTTTGGCTTCAACGACGACAAGGGCGCTACCCCCTCTTTTCGTCCCTTTCATGTCGTCCTTGATAGCCGCTTTACACTTGACGGCCTTTCTGCTCAGTGCGGCACTGGCAGGACTGGTGTTCAGCTTTATCGCCAACGCCAGCTACTACATCTACAACTACCGCACCGGCTTTTGCGTGTACGGCGCTGCGGTCGGCGTGTCCAGCGGCAGCGGTGGCGCAGGTCCAGGCCGTCTGCAGCAGACGCTGCAGAGCTCCGGTAACGAGGCTGTTTGTATATATGAATTGGTGGCGGGCAGTGCGGGGTTCTTCGTGGCGACCTGTGCGCTGGGCATTCTGCTGCTCGTAGTGGCGTTTGCGGGTTCGGCGGGGCGGGTCGGTTACGGCTTTCCCATTTGGCCAGTGGGCCGGAAGCGTCGCTCTCCCAAATGGGCCACCGGGCGGGCGTCGCTGCTGCTGCACCTGGTGCTGTTTGCGTGGTGGGCCGCGGCCGGGGCGGTGCTGGCAGCGTACAACCCGAATGCCACCATGACGCACCAAGTGCTGCATAACCACGCGTATATCACCGTGGTACTGGCGGCCGCCTGGGCGGCATGTGGCCTCAGTGCTGTGGTTATCGGCGTGGAGGCGTTGGCGCTGCTGATTTGGTGGATTCGGCAGCGGCATCGGGCAAAGCAGAGACACGCCCCGAAAGAGGACAAGCCCGAATACGAGAGCGCGCCACCGGAGGCACTAGAAGTCTCGGACGGCAATGATACGGCGAAAAATGCGCACGTGAAATCCTCCTAAAGGGCACTGGGGCGGTTGCGGCGAGCGCGGGCGCCCTATCGGGAACGGCTCCCCTGCGTCTATCTAAAAGTTTTTCTCTGATCGAAACGGCTCTGGTCATCGGTCGACGCTGATGAGCGTTATATCGGCCTTTCTACTCGTTAGAGTGTCCTCGTTGACTATCTGAGCGACCCGCTTTTCCTGCCAGACCTTTTTATACGTCCAGTCACACGATATCCACGTTCTCGACGGCGCGCGCTGGCGTGCCCCGGAATCGCTGGCCGACAACATTCGTCGCGCGTCGGTGGCTCTTGAAGCCGAACTACACTTACGCCCGCCTCTCATTCACCTGGCGCCAGCGGCACATCGCCGGCGCCAAGTCGATTCGATAGGGAGCAAGTGATTGGCATACCATGTTTGTGTCTGTAGGGATTTCCCCGACCTTAATAAGTGCCGCGGCCTCGGGACTGGCGGTACACGCGTCCGTGGAGGGTCCACGATGCGCCGGGTCGACGTCGCCCACGGCGGCAGCCTCGACACCGCGGCGCCGGTGGACGTTACGAGCCACAGCCGACGGTCAGGGCGGGACGTCCGAGCCACCGCAGCGGCGCTCGGGAAAGACGCCGCGCACCAAATTGACCAACGGGCTGAGTTTCACTTCGGAGTACCTGAACGCGCTGGAGAGCGTCGAGTTGCCCGATGCTTTGCCCGACTTGTCGGACATGATGCGGGTGGACGGGGGCAGGGACGGCTGTGAGCAGTGCCGCGGTACCGGCGAGATCCCCTGTCCGTGTTGCGAGGGCGCCGGCTACTTTACGCTGGAATGTCTGGGCATCACCAGCTCGGGGCAGTGCGGCTTTTGCCGTGGCAAGAAGACCTGCCCCTGCCCCTCTTGCAAGCCGCAAATGTACAAAGCGCTAGCCAGCCGCTAGAGAGACAGGTGCTCGGGGGTGTTCGGAAGGGCGGTCAAGAATATCCGCCGGCGCTCGTGCCAGCGGCGCGCTCACATTTGACTTCTCGGCCGCAGCGGCGGACTGCTCTGGACACCAGTCGATAAGAGCGAGTAGTGATGGCCGTAATAGTTCTAAACCCTCCACGGACCGTTGCTCGTAGACTCGTCACAGGGTCGCACGCCCGTCGGTGGTCCCACTGGGTGACCTCCTCCCAACTCGCCCTGCGCCTCCACGTCCCTGTGCTTGTCCCGGCACGCCGTTGAACGACGAGCAATGAATGGAGACCTCCCTCACCAGTGCCCTCTCCACCCCCGCATCCTCGTTCGAGACGCCCACCCCAAACTCAACTTCAACTTGGAACTCTGCGACCACAGCTACTTCCCGTTAGTTGATCTGTCACGCCCTTTCCTCATAAATATTATTCCCCCTCCCTCTTCATCACCCACGCACTTTCCGCTACCACCGTTGCTCCCCGTCGTCAGCTGTGAATCGCTTCCGGCGCGCCGTTGGCGTTGTGCCCGGCTCTACGTCGGGTTCTTCGGCGGCCGCTACGCCCGGACACCGAACACGCCTGCCGACGCTTGCGGCTGCTGCTGTAGGTGCCATCGCCAGTACTGCCGGTTGCAGGTGGGCGTTGCGCTGAGCGAGTGGAGCCGGGCGCGGCCGGGCGTAGGGCAGAGCGGCCGGGCACGGCGGGCACGCCGGCTCGCGCTGTCGCTCCGGCGGGTGGCGTCGGGCGGTCGTCACTACCGTAGAGCAGGGAACACACCCAGGTGGCTAGACGTAGCTGAGAAGTCGTCCGCGGTCACCTGTCATGCGCCCCGCTGACGGTCAACCGGCGACGGCGCCGACCTCGCCGACCAAAGCATCCGCCGAGACGCCGCGGCGCGTCCCCACCGCCGACGTCGAGGTGAAGCTGCAAAACGTGGTGGCTACCGTGAACCTCATGTGTCCGCTAGACTTGCGACACATTGCCATGCGTGCACGCAACGCCGAGTACAATCCCAAGCGCTTCGCGGCGGTCATCATGCGAATACGCGACCCGAAGACCACCGCGCTGATCTTCAGCACCGGCAAGGTGGTGATCACCGGCGGGCGCTCCGAGGAGGACGCGCGACTGGCGGCCCGAAAGTATGCCAAGATCGTGCGCAAGCTCGGGTACGAGGACGTCAAGTTTGCCGACTTTGGCTTGCATAATTTAGTGGCGAGCGCCGACGTGCGGTTTCCCGTGCGGCTGGAGGCACTGGCGCACGCGCACAGCAATTACGCGCACTACGAGCCGGAGCTGTTTCCCGGGCTGGTGTACCGGATGCTGGAGCCGAAACTGGCGCTGTTGATATTTGTGAGCGGCAAGGTGGTCATCACCGGTGCCAAGTCGCGCGCCGACCTGAACGAGGCGTTTCAGAAGCTGTATCCGGTGTTGTGTCAGTTTCGCAAGGTGGACATGCGTCCGCCGCCCGCGCTGTCACCGGGGGCGATTGCTGCGACAACTGGTGCGGTTGCCACCGCCGCGCCGAGCGGTGGCGTAACGGATCACGCGGCGGCCGCCCAGAAAAGCCGCAGTTCCGAGGACGCCTAGAGAAACGTTGTGATGTGCTCGATGAGGAGATGGTCGATGGCGAGTGCCACGGGCGACGCTGTAAGCCCGCCTTCCCTCACCCGATGGGATATTCCTCGCCACTTCGTAGCCACCCGCGGCAGTTACTCCACCTTGTCTCCCTGCTTTCGGCGTGCCGCATCGCCACTCGCTCGCAACAGCTTCACGGCGCCGCGTATCATCAACCCTGTCCAATATAAATTCAACGCCAATAACGCGAACGACGCCGCCCCGCCCGCCATGCCTAACACGAACGCGCTGGGCACATCGTATCCGCGCAGAATGCGCTCACGGTGCTCCACCATGCGCAGCACCACGTACGGGATGTACAACACGCGCATCAGTAGAAACGACAGCAGCATCGAGAGACCCACCGCGGTATACAACGGCGAGTGCCGGTGCCGAAAGCTGAGGAACCAGCGCGCATTCACCAGCGGGGTGGACGCCTCGGTGACGGTGATGGCCGCCGCCCAGTACACCGCCAGAGGACGTGAGGGCCCCTGCTGAAAACAGAACAGCACTGCGGCAGCCGAGCTGCCGTGATGCAGCAGGGTGGACAGCGGCGAGCTGATGCTGCGAAATAGCAGCAGCACCAGCAGCGAGTCGTACACGAAATATCCCAGTAGGGCTGCTTGCGAACTGAAGTAGATGTCCGGGTGATCCAGAGCGTCGGCTCGACGAGTCGCAGCGGTGAACAGCGCCTGCTCTTGAAATACCAGGGCGGCGGAGACGACGGTCATCAGCACTGCGTTCACGTTGGATACCACCCGCGAGATCCACTCTGCCCGCTCCGGCCACGAGAGATCGTGCCGGTACGTGCGCGAAATCGGCAGCAGCTGGTACAACAAGAGGGCGGCAAGGAAGAGCGTTGTGTATAGTGTTGCCCAGTGCCAGACGATGCGAGATGTTAAGAGAGAGGCGAGCGAACGTGGTTGGCCGTGAAGTGCATCCATCAAAGTGAAGCCGCGCCAGAGCAACGATATCCCGACGCGTACCCACGGCGAAGTCGCAAAATGGCGCAGCGCCATCTTTTAGCAAGTTCGGCTAGGCCGAGAGCGAGGACTGCTGAGCTCTTGTCCCCGACGATCCTGACGCCCTGCCCGCCCTGCCCCGGCCGCCTGCTCTATTTCCGCAAAAACTTCACTAACCTCCTACGTTCTTCTAGTGTCTTCCGAAATTTTCCCGCCTTCGAAACCCGCGCTTCGAAGAACGTTCCGGGGCTTCGAGCTTCGCGCGAACGGAAAACGCGACTCCCTCAACGGACTGCGTACACGCACCGATTCTACCGCATTCACCCAGCGACGCTCGTTGGAAAATGGATGGGCGGCCAGCACCACGCCCTGGACTACGGAGGAGTGCGTTCATGTCGGCAGAGGCGCTCTTGACTGGCGAGAGCGCGCTGAAGAAGAGTCAACGGCAGGAGCACCGCTGGCGGGCGCGCGTCGAGGGTTCGCCTGGCGCTGAAAGTGCTGCTAGCGCGTTCGCCACCTGTGGCCGCATGGCCCTCAACGGCAACAGCCCGCCGGACTCTTCGGCATGGCGCCGTCGTCGTGGTGGTGCTGGAACGACGGTCCACGCGACCGTAAACCGCCTGCGCTGTGGCGTCTCGCCAGAGCCGCCGGGACAGCCGCCCCGTGAGGTCGGTAACGCCGCCCATAGCCAACCGTCGAATGCGGCCTCTCCTAGGGGTCACCCGGAAGTGCCGCCATCTGTGGCGGCCGCCGCTGCTGCTGCTGCTGCTGCGTCCTCCGCTGCTGCCGCCGACCTGCCGGGCGCGCGCTCTTTTTCCGCCCGCGTGCGCCCGGTGTGCGCCACGCAGCCGGCCAGAGACACTGAGGCGCTGCGCATTCGCGACTTTGCCACTGATCGGGCGCTGCGCACCATCCTGTATTACATGGCCGAGTTTCACGACCAGAGCGGCCGCGAGTGGTTGCTGGAGTTTGATAGCTACGGCAACACGTATTACCGGCCGGCGCGCAGCTTCTCGGGCTCTTTCTGCGCGCACAACTACCTGCGCAACACCGTCGATTACCTCAGCAACATGATGCTGGCGCCGAACGAGACCATGACCATCATTGCTGGACCGCACCCGCGCTTCAAGTCCATCCGGCGCGAGTTCACCTTCCAGCTGGAGCCGTGCCGATTCGCCCAGCGCATTATGGCGGCACGCGAAAGCGTGGCCCGCGAGCTGCGCACTGACTTGGCGTTGATACCGGCGGAGAATAATGAAATCCTCAGCGAGCGCCTCGATGAGCAGGCCGGGCACAAACACGTGGCGCAGCGTGTCCTGGACCACGACGAAAACACCAGCGACGCTTCGCCGCTGCGCTACCAAAACTACCAACTGATGAAGGCGCTGCTGACGCGTCGCGCCGTGGAGCGCTTTCTGGGGCGTCTGCGCTTCGAGGGGCGTCACATCGAGTACGACTGGCTGAAGCTGTGGCCCGACTGGGACACCCAGGTGCAGAACGGCGACGACCTGGTCAAGGCGCTGCTGCGTCTGGGCAGCGTGACCTGCATCGGCCGCGAATGCGTCATCGAAGGCAACGACCGGCGCGTGGTGCGCGACGGCGTCGGACTGCATTCGGAAGCGCGCCACGAGTTTTGGCCGCGCGATTTCGTCGACGAACTGCTGCTGCTGCGCGCGCGCATCGCCAACGAGTGGATGGCGCATCTGACCCCGGAGGCGATCAAGGAGGAGCATCTGCAGATCATGCGGGCGCATTTGAAACGCACCACGCCGGACACTTGAGAGCGGGAGAGGCGGGTCGAGAAGGTGTGTGCATCACGGCGTCGGTGCACGATGTAAAAGTGATGATGGCCCGGGTGTGTGTGCGTGTGTCTCCCCTGTTGCACCTTTTATCAATCCTGCACCACCTCGTCGCCTCTCTCGTGCTATCCAAAGTTGACCATGCGCAAGCGGTCGCGCAGCTCATCCACGCGCGCCTCCACTTTGTACGCCATCTCCTTCACCAGCGGCTGTTCGCGGATGCGCCGCACTTGCCGGCGGATCAGCAGTTCCAGGGCGGCGGCATGTCGACAGTGACAACCGTAGGTGCGATTCATATGCGGCACTTCCACCAGGATCAGGAACAGGATGTGCAGCGCCTGCGAACAGAGCGCAAACCAGAAACAGCGCCAACTGGCCGCCGCCAAACTCAGCCCGTACTGCCACAGGTACCCTAGCACACAGTCGGGATTGTTGAGGTAGCGGTAGATGCCGGTGTAGGATGGTCGCGTACAAGAGGCAGGTGACGGAGGCGATGCGGCGCCCAGGTCTGATTGAGTGCTGCTGCTGCTGCTGCTGGCATTGGTGGTGGTCGTCGTCGCCGTCGTTGGCGACGGCGGCAAAGTACCGGTCTGTCCGCTCGGCTCCAGGAAGAAATCGCCGTAGAACCAACCGTAGTCGCCCAGCACTCGATACGCCGACACCGACGACGACGCCCCCACCAGGACCAGCACCGCACCGCCCACCACTGCGGCCGTGCGCTGCGACATCAGCGCCCATATGGACGGCACCCGAATCGGCTGCGCTTCGTACAGCGCCATCATGATAAACACCAGGTGATTCAACACCAAACTCATGTTGCAAGTGCGCTGCCACTGGCGGAACGCCTCCGCGGCCGAGTGGCCGCGCTGCTCAAAGTGGCGCGTCCACCAGCACCGGCTGCTCTGCAGATACAACACGCCGCCTAGTCCGATCCAATGGAACGCCATCCACGCCACCACCTGGACGGCGTAGTAGCGCCGCGCCACAGTCCAGCCCGATATGGCCGGCGTGACCATCGTCAGCAACGCCAGGATCAGCAGCGACAAGTCCGAGTTGCGGAACGGATCCAGGTTGGCCAGCACCACCGGCTCCTTCTCGATCGGTTCGGGAATGCGCGGCAGACGACCGCTGCTGCTGTTCCGCGAAGTACTGCCACTGTGGCCGCCGGACGCCGCCGATCCGTTCAGACCGCCCTGTTCGTAGGTGCGCTGGATGTGCGGCTCCTCCACCACCATCAGAAACAGCAACTGACTCATGTGCGCCATCAGCGACACCACCAACAACGTATACGACCGACAGATCAGACTCATCCCGTAATACCCGGTGTAGCCCACGGTGTACATCGGGTGCGGGAACAACTCGAATACCCCGTCAAAGGTGAGCTCGCCCTCCATCAAAAAGAAAAAGTCGCCCCAGTACCACGCGTAATCGCCCACCACTCGGTGCGCGCTCATCTTGGCCCAATACGAAAAGGCCAACAGCGCCGCCCCGGCCGCGTATCCCGCCCAGAGGTCCGGGCGGCACCAGTGCCAGGCGGAGGAGGGCGCAGGCCACCGGAACACCCGATAACACAGCAACAAGTACGACCAGCCGTCGTTGACCAGCACCACCGTGGCTAACAACCGAAACGCCATCCACGCCTCGTAGTCCAGCGGCAGTCGCCGGCGATCCGCCTCCCCCGTTACCGCAACCTTTTCGTTGACCGAAACTGGGGTGGTCAGGGCGCTGCTGGCCCAGCGCCACAGGCGGTCGCGGGTGCGCTGCGACTGCCGCGCCACCCAGCCGTTGATGACCGCGCGTTGCGACTGCGCTCGCAACAAACACCCCAGCCCCACATTGTACGACACCCGCCAAAACAGAAACAGCAGCACCGAGGCGGCACTGCTCCATGAACAGGAGAAGGCCTCGGTGCTGTTGCCGTCGCGGCCGCACCAGCGGTCGGCACGTGGGAACACGCTCACCGTCAACCACCACTGCAGCGCCATGATGGCAACGAGCAGATACTCTAATGTTCCCCAGTGGCGCACGCCGAATAACATCTCCGACATGTTGCGGGTGGCCGGCACCACAAAACGCGCGCCGCCGTCCAGCCCGTACCCCGCCCGGCCATGTCGGCTGGATGCGTCTATCGACCGCGGCGTCCGCGCCTGAGGCCCTCTGTGGTCCGATTGCAGCACTCCATCCCCTCCCGGCTGTTCATCCAGCAAATCGATACAGTCGGACTCCCCGCGCCATCCGTTGTCCGGCGTCGACGGGCAATCGTCCGAGAGCGACGAGGTGGACGGCGGTCGCGACGGGTATCGTAGCGTCTCCCTGCCGCCTGTGTTGCCGATTGCCGAACGCCTGCCTCTCCTGCGCATCCCTAACGACTCGACGGTTTCTGTCGGCGTCGGCGCCACGGCCCCAGTCCCCGCCATGTTCGCAGCTTGCGAGGCGGCCGACGAAGCGGTCCGTCCCCGCCAACAACCCCACAAACCTCCCCGCGTTTCCCTGCGAGATCTTTCAAAAACTCAACGAAGATCACGATGTCGCCCAGAGGGAGATCTCCGAGTCACCCCCACGGGTTGATGCTCACGGAGTCGTCCCGGTTTCGCGCTCTCGGTGCCCCGTTTTGGGCACACGTCTGCCCGGGGGCGAGCGCGTGACGAAAATTCCGGCGATCGATCCGGTCGGGCGCGCGCGCGCTGAACGGACGCGACTCGGGCGTCCGCCCGGAGGGACCTCGCTGGCCGCTGCGTGCGCCTGTTCTGTGACTCTGACGTTTCACATTGGCAGTGCAGCAGATATCCCGCTTGGGCAAACAACCAACTATTCTCGGGTCCTTCTCCGTGCGTCCTGCGTTTCTTGCTTTTACACCACACCTCTTCCGAAACACTCCCTCCGAGGCCCACGCTTCACGAACCCGCACTTACCGCGCGGGCGTATCGCTCACCGGACTCATACTGGCGGTGGCGCGAAAGCGCAGCTCGCCCTTGCCCACCAGCTGCAGCGCGCTGCGGGTGATGTGGGCGGCGGTGAGTCCGGCCTCCTCGTATTGCTCGGATTGGGTGCCGGCCTCGATGAACACATCCGGGATGACCATGGGGCGCACGCGGCACCGACCATCGTCCAGCAGGCCGTCTAGCGCCGCAAAGTGCAGCACGTGATCGCCAAAGCCGCCGATGCTGCCCTCCTCGATGGTGATCAGGGCGTCGTGCTCGCGCATCAGACGACGCACCAGGTCGGTGTCTAGCGGTTTCATGAAGCGGGCATCGGCCACCGTGCACGGCACGCCGACCGCCTCCAACTGTTCGGCAGCATGTACCGCGTCCAGCAGGCGCGCACCGAGCGACAGCACAGCCACGCCGCGGGCAAACGGCTCTGCACTCCCGCCGGTGCCCAGCGCGGTGGCGGTCGGCGTCCGGGCGCGCTTCTCTCGGATGATGCGACCGCGCCCGATCGGCAGCGGCTTGCCGCGTACCGGCACCGTCTCCAACTCGTAACCGAACTTGGAGCGCAGCACCTCCAGACCGACAGCGGTCCCGCGCGGATATCTCACCACAATGGGGCCATCGTCGTACGCGCGCGCCGTGGCCACCATGTTCACCAGCTCCACTTCATCGCTAGGCGCCATGATTACCAAATGCGGCAGACAGCCGAGGTAGGCGAGGTCGAAGCTGCCGTGATGCGTCGGTCCGTCGTTGCCGACGAGGCCGGCGCGGTCCAGCACGAAGCGCACTGGCAGCTTCTGCAGCGCCACGTCGTGAACCACTTGATCGTAGCCGCGTTGCAGAAAAGTGGAGTAGATACAGCAGAACGGTTTGTAGCCCTCGATGGACAGACCGGCCGCAAACGTCACCGCGTGCTGTTCGGCGATGCCTACATCGAAACAGCGCGTCGGGTGGGCGTCGCCGAACGCGCCCATACCCGTTCCGCCGGGCATGGCCGCGGTGATGCCCACAATCTTGCGGTCCTCATCGGCCTCGGCGATCAGCGCCTTGGCGAACACGCTGGTATAGCTCGGAGCCGTGGCCGGCGCCGAGTGCTGTTTGCCGGTGTTGATGTCGAAGCGCGACACGCCGTGATACTTGTCAAAGGCGGCCTCCGCCGGCGGGTACCCGTAACCCTTCTCGGTGCGCACGTGCAGCAGGATCGGCTTGTTGCCCGGCGCATCGCGGATGTTCTTCAGCACCGGCACCAGCATATCGAGGTCGTGGCCGTCCATCGGCCCCACGTAGTACAATCCCAACTGTTCGAATAGCGTCTCCCGATTGGCGCCCGCACCTTGAGCTACCAGCGCGCGCGCCACCTCGTCCATCTGCGCCGCGGCCCGCTGCAGCGCGTCCGGGAAGAGGCGCGAAAACTCCTTGGCCAGCGCTCGCGCATCCCGAAACTCTTTGCTCGTCAGCAGGCGCGACATGTAGCCGCTGAGGGCGCCGGCCGGTGCGGTGCCCGCTGCCGACTTGGTCCCGGTGGGCAGGCTCACCTGTCCGTTGTCGTTGAGGATGACAATGACGCGCGAGTTCAAGTGACCGGCATTGTTCAGCGCCTCGTATGCCATGCCGCCAGTGATGGCGCCATCGCCGATGATGGCCACCGCGTGGTGCTTCTTGCCAGCGAGATCGCGCCCCACCGCCATGCCCAGCGCCGCCGACACCGAGGTAGACGAGTGGCCGGCGCCGAACACGTCGTAAACGCTTTCAGCGCGCCGCGTAAAGCCACTGATGCCGCCGCTCTTGCGCAAGGTGTTCATGCGGTGGCGCCGACCGGTGAGGATCTTGTGCGGGTACGCTTGGTGGCTGACATCCCAGATCAGATGATCCTCGGGTGTGTTAAACACGTAGTGCAACGCCACCGTCAGTTCCACGACGCCCAGGGAGGCGCCCAGGTGCCCGCCGGTTTTGCTCACCGAGCGCAGCACATCCCAGCGCAGCTCGTGGGCCAACTGCTTCAGTTCGGACATAGAGAAGCCGCGCAGATCTTCTGGATAGCGCACCGAATCCAGCAGCGGCGTGTTCAGTGGCGCCGACCGATCGTAGCCGCCGTGGCGACGTCCCGGATCGTGGGCGGCGCCCTCGGTGGCCATCACCGCGGGCATGCGCCGCGTCCGCGACCGCGCCGCCGCCCGCACCCCGCGAGCGGCATGCCACCCGCCTGGGCGGTTCTCCGGGAACAGGCTGTTGCTCAACGCCACGCCGGCCTTGAGCACCACGGGACCAGCCACAAAACCCAGGTGATTCTCGGCGGCCGCTTCTTGATACATGATGACCGTTTCACCCAGCACTGAAGTGAGGTGAAGCACGGGGAGGCGGGTGGCGGTTACGAGGATTTCCCAGCGCTCTTCAACGTTCAGTCTTGGCAAGCGATTCCCACACTGACACCAACGCTGCACTCACTTTTCACTGCGCGCAATCGTGGAGAGGCTGTGGGAGGCCAGGCGGCAGCGCCACGTGTTCTACTGCCGATGGTTCGGAGTGATGCGGTCCAACGACGCCGAAGTCACTTCGCCCTCAAGCCAACAGGCAAGGCAGTCGCCCTGATCACTCCACAAGTACCCGGGAGACAATAGTCAAAGCGGAAAGTGTTGGCGTCGCCGCCGAACACGCCAGCACAACGGCAGCAGTGCGATACTCTCGGCGTGCCCGCGCCTCGCACCACGAGCGTTGCCCGCGAGCGGTGCTCACAAGGAATGCCGTAGATGAGACAATTATATTCAATTCTATCCCATGGCATGATCGACGGTGTCGGAACTGGCGGAGACGCCGAGATGCGTTTCACGGCCCGCAACGGGACTGACAACTTGGAGGGCCGGCGCGCATCTCCCTAACGTGCTCATCTCGGACGACCTGGTCGGCACCCACAGCTGTTGGAGAACAGTGTGCTGTAGCAGCAGCGTCGTCTAGCTTTAACGGCGCCTCCTCTCCTCTGGCGGTTGCGAGCCCGGTGCGCCGTCGCGAGAGCCGTTGCCAGCACTACAACAGCGTTGAACCCATCGTCCAGTGCAGAGCATATTCGGCGACTACACGGGGTGACAACGCGCAGCGCAAACGTTCACTCCTCAGCTGAGGCTCTGCCGTGTATCACCTCTGCGAAGACGCAGAGACCACCGTCTTCAGACCGCCTCCTAAGAGTCGGCAGAGAGAATCCCTGGCCATGGCGCTGTCACGTTATCCTGAGCCGTTGGGTTTCTTGCCCGCTATTCCGCCCGGTGGTTTCACTGCTGCCCATCGCCTCCGAGCGGTCACTCCGCGGCAGCCGCTCCGGCCGAGTGCCCGCCCCGGCCTCGCTCGTCGCACTGCCCTCCAACGTCCACCGCGCCGGCTACAAGTGCAAGCGACCCAGGCGGCACCGGCTCCACTGTCTCAAGAGGGTGTGGTGAAAAAAGATCGGGTGAACTTTGCCATTATCGGCGCGGGACGCATCGGGCAGGTGCACGCGGAGCACATCGCCTTTCGCATCCGCCGCGCCAACCTGATCGGGGTCGCGTCGGGCACGCGGGCTCTGGCAGAACGCTGCTCGCTGCTGGCCGGCTGCGAGCCGTATTACGACTATCACGAAATGCTGGACAATCCCGAGGTGGACGCGGTGTGCATCTGCTCGGCCAGCAACCAACACACCAAGCAGATGATCGAGGCTGCCGAGGCCGGCAAGCACATATTCGTGGAGAAGCCCATCGACACCGACTTGGCCAAGATCGATGAGGCGCTGCTGGCGGTGCGCAAGGCGGGCGTCAAGTTGCAAGTGGGCTTCAACCGCCGCTTCGACACCAACTACATGCGCATCCGCAAGGCGATTGCGACCGGGGAGATCGGCGACACGCACCTGTTCCACATTGTCAGCCGCGACCCGCAACCGCCCCCGGCCCACTACTCGGCCACCTCAGGCGGCATCTGGCTCGACTGCAGCATTCACGACTTTGACATGGCGCGCTTCCTGATCGGTGACGAGATCGACGAGGTGTACGCGCAGGGCGCCGTGCGCATCGTGTCCGGGCTGGAGGAGTACGGCGATGTGGACACCTCGCTGGTGATGCTCAAGTTTCGCAACCGCACCATGGGCACCATCGACAACTCGCGGCAAGCGGTGTACGGTTACGATCAGCGCTGCGAGGTGTTCGGCAGCCGCGGCTCCATCCAGATCAACAACAACTTTGCCAACACGGCCATCGTCAGCACGGCGGAGCACATCGAACGCGACCTGCCGATGCATTTTTTCATGGATCGGTACACCGACTCATTTGTGCGCGAGCTGGAGGACTTTTGCGAGGTGCTGCTGGACGGCAAACCGGTGCCCTGTACCGGACTGGACGGCCGGGCGCCGGTGGTGATCGCGCTGGCGGCCAAGAAAAGTTATCAAGAGGACCGACCGGTGAAGCTGTCCGAGGTGGATCGACCGCTTCCGCCGGAGTTGGTGGGGTGGGACGGCGAGTAGCGCGGTGTAGACGAACGACGGCGGCAGTAGTGCGAGGGTGCGTAGTAGAGCGTTGCCGTGTGCGTGGCAAACTGCGGCGCCGGGAACGGCAGGGCGGATGTGGCGAGTAAAGCTGCGTAGGGGTAGCTGGGAGAGAGTGGAGTCGCTCGCCTTGGCGTGGCTCGCTTTCTGACTCTCCCTCTTCGTACTCGAGCGTCACCTCCACCGCATGCGCTGGTGAAATCTCCTCGCCGCCCGAGATGTCGTTCAGGCGGCGTCGAACGGTCGTTCCAACGGGCCGACGCGTCGTCATCGAGTCGTAATCGCACGAGTCCCTGCTGGGGAGACGCAGACGCTAGCACCGGATCAGCGAGCGGTGCACACTGAATCCAGTTTATTCTGACCCGCCGCGAGTCTTCACTTCTTCGTCATGTCCTCCTTCACCGAGTCGCTCATGCAGCGGTTCGATGCAGCGCCGCCGGCCGCGGAGCGCGTCGACTTTGCGCTCAACCGGCGCAAGATGCCATCCACCGCCGTGGAGCGCCTGCCGGGTATCGCCGAGATCGAGCACGCCTACTTTGGTTCGGCCGGCGCCAACGCCCCGGGCCCGTCGCCGCTGGCAGCGGCGGCGACCGGATCGTCCGCCACCGCCGAGCTGGCGCGCTCGCTCAAGTCGGCCAACTTCATGCCGGTCGGCTCGCTGGATTTTTCGCGCGACGATGGGCCACTCTCGCCATCGCTCGCCAGCCGCCTGAAAAGCAGCGGCAACCTGGGCAGCCCGCACGGCTTCTCCCCGGTGTTCAGCAGCCTGCCGGCCATCCGACCGCATGCGCTGGAGCGCGACGCGCCCGAAGTGCAGACCATCCGCCGCAAGCTGCTGCGCGGTGCCCAGGTGTTGATATTTCAGGCCGGCTACAGCGGCAAGCGCTTTGTGTACGAACACCTCCGGGAGCTGGGCGTGCGGCTGACCATTCTGGACGGGCCGGAGAGCTGGGCCAAGTGCCTGCTGGACGAGGACGTCATCGAGGCGTACATCGAGCTGGATTTCACCGATTTCGGCTCGCTGTTCGAGCGCGCCCTGGACGCCATCCTGGACTCGGGCATCGCCTTCGATGCGGTGGCCACCTTTTACGAGGACGCCGTGGCCATCGTGGCGCGCATCGCCGAGGCGCTGCACTTGCCCGGCAATCCGCGGGAGGCGTGCGACCGCGCCCGCAACAAGCGCGTCACGCGGGAGATCATGCGTGTGCACGGCCTGCCGACGCCGAAATTTATGCGCATCGACGACGCACAGCAGTTGGAGGCGGCCGCTGAGAGCGTCGGCTTCCCGGCCATCCTCAAACCGGTGTTCGGCGCCGCCTCCATGGGCGTGCACCGGGTGGAATCGATGGAAGATCTGCAGAATACCTACGCCAAGGTGCGCTCCATGATGAACGTGGAGACGGATACCATCTGGGCGCAGGGCAACGAGATGATGTTGGAGGAGTTTTACGATGGCGACGAATTTGACGCCGACGTGTTGATGTCGCAGGGCAAGGTAGTGTACGTGTCGCTGTCGGACAATTGGGCGTGCTGGGAGCCGTGGTATCAGGAGACCGGTATGAACATCCCGTCAATCTTTCCGCCGGCACAGCAGACCGAGCTGGTGAATCTGGCCACACAGACGCTGCACGCGCTGGGGTTCACCGACGGCGCGTTTCACGTGGAGTTGAAGTATACCTCGCGCGGCCCGCGAATTATCGAAGTGAATGCGCGCATGGGCGGTATGTGCGTGCGCGACGCCAACTTGCGCTGTTGGGGCGTGGACCTGGTGGAGGAGCACGTGATGACCGCGCTGGGCATACCGATTCGACCGCCGAAAGCGCCGCAGCCGCTCACCGAGCTGGCGCAGGCGGCTGTCAATGCGCCCTACTCGGGCGTGATCGACTCCGACGACTGGCTGGAGGAGCTACAGGCGTATCCCGAGTGCAAAGTGCGGCGATATTTGAAACCGAAGGGGGCGCGCGTGGTCGGCCCCGAGGAGGACATGCCCGACTGGATCGCCGAGCTCATATTTGAAGGGCCCTCGGTGTCGGAGCTGCTCCACATGATGGAGCAGGCACTGAAGCGTTTGCGCGTGCCCATTCAGCCGCTGGACGAGCGCGCCCGGCGCGGCTGGTTCTTTCCCAGTCACGCCTTCCCGTTCCAGCCCTCCGCCGTCATTCCCTGAAGGCGTCGGATGGACGGAAGGCGGGAGGGGCGTGGCGGCAGCGGCGAGTGCTATGCACCGAGGCGGGAGGCGCAGACGCTGTGAAGAGAGCACGGAATGCCGGCAGAGTAGCCCGGCCTAAAACAGCAATGCAACCGCATATTGACGCCCGCACTGGCAACAGATGCTCGGGCCGCGCGCGCTCTCTCTTCCCCACCCCAGTGACGCCCTTCGCGGCTGAATCCCATCCTATTCCGCCGCATTCGACTCGGAAGCGTATCGGGTGCCCGCCAGGTGGTGTTGCATGCGAGCGCGAACACTCTCCTCAGATGACCGGTCCAGTCGCATGGCAATGCGATACGACCGCACGGCCATGGCGCCGTCGTCGAGCTCACGCCCGCCATCGTCCTCGTAGGGCGATGCCAACGTCTGCCGATATCTGGCAGCGTGCGCATCCGCTTTGCGCAGCCACGCCACCGATGACATGCGGTTGGCGTCGACAGCGGCATTGGCTGCGGTGAACGCCTCATCGTACCGCCTCAGTCGCCAATAAACGAGAGAGATGTTGGCGTGAATGGCGGCGCGCAAGCGTTCCCGAGGAGGCGGGACAGCATCCGACGGTGGGCGCGCGAGCTCGTCGGACGCGGCGTCCGCCCGCACCAACGCCGTCAACGCGTTGTCATACGCCGTGAGCGCCTGTTGCGCGGCTTGCTGCGGCGCCGTCCGTAAGCGCCATGTCGGACTTTCGCACAACATCGGTTCGGCGTATTCGTTGCCGCGCTCCTTCCATCGCATAGCCTCGATCAGCGCCGCCACAGTTCTGCCGGTCGTATTCTGTACATGCGCCGGGCGGAGATGGAACAGTCCGGTGCCCGGCACGGCATCGTCCAACACCCGCAACGCGTCCTCCACGCGGTGCACGCCGCGCTCCACCAGCACGTGGGGACTGCCCACCACGCTGCCCTGTTTCCACAACTTTTTGGGCTTGACGGCAGCAGTGCCGGCGCGCTCATCCCTATCCGTCCCGCGCAGCACCAGCACGTTCGGTCCGGAGCCGCAGCCGCCCAGACATCCGGTGGGCACCACCTCCAGCGGCACCTCGGCGGCACACGCTTCCGCCAGGGCGCGTAGCGTCTCCAGCGTCTGTTGCGCACCCTGTCCTGCGCAGGTGGTGTTCTGGCACACGAAGAGCCGTGCCACCGGTTGGCGCGCTGCCCGAGCGGGAGTCGCAGCGGTGCCGTGCACCGCAGCCGGCGGTGGTGGCTCTTGCGCGCTCGCCCGCCATCGGCTTCGATACCATGTTTCTCGGTGAGCGCCTGTGATGCGCGATCTGTTCAGCGTCCATGTAGCTAGATGCAACCAACCGAGTCGTGTCGAACGACTTTCCTCCACCCTCATGAGCTCGTCTGTGTGCACCGCTCCGAGCGCAAGTGTCTCCCGCGAGTCGCGCAGATTGCCGCCGGCGCCCGCGAATGACGTCGCAGCCCACACGGCGGTGGGGAGAATGCGCTCTGCCGACGCTGGGGTAGGGTCATTCGGTCAAATCGGTCGTATGAGAGGCGCCACTAGAGTCTGCAAAGCCGCGTGACGAAAGCGAGTTGTGGCGGCACGCTTTCATGCTCACAACAGCCACGTTTGCGGGGAGGCGTACACGGCGGCAACCACCGGGCCGGAGACCATGACCAGAAGACGACACCGGACCGGCGGATCCGGTGAGCGTCAGCTCTCTAACCAACGACCGCGTGCCACCGGAGCAGCGACGATCCGCAAAACGATGAACGCACCCTGTGCACAGAACCTCACACCAGAGACGCCCTCCTTATTCGCTTCCCAGTCGACGCTCCCCGCACGAGGCACCCGCGGACTCACGCCGCTGCAACTCCGTCTGCAGCAGCGGCTGCAGTCGGCGTCGTTCCGCGCACTGAACGAGCAGCTATACGGCAGCACCTCGGAGGCGTCGAAGCAGTTGTTTGATCGCCAGCCGGAGCTCTTTCAAGAGTATCACCGCGGTTATCGAGAGCAGATGGCCGGCTGGCCGGTCAAACCGGTGGAGGAGTGCGTTCGGTACCTGCGGCAGCGCATCACAGAGCGGCTGCGGCTGCTGCGGCGGCGGCAAGTGCAAAGAGACCGGACGGGGAGTAGGATGCATGCGGCAAGTCGCGAGGAGTTTATCATTGTCGACATGGGATGTGGCGATGCGCACATCGCCGCGCAGTTGGACTCGCGCTTCACGCCATCGGCCGCCTCTTCCGACGCCGCCGGGCATCTACGCGTGCAGGTGCACTCGTACGACTTGGTGGCCGGCAACACGCGCGTCACCGCCTGCGATGTGGCGCGCGGCGTGCCACTGCCATCCCAGGTGGCCGATGCGGTGGTGTTCTGCCTGTCGCTCATGCCCAGCAATTACGAGGCGTTGCTGAACGAAGGCATCCGATTGTTGCGGCGGACGGAAACGAGCGATGACACTCACAGAGGCACTGCCTCTACCGCCCGAATGTTGGTGATCGAGGTGGCCAGTCGGTTTCAGGACGCCGACACCCCTACCACCAACGCCTCTCCCGTCTCCCGCACCGAGCGAGCGTTTGTGCAGGGGTTGGCGTCGCGCGGCTTGCGTCTCCTCCATCGACGCGACTTGCAGCGCTTCTTCCTACTGTTCGAGTTTGCGCTCGCAGAAGAGACAACAGAGGCGGTCGCGGAGTATTCGTCTCGCGTTCCGATGCCGCCTCTCAAGCCCTGTGCGTACAAACGGCGGTGAGCGCCCGAGCGAACTCGCCACCTCGCCACCCCGGTCCGTGCGCTCACCGCCTCCCCCTCCGTGGCTTGCTCTCCGTTTCCAGGTTTACTTGTAAAACGCAAACTCCACCTCGTCCTTCTCCACATTCTCCTTGTAAGCGTCCTCAAAGTCCTTGTTAAGCACCACGTAACGGTTGTTGCGCACGGCCAACATGCCCGCCTGCTGGCAGATGGCGGCGATGGCAGCGCCCGACAACCGGTCTGGTCGCGACACGAACCCCTCCAGATCCACCTCGTCCGACAAGTTCATCTTGGCCGTGATCACCTGAAAGATGAGACGTTTCTGGCGGCGGTCCGGCAGCGGGAACTCGATCTTGCGGTCGAGGCGGCCCGGGCGCAAGAGCGCTGGGTCCAGTGTGTCGGCGCGGTTGGTGCCCATGATCACTTTCACGTTATCGCCCTGATCAAAGCCGTCCATGCATTGCAGCAGCTCCATCAGAATCCGCTGTACTTCGCGGTCGGCGCCGGTCTGCGCGTCAAAACGCTTGGTGGCCACGGCGTCGATCTCGTCGATGAACACGATGGCCGGTTGATTCTCCCGCGCCAGACGGAAAATGTCGCGCACCATACGCGGACCTTCCCCGAGGTATTTTTGCACCAGTTGCGACGCCTGCACCCGGATGAATGCCGCCGTCGTGTGGTGCGCCACCGCCTTGGCCAGCATCGTCTTTCCGGTGCCGGGCGGACCGTACAGCAGCACCCCGCGCGGCGGATCGATACCGATCGACCGAAACAGCTCCGGGTCCGTCAGAGGTAACTCCACCGCCTCGCGTATCTCCTGCTTCTGAATGTCCAGCCCGCCCACGTCCGCATACGTCACGTTTGGCTTCTCGCTGCGGTCCAGAATGGCGACGGTGGTGTCCGACTCGGGCGGCAACGTGTCCACCAGCGCACTCGAGTGGCGGTGCAGCGCCACGGTGGAGTTGGGTTTCAGCAACTCGCGGTTCACCGTCGACAAACAGCGCACGTACGAGTTGGAACCGGTGGTGCTGCTGACGATTACGTAGTTCTCGTCCACCGCCTCCAGGAAACTGCCCAGCACCAGTGGCACCGACTGGATGCGCTTCACTTCCTCCTGAGCGTGTAGCAGCTCCCGACGCAGGTGACGCAGCTCATCCTTCACGTACTCCTCCTGGATGTCCAACAGCTCGTGCTGTTTCTCCAAGCGCTTCACCCGCGCGTAAAGGTCCTCGGACTCACCCGCGGGCCTCCCCGAAAAAGGCCCCCTCCAAGCATCCCTCGCATCTGCGTACTCCGTCCCGTCACCCTCCACCCGCGCCGGGTGCACCAATGCCATGGACGCCATGGCAAAGCTGAAAGGGGCGCGTCGCAGCGTGGCCAAACACTCTGTTACCCAACGGGGCACGCGTTGACGGATCGCGACAGTTTCAGCCGACGCGTTCGGTGAAGAGCGCGGTCGAAATGCGCGCACACACACGCACAGATACGGTTCGCCGCGATGCAGCCAGGCCACGAGGAAATGGTGGGCGGGGGCGCGGGCGGGATAGCTGGCCAGGGGAATGGAGGAAACGGAGCGAAGGCACCGAGTTTGGGGAGACGTGCTCGTTCGGGCAGATTGGTGGTGCGCGTTGGCTGGAGAGGGTGAGGCGACTCTGCAGGCGGAACCATAGTGTCGGTTTTGCGGTATTCGAGGCGGTTTATTCACAGGCAACGGTGGCTATGCGATGGTTGTGTCAGCGGCTCGAACCGATACACGGTATTACACCCCATCGAGCGCTCCCCTCTGCTCCTCTTCTTGTTCAACCCGTGCAGGACGACTCGATGCGACAGCGGCCTTGGGAGCAGACTTTCATCTCCTGGCACCTTCGGAAATGGGGCGGAGCCTCTTGTTGGTGATGGTGGTGGAACATGCGCTGCTGGCCGTGCGGCCCGCTGAACGGGAAGCCGCCGCCTCCGCCGCCGAACATGCTGGCGAAGATGTCGTCGAACGGGAAGCCACCGGGCTCGCCGAAGCCGCGCCGCTGCTGCTGTCGCTGCTGGCCGGTGCGGTCAAAACGGAAATGGAAGCGCGGTCCGCCGCCGCCGCCCGGCCCCGACGCATAGAAAAACTGCTGTTGCTGCTGCTGGCTGCCGTAAAACGGCCCGTGTGCACCGCCGCCACCGCTCTGCTCCTGTTGTCGCAGGCCCTCCTCGCCCACCTGGTCGTAAATGCGCCGCTTCTGCGGATCACTCAGCACTTCGTGCGCGCGTGCCACCTCGCGGAACTTGCGCTCGGCACGTTTGTCGCCCCGGTTCTTGTCTGGATGGTACTGCTTGGCCAGCCGCAGGTACGCCTTTTTGATCTGCCGCTCCGACGCGTCCCGCGACACGCCCAGAATCGTGTAATACGACTGTGCGGCCGCGGCCATTTTCCCCAACGGTGAAAGGCCCAGCCGCATACTGCGGCACCAACCGCCCAGGCCGTGGTGGGCGGTATTCAGTCCGCCCTTCCACGCCGCGGAGAGGACGCACCCCTCCAGCGATCCTCGGCAGATCGTGGCGTGATCCACTTCCGTGAGCAACAGAAGGAGGATCAGCGCTGACAGCAAGCGATGGACATACGTCGGACGTCGCGCGGTGCTCTCCCAACGTCCTCGCCAGTTCACGGTTGGCGACCAACCTGCCGCTCCCGCCGAAGCGACGCTCATGGCCTGGCGTTGAGGGCGGCTCCAAGAGGCGGTTTCGCCTAGGAGCTGCCAATACCCCCTCTGGTTTAGGTGACTCAGTAGAATGAGAAGTTCTCCTCGGCTCGGGTGTCCGTACGCTCGACGCCGTGTGGCCTTGTCTCCTTGACGAAGTCTTCGATGTTCTCGGTTACCGACCACAGGAACACCCCACCTCGTTCGCAGCGTGCAGCGGGGCAATCCGCAGCGCAAGTTGATTGAAATCCGCAGCGGGCATCGTGAAGCGCGACGCACCGGGAACACGGGCCTCGGGTGACGGGTCGAGGGGGTGTCGTGAGGATATACGCCTCCTGTTTCAACCACAAGAGGTGGCACTGCACTCGTTGCTCCCGTGTTCAGAGTTCGTCGCTTCTCGACATATTGCCCAACAAGACGTTCTTCCCGTGCACGAAGAGACACTCGAGCGATTGCGCCCGCATCGCCTCCACGTCATAGGGTTCGTTTCCCAAGTTGCGCAGGCGACCGGTGCGCACCAGCCGCGGCAAGTAGTCGGCCGTCTCGAACTGCGTCTCCGGCGAGTGAAAATAGCGGTCGATGGCCATATCGAAGGCGCAGGTGCCATATCGTTGCCAGATGCGCCACAGCAACCCGGCGAACTCGCCATCGCCCACCCGATACAACGCGTTGCCGTTGATGTGCGTCCAGTGCGCCAGTGGATGATACTGTAAGCGCCACGACAGCACCGCGCCGGCGTTGCGACTGCGCAGTGGTGAGCCGACCATCCAGGCGCGCCGCGACTCGGCCATGTCCGCGAGGCGGGCCAGCGCTGGCAGGAACGCCGGGCGCACGGCGTGATTGTCGGTCTCGCACCAGTATAGGTAGCGCGTGGGCGGTAATGTGCATCTGGTGCCGTTGGTGCCGGTGCCGCCGTCGCATGTCTCAGCGCGCCATTGGCGCGTAGACGAGTCCCAGTGGTAGGCGAATCCCCAGCGAGTACCGACACCCCGCGGGCGAGACGGACTCATCGCGGTGCGAAGAAAGGAGGACGACAGCAGCAGCGGGTAGAACATGTTGCCGGTGCCGGCCGAGTCGCGCTCCGACAGCCACGAGTTGCGGGCGTAGCGATCCGTCGCGCCATCCAGCCGCGCCTCCAGGAAATACACAGAAGACGTCAGGCAGCGCCCGATGGCACCGCTGTCCCGGATATCGCGCAAGATGCGCAACACCATCGGCGGCGTGAATCGGGTGTTCACATACAACGCCAGCGGCACTTGCCCATGGCCCTCTCCATGCCCGCACGCCGACGGCAACGCACGCTGTATCCACCGCACTGCCGCGTCGAACTGTCGCTCGGCGAACGGCACCACGAACGCTACGCTCGACCACGTCGACCGTCCGCCCGTCCAGGCAAACGGCATCCGATGCCACGCCTCCTCCTCAGACGCCTTGTCGGCATACAACTCCACGTCATCCCAGGCAGTGTGTACCGCGTGTTGATAACAGCGCTGCCCGCTCGCCACCGCCGATGCACACTGCAGCACCGACGAACGCCACATCCACGAAGCACCGCGCCCACTGCAGTACTGATCCCGCACACCCAACACACCGTGAGTGAACTGGTGCCCCCGGTGGCCGTAGAGGACGCGAATAAATACGATCTTCAGCACTTCTCCCAGCCATATCCAGAACATGTCACGGAGCGGTCCGAGCGCCCGCAGACGGAGGACGAGAGCCACTGCGCAGTGTGTGGAGTGGAATTTTGCCTCCAACACCGTCTCGTTTCAAACCTTCCCGCCAACGCGCGTCACTGCAACGCCCACCCAGACTGATATCTTTTCAGTAACCTCCCAGATCCGAACGTGACCTCCTTTCCTCTCGTCGGCCATCATCGTCCTCGACAGGACGCCCGACCGTTCCGACCGGACACCGCCATCGCCTCCCATCGGTGCAGCGCGGCAATCGTCCTGTCCGTGGCGGGCGTCGGGTGGACAACGCCTCGAGAGGCACGGCACACTGGCGCAGGGCACACAGAGGAACGATGTGGTGGAAGGAGATCAGGGTGTTGGGTGCAGAGCCGAAGCGGCCACGATGGGGCGTGTTCAGTCGGTGCCGTGCCATCCGACGCTGCCGCTGCCTGCTCTTCGTCCTGATCGTCTCGCTGTGCGCATTCGGTGCGAGGGGAGCGGCCGGGGTGCCGGGCGCGGTGGCTGGCATCGATTTCGGTTCGGAGAACGTTCGTGTGGCGGTGGTGAGGACGGGATCGGGTGTCAGTGTCGCCGTCGATGAGCACAGCAAGCGCGAGGCGCCCGCGGTGGTCGCGTTCGTGCCCGTGGGCGACGGCGGCTTTGAGCGGCAGTTCGGGCACGCGGCCACGGCGGCGGCGTATGGACGCTGGCCGGAGTATGCAGTGCGTGACGTGCGCAATATGCTGGAGTGGCGCGAGGGGGAGTCGGGTGTGCATCGCGTCGGCGATCGCTGTGGTGTGCAGCTGGCCAGTCACCAGCTGCTGCAATTTACCGATCTGGAGGTGAACGGTATGCTGCTGCAGTACGCCAAGCGCGTGGCCGAGAACGCCGCCTGCGTTGATGGTGCTGCCGACCGGGCGGCATCGCCGGAGACGCACCGCTGTGGTGATGCGGTGCGCGATGTGGTGCTGACGGTGCCCGCCTGGTTCAATGCCACTCAGCGAGGCGCGCTGGTGGGTGCGGCCCGCGTCGCCGGCCTCAAGGTGCTCGGTCTGATCACCGCCAACACTGCCGCAGCGGTACAGTATGCGATGGACCGGCGGGTGCAGGCGCAACAACCGCAGCACGTGCTGTTGGTGCGCATGGGCGCCCGCGGGATCACAGCGTCGGTGGTGCGTTTCCGCGCCCACCACCCGGCATCCGCCATCGGGTCTGCCGCTGCCAGCGCAGCGGACTTGTCGGTGGAGGTGTTGGCGCACGCGTGGAACGCCCAAATGGGCGGGCGGGTCATCGACCAACGTGTCGCCGATGGGCTTCTCGCGGCTGCCGGCCAGCAGCTGGCGGTGGACACGCGCACCTGGCGCAACGACAGTCGCCTCATGGCGCGACTGTTGCGGGAGGCGCAACGCGCCAAGGAGGTGCTCAGTGCCAACGTTGACACCGTGGTGCATTTGGATTCGGTGCTGAACAGCGACCGCGACGTGCGGGTGACCCTGACGCGCGCCCAGCTGGAGGCCGCGGCACGCGACGTGTTCGACGCCATCCAGGCACCGATACGGGAAGTGTTGAATGCAACGCAGTTGTCGGATGGAGCGCGCTCGTTGGACGCGGTGATCCCGCTGGGAGGTGGCACCCGCATTCCCCGCGTGCAGCAAGAGATCTTGCGCGCCACCGGTCGCCAGGTGCTTCAGCGGAGTCTGAATGCCGAGGAGGCGGCGGTTACCGGTGCGGGCTATTACGCCGCCAGCCTGTCGCCGATGTATCGGGTGCGCGGCATGGCCATTCACGAGGCGCTGCCATGCCCAATATCGATAGGCATTCAGGGCGACCGACAGCGGTGCAGCACGTTGTTCGGACGCTTCTCGCGAGTGCCCGGCTCGCGACGCGTGACGGTGAATGCGCTCGCGCCGAACATGCAGGTGGCGCTGTATGAGGGCGAGTCGCAGGACAGGTCGTGTGCGGCGTTGCCACTGTTGAGCCGATACCGAGTGATGACAGCGGCGTCGGGCAATGGCAGCGAACCAGTGCCGCCGACAACCGCCGACAAAGTGAGCATGGTATTTGATTGCGATGCGTTGGGACATGTGCGCCTGGTCAGCGCAGAGGCAGTGTCGGAGGGTAACGACAGCGTTGCCGGGAACGCGAGCACCACACTCGGCCATGCCACCAACAACACCATCAATGCCGCTGCCACCACCACTACCGGTGACGAATCCAAACGGACGATACGGTGGCAAGTGACGCTCGAGGCGGACGCCGTGGAAGTGCTGCCAGCGCCCATCGCCGCGGCCGAGGCGCGCCTGCGCGAACTGGATAGGCAGGATGCGGAACGCCGACGACGAGCTCGCGCGTTGAACGAGTTGGAGGCGTATCTGCTGGAGGCCAAACGCTATTTTAGGGATGCCGACGGCGAGCTCGGTCGCGCCCTGCAGCAGACTGTCTCCGCCGAACAGCGCCAACCGATCGATCGACAGATCGAGGCTTCGGAGCGGTGGCTTGACGAGCAGGTAGGTCCGGCCACCGCCGCCGCCGATATCGAACGGCGGCTGCAGGAGATGCGCGCGCTGCTGGAACCGGTGCTCGCGCGCGCCCGCGAACACATCGAACGGCCGCGCGCCCTGCAAGAACTGGTGAGCTGGTTGCACAGCAGCGTGGAGGCGCTGCGGCGGTTGCGCCCGTCGCACGCCGTGAGGGATCGTCGCGGCCGCCGCCACACCGCCGAGCCGGACACCGACGCCGTGCTGCAACAGCTGGAGGAAGCGTATCGGTGGAGCCAGACGCTGCCGCCAAACGCCGCCGAACCGTCCAGCGGTCATATCCGCGAGCGCCATCGCCAGATGTCGGCGTTGCTGCAATCATTCTGGAAGCAGCAGCACGCCAGCCGGAAGAATGCCTCGCGCGACGCTGACAAGGTAGACGCCACGACATCCAACGCTCCCAACACCACCACCGAATCCGCCGCGCACCACTCCGGCGACGAGCAAACGCAGCGGCCGCAAGCGCAATCCCGCGTGGGCCACTCGGAGCTGTGACCGTAAATCCGCTGGAACGATGTGTGCCCGTCACGACGTCGGAAACGTATCCACCGTGCCTTGCTGGGCGACCCGTTCTCCCAAAGCGTTCACGTACGAGATACGAAAGCGCATCTGCAGCGGTCGCTCCTCACCGAAATGGCCGCTCTCGTTCACCAAGCGCATGCGCTGGGTGATCGGCGGCGATGTCGATGCGGTCGTCGGTGGCAGGGCACCGGCCGTGGCCGGCGACATCTCCAGAAGAATGTACTTGGGCACGGCCACCTGAAACAAAAATTCCGACAGGGTGCGCGGCGACTTGTTCACAAAGCGTGCAGTGGCGTCCACGGTGTGGGCGGCGGTGCTGCGTCGCGCCGACAACCAGATGCCCACGACGTCGCTGTCGAAGATGAGGGTCTCGGCGGCCGCCTTGACGTTGGCGTCGGCGACGCTGCCGTTCGGTGCCACTGGAGTGCTGGTCGCCTCTTCTGGCGACGACAGCAGATCCAACAAGCCGCGCTCATCGCTGCCATCGGCTGGTGGTAACGCAGCCGCGAAAGGCCCGTCTCCCATGCTGAGCAGATCTTGCAGGTCGGCGGCGAGCGTCGATGTCGACGTCGCTGCTCTTCCGGTCGCTCTCCCAGCACGTCCGCGTCCGCCATTGCCGCTCCCGCCCTCCTCCTCTTCCTCCTCCTCGTCGTCCAATACGATCAACGACGAGGTGCCGGTGACCGGCGCATGCACCACACCGTGGGCGTGCCGAGCGCGCCATCGCTCGCTCCATTCCGCATAGGCCAGCGGTGACGGCGTCATCGACAATCGTTCTCGCCACTCTCGCTGCTCCGGTTGCAGCAGTGCGGTGAATTCGCACGCTCGCTGTTGCACCTCGGCGTCCAACGCGGTCCGCCGTCGAGCCAACAACTCGCGACATCGAGAGAACACTGCACCGTCCGACGCATCCGCCGAGCGCACTGCAATCTTCATCACCGCCGTCAGCGCCAACGACTCCACCGCCGTGGCCCAGGCGGGCATGGCGCGACAGGCGCCTCGTCGACGGCGTCGTCGCTCGTGCCACTCCAGCGCCGCCTCCACAAACGCCACGCCCGCCTCTGCATCCTCATGCGGCGCGCGCAGCCCGTCCCACGCATCCGAATTCCGTTGCGAGTGCTGCAGACCGGACAGTTCGGCCATCTCACCCGCCAGCGCCGAACCGTCATCCGCAGTGGTGGGCGATGCGCTCGACGTCGCCGATGGCCTCACCTCCTCCCGTGGATACCCGTACTCCCCCACGCACCACAGCGCACAACGCAGCAGCAGCGTCGGCACCTTGCCGGTGGCATCGTGCACACTGCGCGCCGCCGCCACCAGTCGTCGCGTGGCTGGTGATGGCAGCGCCGCATGCGCGGCAATCAACGCCAACAGCGCCGACGCCAAGTCGTCGGTGCTCGCCAGCCAGCCGTCCTCATCCGCTGCGTCGGCCGCAGTGTCCACCGCCTGGAACGCCCGCACGAATGCCTCCATCCGCCAGCCGACCTCCATCTGCTGCTGGTCGGCGGTGAGCCACAGGCGCCGCAACACCTCCAGCCGCACGGCGTCGTCGGTGCACTCCGCCAGATACCCGATCAGTTCGCCGAACACCGCCCGTGCGTTGTCGGCGGCGATCAAGTCGAACAGCACGTCCACCGCGCCGCGCTGTGCCGACGGATCCGGGTCGTGAAGGCACTCCACAATGGTGGTCTGGTGTTGCACCACAGAGGCGCGCTCCAGTGTCGCCGCCTCCCGCATCGATTGCAGCGCCATGAGTCGCAAATTGGGGTCGCGACTGCGCAACAGATCGCCCAGCCGCTGCACCGCAAAGCTGAGGCTGGTGCGCGGGGCACCACGGATGGCCAGGATGGTGTGAATGCACTCGTACAGCACCGCGCTGGATTTGTCGCTGGAGCGCGCCACTTGCACCAACGTGCTCTGCAGCTCGTCGGTGTTGCTGGTGCCGTCTCGAGTCAGCAGGCGCAGTACTGCCAGCAGGCGACACTGCAAAAACGGATCGTTGACGCCCTGGAAACCGAACTCGGCATCGAACCCGGCGGTGGCCACCTCGCGCAGCGTCTCCAATAGCGGCGGGAGCAACTCGGTGCGCAGACGCGGTACCAGCGTATCCGGCAGCAGCGTCGCCAGTTGCTGCACCAGAGCGAGTCCGCACAGCAACACCCCGTGATTGCGTTGGGCGCGCAGCATCTCCAATGCAGCCGCCACAAACGTGTCGGCCAGTTCGGGCGAGCGCCTGCACATGCGCACCGCCGCCAGTGCCGCCTTCTTCCGCAGAAACGCGTTGCGCGAGTGCAGCAACCGCTCCACATCCGCCGCCAAGTCGCGCGCCATATCCGTCGAGGCGATATTGGCGATCAGGTGCAGCGCCAGCGCCACAACCTGGTGGTTGTCACTCTGCAGATCCTGTTTCAACACGTTGGTGGCCAGCAGCAACACCTCCGAACGCTCGTCCAACAACACCTGAATGGCCATATAGCCGATGCGCTTGTCCTTGAACTTGGCGCTGGCGATGAGCTTCACACACTCCATGGCGCCAAAGTCCACATTGTACCCGTTCAGGTAGAAAAACACCAGCTTGGCCACGTTCCGCCGCCGAAAGTACCGGTCCTCCTGCTTGGCCAGGTCCCGGATCTGCGCCATCTGCTTCTTGACGAACTCGCGCTCCTCCGACGCCGTGCGCTGCTTGCGAAAGTGCTTGATGGTGTCCCGCAGCGCGTACACGATGTACTGCTTCTTGGCGGTGGAGATGGCGTTCTTAGCGCCCCGCACCGCCCTTTCGATCTCCCGCTGCATGGCCAGCGCTGTGGGATAGGAGATAGTTTACCGCCACGAGGTGTCCCGACGCTCCTCTGGCGCCGGCAGACACGGCGTGCACGGCAGCCGAGCGCGCGCCAGAAAAAGTACCGCGCGGACGCCGCCGAAACCGAAGCTGCGCGCGAGCGAGGCGCGAGGCGCGCACGTCAACCGGGGGTGTGAGGAGGAGTCTGAAAGAGTGGGGAGGCGGAAAGTTGTGCTCATCGACTCGGCGCATGATTGGGGTCTCGTTCGGAGGCGGTCGGGCGTCTCTTGCGGGTGCCTCGGTGTTGCGCGCTCTGGAGCACGCTCCGAACGTTCACGCCCTCGGGCAGGACGATGTAGCGAATGGTGGAGCCGCGCACCCGGAACTCGTCATAGAGACGCGGTGCGTCGGTTGCATGAGCGTCATTACTGACAGCGGTGGCAGTTGCCGGTGCGACTAGCCCGCTGGGACGGCGACGGGGGGCGGAACCCGGGACGGCCGCCTTGGTCGGCGGACGCACCCGCGCTTGTCGCAGCACCAGATTCATCTCGCGATCCACACTCTGGACGGTGCCGCTGATGCACGTGCCGTCTTTCAGCTCCACCTCGAAAGTTTCACCCCGCAACAGCGATAGGAACTGCAGCAGTAGCGTCATGAGTGCAGGCGGGACGGGTCCTGAACGCGAACGTCCAAACGGTTCGGCACCGGGCAGTCGTGCACTCGCGAGAGGCAGAAGAGCGAGCACTTGGCGCATCGATCAGGACAAATTTTACGCACGCCAATTCGTGTACTCGCAGGGTGGCTATGTCGACTAGCACTATGGCAATCAGATTGAGTGCGGTGCTGACCACACCGAAAAGCACCGCACGCATCCTCTATCGCATGCTACGCACACCCGCCAACCCTTCACAGTGCCGTGCGGGCTGCGGCGCGGCGCGCTCTCTCGATGCCGACTGATCGACTGCGTTACGGCGAGAGCGCATCCGACCGCTGTAGTTGCACTGGCCGCCAGCACATCTCTGACTATCGTTCATTCGCGGCGATGGGTCTCTCGGTGTTGCCGGGCGCAACATGGCGGATGCTTTATCTGAGACGGATACCCACCTCCCAATTCGCCACAGGCACTGGCATGCCCTTATCTGCAAAGGCTCATTCCGCCCCTCCGTCGAGGCTCTCCTCGATCGACGGCAGCGGTTGCGGCGTCAGCGACAGATTGCTGGATACGCGGGGTAAGGTATCGGCCGACACGATGTATCCCGCCGACGGCCGTCTGTACAGTTTTCGGGCCTCCTCGGGCGTGGGCAGCGGCATTCGGCCGTCGTCGTACGCGTAGTCGGCCGCCTCAGCATCCGCCGCCAGACCTCGCCAGTCCACCTGGATCATGTCTCTGGTCTTGCCGTCCAGCGTGGCGCCCACCTTCACCTTGCTGGGCGGTTTCCGCGAACATACCACCCGCAGCCAGTTGCGAGCGCCTTTGGGCTGGTATGGACTCGGCTCGCCACCAAACGTGTACTTGAACGACTCGGCGGTGGTCTTGTTGGTCCAGATGAGCATCGTGTGGAACACGGAGAGCGCGCCGGTGAAGGCCGCGCCGAAAAAGGCGATGATCACGATGATCAGGCTGGCCGCCGTGGGCCCGCTTGACAGCGCGTTGGCAAAGCCGGCCGTGGTGTTGCTGGAGATGCCCTTGTCCACCTTCATCTGCGATATAAACACGAAATACAGAATGGTCCAGGCAAACACAAACAAGCACAGCAGGCAACACGACACAACGAATAGGTAGAAAGTGCGATAATTGCGTCGGCCGACGCAGTTGCTCACCCACGGGCAGTGGTGGTCGAACCGCTCCACGCAGTTGTTGCAGGTGGAGCAGTGCGAACATCGCGGCGGCCGATACAGCTGACAGGTCTCGCAGTACTTGAGCATCTCCGTCATGCCGTCGACCTCGAACGCTTTGCGCCGTGGCAACCGCAGCCGCATGTTCGGCGTGACGGTGATATCGGTCTGCTGTTGTCGCGGCAGGATGCCTGGGTCATCCAGTGCCGTCAGCACCAGGCAGGCGAGCGTCGCCGCGAACAACATCAAGAACACCACCAGACCGGCGATGCCGTATCGCACCCGATTCTCCAGCAAGTACGGTATCGGGATGCCAACATACAGTCCCGACGGCACCAATACCAGTGCCGCCGTCGCCACCACGCCCCACTGGTCCGGCCCGGTGATGCAGCGCCCGCGGCACACAAATCGATTGTGGCCCGGCCACACCGTGTACGGGAACCGGCCGCGTATGGTCATGGCAGCGTCCGCCAATCTATGGAGAGCGCCCTCGCTGAAAGCGAAAACGGAAAACACCCTCAGGAGATCGGCACTGCAAGTGTGCTCCCGGACGTGGGCGCGACCCCTCGCGACACCCCGAACGTCCCGAACGTCCCGAGCGCACCCGCTGGCCACTCGACACTGCCACTGGCAGCGTCACCCCGAGCGACCGCCAGAGCGCTCTTGCGCACCGGCGCACACTCGTCCGCACAACCGACCACTGTCGCCAAGCCTGTGCCCGCCCAAAAGCGTGCTCGGCGAGCTGTGCAGCCGCGCGACCGAACGACCGTCTCGCCCCGAAGCCGCATTTTCGACGCGGGAGAGCGCCTTTGGGCGATCGCACGCGATTCTGCGATTCCGCGATTCTGCGCTGACGGGGACGAGCAGGTGCGAAGTGGCAAATACGTCTGTGTAGCGGCTGACGACGTGGTCAACCTGGTTACCGCGCTGCAGCAACCTCAGCAAATCACACTACTTTCGCCCATTATGACGTTGCACTCGGTGAAGCGCAAGAAATATGGAAAGGACCAGAAGCGCCAGGTCAAGGAGCCGGTGGACTACAATGAGGCGCTGTTCCAGTCGGAGTTTGCGGCGTTCTCCATCGAGGAGGTGCCGCGGCACGAGCTACGCTCGCACTCGATGCCGGCGTCAGTGGCGTTGTCGCTGATCAAGCAGGAGCTGGAGTTGGACGGGAACCCGGCGCTGAACTTGGCGTCGTTTGTGTCGACGCGCTACGAGGACGAGGTGCGGCAGCTGTGCGATCACGTGCTGTCGGTGAACTGGATCGATTTCGACGAGTATCCGCAGACGGTGGACATTCACAACCGCTGTGTGAGTATGATCGCGCACTTGTTCCACGCGCCTGTCGGCGAGGCGGAGGAGGGCGTGGGCACCGGTACGGTGGGCTCGAGCGAGGCCATCATGCTGGCGGTGTTGGCGATGAAGTGGCGTTGGCGCAAGGCGCGCCGGGCGGCGGGCAAGGACGCGTCGCGCCCCAACATGGTGATGGGCTCAGAGGTGCAGGTGTGCTGGGAGAAGGCGATGATGTATTTCGATGTGGAGCCCAAGTACGTGCCGCTGCACGATGACGTGTACGTGATGGAGCCGGAGCGGGCGCTCGAACTGTGCGACGAGAACACCATCGGCGTGTGTGGTATCCTGGGCACGACGTACACCGGAGAGTTTGAGGCAAGTGCCGTCGGCGGGCGAGCGAGCGAGCGAGCGAGCGATCACCGCGGGGTAGCGTGCGGTGCGGCATAGGATCGGATGACTAACCGAGCGAGGCACGGTCCATCGACGGATACGGCCCCGGTTCTGTGCAGGACATTGAGCGTTTGGACGCGCTGTTGACAAAGAAAAACAAGGAGACCGGCTGGGACATTGGCATTCACGTGGACGCGGCCTCGGGCGGATTCGTGGCGCCGTTCGTGTATCCGAACCTCAAGTGGGACTTTGCGCTGCGCAACGTGCGCTCGATCAACGTGTCCGGACACAAGTACGGTCTGGCGCCGCCGGGCATCGGTTGGGTGTTGTGGCGCAGCGCCGAGTACCTGCCGGACGAGTTGGTGTTCCACGTCAACTACCTCGGGGCGGATCAGGCGTCGTTCACGTTGAACTTTTCGCGCGGCTCGGCACAGATCATCGCCTCGTACTATTTGCTGTTGCGCCTGGGCCGTTCAGGCTACACCACGGTGATGCGCACGCTCAAGGAGCTGGCGGAGTATTTTGCGGACGCCATCGTGGCCTCGGGTCGCTTCTACCTGCTGAGCGATCGCAAGAGTCTGCCGCTGGTGGCGTTCGCCATGCCCGACGAGGACCGCGAACGCGTCGGCTTTGACGAGTACGCGCTGGCGGCGGAGTTGCGCAAGCGCGGCTGGATCGTGCCGGCGTACACCTTGGCGCCGAAGCTGGAGCACCGCAAACTGCTGCGCGTGGTGGTGCGCATCGGCTTTACGCGCGATCGCGCGGAGATGCTGCTGCAAGACATCGACCACACGTACAACCACCTACAGCACATTGCCGGGGTGATGCGGGTGGCGCAGCAGAGCATCGAGAGCGGCGCGGTGAAGGCGTCGCTCCCGCCAGAGTCGCATCACGCCGCCACGGGCGTGGGCAAGACCAGCGGCGCCGGTGATCTGTTGGAGGAGCTGACCGCCGACTTCAAACACGCGCTGCACGCGGTGTCGGCGCGCAACACGCGCAACGACACCAAGAAGAATGCACGCGAGCACGTGGAAGTGCCGCAGAAGCCTCGGGTGGTGCTGGGACACAACGGAAAGAAGACCAAGCGCAGCGGAGCGGTCTGTTGAGGCGCGTCAAGTTTGTGGAAAGAAGCGGTTGCGGGAGGAGAGCGTGGAGGTCATGCAAGTATTGCTTTAGAGCGTGGAGAGTCTTTCTGTAGAACTACCGAGTGGTGGAGATGGGGGCGTGATTGCGTCGTCAACAAGTTGAACTGTCCCACTGTCGGCGCCCGACCTGATAGTGACTCTTGCTGAGACTGCTGCACCGTCTGAGGAAACGCCGTTGGCATCCCTCCACCGATATTCACCAGCGTAAACGCCTGCCATAGTTGAAAGGACTGTCCATCGTCGCGGATATGGCGCTGCGGGATGTTGTCGGTCACTGTATTCCCACTACATGCCCAGCACGTGCGACCGATGTTTCTCTGCGCGCGCGCAACTTCACTCCGTGAACGTCGTTCTCCGCTTCCCGCACAGCTGTTGGTGCCTAGACTGAATGCGAGGGCTCTCAGAGAGGCGTCTAACATAGATGGTGTTGCGGTCGTTGATAGTATGTGCACTGTGGTTGTTGGGGCGTTGGAGCGCGCTCGGAGCGCTGGCAGCCGACTCGCACACTGCTCCCGCAGTCGCGCCCTCGGTGGCCGACTTTCTGCCGCGAGCGCCCGAGTCGGACGGGATCGGCTCGTACGCTGCCGGATTGTATGCGGGCTACAGGGCGCGGAGGCCGGACGCGCCGCTGTACGGAGTCATGTGGTTTGATGCCGATCACCCGCTCGCGTTCGAGCAGCGGCTGCGATCGCACTGCCGGGCGGAGGGCGAGGCGGCGCCGCAGAGTTTCGGTTGGCGACGGCACGACGGACACCGTTACGGCGTGCGCGAGGTTGTGGAGGACAACTGGCGAATGGCTGTGGAGCACGTGGCGTACGCGGCGGGCGAGACGTCAATATCGGAAAACGACGCCGGCGCGCCCACCAACTTGGCACTGCGAGTGCAGGGCACCGGTCAAGAGGGTCGCAACATTTCGCTGATCTTTTACGTGCTGGCGCAGGCGGACGAAATGGTGGATGCAACCCAATCGCCAGCGGCGTTCGGGTGTCCGCAGCCGGACACAGCGGTCACTCCGGGAGGTGATGTGCGCTTAGCGTGCGACGCCGACCGACTCCATTGGCGCGTGCGTCGACCCCTGCGAGGCAGCATCGGGTCGACGGCCGGACGCCGCGTCCGCAAGAAACGCCGTCGCGACAGCGCGCCTAGGCTGGATTCGAGCGTCAACAGCGATTTGGGCGTGGTGCACGTGCGCGCCGCCAGCGTGGAGCACGGCACGGCGCTGGAGGTGGCCACGCTCGTCGGGCAGTGGCTCAGTGCCCATCGCCGCGTCCGAGTGCAGCGACTGACATCGGCGCTGCAGGCGCAATACGGCGAGCCGACCGACGCGCGTTACGAGCAGGCACTGCGCGAACACTGGGAGCGGCTGCAAATGAATCCGTCCCAATGGATGCCGGACATCGCCGACGGCGCCGCCCCAGCGGGCACCGGCGATATCGCGCAGCAACCGCTGCCAACCGCCGGCAAACGCCCCAATGTGCTGCTGGCGCAGATCACCGTGCGTACCCCGTTTGAGATCGTGGCCAGCACTGGCGACGAGCCCACCGAGACGCTGGTGCAGCGGTTCGAGTCGGCCGCCCGAGAGCACGAACACCGATTCGCCGCCACCTTTCCGGCGCTCTACCGCCCCGGCTCGTTTGGACCGGAAGAGCGTGCGTTCGCCCAGAGCGCGGTGTCGTCGGTGCTAGGCAGCCTCTCTTACTTTCACGGCGGCATCGTGACCGAAATGCCCGGCGACGGGCCGTTGGCGCAGCGCGCCGGCATCACCGCGCCGGTGTCCCACCTGACGGCATTGCCGTCCGAGGACAAGTTTCCGCGCGGCTTTCTCTGGGACGAGGGATTCCACCAGCTGGTGGTGCAACGGTGGAGCACTGGTCTCGCCACCGACTGCCTCGCATCGTGGCTGGGCATCATGCGTGAGGACGGTTGGATTCCGCGGGAGCTAGCGCTCGGCCTGGAAGCGCGCAGTCGCTTCCCGGCCGACTTGGCGCACCTGATGGTGCAGTCGCCGCGCATCGGCAACCCGCCGACGTTGTTCCTGCCGGCGCGGCGGCTGACGCTGGCACTGCAGCAAGCCTTTCCCATTGCGGAGCTGGACGCGCTGGAGATCCTGTGCGACAAGGACGGCGACATGGACTTGGCCGAATACACCCGCACGCTGCTGGATGTGGAGGTGGCCAGCTGCCGTCAAGTGGCTCAGGCGCGCGCTGCTGTCGAGGCCACCAAGAAGTTGTTGCTGGAACGCCTGGGCCAGCACTTCACCTACTTGCTGCAGACGCAATCTGGCATGCACTGGCACGGGCGCGACAACGAGACGCTGGTGGCGCGCGACGGCCACTACCCCACCACGCTCGCCTCCGGATTTGACGACTTTCCGCGCGCACCGTATGTGGACTCCAATGAGCGCCATGTGGACCTCATAGCGTGGATGGCGTACGCGGCGTTCATGCTGACCGACATTCAGGCGGACTTGCAGGCGGATGGTGCGATGGCCGGCGGCAGCTGGTCGACAGCGGCGTTGTCGCATTTCGGTCGCAACCTGACCGAGGCGTTGCTCCACGAACACTGGAACGCCACCGAGGGCACGTTCTGCGATGGCGTCGCTCGCCCGACGAAGCGTGCAGAACCGTCGACGGCATTGGCGGTGGAGCACTTTTGCCACCTGGGCTACCCGACGCTGCTGCCGCTGCTGCTCGGTCTGCTTCCGGCGAATGCACCGCATACTGGCGAGCTGTTGCGGGCCATGGCCGACCCGAACCGCCTCTGGACACCGTACGGGCTGCGTTCCCTCAGCGCCGCCGATCCGTTCTATCTGCGCGGCGAGCGCTACTGGACCGGCCCGGTGTGGGTGCCGCTGAATTACTTGGCACTGGCGGCGTTGCACGAAAAGTACGCCCGGGAGCCCGGTCCGTACCAAGCCCGCGCCCGCGCCCTTTACCGCTCGCTGCGCGATGCCGTCTGGCGCAATGTCTACCAAGAGTACCGCCGCACCGGTTATTTATGGGAACACTACGATCCGCAGACAGGGCACGGAGGCGGCGGCCGTCCGTTCACCGGTTGGACTGCGCTGACGGCGTTGATCATGGACGAGGACTACCGAGGAGTCATCCCGAATTTTAAGGAAGGTTGAAAGAAGGCAAGATGAAGAGGTGACGTTGCTCTACCTGAGAAAGCCACAGCTTTCGGAGGCGACGGATGGCGGAAGCGAGATGTGCTCCACCAACTTGAGGGCGGACGCGACGCGGCGTACATAGATCCGTTACGAAAATTTGCGCGCGAGATGTCGACCGAAAAATTTCAAATCGTGACGAATGACTGGGTGGCTGACGTGACACACCGACGCACTTGCCTCTGCTGCCGCTCTACCCGTCGCTCTCCACACACCTGCACCGGCTCGGACGACATCCGCGCCCACGTCCGCTCCTCTCCTGTGTGTTTTCTTCAGGGCTCATCTGGCAGGCGAGTGTCATGGCGCGACGGACGCGCCGACTGAGCGCGGTGCAACGGCCGGCGTTGGCGACGGCGAGTCCGTTGGGCGAGAGCACGGCGCACAATCGGTCGCTGGGCGACTCTCAACGGACCACCTCCCCACAAGTCGACAAGATCACGTTGAATACCAGTGCGTTGCAGCGGTCGTGGGTGGGCAACGACGACGACGCCGAACGACAAGCGGCGCGGCAGCGGCGGCGTTCGTTGGCCGCCAGTGCCGCGTCGGACGGCCAGGCGACGCGGCGCCCGCCACGCGCCTCCAACGCCGCCGATGAATCCTCGCAGTATACGGAAGCGGAGGTGCGCGGCCAAAAACTGAGCGACGAGCAGCTGGCCGAGCTGTACGCCTCCACCATCAAATTGTGTGCGGAGAACCGTGTGAACGCGAGCAACTCGTGGAAACTACAGCTGATCGATTACATCGCAGCGGTGGCGTCGACACGCGGCGCGGCATCACCGTCTGCTGCCGAGAGTGGACGAGCCGGTGAACGCAACAGCGTCACCGAGGCGCTGCGGACCAATTTCGTGTTGGCCGGCTCCACCATCGACGCCGGCGCTCGCATCTACTCTTGCCGAGTGGATTCGGTGCACTCGAACGCGTTTCGCATCCTCAGCGGTCTGTCGGTAGCCGATGGCGTGTACGGCGACGATGGGCAGGAGGACGAGACAGAGGGCCGGCGGCGTGCGGCGGCAACTGCCGGCGGCGAGGATGACGCGGCCGCCGACTCGGACCAGGAGGCGGATGATGGTGAGGGGGGCGAGACGCGAGGCGCGGGACGACGGCGGCGAGGTAAGCGCGGTGCCGGCGGGCAGACCCTGGAGAGCAATCTGGACAACATCACGCTGAAGAAGCTGGAGCGGGACTTTGTGGTGGATCCGCTGTTTCAGAAAATGGCCGCCGCCATCAACGAGGGCGGTGCCAAGGGACTGCTCACCAACGTGTTGGATGTTTTGCCGGATGGCGCGTTGGCGCTGGACTCGAGCGCCCTGGCGGATGCGCTGGGCGTACAGGCGGCCGCCGAGATGGACGACGATGATGATGCGGCGGCGGCAGCGGCGGCGGCGGCGAGCGATGCGGTGATATGGCCGGCGGCAGTGAATCTGTCGCCGTGGCTGTCGAGAGAGGAGAGCAGCGAGTTGTGCCCGCAGTCGGCGCAAGCGCTCCGAAATGCCGAGGCTACGGTGGCGGCAGTCGGGGCGTCCGTGCCCGAGGAGGAACGCATGGCGGGCTCGCCGACGCACCCAGCCGCAGACGAACCGGCGGACATTCTGGATTACGCCGACGGATTCGATATCGACGGCGCCGAAGCGACCCTGGCCGAGGAGCGACGCCTGCGGGAGATGCTGCAGAACGAGCTGACCGAGGACAGCTGCTCCCTCACCGAGGAGGCGTCCGGCGAGGCGGAGCCGTCCGCCGCCCGCACCGAGGTGGCCGCGCTGATGATGGCGCGCGGGGCGGACGCCTTTGAAATTCACACCGCGCTGGACCGGCAACGCCTGGCCGGCGACAACTGGTTGGCCGCCACCGCCAACGATTTGTTGGGCTCGTGGGCCGGGCCAGATCAGTGGCGGCCGCGGGCTGCAGCCGGCGGCGATGGCGGTGACGCTCCCGCCAAACGGCCGCGCGGACGCACCGCCCAGTTGCTGGACTTTCGCAGCCGCCCGCCGGAGTTGGACTTTGCTGACAAGTTCGCCACCGGCCCGAAACGGAACTCGCACCAGTTGTCTGCGGTGGCGTTGGAGCGACAGACGCCCGCCAGCACGACGCTGCCGGAGGATATGCGCTACACGGTGGCCGATATGATGCGGTTGTTTTCGGTGTCGCGCCGGGTGCCGTTGGGCGGGTCCCGCGGCGAGGCCGCTACCGAGACCGGTCTGGGCGAGGAGCTGGACTGGCGCGCGTTTCAGGACGCGTCATTCTGTGGCGCTGCGATAGACGCTGGTGGAGATGACGACGAGGATGCCGATGTTTCCGCAACCGTTGCCGATGATATCGGCGACGCACTGGCATCCCTGTACTTGAGCGAGGACGAGGGTGGCACCGAGCGGCGCCCGGCCCTCATCGAGGCGCCTCCGACGGTGGAGCGCTGGCAGGTAGGATACGCCACCGTGGCCAAACGCATCGACGTGCGCCGATTGAAAGAGCATCTGTGGCAGGCGCTGTGTACCCAGCACGCCGCCACGCCCGAGTCGAACCAGGAAGTACATTTGCAGCAGTTGATGGGCGCGGTGCACACCTGGGCGCCGCCGGAACAACTGCCCGAATTATCCATCTCGTACCTGTTTATCTGTCTGTTGCATCTGGCCAACGAGCAGCGGCTACACCTGCACGACACGCCGCAACTGGATGACGTGCTCGTCGCATTCAGCTAAAACGCACCTACACACACATATACACACGCTCTCTCTTGCGCCTGCTTACCGCAACGCCTTGTCGATCAACTCCTGCTGCTCGGCGACGTGGATCGCGTGGATGCCGGTGGCCGGCGACGCCGACGGCCGCCGCCCCACATACTGCACCGCGCGGTGCTTTCCATGCGGCTCGTGCACCAGCCCGCGCAACGTGGTCAGTATCCGCGGGTGCGTAAAGAACCACGCGCCCGCATTCTTCGGCTCCTCCTGACACCACACCAGTTCCGCTTTCGGGTAGGCGCGCAGCACCTCGGCCACGCGGTCGTACGGGAACGGGAATATCTGCTCAACGCGCACCAGCGCCACGTCCTCGATGCCGCGTTTCTGTCGCTCGGCCAGCAGCTCGTAATACACCTTGCCCTGGCACAGCACCAGCCGGCGCAGTTCATCCCCGGTGGCGATCTTATCGTCGCACTCGGAGTAGACGCGGTGGAAGCGGGTGTCTTTGGCGAAATCCGCCGCCGACGACACGCACAGCGGATGCCGCAGCAACTCCTTGGGTGTCATGAGGATGAGCGGTTTGCGGAACTCGCGGTGGATCTGTCGCCGCAACACGTGAAAGTAGTTGGCCGGGGTGGTGGCATTCACCACCTGCAGGTTGGCGCGCTGAATCTGCATGCGGTGATCCGAGTCGAGCTCGGCAGGCAGCTCGTCGGGGTCGTCGTCCGCCAGCTGCAGATACCGCTCCAGGCGCGCCGACGAGTGTTCCGGCCCCTGGCCGCCGTAGCCGTGCGGCAGCAGCATCGTCAGGCCGCACTGCCGTCGCCACTTTTTCTCGCCCGATGCGATAAACTGGTCGATGATGACCTGCGCGTTGTTCATGAAATCGCCAAATTGCGCCTCGTGCATCACCAGCGCGTTGGGCGACTCCAGCGAGTAGCCGACCTCGAAACCGAGCACCGCAAACTCGCTCAGCGACGAGTTGCAGACGCGGAACTGGCCGGTGACTGGCGGCTCACCGGCGATGTGGTGCAGCGGGACGTAGTTCTCCTCGTTCTGCTGGTCCACCAACACCGCATGCCGCTGCGAGAAGGTGCCGCGCTCGCTGTCCTGTCCGCTGAGGCGCACGTGCGTGCCCTCACACATCAGCGTGCCGAACGCCAGCTGCTCCGCCATCGCCCAGTCGATGCCGGCGCCCGTGTCCATCATCTCCTGGCGGTGATGCAGCACTTTGCGCAATTGTGGATGCAGATGAAAAGTGTCCGGCACGGTGCATAACGCACTGCCCACTCGGTGCAGCATGTCCACGCTGACGCCGGTCTCCTGGATGCGGCTCAGCTGGTGTTCCGACTTGAAACCCTGCCAGTGCGACGACAGCCAATCGGTGTCGCGTGGTTTCCAGTGCTTGGCGTCCGCAAAGTTGCTCTCGAAGCGCTGCATCAGGTGGTCGCGCAGCTGCTGCACTTCGCTCGGCTGCATGACGCCCTCGTTCACCAGGCGGTGCGAGTAGATTTGCATCGGCGTCGGGTGGTTGCGGATCTTCTGGTACATCAGCGGTTGCGTGAAACTCGGCTGGTCCATCTCGTTGTGCCCGTGTCGTCGATAACAGAACACGTCCACCACCACGTCTTTCCGGAAGCGCTGTCGATACTCCGTCGCCAGGCGGCACACGTGCACCACCGCCTCGGCGTCGTCGCCGTTGACGTGGAAGATCGGCACGCCGACGCACTTGGCCACGTCGGTCGGGTACGGCGACGAGCGCGCGTGTTTCGGGTCAGTGGTGAAGCCGATCTGGTTGTTGATGACCAGATGGAACGTGCCCCCGGTGGTGTAGTCGCGCAGGTCGCTCAGTTCGAGCGTCTCCGCCACGACGCCCTGGCCGGCAAAAGAGGCATCGCCGTGCAACAGCACTGCCATGGTCTGGCGGCGTTCAACGTCGCCGGTGAAAAACTGCTTGGCGCGCGTCTTGCCCACCACCACCGGGTTCACCGCCTCCAGGTGGCTCGGGTTGGCCACCAGCGATAGATGCATGCGCCGGCCGCTGCGTAGCGTGCGGTCGGCACTGGTGCCCAGGTGGTATTTCACGTCGCCGGTGCCGCCGGCGAGGTATTCGCGGGTGCGCCCCTCGTCGGGGTTGAACTCGTGAAAGATCTGCGCCAGCGGCTTTTTCACCACCTGCCCCAGCACGTTCAGGCGGCCGCGATGCGGCATGCCGAGGATCAGGTTCTGCAAGCCCAGCTCGCTGCCACGCTCCAGCATCGCCTGCAGCCCGGCGATGATGCTCTCGGCGCCCTCCAGCCCGAAACGTTTGGCAGTGGCGAACTTGTACGAGAGGAACTTTTCGAAGAGCTCGCCCTCGGCCAGGTCGTGCATGATGACCCGCTTCTCCGCCGGCGCGAAACGGTACATCGGGCCGAAGATCTCCACCCGCGAGGCAATCCAGTCCTTCTCCTCCTTGCTGAGGATGTGTCGATACTCGAAACCGATCTTGCCGCAATACGAGCTCATCAGCATGGAGTGAATCTCGCGCAGCGTGCGCAACGGCCGGCCGGGCAGATCGCCGCCGACGTAGAAGATGCGGTCCATGTCGGCGTCGGTGAAGCCGTACGAGGCCGGGCTGAGATCGTAGCGCACGCGTCCCGGGTTCAGTTCGGCATAGGCAGCATACCCGGGGACGTAGTGTTCCCCGCTGGAGAACAGTTTCAGCGGGTCCAGATCGGCCACCAAGTGTCCGCGGTGCCGAAACGCGCGGATCATGGCCATGACCTTGACGGTGTCGCGTGCCACCTCCAGCACGTCGCGTCCCTCGGTCACCGACGGCGCTGCTCGCGACACCCGCTCCTGTTGGGTGCGCGACAGCATCTCCGCCGAGCGACCCAGCGGCGCGTTCGTCTCCACGTTCCGAAAGAACGCCTGCCAGCTGCCGTGCACCTTGGACGGCTCCCGGCACCACAGCTCATACATCTCCTCCAGCACGTTGGCGTTGGTGCCGCTCAGAAACGCCTCCGCCTCGGCCAGTCCAGATTCGGCCAGCGACGGTTGCACGCCCGGTTTCAGCGTCACCGACGGTGAAGGCCCCGTCGGCGTGGCGGAGGCAGACGCCGTTGCCGCAGCCGACGCCACCGGCGCCGTCGATCGCACCGCGCTGGCCACCTTGGTGGTCAGCACCCGGCGCAGCGTTGATGAAGAGATGATCTCCATGCCCTGTCTGCTCAGGGCGGATAGGCCCTGCGGAAAGGTAGAGAGTACCGGCCACATTGTGGCTGTCAAGTGGGTGCCGGATCCAGACCCACGACGGGAAGGCAGCCACCGCCTCCGATCAACGCGGTCTGCCGAGTGGAGTGTCGTGGGCGCGCGCGCCGTGCGACCGCGAGATGAGAAAACGTCGTAGAAGCGCGCGGGTGCCTTTGAGAGGCGAGACGCCGCGGACGGCGTGGGCGGAGCGGCGCTGAGACGCCGAGTGGCTCAGTACGCGCGAAACACCTGCGTGTGCACCGGAGAACGGAACGTGCGCCACCGAGGAGCAGTATTCGTCTGCGTGCTGTGAACTTGGCTGGAGGAGGCACTGCCCGTACGAGGGTTCAAAGGGGCTTTCCGAGGGCAGCACTCCCGCGGTGAAACCGGCTGCCAAGCGCCGACGAGGTCGACCACCCAATGCTCCCACCAAACATCTGCCCCATGCCGGCGTTTGTAAATACCCCGGCGATTCATCAGATTGGCACGCCGTTCATCTCACGGCGAGCCTGCCAGAACGGGTCGGGACGGCGGTGGCGACGGCGGCGGTGGGCAGCGTGCGACGCGCGCCCGAACGGCGCTGCCAACGGACACGGCAGCGCGGTGCCGCCGCCATCACCGCATTCATCAACAGCGCCGGTGGGTGCACCGCCAAAGCTACCCGAGGGCCATTTCGCGCGTTCCTCACCGGGTCTGAAGTCATCTCGCGGCGGTGTCCTCTATCCGGAAGGCGAGTACGACGTGATCGTCATCGGCGCCGGCCACGCCGGCTGCGAAGCAGCGCTGGCTTCCGCCCGCCTCGGCGCGCGCACCCTGCTGCTCACGCTGAATCTGGACCGCATTGCCTGGCAGCCGTGTAACCCTGCGGTGGGCGGTCCGGCCAAGTCCACCCTCGTGCACGAGGTGGATGCGCTGGGCGGGTGGATCGGCAAACTCGCCGACCGTACCTACTTGCAACGCCGCGTGCTGAACCGCAGCAAAGGCCCGTCGGTGTGGGCGCTGCGCGCACAGACCGATAAGCGCGAGTACTCGGTGGAGATGCGGCGGGTGCTGGAGTCGGCGGAGAATCTGGAGATACGCGAGGGCATGGTGTACGACCTGGCGCTCGGGCCGAACGACGAGGTGTGCGGCGTGGAGACGTACTTCGGCGGGGCGTTCAAGGCGCCGGCGGTGGTGCTCACCACCGGCACCTTCCTGGGCGGCACCATTTGGGTGGGCAACAAATCGATGCCCGCGGGGCGCGCCGGCGAACCGTCGTCGTTCGGCCTGACCGAGACGCTGAGCCGACTCGGTTTCGAGACCGGCCGCCTCAAAACCGGCACCCCGGCGCGGGTGGACTCGCGCACCGTCAACTACGCGGTGATGCAGCCGCAACCGTCCGACCCCGACGACCACTGGTTCAGCTACGATCCGCTGGAGTGGAACCCGCGCACCGACACTATGATGTGCCACCTGACGCGCACCACCGAGCAGACGCACAGCATCATCCGGGACAACCTGCACCTGACTCCCAAGTATGGCGGCCACATGCAGTCGACCGGCCCGCGCTACTGTCCCAGCGTGGAGGACAAGGTGGTACGTTTCGCGGAACGCGACTCGCATCCGATCTTCATCGAACCCGAAGGCCGCACCATCCCCGAAGTGTACGTCCAAGGGTTGTCCACTGGCATGCCCGAGTCGGTGCAACTGGCGATGCTGCAGTCGATTCCTGGCCTGGAGCAGTGCCGCATGGTGCGTCCGGCGTACTCGGTGGATTATGACTACATCCCCGGCATCCAGGTGTTTGACACGCTGCACACCAAAAAGGCCGAGGGGCTGTTCATGGCCGGGCAGCTGTTGGGCACCACCGGGTACGAAGAGGCCGCCGCGCAGGGCATTGTGGCCGGCGTCAACGCCGCCCGGTACGCCCGGCAGCGGCGCGAGTCGGAAATGATCCGCTTTGGGCGGGAGACCTCGTTTATTGGCGTGATGATCGACGACTTGTGCACCAAAGAGTTGCGCGAGCCGTACCGCGTGCTGACGTCACGCGCCGAGTTCCGCCTGCTGCTGCGACCGGACAATGCCGATCGGCGGCTGACACCGATCGGGCGACAGCTGGGTCTGATCGACGATCGCCGCTGGCAAGTGTACCAGGAGCGACAGCAGCGCCTGGAACGGGAGATGCAGCGCCTGGAACGCCGGCTGGTGCGCGACACCGATACGGTCGCCGCGGAGATCGCCCAGGGCGGGCACGGCGAGGTGCGCGGCGCGGTGCCGCTGGCCGAGCTGCTCAAGCGCCCGCAGATCACCATGCAGATGCTGCAGCAATGGGGCCTGAGCGACGACGCCGATCCGGCGCTGACGGTGTACGACCGGGAGGCGGTGGAGGTGCTGGTCAAGTACGCCGGTTACTTGGTGCGGCAGGAGGAGGACGTGCAACGCATGAAAGTCCAGTACGATAGCGAGATACCGCGCGACCTGGATTACACCGAGATTCAGCAACTGAGCAAAGAGGGCGCGGAGCAGCTGATGAGGGTGCGCCCGACCACCGTGGGACAGGCGTCGCGCATCGGGGGCGTGAAGCCGACCGATGTGTGGACGCTGCTCATTTGGTTAAACAAGCGCACGCGAGAGACTGCCGGAGAGAAAGAGCCGGTCACCGGCGGCAGCTACGAGCGCGTGCAATCGTGGGGGTAGTGAGGGAGAAGGAGGAAGCGGCGGTGGTGAGAGCGCTGGAGTAAAGCAGGGATCGGCTGTGCATGCGTCGGCTCGATGGTGCTGTTTATGCCTTGCCCTCTTCCACTCGGAACGGGTCCACTCCAGGCGGTGCTGCAAATAGGTCGGCCACGTCGTCGGTCGCGGTATCGTCATCGTCGTCGCTGGGCACATAGGTGGGGAAGGGCGGCGGATGCGGCAGCTTGTCCCACCACTTGGCGCCGCTCCTCTTCACCGCATCGCGCACCATGACCCAGTTGCCGGCGTGACCGGGCACGTGTCCGCTCACGTAGAGCAGGTTGCGCCGCAGGTCGATTCGTTGCAGCAGCAGATTCTGCACGGTGACCCGCTTGCAACCCATATGGCCGGCCATCTTCTTACCCTTGAACACGCGGCCCGGGTCTTGTCGCTGGCCGGTAGCGCCGTGCGACCGATGCGCCAGCGACACGCCATGCGATGCCGGCTGCCCGTGAAATCCGTGGCGCTTCATCGGGCCCTGGAAGCCCTTGCCGATGCTGGTGCCGGTCACGTCCACGTACTGGCCGGGTGCGAAGTGGCGCGCGGTGATGGGCGTGCCCAGCGCCACCTCCGCCGCCGACGCCGGCGCCACCCGGAACTCCACCAGCTTCTCCTTCACGTCGGTGCCGGCGTACGCGCAGTGAAAGCGGTGTGTGCGTTTGGCCTGGTACGGCCGTATGAACCCGGCGCCGATCTGCACCGCCATGTCGGAGAGGCCCTTGACCGGCGACGCGTTCGCCGGCAGCTGCTTCACCTGGAGAACGTGGTTGTTATCCACAGCCAACACGGTGACACAATTGTACTGCCCGTACGCATTCCAAAACGGCAGCATGCCCACTTTGCGCGCCAGCACCCCGAAGCGGCGGATGCGTTCCGGCCGCGGCGGTCGCCAGTCGGGATCGTAGTCCTCGGGGAGCGGCTCGCCGTCCGGCAGCGCGGTGAGGCCAGAGCGGATTAATTTGATGGATAGAAAGCGCGCCCCCACCGGTAATGGGGGCGAGAGATGTCGCGCCACCGCTCGGAGTAGATTGGCGTGCATCGGGGCCTGCGCGCGAGGGATAGAGAGAGAGAACGCGCGCGAGGACGGCGCCCCGAATCGGAATAGAGTCCGCGACGTGGAACGGATGCACGGACGAGACGGCGAACGGAGGCTCAGAGGAGAGAAAAGCGAGTATGCTGCCGAGTGGCATGAACGTGTTATTGCCGCGTCTCCGGGAAAGTATTCCGGTGTGGTGGTGGTGGTGGTTAGGGAGGGCAGTGATCACCCATCCCGCCTCCGATCGCTCGCCTTCCCTCCCTCATCGGTCATCGAGGGGATGCTTTGTCGGTCGCTCCCATCTCGCTCGAGGCACTCCGACTCGTATTCGACACTATTGAATGCTCTGCAACGTCTGCGCTCCTCTCCCGAACCTCATGCTCCCGGTCACTGTGCATGCGCGCCCGCATCCACTGCATACTGCGCGAGTCGTGTGCCGCATGCACCCATTCGCGCCAGCGACGAGCAGCGCGGGCCACCCGTCCGTCGGCCGCGGCTGCAATGGAGTCGGCGGCGGACATTTCCTCCCGGGAAGTATCGCTCTGCAAATTCAACTGTTCTCCTATGGAGCGCGCCCAACGGCCCGGCCACCCGGCGTGTAGCTGTCGTGACAAGCGCTGCGGCCCGCTATGCTCCTGTCGTAATAACGCACCCAGTTGCTCGATATCGCTGGCACCCATGTACCGCAGAAATGCATACCACGTCACCGCACCCACCGTCCCGCATAACAGCGTGCCTAGCAGCAGTGCCTGCGTCGCCGAACGCACGGCAAACGCGTACGCCGCCGGCGTCGGTCGATCTGCATGACGCGCACGCCTCCTAGGTGCTGCGGAGTCGGCAGCGGTACCCGAGTGCGCGGGCGTTGTCTCCCGGTCCGATACCCGAGAGGCGCTGGTCAGCGTCAGGGCGGTCAGCCCGCCGCCCACCAAGGTCGACGCCACGAACACCCCCGCCGCCACTCCAGCCGCACCGCGTTTGCTCAACCACGGCTCCGTGAGCGGTTCATGGCCATCTTCTTCCGGTTCCAACGGTTCCATTTTTCCGCCCCACACTCACACCTCTTTTCCGTCGAGCGCTCGCGGGCCGCACACCATCGAAGGCGCCCGACGATGTTTCGATCATCGGCGCGGGCGTCCGAGCAGCTGCGCAACAACAGCGTCGCGCTGCCGGGGTGTGTCGAGTCATTCACTGCCCACCCGGTGCGAAGAGGGAGAGAGATCAGTCAAGGCGTAGACACAGAACACCGATCGGTTGGGAACATCTCCCCTTTTGGGACGCGGGTTCAGTCGATCACTGCTCACAAAAGTGCGTGTTGATCGGGTTGCATGACCGGCGGGGGCAGCGGCGATCGCGCTGGGAACGGCGACAGTGCCAAGATGTCCTCGGGTTCCGCCACTGCGACAGACGCCATGAGCAATCCCTCCTCCTCCGCTCATAATACCCCTACTCCCGCCACCAGCAGTAGCAGCACTCCCACCTCAGTGCCATACGCTTCTTCCAGCTGGTGGTGGCGGGCGATCGAGCGCACCGAGCTGCCCAACCCGGGCGCCTACGAGGAGATCAGCCAAGAGGCGAGCACCATCTTGCGCCCGAATTTATTTGACGGGGTGCGGTTCGATATGAACGTGCCGGTGACGGGCGCCGTGTCCACCGGGCACTCGTTGGAGATGGGTTCGGTGCAATCGCCGCCGGGCTACGCGTTGGCGCTGAACTACATGAGCAGCACGCTGGTGGCAGTGTCGCGATGGGATATGAGCGGACGGGTGAACGGGCGGCTGTTCTACACGCACACGCCCAATATCATCTCCAAATTGTTGTTGAGCCGGCAGCCGGCGGAGGATCCGGCAGCGGCCGCAGCGGCAGCGGCAGCCGCGGCCATGTTGAGCGGCGGTGGCGCTGGCGCCGGCAGCACTGCCAATGCCGGCGCCAACGCCGCCCCCGCCAGCAGCAGCACCACCCTGATGTACGATTTAGACTACCGTGGCAGCGACTATTCGGCCAACCTGAAACTGGGCACCGGCGGTATCGTGGCGGTCTCATACATGCAGAGCATCATCCCGTCCTTGTCCATGGGCGGCGAGGGCTTTTTCCAGCTGCGCAACAAGTTTAGCGCTCTGACGGGGGCGGCGCGCGTGGTCACCACCGACGGCATCCTGACGGCCACCGTGGCCAGTTTCGGCCCGGTCATCGGGTCGTACGTGCATCGAGTGAATCCGCGGGTGTCGCTCGCCGCCGAGCTGTTCTGGGACGCGCGCAGTCGCGAGTCGTATGTCACCGCCGGCTACAAGTTCGACCTGCGAGCAGCCACGGTCACCGGACAGTTGTCGTCGCTAGGCAAAGTGGCGGCGGTGCTGGAGGAGAAGCTGAGTCCGGGGGTGAGCTTTTTGCTGTCGGGGGAGATCGATCACCGACAACAGCAGTATCGCTTCGGGTTCGGACTGCAGATCGGTTCGTGAGGACAAGGACGGGGAGGATCGCGACGCAGATAGAGGAGGGTATGTGGAGGTGGTCGTCGCATCACGACGACGTCGCGGCGCCCGCATCGCTGCCGCCCGCCCCCTGCAGTCCATCATCGTCTGGTCGCGTTGTGTGCAGGCGCGCAAAGTATGTGTCCAGAAACCGTTCCCGCATTTGCAGCGTCTGTTCGTAAAGCGCCACATCCAACCCGTCCACACTGCGCATCAGCGTCGCCTCCACCACCAGCTTGTACTCCGCCGCCTCCCCCGCATATCCCGCGAACGCCTCGGTGAAGACGTAATCCGGCAGCGGCGGTCGTCCGCCTCGCTCTCCATTTGCGGCGCTCGGCCTCGCTGTCTCCGCCGGGCACACCGATCGCACGCGGCCGGTCACCTCCACCATACCACCTATGCGCCCGGGCACCACGGCAGCCGTCCACACCGCTAGTCGCTGGCGGTGGTACTCCAAAACCGCCAGCTGAGCGTCGCCGTCGCGCCGCACCAGCCGACCGACCACCCGAACCAGTCGCTGGCGCTCGGCGAGTGCGCGTGCCTCCCGTCGCAGCCGCGCCAAGCCCAGCACGCAAGCCGGCTCGAGGGCATCACCGCGGCAGTTCATACCTTGTCGAGAGCAGTTCCGTCAGTGTAAGGTTTGGGAGGGAGACAGTGTCCACCATAGCGGTGTCTGTCAACGGGTGCGCGCCGCGTCCAGCGCAACCGGCGCTTTCGAATCCCGCATCGGCCTCGCGCCAAATCGCGTGCAGCGGTCGCAGCGACGGCCGGCAGGTTGCGCCGTACCTCCCGCAGGCGGCTATCGGTAGAGAGAGAGAGACGCAGCATGGTTCCGGGTGGTGGACACAGGTTTTATGCACACACACACACCCACTCACTGCATGACTCCCCAGTCGTGGCACTATGCCGCCGTGGTGGTTGGTCCAACCCGATCCCCATTCACGCCCTCGGTGATGCGCCCACTCGGTCGTGGCGCAGACCGCTTCGTTTTCCCTCCCCGTCGCCGCGGCCCGTGCCCACTCCGGCCTTTTGGTAGATGGACTCGACATAGGCAGTCGCGTGCCGGTGCGCCTGTCGCCGCAACGCCTGTTCGCGACGCTGCATTTCGTCGTGGCAGGCGCGGAACATCTGCATAAACTGCCCGAGGATGGCGAACACCGCCTCCGGTCCGGCAGCTGCCTCGTCGCTCGGGTCGCTCCCGCCCAGATAGGTGGCAGTGCGTTCCAGTTGTCGGTTCATTTTCGACTCGCGCTGCTCCAGCCGCTGCATCGACGGCTCGGTGCGCTGTACAAACTGCGCCACCCGCTCCGAGCGCACACGCTCCTGCTCGCGCCGAATGACCTGCACCGCGCGACGCAGCGCCCGCACCTCCGCGCTCAACTGTGCCAGGTCGATGCGCGCGACTTGCGGCACCGCCGGGAGGTCGTCTGCAAAGGAGAGCGCCTCGGGCATGCGTCGTGCCACGAACTTCACCAGATAGTGCAGCAGGGTGGTGCGGCGGTCGGTGGTGGCGCGCGTCTCCTGTAACTTGAGCACGCTGGCGATGCGGAATCCGTGCGCATTGCCCCGATGCGTGCCCTGGTTGAGGTAATTGCCGATGGCGAGCACCGCGCTCAGTACGGAAGCGAGACGGTCGCTGTCGAAGATCTGCCGACACGCGGTCAGCACGCTGTCGACTTGTTGTTCGGCCTCGTGGGCGAGGGCGTCGAACTGGCGCAACGCCAGAGCCGCGTCCAGTTTCGCCCGCAGTCGGGATTGCAACGCGGTGGGCGCGGTAACATCGGCTTCGAGGCGACCCAATCGACCGGCCAGCGCACACACCAGCCGCTCCGCTCTGGAGAGCGTCTCCAGCGTCGGCCGTTCGACGTCCGCCCGCTCTGGCACCTCCAATGCCGGCCGCTCCATCTCCAGCACCAGCCGCCACGCCGTCTGCAACTCCTCCTCATTCGGCTGATTCATGTGCATTGCCAGCAGGTTCTCGGTGCTGAGCAGCGGCGGCTCCTCGCAGTCGATGCGCACCAGCGCATCGGCGATGTCGGCGGCGTCGGCGGGGAACTTGCTCAGCATAATCTCCAGATTGGTGGCGCGCTTGCTCTCCAGAAACCACAGACGCGGACCGCGCCGCCGACGTTCCTGAACGGGCACCTGTCCGTCCACGCCCTCCGCCGACAGGTCGCCCGTCGCGCCGCTGCCTTTGGTGGCGCCAACACGTTTGGTGGTGAACATCTCCTCGATCTCCGCCGACGACATCTCCAGCTCGGAGTCCAGGTGCGTGTGCAGCCGCTTCGAGAAGATGGTCTCGTGCACGGTGCTCTCCGGGATCGGACTCCAGTGCAGCTGCTTCACGTTGCGTCGCGGCTTGCGCGAGAAGCGCGACGCTCCCAGTATCGTGCCACCGCCCGGTGGAGGCGGTGGCGGTGGCGGAGGTGGTGGCGCCCCCGGCACGGCCGCGGCATCGCCGGGCATTGGCGGCGGCGGCGGCGGTGGCGGTGGCGGCATGGCACCCTTCTCCGTGACGGCCGCCGCGGCGTCCCCCATCGACAGCTGCTCGTCGGTTGCGGCGACGGCCGGCGTCCCTCGCGACCGCGGTGTCAGCTGCACCACCGGTACGACACTCAGCTCGTCCGCCGCCTCGATGCTGTTTGGGTCGGCCATCGCCGACTGCGCCAACAGCTCGCGCCGCCGCCGTACCGTCTCCCGTGCCAGCTCCAGCAGCGCATGCCGTTGCGTGGCCGACAGCGATTTGCCCTTCTTGCCAAGCAAGTAGGCGGCGATGGCTTCTTCGTCCAGGTCCAGCGCGCCGTCTTCGGCGTCGCCGGCGCGCCCTTCCCCGAACACCGCCGCCTCGCGCATGCGCAAGCGACGCAAGCGCCGGCGGGCGCTCATGCGCATGGCATCATACGATGACGACGATGATGAGGTGCACGAGTCGGTCTCGTTGGCCGAGTGCATCTCCGCCGAGGACGACGAAGAGGTCGGCTCCTCGCCCGGACCGATGCGACCCAGCCCGTCCAGGCCGTCCTCATCCAGGCGCAGGTGCAGTGCGCGCAACACATCGCGCATCTCCTCCGCGTCCAGCTCGTCCATCTCCGCACCGGCGTTGAGTAGCATGCGCAGCGAGCGGGCGTGCTCGCCCGCCGGACCCAGATTGCGACGCGCCTGCTCGTCGCGCAGCTCGCTGAGAAAAGAGCGCCCGATGGGGAGTGTCGAAGCTGCCGTCCGGTGCGATGCAGAGCCCTTGGCCGATCGCCGCGGATCTTGCAGCGGTGCCCGCGCAAACGCATGCTCCAACGCCACCAGCTCCGCCTCCGCCACCCGCTGCGCCTGTTGCAAGTCGGCGATCGGCACGCCCTCCTCGGCCAACGCATCCGAGGTGATCTCCTCCAGATACAGGTCCACCGCGAAATCCGGAGTGACCCGCAGCTGCATGCGCTCGTAGCCGTTGCACACGTCCATCTCCTCGCGCCGCAGACGACACACTGGCGCGTGTAACGTACAGGTGTGACGCACGATGCCCAGCAGCGCCAGACAGCCGCCCATCTCCAGCGTGAGCGACACATCGCCCACCACCACCGTGTGCAGCCGGTAGCTCATGATACCGTCGCCCGGCTCGCACTCGTTCTCAAACGCCTCTTCCAGCAGCACCTCGTCGCCGTCGCCGACCTGGTTGCGCACCCGCAGCGTCAAATGCACCGGTTTGTCGCCCAGGAACGCCTCCCCGTTCACGATCGCCCGTCGCAGTAGCAGCGGCGCGCGATTCAGGCGCTTGCCCGGTGACAGCAGCAGCTGGCTGGCAGCTGGCAAGGTGGCGTTGCGCAGCAGCATACCGAACAGGCGCGCATATTCACAGGCGGCTGCGGTGGTCACGTCGCGGCGGCGCACGTAGCCGCGGCCGTGCCAACCGCGGCCACGTTGCGAGCGGCTCTTGGCGAAGCGCCGCGCCACATACTCCACCGCATCCAGTCCGTCGGAGAACTTGCCCAGATATTGAAGGTAACAGGCCACGAAGAGCGCCGCCACGGTGCAAGCCTTGCTCAGCGCCCCGCCGTACACCTTGCCCACGCCCGACAGGACGCACACACACGAACACTCCGACGAGACGTACCCGCCGCGGACCCACTTGAACACCAGCTCGCACAACTCCACCGTCTGATCCAGCCCGGGCACCAACAGATTCCGATACGGCGCCAGCGGAATAATGGTGGTGGCCGACGTCTTGCTCCCCAGCCGGCTCAGACTGCTGCTCAGCGCGCTCGCCTGATGCGCGAATATGGCCGACGGCGTCGCGTCCAGGTACAGCCAGTTCACCCGGCCCTTTTCGCTCTGCCGCTCCAACTTGGCCGTCAACTTTTCCACCAACTGGAAAAACGCCTCCGGGTCGGCCGGGTCCATGGCGCCAGCGTACACTCGCGTGCGGGTGACGTCGATGGCGAACGGGGCGGCCACCGAGCCATCGCGCGCGTGCCCGCCCCGTCGGCTCGCGCCCGCCGAACCCAGGCCGACCCGACTCAGAATCGAGTCAGCCAAACTCTGGGACATGGCTGTCGCCAACGCTTTCTGTTGCCATGAGGAGCGTGGCATGCCACGCCCGGCCACTGCGAGAGCGTGTTTTGTGCGTACAACCCAGTGGGGGGCAAAACGGAAACCGAAACGCTGCGCTCTCAACGGGACAGCGCACTCGCGGAGAGGTGCCGAGGGGGGCAGGGAGTACATAACGCGTCGGCGGTGAACACTTTATTGAACAAGACGAATGCACTCACCCATATCCCTCCCGAACCGTCACGTCCATTCGTTGGTCGGGCGCCACTCCACGGCACCGTCTTGACACAGCTGGCAAGCGCTCCGATACATCAGCAGCTCGGGGTCGTCGGGCGCTGCACAGTGCACTCGCGGTGCCGCCAGAGGAGGGGATGAGGCGGTGGCATCGAAGCCGTCGTGGTGAGCTGCGATCGATGTCTGCCCGGCGGTCACGTGTTGTTGGTAGAGCGCCAGCACTTCGGTCTGAAGGCGCCGAGTGAATCCGGGTAGATACGCGGGCACCGAGCCGCACACGATAATGTTGGCGGCCAGCGCCGCCCGCAGCGAGATGTCCGAGTCGACGTAGATGCTCGCAAACACGTGCGACGCGATACCGCTCAGGTCTGACACCTGCAGGGTGGGCAGGGCGTGCTCGGGATGGAACAGGACCTCGGGCGCCTCGTACCGCTCTGCGGAGATGCAGACGGTGGTGTGGGCCGGGCATCCTCGACGAGACGTCGCTCGATGCGGTTCGTGTCGTGGCAGCTCGGCGCATACACACAGGGCGGTGGTATCGTTGGCCAAGCGCTGGTCTAGCACCCAGTCCGCGCTCACATAGCATGCGCGCCGTTTCCACGCCTCGATCGATGGCCATGCGCTGGCGCTCAACAGATCCATCCCATACTTGTGTGCAATGGCGTGCTGCAGTGCCCGCGTCACCAGCTCGCCACCGAGGGGCACTTGTCGTTGCGAAAAGTGCAGCGGCGCCAGTTCGTACACAGGCACGATGCGGGTGACGTGCTCGCTCACCTGCACCACCACCCCGGTGTGCAGACCACAGGCGTACAGCACCGATTTCGGACCCGACTCGATACATCCGTAACGAATAGTGGGAAATTCGTGACAGCACTGCGCCAACAAGTGTTTCAAGGCGCGGTCGGCTGCCGGCCACGACGCCACCAACAACAGCCGGCGAAAGTCGCTGGGCGCGCCGACCGTTCCCGACCTCAACCGTCGCAAGCACTCTAACGGGTCGGATGCCACCGCCGCCGGTTTCATTCCGTGCGCACTCCCTGCTCGACACCATCCCTCATCCTTGTCCACCTCCAACACAACATCCATAAACACGAAGCAGTCGTCCCAGAGGAGGGGAAAACCGACGACACCGAGCACCGCCGCACACCGGACGCGGGGACGGCGACGTGCCGCTTCGCCGTTCCGCGGTGCGGTGCGTTCACCCGAGGGGGTGTGGGGAGCGTCAGAAACTCAGGTGCCACTGCCCATGGAGGTCGATAAAGCACCTGGCGCCGAAGCCCATCGTGATTCCGACACCCCCACTTCTCCTCCTTGTCGGCCTCACTTTCAGCGGGCGTCCGCCGCAGCGCTCCGGGCGGCCGACGGCCTGCGGACGGGTTCGGTGGAGCAGCGGCGAGTGCCCGTGCCACCGCACCGTTACACCCCGCTGAAACAGCACTGGCTACGAATATACGAACCGATCGTCAAAGAGTTGCACTTGCAGGTGCGCATGAATCTGCGACAGCGGGCGGTGGAGTTGCGCACCTGCCGATCCACGGACGACGCCGCGGCGCTGCAACGCGGTGCCGAGTTTGTGCGGGCGTTCATGTTGGGCTTTGATGTGGACGACGCGCTGGCGCTCATCCGCCTGGACGACATTTTGATAGAGAGTTTTGAAGTGGGCGACGTGAAGCGACTGCACGGCGACCATCTGTCGCGAGCCATCGGGCGCGTCGCCGGGGCACAGGGACGCATGAAGTTCGCCATCGAGAACGCCTGCAAAGTGCGCGTGGTGTTGGCAGACGCCAAGATTCACCTCATGGGATCGTACCGCAACATCCGACTGGCGCGCGACGCGATCTGTGCCTTGATCCTGGGCGCGCCGCCCGGTAAGACCTACGAGAAGCTGCGACGAATCAGCGCCCGACTGAACGAGCGCTTCTAAAGTATGGGAGAGCAGGTTTGCGTAGGGGAATCACACCATGTAAAAGAGGGGTGCTCAGTGTACCCGCTTTGCGTGTACACCACTTCTCGCTGCATTCCGTCGGGCCCGGCTGTCGTCGCCCGTGCGGTCGCTCGACCAGCGCCGCCGCCTCGTTTCCGTTCTCCGGTGCGCCCTGGAGAGACCTCTCTGTCTCTCTGGAGTCCACCAGAGGTGCACTCGGTGGCAGCGAGTGGGTGCGTGCAGTTGGTGGAGGCGCTGGTGAACGGTGCTCACCGAGTACGGGGTCTCCTTGGCGCCACCGACTGTCCTACGGTTGATCTTGCGCCCCTCGGCCGCACCTTGAGGTGCGCGACCGTTCGTGCTGCAAGCGACCGCAGGGGTTCGACGCCGCCGCCTATGCCATCCGAGCGCACGCCGCTCATGAAGAGGCCACCGTCCGCGGAGCGTGGCGCAACCAGCTGGGCGCTGCCGTCGGAGCGGCGGCGGAGGCAGCGCTGGGAGCGGAATCGACGGGCGCGCCGCAAGCTACTCACGTCGTCGGTGCTGTGTTTCGCGTTCATGTCGGCCGAGCTGGTGGGCGGGTACGTGGCGGGCTCGTTGGCCATCATGACGGACGCGTGCCACCTGCTATCCGACTTGGCGGGGTTCATTATTTCGTTGGTGGCGCTGCAGAAGAGCCAGAAACCGGCGACGCGTTCGTTCAGCTACGGGTACGGACGAGCGGAGGTGCTGGGCGCCTTCACCAGCATCCTGTTGATCTGGTCGTTGACCGCCGTGTTGGTGGTGGAGGCGGTGCGGCGGCTGGTACATCCGGAGCGGGTGAACGGGCGGTTGATGTTGGCGGTGGCGGTACTGGGCATCGTGGTGAACGTGGTGATGGGCGTGGTGCTGGGACACGCCCACGATCATCAACATCACCAGGACGGACACGAGCACCCCGACGAGGAGGAGGAGGAGGAGGAGCGCGAGGCGCACTCGCCGTTGCACGGGGACCCGGAGGCACCGCCGAGACCGCCTGCCGCGAACAACCACAACGACTCGGTCGCCGCGACCGCTCGCCATCGACATACCGGCGGCGAGAATATCAACGTGCGCGCCGCCTACCTGCACGTGCTGGGCGACTTGATCCAGAGCGTTGGGGTGGCGCTGGCGGCACTGCTCATCTGGTGGCGACCGGCGTATGCGCGCGCCGACCCCATCTGCACGCTGTTCTTCTCGGCGATCGTGCTGTTCACCACGTTGCGACTGATCGGCGAGACGGTGAACGTGCTCATGGAGGGCACGCCCCGCAACATCGACATCGCCGAGGTGTGCGCGGCGCTTATCGCGTTGGACGGCGTGATGCAAGTGCAGGATTTGCACGTGTGGAGCCTATCGGTGGGTCGGGCAGCGCTCAGTGCCCAACTGCGCTGCGATGCGAGCGTGAGCGACCCGCACAAGATCACCATGGCCGCCGAGCAGCTCTGTCGCAGCCGGTTCGGTATCGATCACACCACCATTCAGGTCAACTGCGTCGATCCGCGCTGCTGCCCGCCGCTGGAGGGTTCCGAGTGCGCCGCGCCGGTGGAGGGCAGCGGAGCCGGAGCGTGAACGCACAGTTCGGGCGACGTGCGGAACGACTTTGGTGCCGTGTTATTGAAAGTCGGGCGGTCTGTGGCGCGCGAACCCCGACCGACATCCTCAGGGTTGTTACCGCGCCGCCGACGAGGGCACCTCGCGGCGCGTATCCGGCACGAGAGCGCCCGGCCAAACGGTGTCCAGGAGGTGGGTGGCAGCCGCGCGCGCCGTGAGGCGACCGTGCTGCAACTCGTCCTGTAGTTGGGTACATAGCGGGACGAGTCGGGCGTCGGTGCGCAGCCGATGCACCACCTCGTCGGCTACTTCGGTCCACCACCACCGCAGTCGTTGTTGGAAGCGGCGTTCTTGCAAGTGCACCCCGGCGTGTCGTCGAAAATTCATTAGCACCGCCCATATCTCGGCCGCGCTCATCGGGCGTTCCAGTCGGGCACCGACTTCATGTACGCGCTGCAGTGCGGCCGGCTCGGGCGCCTCCAACACCGAGCGATGGCGCGCCGGCTCGGCGGTGTAAAAGGATCGCATGGACGCGTTCACTCCATCGGTGGCGTCGTCGGTAGCATTCGCCGGCGGCAACTCCAAACTGCTGGTCAGCAGCACCGGCACCGACCACGGCGTCGGAGCGTCACCGCTGCGGCTGCCGTTCGCGTTCAAGCGCATCGATAAACTATCGCGCAGTTCCGTCGCCGCCCGACGCGCATCCGCCAGCCGGTGGCCGTCGGCCTTGTTCACCACCACTACATCTGCATATTCCAGAATGCCCTTTTTGCTGCCCTGCAAGGCATCACCACCGCCGGGCGCATACAGCAGCAGCACGGCGTCCACGACGCTGGCCACGGCGGCCTCGCTTTGCCCGACGCCCACTGTCTCCACCAGCACCACGCCGTAGCCGGCGGCCTCGCACAACCAGATGGCCTCGTCGGTGCGCCGAGCAATGCCGCCGAGTATCCCGCGCGACGGCGTCTGCCGAATGTAGGCGTTGGACTGTTGGGTCAGCCGCACCATGCGCGTCATATCGCCCAGGATGCTGCCGCCGGTCACCGGAGAGGACGGATCCACTGTCAACACCGCCACGCGCCGCGACGGAAGTGGCCAGGCAGTGTCTGGCGTGTCGCGCGCCAAGAACAGCCCCAACATTTCGATGAACGCCGATTTGCCGGCGCCCGGTGCGCCAGTCACTCCCAGGCGAAAGGAGGGCGTCATCGGCGTGCGACCGCGCGCCTCGGCGACGCACCGCAACAGGGCCGTCGCCGCCTGCCGATCCGCCGCCCGAGTGGATTCCGTAAGGGTGATGGCGCGTGACAGACAACGGCAGTCGCCAGATACCAACCCACAGGCCATGGCCTCTATCGACGCCGGCAGAGTGCTGGCACATCGTCTCCAGGCCGTCTGCCGGGGAGCGATACAACCTCGCCAAAAGGCCGTGGCCATACCCGAGAGGAAAACTATCCAGAAAGGCGAGAAAGTCCGTGTGGCTAGTATGCACTGGCGGTCATCATTCCGAAGTTACATCGAAGTTTGATAGTGCTGCGACGCTCTCATAATCGAGGTCGTCGTCCACGACGGGGTTGCCTGTCGTCAAGCACGCCAGACGTTCTGGCGCGGTCCGTGGGAAAACGCGGTGAACGGTGCGCGCTCGCTGTGCGCGATAGACGCGCCCTGCCGTGCGAACTCGTTCAGGACGGAGCAGGAGGCGGTCGATCTCGGTGCCATCCGCTTGCGATTCACCCTATGGAATCGGGTGTGGCGCTTTTCGTGCCGAGCGCTGGTGCGAACACGCGCTTCAGCTGTCGGGGCTCGCGACCGCCCCGCGCGGTGAATGCGGTGACGGGTGTGCGGAGCAGGGCGCTCGGGCGGCGCGCGTGTGTGAGTGGAGGCGGGTGCGGCGGTTCGGTGCATCCAATTTCGCGGCGCTTGATGGACGCCTGGAGACGGGGCGGCACTGCAAGTGGTGGTGAGAGCGCCTTACGGAATCCGTCTCGACAGTGGCGGTGCGTTTTCCTGCCGCCCGAGGGAGTGCCGGACGACGACGAAGAGGAAGAGGACGAGTCGAAAAGGCGGAAAGGCCAGCGCGACGTGCCTTCGCGCGACGCACCGCCTGATGGTGACGACTGCGACGTCAGCGAGCGATACGATACGTGGAAGGCGCGGGCACGGCGCACGTCGGTGCGGGTGATGCAGGGCGACGACGAGGTGTTCCTGACCGCCAACGATCTGAACGATCGGCTGCGGCCGGACAATCTGGAGCGACTGCGGCATACGCTGCATCCGGAGGAGGCGTTTGGCAACGTGTTCCGTTTCGATGGCGTGGTCAGCGCCGATGCGCATTTGCTGGAACTGGAGTCGTGGCAGGAGGTGGCGCGCGAGTACGGCTTTCGCGAGCCGGACCGCGCGCTGCTGCCGCGCATCTACGACTCGTTGCCGGAGCGCATTGTGGAGCGCATCCTTCAATGGACCGACGACTGGGGCGAGATCAAACGCATCGCCTACCGACAGAACGAGATCTACCGGGAGCGGTTCGCCAACCATGCGCATCGGCCGCGCGAAGGCATTGCACAGTGGCTGGAAGCACTACGCCGGCACTCCATGCCATGCTGCGTATACTCGCGCATGGGCCGCGAGCACGTGCGCCGGGCGCTGAAGGATCTGGGACTCGACGAGTATTTCACCGAGACGGTGTCCGCCGAGGACGGCGTCGAGACCTCGCAACAGTGGTTTCTGACGGCGGCGCTGAAGATCCGGCGGCCGCCGCAAAAGTGCGTAGCGTACGAGGATAGCCCGACGGGAGTGATTGTGGCGCACGATGCGCTGATGCGTTGCGTGGCACTGGTGGGCCTCTATCCCGCCTACGAGTTGCACGTGGCCGACGCCACCGTGCTCGGCCTGGACGAACTCACCGTACTGAACGTGCGCCGACTGTTTGCCGATCGGAACGAGGACGAAGTGCCCACCGCGTTTCTCTAGACCGTCTCGCACGGCGTGCCTGCCAAGTAGACTTGTAGCTTGTAATTTCACCGGACCATACCGACGACGCTCGTTGTGATTGATGGCGTTCTCAGCATCCCGTCTCTATCGTGATCGCTCTCCACTCGCTCATACGTCCTTGTGTAAGTCGCCTTTCTGTGCTCTCCGTCTCCAGGCTGGTGCCTCGCCCGAACGAGCTCGCGTCCAACGCCACGCGCGACCGATTTCGTGCCATCCGGACACGCGCGGCGGACGTTGCCGGTTGCGCGAATCGGCACACGCTGCCGTGCCCGCGGCTTCAAGTGAATCGACGCTCTGAAGCGCAGCGGTCGGCTGCACGGGGTGAGGCAACCCATCCGGAGCGCACAACTGCATACCAGAGTGTAGAGCATGGTCTACTGGGAAATGGAACGGTCGAGCGAGGTAGCGTTTGCGGCGCCCGCTCGCGCGAGCCGACCGAGCAGCCGGTGGACGCCGAGCGCGGCACTGCACGCCCCGGGCGTTTGCTCGCGTCGCCAACTACTGCCGACGGTGAGGGGACGGAAATTTCGTCTCTCGCGCACCGGCCAACGGCACGTGCGGACGTTCGGGTGGTTTATGGACGCCAACGATCCCGCAAAGGAACCGAGCTCGGTGAAACCGGAGGTGTCGCCGGCGCCCTCCCCGACGCCCACGCCCGATGGCGCCCCCCAGTCGTCGCCGCCACCACCAGTGGGGACGCGTGGCAAGCGGCGCACCTATTTGGGTCTGATATGGGACCGCACCGTGGACACCTTCGAGGATGCGATGTTGCACATGCGCCGCCAACTCTTCTGGCAGGGGCAGGCGTTGCAGCGGGCGGGCAAACCGAAACCGCGGCTGGTGGTGTTGGGCACCGGCTGGGTGGGTCACGCGCTGGTCAAGATCATCGACGTGGACAAGTACGACGTGTTCGTCATCGCGCCGCGCAACTACTTTCTGTTTCAGCCGATGCTGCCGTCGGCGGCGCTGGGCATCGTCGAGTTTCGCTCCTGCTGTGAGCCGATCTTGCGCGCCAATCCGTTCGTGAACTACTACGAGGCCGAGGCGATGAGCATCGATGCGGAGCGCAAGGTGGTCAAGTGCCGCGCTCGCGTGCGTCGCCGCGGCGCGCTGTCCATCGGCGCGGAGGAGCGCTCCAGCGTGATCAAGTCGGTCACCGAGAACGGCCCGCTCGCGCAACAACCGCATTACGGGCCGGTGGATTCGGCCGAGGAGACCATTGGCTACCGCTACTTTGATGTGCCATACACCTACTGTGTCGTGGGCGTCGGGTCAGCGGTGAACACCTTCAATACGCCGGGAGTGCGCGAAAACTGCTTCTTCCTGAAGGAGATTCAGGACGCTCGCAAGCTGCGCTCGGAGGTGGTGCGCATTTTCGAGGAGGCCAACCTGCCGGAGACCACGGACGAAGAGCGCCGCCGCCTGCTGCACTTTGTGGTGGTGGGCGGCGGCCCGACCGGGGTGGAGTTTGCCGGCGAGCTGCACGACTTTCTGGTGGAGGATGCAGTCAAGTACTACAAGCGCCTGTTGCAGTTCGTGCGGGTGACGCTGATCCAATCGGCGCCGGCGATCCTGACGCAATTCGACAAGTCGCTGCAGGACCGGGCGATGCAGAATATGCGCGCCGCCGAGATCGAAGTGCGCACTGGCTCGCGGGTGACCCAAGTGACCGAGAAGGAGATCCACCTGAAAGACGGCACCGTGATAGAGTACGGAGTGTGCGTGTGGGCTGCGGGTGTGGGTGCGCAAAAGTTCATCGGCGACCTCATCCAATCGAATCCGACGCAACGCGCTTTCAGCAAGCGGCAGCTGGTGGTGGACGATTGGCTGCGGGTGATCGGGATGGAGGGCGTGTTTGCTGCCGGCGACTGCGCTACCAACCTGTACGAGCCGCTGCCGGCCACGGCGCAAGTGGCCGGCCAACAGGGTGCGTATGTGGCGCGCCTGTTGAACCGCGAGTACTGCCTCGAGTGCGATATCCCGGAGCGCACCGAGTTCACCCGCACCTGGATCGACCGCGCACAATTCGCCAAACCGTTCCAGTTTCTATCGCTGGGCCTACTGGCGTACATTGGCCGCGAGCGCGCCATGGCCCAGCTGGATGTGGGCGACACGTCGGTCAAGTTGAGCGGCACGCTCACCTACCTCATATGGCGTTCGGTGTATGCGGTGAAGCAGGTGAGCATGCGCAACCGGATTCTGATAACGTTCGACTGGATCAAGGCGGCGCTGTTCGGGCGCGACATCAGCCAGTTTTGAGCGGCAGCGCCAGGAGAGGCGTCGGGCGGAGGTGTTAGGATCGGGCAGCGGGCGCGCGCGCGGGGGTAGGGCAGTGCGGTATGGGCCGCGCATCGACGGCGTAAATGTATAGTGGGTAGCACCCGGGAGCAATATGGGGCAGGGCGGACGTGTTGTCGTCTGAAAGGCGGCTCGTCCCGCGAGGAGAGGAAGCGTGACGGAGGCAGTCGCCGCGGAACTCGTTCTTTGCTCCGACGCAGTGACTGCGGTGTTGCGAGGACGACCGACGCTCCGGTCGCCACACGATAGTTCTCGCTGCTTCGCCCATTCGTCGATCGTTCTAGATGCGCCTCCTTTCTAAAGCACTTGATTCCCCATCCTCCATTCCGATCTTACGAGTACCTCTTCCCACACGGTGCTGTAGAGGCGTTCGACGCATCCCCCTGGAAGGTTCGGTCGCGACGGGCAAATGCGACCGCCGTCTGCACGAATTCGCTCAGCGCTGCAGCGGCAGCGGCGGCGGCGGTCGCTTCGAACGCCGTTTCTTGCGGAAACAAGCAGTTGGCTCAGGAATGGCACCACCGGAGGCAGAACGTGTGAGTGGGGCACGACGTCTGCGGCCGTCCAAGGACATGACCCATTGTAATGGACGAGGCGGCGAAACGCTGGGAGGGGCGGAGCCTGTGGACGGTAGCGGCAGCTGTGAAAGCGGGGCCGACGTGTCGATCACCGCACACAAACCCGCAAGTCTATCGTCGCCCGTGACCGCTTGGGTGAATGGCGTGTGTAAGCGATGTGGTGGAGGAATGGATCCGCTGCTGAACGGCGTGCACGCGGTGCCATCGGTGCCCGCCGCTGCAGTGGATGCGCGCGCACCGCCGCGGGCGGACGGCGAGGTCACGGCCGCGGCACTTTCCCCTGACCAACGCTCGGACCGGGAGCGGCAAGAGGTCATCGCAGCGGCCATGAGGGCCATTCTCAACGAGCTCGGGGTGGATATGCACGGCGACGGTATAGCTGGCACGCCGGAGCGCTACGCCCGCACGCTGCTGGAATTCACCGCCGGCTACGCGCAGCAGCCGGCGGAGGTGTTGGGCGGCGCGGAGTTTCGCGAAGACTTTGGCGAGATGGTGCTCATGCGGGACGTGGACATTTGGTCGCTGTGCGAACACCATCTGGTGCCGTTTTTCGGTCGCTGCCACATTGCCTACCTGCCGAGCGGCAAGGTGGTCGGACTGAGCAAGTTGGCGCGCGTGGCCGAGATGTACGCGCGGCGACTGCAGGTTCAGGAACGGCTGACCCGGCAGATCGCCGACTGCATCGACGAACTGATACGGCCCAAGGGCGTAGCGGTGTACATCGAAGCGACACACCTGTGCATGTCGATGCGCGGCGTGCGCAAACCGGACGCGAAGACCATCACCACTGCCATGCGCGGCGAGTTTGCCACCAACGCCTCGCTACGACAAGAATTTATTGACATGGTCAATCGGTAGGGAACGCGACGGGAGAAGTGGTGCGCGGCGGCATCGGGGAGTAGCGTGGCAGACGCACCGAGTGGTCGGGAGCGGTAGGAGCGCCGCGACGATGTGCGGCGCGCTGGCTTCCGGAGATCGACTGCTGAATGTTGGTGTCGAGCGTCCCCGGAAGGGCCCTTCGTAAAGGATATCCATCCCGGCGGTGTCGACCGTGGGAACTCCTCCCTTTCCCTTTATATTCATTTTTGTCTCGTTTTCCCGCGCGAGCTTCCCGCCGTCTCCACAATTGTCCAAGTTCGCGGGTGCGCGCTGCTCGCACGCTCGTTCGGGGCCGGCGCGCCTGCAGGCACTGCGGCGCGGGGACGTAGTCTAGAGGTTATGGCGCCCGCTTTGCAAGCGGGAGGACGCGGGTTCGATATCGTGTTTTTTGGTGGACACGAAGAGGGGCTCGTGAGCTCTCCATTCTTATGTCTGGTTAGCTTTTTATGTGCATCCGATAAGCTCCCGCTCTAATCCACTGCTTCATCCTCCGTGCTCTGATACGAATGAACTGCGCCGCCCGTGAGGACCAAAGTCTCGTTCGGCAGCATCGATTCGAGCCGCATCACCGACGCATCTAACGTGCGGTCGCCCGTCTCCTCTTCTTCCTCATCTTCCGACTCGGGCGCCAGATCGTCGCGCAACGCATCCTGCAATTCCCGCACCGTCGCCTGCATAGCCGACGTTTGCGGCTCCTCCACCGTCCACGGTGCCTGTCGCTCGCCGGCCTTGCTCTGCATCTCGCTCTGCTCGCCGCTGCGGCCGGCAGTAGCCGCCGTGCCGCCATGCCATGCGATGCCCAGCATTTCGCCCATCCATCGACTCATCTGCCGCGTGCCCTCACTGGCCATGTCCACTCCGAGGCTCATGTTCAGAAATCCGTGCGGCAACCCGTCGAAGATGCGCAGCTGGACGCGTTCGGCCGCCGGCGTTCCCGCATGCACCGTTCGCAGCCGGTGGGCAAACTCCGCTGCATCGTCCAACAGCGGGTCGAACGCGCCGCAGACAATGGCCACAGGCGGCAGCGCCTGCAGCATGGCGTCGGTGGCCGCCAGCGTCGGACTGAGGAACGGGTCGCGACGGGCGTCCGCGTGCGGCGGGATGTACGAACGCACAATCAGGTCCAGAAGATCGGTGGAGAGCAGCGGATCAAACAGCGACAGCAGCCGCGACGGTGACCACTGCATGCTCAAATTCAGCGCCGGATACGCCAGCACCAGTCCATCCGGCAGGCGCATGCCGCGACTGTGCAACTTGAGCGCGACCGCCACCGCCAAGTTGCCGCCGGCGCTGTCGCCCGAGAACACAACGCGTTCCGCCGTCGTGCCCAGGCGCCAGGCATTCTGCAGCGCCCAGGCGTACGCAAACACACACTCCTCTACGGCGATCGGATACGGGTATTCCGGCGCCAGGTGATAGTCGATGGAAAGGATCACCGCGTCTGGCAGATCGTGGGCGATCTGTTTCAAAAACGCCGCGTGGGTGAGCGAGCTCTGTCCAACAAAACCGCCGCCGTGCATGAAAAATATCAGCGCCGGGGCCGGCGACGACTTAGCGTCGGTGTGCAACATGCGGTCGAGGCGCAGGTACAGGCTCTTGACCGAGGCGGAGATCACCGTGGCCAGGCGCGATCCGCCTCCCGTAGCAGCATCGGCGTCGTCGGCAGCGGCCGCCACAGCCGTTGAGGTGTCCGAGGAAGTGGCACGCGTCGCCACCGCTGGGGTCGCGGTACCGCCTCTGGTGGAACGATATCGCGGCGGGGTGAACGACGACGTCGTTGCGTGCCGCGTCAGTGGCGTCATCTCACCCGATTCAGTTCCATCATCGGCAGGCGCCCTGCTTACGCCGCCTTGCGCTTCTCGCTCTACCTCTAGCTCCGCAGTAACCGCTGCTGCCGCCCTGGCCGCCGTCTCGACGCCACCGCCCCGTTCATCGTCCAACGCGATCGGTCGCCGCAGATACGACAGCAGGCAGGCATCGATCGGCGCCGGCAAATAGATCAGCGAGTAATTGCCCGGTTCGGTGCTGCGACGTGTGCGCACCGTGCCGCCGCGCACCACACACTCCACCGCGTCGACATCATCGGGACGGCCGCCGTCCACACTCACCGAGAGCAAATCGGCGATGCCGGAGTGCTCGGGCTGGTCGGCATCCACCACGGCAGACGCTCCCGCTGCACCCAGCGGCACGATGGGAATCTGGAACGGGTGATACACCGCAACGCCCTTGGTCTTCAAATCGTACACCCCGGCCAGGAGCGGCTCCTCGGCCAAATTGAAAAACATGCGTGTCTCGTCGATACTAGGCGGTGCCTCGTTCTCGCTGGTGACGCGAGCGCCCTCTGCAGCCGTCGTCGTCGTCGTCGTCGCGTTGTATGTCTGCGGAGCGGGCACTGCCCCGGTCTCGGATCGTCGCGAAAGCGCCCCGGCGTAGCGCTCCACCAGCTGATGCGCCATCTCGGTGTTGTAGCCATAATTCTCCAGCACCGCCAGATGCGCATACACCCAGCTCCAGGTGAATAGCGCCAATTTGCGCGCCAACGGACCGCCACCGACGGGGTTGCTGTGCATGGCGCGCCGCACCGAGTTGCGCAGCACCTGCACCGCTTTGAGCACCAGCCGAATGTCCTTGCCGTACTGAAACCCAAAATGCACGCCCTGGAAACTGTCCATCTTCAGCGTCGGCATCCAGCTGCGGTAATCCATCGGCGCCTCCAGGGGCGCAAACAGCGACCGACCCGGGTCGGAGGACCGCGCGCAGCGGCACGCCAGATGCAGCACTCCATAGTACTGTTTCAGTTGTCGATGGTGTCCGGCCAGTCGACCGAACGGCGTCAACTGGTTGGCCGATGCGGACGCCGCCTGCCGTAACCATCGGCGCTCCAACTCACGGCGCTCCCGTGCGTCGTGCACGGTGGTGCTGGAGGCGACGGCGGCGGTCGACGGGGACGAAGTCACCATCGCCTCCACTGAACCGTCGGCCGGCAGCACCTCTGCCCAATGGGCGCGTTTCCCTTTGGCTTCGCGTGCCGTGCGCGCACACGCCACATCCAATCGGGCCAGCAGCCGCAGCAGAATACACAGTATCGCCTCGTAACCGTTGCCGGGCGCATGGGGACCGCCCCAGCCGCGGCCCACCAGCGGCTGACGTCCGGGCCGCTCCACACTCGTACGACGCGCATGGCGCTCCCGCGCGTCGCCAGCGACCGAATCCTCATCAGCACTGGGGTCATACGCCGGCGCGCCCGCGGTGACCTCCAACAGCGTCTCCAAGTCGTCGGCGATCCCGTCACAGGTCAGCTTGAGTGAATCCGCCTCGCGGTACACCTCATAACGGATACCGCTGCGGTTGATGCTGCTGTCCGTGCCCAACGGTGCCAGCGCCGCCGCCAGCATCTCTGCCGCCTGGCGCACCCGCGCAAACCCCACCCGCACGTTCGACACCAACGTCAAGGTGTACGCCACATGCGGCCCGTCGGTCTCCGCCGCACCACTCGTCGTGAGCAACATCCTCCGGCTCTTTTGAAAAATGAACCGTCTCTCCCTTGATCAACCCGCCCTCCTCAGCGCCGTCCTCCCAACCCCACCGGGTCCGCCGAGTGACACCACACTCTGGGCAAGTGGTGAGCGTCGCCGCTGCACCCGCAAGCCCTCCACACCTCCACCGGTCATTCGTTCGTCCGTCCGCAAACGGTCGACGGATTGGGCGGCTTTGGCGCTCGTGCACGACATGGGGATGACGGAACGCTGTCGGGCAACAGCAACTGGCTGCTGATGACACTCGCACGATGGGCCTGGGGAGTTCAGGCGCGCCCATTCGTGAAGCCAGTGGATGGAAAGTGGAATGGCAGAGGCGTTCTGGGGAGGCGGCGAGCGTGGGATGAGCCAGTGAGGTGGAGAGCGCGGCAGGTCGGGCGTCCGATCGGAGCGCGCTCTACGCGGGCGCTGTGGGAAATACCGACTGCAGCGCTATGCGCGCGTCCATTGATCGGAGCGGAGGCCATGACGCGCGAGCTGAGGCGACCGTCGGAACCGGCGGGTGCGGCGTTGTCTGTGAGCACCGACGATCGGCGTGACGAGCGTATCCGCGCAGATCCAACGCGGCTTGTGCAGCGAGGGCCACTCCGGCCACGAGTGCGACTGCGGCGGATGGCGCACGACACGCGCGACGGTTGGCGTTATCGGGAGCACACTCACAACTCGAAAGGCGACGGCGGGCGCACCGCTTTGGCATTCGTGGGCGAGGACACGCTGCATCGTTTTCTACAGCGCAGCCGGCGTTTGATCGACCGCACTCGCTCAGCCTGCAAGCGGAGCATCGGATTCTTCTACGAGCGATTCCAAGAAGCGCGACGACGGCAGCCGATGGATGCGGCCGCCGCCAAAAGGCCGGCTTTTTATCCGTATGGCCTGTACGTGGTGTTGGGCGTGTGGTTGCTGACGTACCTGACGGTACGCCTGAGCCAGCTGGTGTGTGACGTTATCGCGTTTGCCGTCGCTATCGTGATATCCATCTTTTACGTGCCTGGCAAGCGGCGCATGGAGCGATTACGGAGGCGTGGCCGCGGCGCTGCCACGGCGAACGGAACGGCCACCGATGGCCACGAGCGCACCGGAGCGGCGGCGGCATCGGCGACGGCCACGAGCGCGCGGCGCTCAGCCGACACTGCCGACGCCGCCGACGAGGCGGACACCACCGAGCGCATCAAGAGCCGCCTCGAGTCGATCGCGTCGCGGGAGACCACCGAGGCCGAGTCGGTGGAGTGGATCAACTCGGCGATCCGCAAAATGTGGCGTCTGTACAACAGCGAACTGTGCGCTACCGGGCAGCGCATCCTGCAGGACCTCATCGATGCCACGCTGCGCAGTAACCGCCCGCCGTTCCTGCAGGCGGTCACCGTGGAGTCATTGGAGCTGCACGAGCGGGCGGTGCGCTTGCCGTCTATCGAGAAGATGCCCACGCGCTCCGATGGCGATCTGGTGCTGTTGGTGGGTCTCCGGTACGACGGCGACGCCAAGCTGTTGTTGAATGTGCGCGTGGGGGTGTCGCGCGGGCTGTCCTTCCTCGTGCCGGTGATTGTGAGCGGTCTGGATATGGATGCGCAGCTGTGGGTGCGGGCGCGCCTGATTCCCGAACCGCCCTACCTGGGCATTGTGAATGTGGCGTTGCTGCGCCGACCGCTCATCGATCTGCAGCTGAAGCCGTTCAAGCTGGTGGATGTCATGGAGGTGCCCGGTCTGCGCTCCTTCTTGCGCCAATTGCTCACGGTGGATATTCCCAACCGCTTCGTGCTGCCCAACAAAATCGTGGTGGCCAAGCCGGCCACGCTCGCACAGCTCGGCCAGTACGCGCGCATGGGCGCGTGGACCGGCTCGCGCGTCGATCCGTGTATGGGTGCCCTGACCAAGGCGCGCTTCCTGCTCAAAGCGTCCGCTGCCAAAACCGGCAACGGCGTCGACGGCGGCGAGGAAGGCGTGTGGGGCGACTGGCGCTCGGCGGCTGATGTGGGCGGCGAGGCATTCGACGATCCCAGCGAAGATGCCGGTTTGCTGGTGGTCATGCTGTACGGGGCGCGCAACCTCAGCGGCACCACCTCGCTCGGGCTCAGCAATCCGTTCTGTTACATATCGGTGGACGGCTCGATGGTGCGCAGCCGACCCGACAAGAGCACCAGCGCGCACAGCGCTCGCGGCCAGCCGCAGTGGAATCAGCTGTTTGAGCTGCCGGTGCGCAATCCGGACTCGGCGCGGCTGCTGGTGGAGGTGGCGGATCGGTTCGGCCTGAAGCATCGGGTGATCGGGGTGTTTAGCATGCCGGTGTCCGCACTGAGGGATGGGCAGCGCCGCGACTTGTGGGTGCCGCTGCGCGGTTCGGTGGGCGACGAAGGTCGTCTGCACCTGGGTCTGCAGTATCAGGCTTATGTGGATTCCGACGACGAGGATTTGTTGGGTTACACCGAGGAGGACGCGGTACAGAATAGAGGAGGCGAGTCGAGCTCCCCATCGCGAGCGTCGACGCCGATGAACGAGACAGCGTCAAACCGATCGTCCGTCCGACGCGATGGAGACCCAGGCACGGCCGTCCGCCCGGACCGTGTAGACGGCAGCGCGAGGGAATCGGTGTCGGTGGAGGTGCTGGAGCCCGACCGGCTGAAGCGCGACTTGTAGAGAAAGCGCTCGGGAGACGCCGAGCACATCGATGCTCAGAATTGTAAGCGGCGCACGATCGGCGGGGTGTTTGGTGTCGGTCCGCTGTCACGAACGCCATCGGTTTCCAACGACGCTGGCCACATCGCCCGCTGCGCCTGGCAACCGCCTGGTGCGCCCGCATTTCGCTCCCGAGTCCGCAACAGCGGACGCCCCTGGATGCGTCGCCATAACATCCACGAAGAGCCGCTCGGTTCTTCGTTACGCTCTGATTCTGTGCTGTGCGTCTCTCTTCTCCTACCTGCAGTGTCCTTACGCAGCAGGTCGGGCGTGGCCCAGGCGCTGCACAACCCACTCATGTCGCCGGCGGTGCCCAGTAGCCGCAGCGCCGACCACGCACTGCCAACGCTCCCCTCCCCACTCCCACCGGACTGCGTACAAGTCGAGCTATCGGTGACCACTGCCTCCGTTCTCTGTTCCTCTTTTCGGGCCCTCTCTCGCGATCGATGGGGCATCTGCACGCCGTCCTCACCCGAGGCGGATCCATGCCGCTCTCTCATCGCCCACTTATCAACTCCCCTCTCCTTCTCCAAATATCCCGCTCGCGCTCTTCTCCCTGCATCCTTCTTGCCCCAATCCTCCGTCTCCCGCAACGTGCTGCCGCACAAACCCATGCACGCTCATCGCGTCCGCGCCACTTGCCGCGTCTTTCAAACCCAGTCGACGTACAAACGGCGGTTTGCCGCGCGACCCATCGGGCCCGGATCGCGTCCCTCGCCCTGGGATGCAGCTGCGCGTGACATAACAGGGATGCATCTGTGTGACGCGTTTCGGAGGCGCTGTTCGCGAGCGATGCGGTCATGTAGGACGTTGGCCCTTGCACTGAAACGTTCTGCGCACGAGTGTGTGAGTGCGCCGCCAACTACGGCAGCTTGACTGCAACGCGCACGTGCATTTGGGCGTGCGGGCCGAGCGCTAAACGTCTGGAGACACACCGATCAGTGGCTCACCCTGGGAGAGGGCCGCGACCACTTATCGCGAGGAACCTCGGTTGCCGGAGCCGCCCGAGTCGTCATGGCGGGCGCGCCGACGTCGCCACGGATGGCGATGCGGCACGGGCCGCCGGTGCACCACGCGGGATATCTCCACAAGAAAGGGCGCATGTTTTCCAGTGCGAAGCGGTGGATTGTGGTCGCCGGCGCCACGCTGCGCAACTACCGCGACAAGGCGGACGGCGAGCCGACCTGGGTGAGCTCGCTGACGGGCGCCACAGTGGAGCGCGCCGGCGTCAAGGGCTTGCGGGTGGTCACTTCGGATCGCACCGTGGATTTTACCGCCGCCAGTGAGACTGATGCGCAGATCTGGCACGAGAAGATCAAACAGGGCATCGAGCGCTGCTTCCAGCGCGATTACGAAATGGGCAGCAAGCTGGGCGAGGGCGCTTTCGCGGTGGTATACAACGCCAACGACAAGGTGACCGGCGAAGAGGTGGCGGTGAAGGTGATCAAAAAGCCCGACCTGGAGGGAGGTGACGCGCTGCTTCTGTCGCGGGAGATCGAGATCATGATGGCGGTGCAGCATCCGAACTGCGTGACCACGTACGACATTTACGACAGCCCGGACGCGCTCTACATTGTAATGGAGAAGATGCAAGGTGGCGAGCTGTTCGATCGCATTGCTGCAGCGGGCGCGTTCAGCGAGCGCGATGGTGCGCACGTGTTCCGACAGCTGATGCGCGGCGTGGCGTATCTACACAATCGCGGCATTGCCCACCGCGATTTGAAGCCGGAGAATTTGCTGACGGTAGAGCGCGACGTGTCGCCCGGCAAGATGCACGTCAAGATCGCCGACTTTGGATTGGCCAACATGATAGGCACCAGCGACGATGCGCTGATGCGCACGTGCATCGGCACGCCCGGATACGTGGCGCCGGAAATCGTGAAGCACACTGCGTACACTTCCAAGGTGGACTGCTGGAGCGCCGGTGTTATCTTATTCATCATGTTAAGCGGAAAGATGCCGTTTTACGGGCGCGACGATTACGAGATCATGCGGCGCATCGTGCGCTGTCAGTACAAGTTTCGCGACTCCGAGTGGGCGCAGATCAGTGACGAGGCCAAGTCGCTGGTGCGCGGGTTGTTGCAAGTGGATCCGGAGGCGCGGTTAAGTGCCGACGAGGCGTTGCGGCATCCGTGGTGCACGTCGACCACACAGTCGGTGGCCAGCTTGTCCAGCACCGCCGGATTGCGGGCCATGCAGGAGGCGAAGCGGAATCGGATGAAGGCGGCGGTGAAGGCGGCGCTCGGCGCGAACGAGATGGCCAAGCTTGCGCGCGAGGCCAACCGCGCCGTGCTCGAGTCGGACGAACGGCAAGACACCACCGATACGGATGTGTCGCGGACCAGCGCGCGAGCGCGTTAAGGAGCGCATGCGTCACTGGGGACGAGGTGAGAGACAGGAGACAGGAAGGCGGGCGGTGAGGGCGTATAGCAGGCGGTGTTGCGGAAGGGGCGACGGAGACGCCCCGCGAATGTAATGCGGTGCGGTGGCGAATGTATGGCCACTTGGGGGGAGAGCGCCCGCCAGGATGGCAGCGCGCCTCCCCAACTCCGGCGCCTCGCCCTTCCGCGTCCGCCTCGGTTGCACGCGATTCTCTCATTGACCGGGGCGCACCCGCTTCAGCATGTCGCGCGCCGTCCGTAGCAACTGGCCATTAAACACTTCGACTCGTTTGGAGACCGCCGTCGTCTCCCGCTCCGCCAGCGCCAACACCTCTTCGCAGCGCCGGGCGACCTCGTTCCGAAACTCGGCCTCCGACAGGGACGCCGACGGGTGGGATCGGCTGCCGCCCGTTGCCTGCGGCATGAACAACAACCGATCCGCCGGATTGTCCGGCACCACGAAGCCGTAATCCTGCACGAAACGATCGTTGGCCAGCGCGCCGCCGCCATACACCAACGTCACCTGTTCGCCCGGCAGAATGGCTTGCCCGGCCACCAGCTCGAAGGCGTCTCGCTGCGACTCATACCGCATCTCATTCTTCGAGTAAATATCGCAGTTGACCATATCGACGAGAGGGATGAGAAAGCGTCGCGTATCGTACCGCCGCCGCACCGACAGCGTCCGGCTGACGATCAGGTACACGCAGCGCTGGAACTGGGCGAAGGCGTCGCGTGCCGTCGGATCACGCAACAGCTCTTCATCGTCCACGTCGGCGTCGCCCTTCCACACAGCCGAGCGGAAAGTGTGGCGCACGCGCGCCAGTCGCCGCTGCGTCTCCTCGACGGTCGGTGGATGCCACAAACCCGCCAGCTCCTGCTCGGAGTAGTAGTCGGTGGTGATGCGGCATGCCGGCTCTTCGGGCAGCACCGCAAAGTACGCCTCGTATTCGCGAGCGCGTTTCTCGTCCTGCAACATCTGCATAAGGGTCACAGCGGGCAGCGAGGGGTCGTCGCCTTCGGTGCCCAACGATACCGCCAGCTCCAACGGGATGGAGCAGATGATCTCCCCGGCGGCTATCGGTGCAGTGGCCACCACGCCACGAATGCGCTCGCCGCCCTCCGACAGCAGTATCTCCGTCAGAGCCACCTTGGGGAACGAGGCGGTGCGCAGGTAATCGTAAAAGCGCATCGTGTGGGCGTCGTCCGAGACGGTCACCGACGACGTACGTGCGTTCGCCTTGCGCACAAGCTTGCCAAAGCCGCGTGCCCCCGCCGCGCGCCATGTCACCCAACTGGCAGATTTGTGGTGGGACTCGGGCCAACACTGCGGCCCCGCAGGGCAGAGTGTGCGAGAGCGGTTCCACCGCTGGGAGACGCACCCGCCAGCGTTGGAACGGAGGGGGTGACTGAGAGGGCGCCCATTCAGCCACCGGAGATGTGCAGGTGAAAGGAAACCGACCTGCACGATACTTTCGCTATGGCGCCACCACTTCATGACCTCCATTCCTGACGGTGGTACGGCTGCCGTCGGGCTCTCAACGACAGGCGCAACCGATCTGCAGGCGGTCGGTAGCGACGCGGGGCGCACACATGCGCGAGCATCCGAGACGGTCGAGTGCCTGCGTAGCGCATCCGAATAATATGTGCAAATGGAGGGGGAATGTCAGCATGGCATCACACGTACCTGGAGACGCTTCCAGCTTGACTCTCTCTTCACCACTCTGGATGCACCCTTCACGGCAAACGAGCACATCGGAGCGGACGAGTGGACGACCCTGGACACCTGTTCATGCTTGCAGTGTCGTGCGAGCAACGTATTACGGCAAACTCCTTTCCCTTTTCCCCTATTCTTGGTGTCCACGCCATCACTACTTTACGCTGGCGCGTCGCCGCGGCGGCCACTCCCGTGATGTCGTCCTCGGCCAGCGGCGACGCGCCCGCCCCTTTCACCAAGAATACCACACCCGTTCTCCCAATGCGTAACACCTTCGTATCCCTCACGTTTCTTTCCCGGCCCGTCCCTCCGTGCTCATACGCCACGGTGCATGTCCATCACACACGCACCGGCGACGGAGTGACCGGCTCGAACTTTCCTTTCGGCGCCTTGATCGCTTTCTCGTACTGCGGCGGCGTCGGTGGCTCCCACGACGTGGTCTTCTCCACGTGCGAGATGTAGAAGCGGCGACCGGTGGCCGGGTCGACACGCTCCTCCCAACCGGCCGGCAGCGGCACGTGCGGGCGCTGGCTCTCAAACTTCTTCGCGGCCTCGTAGCTGGTGAGCGGCAGCTCAGGCGCCTCGATCTCCACCTTCCTGTCCTCTTCGGGCACGTTGGCCGACATGCCGTGGATATCGAGCGCTTTGGCCGTCTCCACATTGGCCGACACCTTGTCCTCGATGGTGTCGGTCACCTCTTGCAGCGCCTCCGCCGCGCTCATCTGGTACGACCACACCGCCGCCAACACCGAGCGCGCCAGCACCGGATACTTGTAGTAGTGGGCGCGCGCGCTGTCAATGTAGTTGCGCTTGCGGGCCACATAACGATCGCGCGACCGCTCCAACTTGACGCGGTTGCGCACCAGGCGCTCCAGCGCCGTCTCGTTCACACGGCGCTCCCGGGCACGCTCACTCAGCCGCTCGCATTTGTTGTAGTAGTGGTCAAACTCCAGACGCGCCGAGTTCACATCCTTCCCGATGTAGTTGATCAGCGTGCGGCAGCTCTCAATGTACTGGCGCACCTCGGATAGCACATGCGCCAGCGTCGTGCCGCCGGTGAACAGCTCGCGCCCACACACACCCTCCAGCTGTGCCGCCGCCTCCTCGGACGCATGCACAAACTCCAGGTATGCCTCGTCGGCTCCGTTGAAGGTATCCTCCACCTGCTTCTTCTTGCGGCCGGTGCCCTCGCTGACCACCACCTTGGCGCTGGTGCAGGTGGACTTGACCGAGCGCACCACCGCCTTCCACGCCGGGTTCACCTGGCTGAGGCCACGCTCGATTTCCTCGGCGTTATCCAACGCACGCCGCAGCTTGAGATCCCACTCCGTTTGCACCTCCGACACGTCACCCTCGTCCAGGCCGGCGCGCTGCGTGCTCGACAAGAAGAGGATTTTCGCGCTGTGTAGCAAGTTCGGCATAGCGGTACACTCGTTGTTCGAATGTGCTACTCAGCGTCTCACGCTCTCCGCAACGGTATTGTTGACGGTGCAAGTGCTAGAGCTGGCGCGGACAAGACCAACTGCGGCAACGTGACTCTACCGCACGTTTATCTCCGGTGTCGCCGGCGCAGGCATTGCGCTATCGGGCGCCCCTTGCCTGCGCGCAGCGCCGTGCCGTTGACGCATGCTCCGCGCGGCCGTTGCCCTCGGTCGCGGTGAAAGAAATCTGGAGTGCAGCGCGGAAGATTCCGCCTCTCGATTCACCTGTCGCGTTGCCGGGAAAATCGACGGCGGGGAGGCAGCGGCACGCGGTCGGAGGAGAAAATCGCAGATCTTCTGAAGCGATCCGGAAGGGATTCAATAAGGGAATCACTTAGGTTGGTAGGGGATCCAACCGGATGCCGCTGGGAACCGCTTTGGCGGGCAGCGCTCCCGGGAGTGCGCACTCCGGGCTGCTCACCCCACACTCCACCCACCGGAATTCTCCTCATCCCTCGTTCTTATGTTTATTCCTAGCGCGTTGGTGACGCCGCGGTGGCTGCACAGCAATTTGTGGAAATGCTGCGTGCTAGACGCGTCGTGGTACATGCCCGGGCAGGCGGGCGATGCTGCCGCCGAATACCGACAAGCACACGTGCCCGGTGCGGTGCAGTGGGATATCGATGCCGTGGCCGATAGGGGCACCGATCTACCACACATGCTACCCAAGACGGAAGCGGATATGGCGCGGGCGATGCGCGAGCTGGGCGTGCAACCGCGGGCCGATCAGGCGACCTTCCCAATCGTGTGCTACACGCAGCGCGGCGCGTTTGTGGCCGCGGCGCGTGCCTGGTGGATGCTGCGGGCGTTTGGTCTGGATGAAGTTTACGTGTTAGATGGTGGATTCCAGGCGTGGCGCGCTCTAGACTTGCCCACGGAGAGCGGGGAGCGAGCGGCTGCTCCGAAAACGCCCACCAGCGATGCCGCCGATCGAGTGGCGCTCCCGCTGCACTTTCGACCCGAGTTGCTGTGCACCCTCGACCACCTCTGCTCCCATCTGCGCGGCGAACGTCCGCTGCAACTGGTGGACGCGCGGTCGCCAGGTCGTTTCCGCGGCACCGAGCCGGAACCGCGACCGGGCCTGCGCGGCGGCCACATTCCCGGTGCTCGGAGCGTGCCCTTCACCGCGGTGTTGACCGACGACGGTCGCCACCTGCGACCACGAGCGGATTTGGAGTCGCTCTTTCGAGGCGCGGTGCGACATCCCGCCCTGGGCAACTGGCCGGCGGACGCGGCCGCCTCCTGCCCGCGCATTGTGGCCAGCTGCGGGTCAGGCGTGACCGCCGCGGTGCTGGCGCTAGCGATGCACGAAGTAGGCATTGCTGACTGTGCAGTGTACGACGGCAGTTGGGCCGAATACGGTCGACTGCCCGAGTTACCCGTGGAGACTCAGGTGGCCGGTGACGAGAGCGCGTGAGGGGAGGTAGCGGTCGCTCTCGGTGCGGCAAAACCGTTGGCCAACACCACCTCCCCGATACAAGAGACATGGAGCTGCAGCCGAGACAACGTCGGTGAGACACGCATGACATCCTCTTCCGCAGCATCATTTGGGCGTCCGCGGGCGGCCGGTTACGCTGGTCGATGGGCACCACGGACACGGCACTGTGCCGCGGCCCCTGCAGAAAGTACACTCGTCCATGCGGTCACGGCGGCCGGTGCCGTGGCATTGCGCGCAAGACACTTGGTGCGTGTCGCGACAGGGTTGACAACGGCACGGCGGCATCGCGTCTGCGTCGGAGACGCGCGGAATCAGCACTGCCGGTGATAGACCGCCTTTCCGCCTCGCGTTATCCATCGATGCCGGGCCCGATGTATTCAGCCGGAACTTGGAAGTTGGATGAAGCGTTGGCGGCGGCGGCACCACCGACTCGTCCGCCAGCAGAGTGCCTATAAACCACCGCACGCCCGATCGCAACCGCCGCCAGCGGTCCCGCATCGGCTTCTCGCGATACGCCAACAGCAGCGATGGCCGCAGAGCATACACCGCATTCCAAGCCTCTGCCGCAACCTGCCAACTGTCTCGGCAACGCGTATGCAGGTCCGCCTGCACCTGGCCCACAGCCCGCGACCACCGTCGTACTCGCGCCGCCACGACTGGCCAACGGCCTTCCGGTTCACCGCCCGCGTCCTCCCCGTCACCGTCACCACTGGCCCCGTCCCTTCCCCTGGCGCTCTCCTGAATTGCCCTCCATGCCCAGAAAGGAGGCAGTGGCCGCTTCACGCCGCGCACCGCCGCCCGTTCACCTCGCTCCAGAGACCGCCTCTCGCCTCGCGAACCCGGCTGCACCCAACCGCCCTCCGTCCGCACAACCCGGAACGGCGCATTCACCGCCCACGCACAACAGCCTGGCGAGCTCGACGTCATGATATAATGTTCTTCGGGTCGAGAGCGTAGCCCGGGGCGGATGACTCGGCGCGCCCCGAAACGAGCGGTGTACACGGAGGGCAACGCGCACACTCCGACCCGAAATCGCGCTGCCGCGGAAATGGATCGCGGGAAATGCCGTCATCGCGCGCGCCTCCTGGAGGAGCCCGGAAGAGAGAGAGAGAGAGAGCGCGAGTGGCGCTTGACCCGAGAAGAGGGCACGCGCGGACACCTCGGACGAGGGGCAGCATGGGTGAAGAGGATGACTCTGACGGCACGATTCGTTTGCATACCATGTCTGAGAGACGTTGGCAGCGGCTGGAGGCGGCTGCTGCGGAGCCGGCGCCGTGGAGCGACCGGCGTTGTGAGGAGTGGATGGGCTGGCTGTCGCTTTGCCGAGAGGACGGCACCGAGCTGGACGCGTTGCTGGAGGCCGTAACGGGTGCACTGGGCGAGACGTTCCTGGCGCGCTTGCGTCGGGAGGGGGGTGGTTGGGAGGCAGCGACGCCGGCGGCCCGAGTGCTGTACACCTTGTGTGCTGTGCGCGGGCGGAAGGCGATAGCGGCGTTGTTGCCCACGGATCGCCCCCGCTGTGAGCAGCTGTTGCGGGCTTGTCTGGCGACGTTCGCGGATCGGCGTCTGCTCGACGCTGCTGAGCCCTATTGGGAGGCCTGGTTCGTTGTGTTGGTGTGGTGTGCGGTGGTGGTGCGCGCTCCGTTCGCCCTGGACGAGCCTATTGTGCAGTCGCTGTTGCCGTTGGGTCAGCACTGGTTGGCGTCCCCGTCGGCAGCGCGGGAGGCGGCCGCCTGGATGCTGTCGCGATTGCTGACGCGACGTAACGACACCGTGACCGCGTCCCGGTTGCTGCCTTTTGTGGCATGGGGCGTGCGGCAGTTTGAAGCTGCTGCGGCCGCTGCGGCCGCCGTGGAGCACTGGGCGCCGGCCGAAGGCGTCGCGCTGACGCTGGCCGGCGTCCTGAAACTGGGCGATGCCGCCTCTGCTGAGGTGGAGATGGCGACTGTGCAACTCAGTGAGCATATCGACTTGTTCGAGGTGGCGTGCAGCGGACACACCGGCACCAAATTGCTGCAGCGGGTGGCGCTGGCGCTCGCCCGACGCAGCCACTGGAACGACGCGCACGGCAATGATCCACAACGTCGTCGCCGTCTCGAGCACGCCATTCACCGTCTGCTGGTGCGAGTGGGACACCGGGAGACGCGGGTGCGCTGGTCGGCGGCCAAGGGCGTTGCGCGGGTGGCGGCCACATTGCCGCCGTCGTGGCGTCAGCAGCTGGTGCATCTGGTGGCGCAGGCGCTGCAGGACGGACCGGAGCACGGCGACGCTTTGCGTCACGGCGCCTGTGTGGTGGTGGCGGAGATGGCGCGCCGTGACGTCCTGCAACCCGAGATGCTGCCCGTCTGCGTGGATGGACTGCTGCATGCCCTGGTGTACGACGAGCAGCGGGTGCACCACAGCGTCGGGGCACATGTGCGCGACGCCGCCTGCTACGGCTGCTGGTCGTTGGTGCGCGCCTTTCCATCGACGGCATGGCCATCGCTGGCGATGCCGTTGACGCAGCGCCTGCTCAGCGTAGCGCTGTTCGATCGCGAAGTGAACTGTCGACGAGCGGCAGCCGCGGCGTTACAAGAGTGTGCTGGCCGCCTTGGCGACTCCGTGGCCGGACACGAGACGCTACCCGCCCTGGTGCATTTCTACTCGGTCACCGATCGCACCCACACGTACGGCGAGCTGGTGGTGACGGTGGCGCGGCTGGAGGAGGGCGTCTACCGCTGCGCGCTGGCCGAGCATTTGTGGGAGCACCAGATCCGAGGTCACTGGGAGGTGTCTGTACGGCGCGACGCTGCCGAATGCTTCGGGCGGCTAGCGGCGCTGGCGGACGCCGCCGAGTTCCACGCCTGGTGGAAACCACGCGTACACCATTTGTTACAGGTGGTGGGGTGGGGCGTGCACGGTTTGCCTGCAACCGCCACGGTGGCGGCCGAGCACGGCGCATTGCTGGCGCTGGCGGCCCTGGTGGCTGCCGATGCGCCCGACTGGCTGGACGACATGGATTGGGCGGCGGCATTGGCGCTGGTACAGCCACCGCCGGCGGAAGAGCCGGCATGGCTGGTGGAAGCGCGTTGCCACTTGATGCGGGCGCTGCTGCAACGGTACGCCTTGCCCGTCGCGAGCAAGCAACGTCAGCAGCTGGGACACTATCTCTACGAGGCGATTGCGGGCGCCGAGGAGTCGGCCGCAGCCGCAGCCACCGACGCCCTGCGGGTCTACTTGGCGCTTTTGCCGGCGGACGGCATCGACGCGGACGATTGGTGGCGGCGGGTGTTGTGCGACCTGGGATCGGCGACATCTTCGGGGACGGGTAACCGCCACCAAAGGCTGCTTTTGGCGGCGCAGGTTGCCGTCGGCATGTTAGGCGCCAGAGCCCCTGCGACGGCCTGCCTTGCGCAATTGGAGTCGGGTTGGAAGCGGTGCGTAGCCGCGCAAGATCCTGTCGGCGCTAGCGCGATGGTGCGTTCCATCGCCGATATTGTGCTGGCGCAGTGGCGTCGCCAGGGCAACCAGAGCCAGTGGGTCGATGTAGCTCGACACGCTCTGCCATGGCTGTTGCAGGCGTCGGAGGTGCACTGGATCGATCGACAGGGTGACGTGGGCAGTCGGGTGCGCCGAGTCGCCATGGAGGCGCTGGCGCGCCTGACGGCATGCGTGGCAGCCCTGCCGGATGCGGTCGGTTGGATGTGCGAGGTGGTGGCGCGACTGTTGGGGCAGAGCAGCAGCCGCATCGACCGCATGCGGGAGTGCGCGATGCGAGCGCTGCGGGACGTGCTGCAGCAGACGCCAGCGCCCTGTTTGGGGAACGAGGAGATGCCGTGGCTGGGAGATGTGTGCGCGGTAGATGGACACGATACCTCAGCGACATTCGCGTGCCTGGCGGCGCTGTGCAGCGATCACCGAGTGCCATCGGTGTGCGCTGAGCACCTAATGGCCGGAATGGTGTACGCGGCTGGTGGCATGGGGGCGGCGGCAGAGGCGGCGCGCACCGAGTTGGTGTCGGCGTTGCAGCGGGAAGATGGAGTGGCGGCGGATCGGTTCATCGCTGCCGTGCGGGACGTCATGGTGGATGGCGGCGAGGGCGATAGCCCGAAGCGGTGGCGGCGGTTGCGTATGCCCGTGTTGCAAGTGTTGTGCGCCCTGCCGCGTACGACATCCAGCGTCATGCGCATCGATGAGCAGTGCGCTGCGCGGGTGTTGCCGTGGTTGCGTCAGTGGGCGTGCACCCGCCAGCAAGCACGGCAGCTGATGCAAGTCGCTGCCCTGAGCGGCGTGTGGTTATTGCGGGAAGAGTCAGCGGCGGCCGCCACCCAAGTGCTGCATATGCTGTGGGCGCGCGGTTATCCGTGGCTGCGGGCGGCAGTGCGCGAGCGCTGGTATCTGGCGATGTCGGTTCGGCATGGGCCGGAACACGCGCTCACGCAGGAGGCGACGTTCCCTGCGCCCGAAGACAGCGCAGCGGAGATGAAGCCGCATCAGCAAGCGCTGAAGTTGTGAATCGATGGCCGTTGCAAGCATCGAGCCTCTATTTACATGCAGCAGCAACGAGATGTGTTGCGGGTGCGGTGGCGGGCGCCGGCCCGTCGGCATCCCCACTCGTCCTCTATGACGTCCTTCACTCCCCAGTGTTTGATGACGGCACGCACGATATATCGGTTATCCAAGTCACGCGGTGCGCCGGCGGCCAATGCCCGCACGGTGCTCCGATTCAGTCCGGCATGCCGAGCCGCCCGCACCACGTCGCGCTGCACGGCCGCCTTGTCCACGGCACTGCCCGCCCGTGCCGCGGTGTTCGATTGATAATCGGCATGTCGGGCGCGCGACTCCTCCGCCACTTCTATGAGCGTGTTGAGAATTTCGCACTGTCGTTTCAGATACGAGGCCGGAGCGTGGACACCACCGCAGCCGTCCTGCTGCTCGAGGATCGGCGGCTCACCGTCGACCGCCGAAGCGATCAACCCCTCCCGCACCAGTATACACTCCCATTCGTCTGCGCTAAGGGGGATCCGGGGATAGTCCAAGTCCAGCCTGTCCCTAAACATTCACATGGAGAGAGAGCACGCAGGCGGAGCAGCGAAGTGCGCGTGCGTGGCCACAGCGTCTCGGAACGGCTTCGGGCGGGACGGCGATTCAAAATCGAAGCACGGGAGTTTATGGAAGCGAATCGAAGAGTGTGGAAAGTTCTTTGTGCGTGCATCGTACGGAGCGGCGACGCATGCTGCCGGTGAAGGCGCCCTCCTAAACGGTTCATACACGAACAACCATCACATTCCCTGCGTCGCGATGCACATCTTTCCATATGTCGCCTCCTGCTCCTTCTCCTCCTCCTCGTTTATCGCTTGTAGCGGCTGCGACGGATGGGTGACGAGGCCACGCCCGCCCTGTCCGGACTGCTGCTGTCCATCGCGCGCGGGCGCTCCGCTTCCCGTCGTTGCAAGACGGCTCGCTCTTGCTTTTTCAGAAACACGCTCAACGCCTCGGCGCCATACCTTTTGGCGGTGCGCTGCGTCACCCACGATGTCTTGCACGGAAAGCGCGATGCGTCCCCGCTGGCATCCGATGCGGTGGCTGATGGCGGCTCGTCGCATCGCTCGGGCGACGCGCCCTCCTCTGCATCCTCGACGCGCTCGGAAGCGTCGCGGACAGGGCCGGCCACTGACCGCAGATGCACCGGCACCGACCACTCCACCAGGTATTCGTATCGCCGCTTCGTGCCGGTTGCCACATCGTTGGCGCTGGCGGTGCTGTCGGAGACGTCGCGCAACCGCGGTCGCTGTCGCCGCCGCTGGGCGAACACCGCCAAGATTCGTGGTGGCGAGGTGTGCATAGCTGACGAATGGCCGTCGCCGGCGGCGGTCGTCCCGATTCGTCCTCCCGGCGCTTGTCGCGCCCGGCGCACGCTCGCCAAGGCAGTGGCGTCCGGCTCGGTCGCCGTCTCCCAACCGGTGGCGTCCCTCGGGTAGAGCGGCGCTCTGCCCAGCGCGTCGGCGTGCTGGACCCGTTGCGCAAACCGTTGTTGGATCCTCTTATCGTGCATGGATCGCTGCTGAGGACAGACAGAGCGAGTGTCTCAACAACAGCGGGGAAAGGTGCACGGAAACGTTGCAAAAACGATGCGGCAACGCTAACGGGCGCGTGAGCACCTTTCAAGGAGGGGAAGGCCACGGATGAGCGCGTCGTCGATACACAGCCGAGCGGCATTTCACAAAAGGCAATGGGGTGCCTGTTCCGCGGCGACTGCGTGCTGTGGTGCTGGGATGCAGGTTGCATCCGAGCGCTCTCGCGCACCCTCTTTCTACGCCTTGCTCTTTACGACCGCTGCTGCGCACTTCGTTGCTGCTGCAGTTCGGTGCGCGCCTCCTCCAGTCGCCGGTGAATACGTCCCCGTAACACCGGGTTGGTAGCGCGATGCAGCTGCTGCTCATAGTCGCGGACGCGCGACTCCAGCTCGCGCGCCCGCATTTCGATGCGCGCGCGCTCGGCTTGATGCAGTGCCGTTGGCGGCTCGGCCTCTGCTTCGGCAGCATCAGCTTCATCCGGGCCGCCCATCAGTTCCTGCTCCAACTGCATGGCGAACTTGTCGCCTTCGACGTCGGGCGACGTAATAGTCATATGCAGCGGCCCTGTCGACGCCGGCCATGCCGCTGTGTCCGGCCGCTCCTCCTGATCCACTGTCACCGCCTCTCCCTCATCCGCCGGCACCCAAACCTCCTCCTCCTCCACCACCTCATCGTCCGCATCCACCCGCACCGGTTTGGTGCCCTTCCACGATTTCCGAAAATCCAACACATACTTGATGATCTCCTCGTACTGCGCCACTTCGAGCGCGCAAAATTTGCCCGGCTCCGGTTGGTGACGCTCGACGAAGCCGCGCGACGCCGGCGTCAACCCGTCCGGCAGCAGCTCGTTGTTGCCGAGTGGAAGGTCTTTCGGGTCCTCATAGATCTGCAGCAGTTGATGTACATCAGCCGACTTGTACACGGTGCGGCCGTCGAGCGTTTTGTAGCTCTCCAAGGTGCACGGCAGATCGAACAAGTAGCCAAAGTACTCTTCATAGCGGTGCTCGTTGCCGATGCGTAGCGCCGCCAGCCGACCGCTGCGATTCTCCGGGAAGAACAACAGCGAGAAATTCTCCGGTCTGGTGTCAGCGACGCCGGTATCCACCACTCCGGGCGCCTCCGTTTCCCGTCGACTGGCCGGTGCCGTCGGCAACGATGCGCGCACTCCTTCCGCGGCACCAGACTCGGTCACGACCTTGATCTGCAACACGTCTCCCAGCCCACTGTCACTGCCTCCGCCCACTCCACTCGCTCTCTGCTGGGCACTGCCGCGTTCCCGCATGGCAGTGCGCAGACGCACTGCCAGCCGCTCGGGCAGCCGCAGCACGAACTGGAGGTCTCGCGGTGTGGCCATGGCGAGGAACGAGAAGAAAGAAGAGTCGAGAAGTGCGAAAAGAGGGGAGCGAACGGCTAGGGCATGTCAGCGGATGTACCTGTGTCAAGTATATCGCCCCCGCGCTGGCCCAGCCTCGGTCAGAGCTGCGTCCCGCCAGCGACGGTTCACGACAGAACTGGAGAGACGGAATGACCTCTCATCCGAATTTCCCGCAGCGAACGCGTCGGTCGTGCGAACGGTTCAGCGGACGAGCGACGCCTGGTGTTGTTATCGACCGAGGACACCGAGTTCCGTGGACGGGGTCGGAGCAGCGGACGTCAGGTGATCAGATTACAGTGGTGGATCATCTCTAACGTCAAACTGGATGGATCGCCCTCTATCCCACTCGAGTTTCCTGCCTCCTCTCTTCTCGAGCGCGCCTCACCCACTCTCCCCGCCGCACTCCGTCCCGCACCCGTCTGCCGCTCCATCCGTCAACGCCGCGGAGCGCCCCGCACGCTGGTCACCGTATCAGGACAATGGTGGCACAGTGGTGGCACTGGCCGGTCGCGACTACGCCATAGTGGCTGCCGATACGCGCTTCTCGGTGAGCTTCTCCATACCGACGCGCGAGTTCACCAAAATCACCCAACTGACCGATCGAGTGGTGCTGGCCAGTGCAGGCATGGGCGCCGATCGGCAGTACCTGCATAAGATGCTGCACACTCGGTTGGCCATGTATCGGCACCAGCACCAGCGGGATATGTCTTTGCCGGCGGCGGCCCAGATGCTGAGCAACACCCTGTACAGCCGACGTTTCTTCCCCATCTACGCGTTCAACGTGCTGGGCGGTATCGACAGCGCCACCGGCGAGGGTTTCGTGTACGGCTACGATGCGATCGGCTCGCACGAGCAGCTCAAGGTGGTGTGTAGCGGATCCGGCCAGGCGATCGTGCAGCCGGTGCTGGATCAGCAGTTTTCCGGCCGACAGCGTTACAGCGTGCCCGATGCTGAACGCGCTCCCTCCCTGACTCTGGAGCAGGCGACAGCGCTGGTGCGCGACGCGTTTGCCTCGGCCACCGAGCGCGATATTCACACCGGCGACGCGCTGGAGATGTGGCAGATCACCGCCGCCGGGGTGCGACAGACCCGCTACGAGCTGCGCAAGGACTAGCGGGTGGAATATGTCGGAGTCGAGGCCGCAAGACGCAATGGGCACCCTCCGACTCGGCTGACATAAATATGCCCTTCTCGGGGACGTCGAATGCCTTCCCCTCTGTGCTACCTTGCACGCACGGCGATGACACCTCTCGATGGTGGCCACTTCCCGCATCCGTCAGCGATTTCTCGTCGGCCATGGATTCACTTGTCGCCGTACTGGGTTGCGCCGGATCACCACAATGGATAGGGCTAACACAGAATCTTGTGGTTTCATTATCCCATCCGATGGGCGTGTCAGATGTAGAATTGCGGGGAAAACTCTAACCGTCTCTTCGCGGCGGCTGCGACGAACCGCTACCGGTGCGCCTCGGTTGCACATGTCTCGCAGCGCGGGTGGCGGATGCGCGCCGCCGACGCCCGCCACCGCCTCCTCGTTATCCCGACGGACGTTTCTACAACGGGCACTCACACACCTGACCCTTCTCTTCACGCTCTACACTACCCGCTCTGCCTCCGCCTCTGCGGCGGACGCGCCCAAGATGCGGTCCAAGACGTTATCATTCGTGACCGACGACGGCGGCGTGCAATACGCGGACGAGGTGCAGGGCACCGGCGCCACCCCGCAAGACGGCGATCTGGTGGTCATACACTATATAGGGTACCTGTCGAATGGGAAGGTGTTCGACAACACCCGCTCCAAGGGCCGCAAACCGGTGGCGTTTGTCTACGGCAAGCGGCAGATGCTGCCCGGCATCGAGGTCGGCATCCGCACCATGAAGGTGGGCGGCAAGCGACGCATCATCGTGCCGAGCGAGATGGCTTTCGGCAAGCGTGGCGTGTGCGTGGAGGAGCGGGGCTGCCTGATCCCCCCGGACGAGACGCTGACGTACGATGTGGAGTTGCTGCGGGTGGCAGTGTCGCCGATTTAGGGCGCGCGCACGCACACGGAATGCATCCCGCTGGGGAGTGTGGGGCGCGCCGCAAGATTAACTATCAGGGCAGGCGGGAGGTGCTGGATGTCGGATCTCGTCGTCCCCTGTTCCCGTTGCTCGCTTCACACCAAGTTCAAACGCGGATCGATCGGTTTGCCGACAGCGTACACCACATAGCCCAGTTGACGCAACGCTGCCGCATCCAGCAGGTTGCGCCCGTCGAACACAAACGCTGGCTTGGACATCGAGCGGTAAATCTGGCCAAAATCGAGCGCACGAAACTCCTCCCAATCGGTGAGGAGGAGCAGGGCGTGGCTGCCGTGGGCGGCGGCCTCCGCGCTGGGCGCCAGGCGGATGCGCTGCTGCAGTTCATCGCGCGTGCAGTGACAGCGGCGGGTGAGGTCGTCCCAAATTTGCTCGGCGTCCACTTTGGGGTCGTAAATGCTCAACAGAGCCTGCTCCTCCCACAGGCGAGCACACACGTCGATCGCCGGACTCTCGCGCGTGTCCCCGGTGTCCCTCTTGAAAGCGAACCCCAGCACGGCGATCTTCTTGCCGGTGATGGTGTTGTACATGCCGTGCAAGATGCGCACGGTGAAGCGCTCTTTTTGCCAGTTGTTCATCTCGATCACCTGTCGCCAGTAGCAAGCCACCGCATCCAGTTTGAACGATTCGCACAGGTACACCAAATTCAGGATATCCTTCTGAAAGCAGGAGCCGCCGAAACCGACGCTGGCACCGAGGAAATGCGGGCCGATGCGCGCGTCCATGCCGACGGCGCGCGCCACCTCGCTCACGTCCGCGCCGCTCGCCTCGCACAACGCCGACACCGAGTTGATGGACGATACGCGCTGCGCCAGAAACGCATTCGCCACCAGCTTGCTCAGCTCGCTCGACCACACATTGGTGGTGAGGATGCGCTCGCGCGGCACCCAATAGGCGTACACGTCGACGAGTGTCTGCACGGCTTGACGGTCCGTCTCGCGGTCCACGTTGCCGCCGATCAACACGCGATCCGGTTCGCAGAGGTCGCGGATGGCGGAGCCCTCCGCCAGAAACTCCGGATTCGACAGGATGGCAAAGCTGGTGCGCCCGTTCGCCTCGAGCACCTGTCGGATCGCCTCCGCCGTGCGGATGGGGACGGTGCTCTTCTCCACCACTATCTTGGGCGTGTCGGCCACCTCGGCGATACGGCGCGCCGCCGCCTCCACAAAAGTCATATCGGCCGCCTGTCCGGCGCCGATACCGCACCGCTTGGTAGGCGTGTTCACCGCCACGAAAATCATGTCCGCCCAGCGGATGCCACCGTCCACGTCGCTGGAAAAGTGCAGGTTCTTGCCGCGCTGCGCCTTCACCAACTCCTCCAGACCCGGTTCGTAGATAGGCAGCCGATCCGAGTTCCACTCCCGCACACGCACCTCCGACTTGTCCAGCACCAACACGTCCACCGCGCCCGGTGGCGACTTGGCAGCGATCACCGCCATAGTGGGGCCACCCACGTAGCCGGCGCCGATGCAGGCGATCTTGAGATTCCGAGTGCCGTTCATCGGCTGAGGGACGGCGTACAGAACTGGTGAAGCGCAGAGAACACGAGGCAGCGAAGGATCGCCAGGATGTTCAACACCCAGCAGTGCGCCTAAGGTGTGAAGAAGATCATACGGAGCGCGGTCGTTGATGAAATCCGCACACCAAAGCGAGAACGCCCTCCCCAAGGACGTGTCCAAGCGCCCCCCCCTGACAGAACACCCTTCCCGCCTTCGTCAGCGGGCGCGCGCGATCGGAGAGCCGCGCCGCGGGACGATTCGGCGAGATCGATGTGTCGGACGAACGGCACGGGCAACGCTTTTCTCATTCTGCCGCCGCGGAGTCGAGAAGGGACGGGTGGCCGCAGCAACCTGTACCTGAATCGGTCGCCACGGTCATTGCAGTGCCCAGGGGTGTCCAACGCTTCCCATAGCGACTGGAGCGGGCACACTATTTACGTTGCGGGCCTCCCATTGCCTCGTCGGACGCGGATTTGTCGGCCACGTTCGGTCACTTTCGAGGGCGCTGCGGATCCGATTCCCTGTACATTCGTCCATAGGCCGGTGGATGCCTGCCTCTCGCTTCTCGCTATGACCACCGCGGTGCTGAATGCAACTGCGTTTATCGCACCGCTCCGACGGCCTGCCCCTATTGCCTCCGGGCGCCGGCCACGCGTCCGCGGTGCAAGCGATCGTGGCGCCGTGTACACGGTGGTGGGCAAGTCGGAGCGGCCGCCGCCTGTGGCGGCATCTCTGACAGCGCGGGTGTTGCGCTGGAGCAAGCGTTTGGCACCGCTGCGGGCATGGCTGACGGCGCTGCGACAGCGGCTCGGGGTGGGCGTGTTGGGACCGGGCGGACTGAATGGCACGGCGGTGCAAGCGAACGGAGCCGTGGCGACTCTCGTGGACACCGGGAACGCTGTCGGTGCCGTATTTCAACGGGAGCGGGAGCAACTGGCGGCTGAATTGGAGCGCCTAGGGGCGGTGCGGGTGGCGGCCCGAGTGCGCGCGGGCGCCTGGCGGGTCACGCTGCCGCCGCGAACGGAATGGCAAGAGGCGCTGCCGCTGCTGGAGCTGCACGACTTTACCGGTGTGCAGCTGGATCGGTTGCTACTACGCAGTCGGCTGGCGTTGCAACGCCGTTACGCGCAGCGGGTGGGCGTGATCCTGCACGATTGGGCGGAGCACGCCCAGATCGATCCGGGCAAGGCGCGCCAAATACTGGCCTCGCGACCACAGGTGATCCACGCATGGCGGCCGCGAGAGGGGCAGCTGGCGGCCACCGTAACGGCATTGCGCAGTGTCGGGCTACGCGGCGGCCGCGATTTCACCCGCATCGTACGGCAACATCCTGGCGCCCTCCTGACGCCGGTGGAACACATTCAGGCGTTGCATTCGTTCTGCATGGCCGACCCGCCACACGGGTGCGCCTTTGCTGCCGCGCGCTCCTCTTTCGGCTCGTTCGTGCGTCGGGCGCCTTGGATTCTATCGCGCAACGTCGAGCGCGACTTACAGCCGCGACTGCGGTTCCTGTGCGATTGGGTGGGCGCGTATCCGCCGCGGCCGATCGAGAAGATCGTGCGCGCCTTTCCGGCCATCTTCCTCTATCCGCTAGAGCGGTTGGAGGAGGCGTGCGCCTTTTTGCAGACAGAAGTCGGTCTGGAGAAGCGCGAGCATGTGGCGGCGGTGCTGCGCAGCTACCCGCGCTGCGTTGCCTTGCCGCTGGAGCAACAGATGCGTCGAGTGGTGCATTACTTGCAGGAGCTTGGGCTGAACCGCGTCGCCGTCGCCAAGTGCGTGCGCGGTTTTCCGTCGCTGTTGGCGCTCGACGTGGAGGCGCAAGCAGCGCCGGTGGTATCGTTCCTGCAGCAGAACGGCATTCACGAGGTGTCGCGGGTCGTGCGCTCCTTCCCGCCGATACTGTACATGGATCTGGAGCGAGAGCTGCGGCCGAAGTTGGAGTTTGTCAAGTACCGCCTGGGTCTGAATCCGCGCGTCCTGCTGCATTTCCCCTCGCTGCTGTCTTACTCGTTGGAGGAGCGGATCGCACCGCGGCTGCTGTATCTGATGCGGAAGGGCGTGAACCTGCGACACCTGAACATGCGCTGCGTCATCGGTCACTCCGAGGAGCTGTTCTGCGCGGAGGTGGCCGAGGTGGAGCCCAGCGTCTACGGACCGTTTCGGGAGCGCGTCGCGTTCCTGGTACGCCGCGACGTCCACCAGCGGATCGTCTGACGCTGCGCGGTTGTGCTGGAGCGCGCTGTGTAAAGAGCGTGCATGCTGCTGCGCAAGTCGATGCGGAATTCCCCCGTCGATGAGGACCGCTACATCCATTCGGCCAAGAAGGCGGAGCTACTTTGGACGACCCGACACGCCTCCGCCCGCATAGTTCACGGCATCTTCCGCGGCGTCCGGCAGCAGTTCCAGACGATCGCTTACCCACGGCTGGTCGCGTCCGCGCCGATACCTCGCCAGCGCCGCCTCTGCAGTGTCATAGGGCAGCGGGAGGAGTCGGTATGACCGTCGGTCCGTTGGGTCTGGTGGCCCTCTCGGGGCATCGCGCGCATGCCACAGAAGGGGGGCGTTCGTCGAATAGTCGCCAGCCGCCGACACCCACAACACGCCCAGTTCCCAGTTCATGCACCGCAACGATTGTCCCTGCCGCTGCAGCGCACCCCAGGCGGCCGGTGTCGCATTGGCCGACCCCAGATAGCAATAGTCGCATTCACCGTTGTCGCCCCGGCAGGCGGCGATGGTTTTGATGTGCGGCATGATCCGTTGTCGATGCGACCATTCTGCATTCCACGCCGTCAAGTACGCGGGCAGTGACAAGCTCGGCCTGTCGGTGAACACTTTGGCGGACGCCAGTAACCCGATGCCAGAGTGGTAACCCTCCAGGGAGGAGCGCACTTGCTCCACGGTCGGCCACATCAAGTGCACGGAGGCAGTGGCAGCTGCAGGCATTAGAGCCGCCAGAAATTGTCGAGTAAACCACGGGCCGGCGGCTGCCGCGCCCGCACTGGAGACCGATGCGCTCATATCCGCCGACGACAACGAGCTGCACTGAATGATCAAGCGCGTCGCCGGCGATCGCTGCCGCAGCGCGGCAGTCCCCACCAGTGTCGCCAATGCCGGATATCCGAAAGGCGCCGGTTGTGCCTCGCGCATCGCATGCCAGCCGGGCACCGAGGCCACCACGTGCATGTGAGCGAGCGCGCGGAAATCGGCACGCTGCACCAACCGCACGAATACCGACATGCCATCTCGCAAGGCCGCAGCACCGCCGGCGGACACCAGACGCGGGCGCGCTGACTGCATGCTCGCTCGCGCGGCCTGCACATACGCCGACAAGTAACGCACCAGCCCGTGTCCCATGGTGCCAGGTGGCGCGGAGCATGCGGCCGGCGCCAAGCACAAATCGTGCACGAATACGCCCTGACACTTGTGCACCCAGTCGTACTCAATATCGTTGGCAGTGTGGATCACCAGGCGCAACCGCCCGTCCGCCAAATGCAGCAACATGAACTTGCTGTGATGCACGCCACCACCAGCGACGGAAGATGGCGTATCCGTCTCGGGGTCGGGCGCCCGGAACAAGCCGGTGAGGCGCACGATCGCGGTGCGGTCGGCCAGCTCGCCCAGATGCGCCCGCATCCAGGCGGCCTGCGCGGCCACCGCCCCGGCCGAATCGCCACTCAGAAAGAGCAGCCGGCCAGTGGCTTGATACAGTGAGGGACACCGCTCGAACAGGAACGCATCGGTGTAGTCGGTGATGTAGTTGGCCAGCAGCGCATCCACGATGCCGGGAAAGTGCGCCGGCACGCGATCGATGCCCTGTTGCGCCATCCAAACCCGCCGAGCCGCCTGACAGCCGTAGAAAGTGCCGTCGGAGAAGATATCCGACAGGGATATGCACAGGGAGAGGTGCGACGCAGGTGTAGTCAAGTCTGGCACGCCGAGGCCGGCCAAGCGATTCAGATAGAAGCCGACAGAGTGCTTGTCGGTATCGTCAGCAGCGGATGGCAACGTGTTCGCAGGTTCATCTTCCTCGGCGGCCTCCTGCGAGCGTCGCCGCTTGCGACCTGAAGCCGTTAGCAGTGATGGTGGCAGGAAGTCAGTGACTGGAGACATAGAGTGCAACCACTACCTCTTCGGTACGCAGCCGATATTGCGCTCCCCCCAACCTGCCCCACTGACCCGGTTGCCTACGACACTGCCGAACCTATCCCATTCTCCTTGCTGGTGCTCTCGTTATTCTCGGTTGCCTACGACACTACCGAACCTCTCCCATTCTCTTCGCTGGTGCTCCCGTCCACGACTCCTGCAACCGCAGTCGCAACGCCCTGACGGGGGCGCGCGCGGTTATTCCTCTCCACGTTGACGTGCGCACGCCGTCCATCGAGCACACGGAGCGTTCCACCACTCCGTCTGCTAAACTCCCGACGGCAGCATGGACTCGTCAGCCGCTTCTGGCGGTACCGCGTCGATGGACGCCAAGTCGTTCGGTTCTCGGTCCGCACGCATCACCGGAGCGGTGGCGTCCTACTGGGTGGTGTCTATCTCCATGGTGTTTTTGAACAAGGCGGTGCTGAGCGGTCCGTCGACCAAACTGGATGCGCCGCTTTTCATCACCTGGTACCAGTGCGTGTGCACGGTGGCAGCGTGCTACGCGCTGGGCACGCTGGGTATCGGCGGGGTGCCGCGGTTCGAGCTGCGACGGACGACGATGCAGAGGATGCTGCCGCTATCGCTGGTGTTCGTGGGCATGATAGCCACCAACAACATCTGCCTCAAGTACGTGGAGGTGTCGTTTTATCAGGTGGCGCGGTCGCTGACCATCGTGTTTAACGTGCTGCTGGATTATGTCATCCTGGGGCACACCACCTCCAGGGCGGCGATGGGCTGTCTGACGGTGGTGCTGCTCGGCTTTCTGCTGGGCAACGAACAGGAGGTGCGCTGGTCACTGGCCGGGGTAGTGTTCGGGGTGGCCTCATCGTTTTTCGTGGCGCTTAACTCGATTTTCGTGAAGAAGCACCTGCCGCAGGTGGACAACGATCCCTGGCGGCTGACGCTGTACAACAACGCCAACGCGTCGCTGCTCTTCCTGCCGCTCATGCTCTTGTTCGGTGAAGTGGACACGCTACTGGAGAGCGAGAATGCCCGCAAGTCGGTATTCTGGATGCTCATGACGGTGGGCGGCGTGCTCGGCGTGGCCATCAGCTTCGCGGCCGCCGCGCAGATCAAGTGGACCAGCCCGCTCACCCATAACGTGTCGGGCACCGCCAAGGCCGCCGCACAGACCGTGCTGGCGTTGTTGATCTATCGAAATCCTATCACCGTACTGGGTTTCGTCAGCGTGTTGATCGTGTTGAGCGGCTCGCTGGCGTACACTCTAGTGCGCCGCGCGGAGATGAGAGCCAAGTTCGACAGCGAGTCCGCCGCCCATAACGCGTCCGCGAAGAGCGAGCCACGTTAAAGAATGGGATGTACTGAAGAGAAGTATGTGAGGCACGTATGGAATGCTCACGGCGATGCGTCACTCGATGAAACGAACGTTCGCCTCGCATTCGACCCACAACGCGTTGCGTCCCGGTGTCGTTGTGCGCACAACCAGTGCCTTACGACATCTACCACCAAACGCCATGTCTGGCGGGCCCGACAGGGACGGTCCGTCCATTCTCCATCGCTCAGCGAGTGACACCGAGGCCGACGCCCCTCCCCGCACGGAGCAGAGTGCGTCGCTGACGTCGTACGGCGCGTTGAAGGGCCGGCGGGATTCACAGGATCTCCCGGTGCGGCGACCGAGTCGGGCGCGCAGTTCGCATCCGAGCCGTAGCCACAGTCGGTATCAACATTTGGATCTGGAGGCGCATCGTGCCCACCACTCTGAGACGCACGCCGGCTCGCCGCAGTTTGTACAGGACGCCATTCTGGGCGCGGCCGACGGTCTGACGGTGCCGTTTGCGTTAGCGGCCGGTCTCTCGGGTGCGTTCACCCGATCGCGCTACATCGTTCTGGCGGTGGCATCCGAACTGGTGGCCGGCTCAATCTCCATGGGTCTGGGCGGGTGGCTGGCCGGTCGCTCCGAGGTGCAGACGTTCGATGCGGAGCGCGAACGCGAGCGCTATGAAGTGGAGACGGTGCCGCTGGCGGAGGAGGCCGAGATATACGACATCTTCCGGCCGTACGGTGTGCCCGACCGTGCCATCGAATCCGTGGTGGCGCATTTCCGGCAGAACCGCAACGACTGGGTGGACTTCATGATGAAGTTCGAGCTGGGCCTCAACGAACCCGACCGCAACCGGCCGTGGAAGAGCGCGCTCACTGTGGGCGGCGCGTACGCCCTGGGCGGACTGGTGCCGCTCACGCCGTATCTGTTCATTCCGGCGGCAGTCGAGGCATTCCGTTGGAGCGTCGTGGTGTCGTTCATGGCGCTGCTGGCATTCGGGTGGCTCAAGGCCGCCGCCACCGGTGAGCGACGCTTGCGCTCTGCTGCCGAGACCGCCTTGACCGGCGCCTGTGCCGCCGCGGCGGCCTATGCCATGGCCAAATGGTTCAACAGTCTCAGCCCGGAGGTATGAGAGAAGCGATAGCGGAAAGGAGAAGTGGTGCGGACAGGTGTGCAGACTCCCAGGTAAATGGACGTGGATGCCGAGAGAGCTCTTCAATGCACCGCCGGCCAGTGGTATGCCTCATATGCTTCTACCTTGATATGCTCATCGGTGGCGCTCCTGAGGATATCTCGCGCGGCCGTGGAGGACATAGATGATGTGCCACGTTGTCGCGCTTCGAAAAAGTTCCGGTTCTCCCGGGGAATCCATCCACTCTGGCACGGAGAAGGAGTGGCTGCCTGAGAATCCAAGCGCGGCAGTGCATGTCCAGCGCAGCCGCTTGTGCGGAGCTGCCTGAGCATGGTCAGCGAGAGAGGGCGATGGCCTTTGCGGCAGCCTGGCGCCTGGCCTCCGCCACGGTGACCCGAGGCGTGCGGACGGGAGCGACGCGTTCTGGGGCAGCTCACAGCGCTTGGGGAATCTGGACGTGCCCACAACGCTGCTGGCTCCATGATGCGGTGGGACGCTCTGTCTCGCCAATCCTCGCTCGTGCGCCACCGATCGCCGTAGTGCTCAACCGAAGTTTGTCGTTCAAGCGACGGATATCGCGACCCGCTCGGTGGGACTGGCGCGCGTCCGCACGGTCGGATGGAACGCCAAGCCGACCAGAGGCCAGCAGCACCGACAAATCGATGCGACGACGGAAGTCGAGCACGCCCAGGTCATCCACCGAACGGGAAGATGCCACCGACCCGGGCAAGCCGTCGGAGCCAGCCGCAAACTCCGTCTCACGACAGGAGAACCCGTCACCAGTTCACGCGACATCCGCGCTCGCCTCTGCGCCGCATACCGATATGCATCATCGGACGACCTCGTCTGCTACCGACACCGCCTCCACAGCCGGCGAGTTGTACCTGGTCGACGCCATGAACCTCTTGTATCGCGCGCATTTCGCCCTGGCCAAGCAGGGCCTGACCAATGGCGCCGGGCTGGACACGGGCGCCATCTTCGGCTTTACCAACTCCATGCTGCGGCTGCTGGAGGCGCAGGGACCGTCGCACCTGGTGGTGGTGTTCGACGGCGAGCACGGCGAGGGCGGACCGGGCGACTTTCGCAAGGCGGCCTTTGCCGAATACAAGGCCAACCGCGACGCCATGCCCGAAGGGGTACGCGTGGCCATACCGCTGGTGAAACAGATCCTGGAGGCGCTGGGGGTGCGCACCGTGGAGTATGCGAGCTACGAGGCGGACGACGTGATCGGTACGCTGGCCGTGCGCGCGCTGAAGGCGGACAAGCGGGTGACCATCGTCACCGGCGACAAGGACTTTCAACAACTGCTGGCGGAGGGGCGTCTGCGCATTCTGCGTCCGGGCAAGGCGGCGCGTGCCGATTGGGAGATGCTCACCGAGGCGCGGTTTCGGGAGGCGGTCGGCGTCGGGGTATCGCCCGCGCAGTATCGCGACGTCCTGGCGCTGATGGGCGACGCGTCCGACAACGTGCCGGGCGTGCCGGGGATCGGCCCCAAGACGGCAGCGCAGTTGGTGGCACGATACGGCAGTGTGGAGCAGTTGTTGCAATCGGTGGAACAGCTGGAAGCGCACCGGGTGCGGACCGCCTTGCAACAGTCACGAGGCGGTGCCCTGCTGAGCAAACAGCTGGTAACCATCAAGACCGATGTGGAGCTGGCACGTGCTCAGGGCGCTCGAGGCGAGCGCGCCGGCGGTCGACAGCACGAGTACGTGGCGGAGGCGACGGGCGAACGGTGGTGGCAACAATGGCGCCGCACGCCGGTGGACGTGGCGCGCGCGCTGCAGTTGTTTGCGGATCTGGGATTTCGTCGACTGGGCAGACGGGTGCGTCTGCTGGGCGCGGCGACGCTCAGCACGCGCCCGACGATGTCAGTGCACGGTGTGGGAGCGAAAGCGTCGGAGACGGACGAAGCGGCACAGGTGACCCAGTCGCCGACGGGGCACCGATTGCCTCACGTCGAGAGCGGCGGGGATGGGAGTGCGGACGCTGGCAGCAATGGCTCGTCAGCCACTACCCTGTTTCAGGATGAGCGCCTAGAGTATCTGACCAGCCGCCCATCCGATGTGGTGTTGGCGGCATTGCTGAGCCAATGCACCGCGGTGGGTCTCTACGTGGAGTGCGTGCCGACGGACGCAGCGGTGAGCGATACCCGTGTGCCCAGCAAGTCGCGCCAACGACGACGACGCCACCCCCGCTCTGCAACAGGAACGGAATCGTCGGCGCCAACGGTGGCAACTGTCGCCACGACGACCGATGCCCCTCCAGCGTCACTGCGGTTGCGCATCGGCATCGCGGTGGCGCCCGGCCGCGCCGTGGACCTCTGTGTGGACGCCGCCCAGGTGCCGGAGCCGGTGCTGCAACTGCTGCGTTCGCCGCAAGTGCGCAAGGTCGGCTTTCGTCTCAAAGAGGCGTACCAAATATGCCAGCGGCAGTTGCAGCTGTGTTTACAAGGCGAACTGTTCGACGTCATGATCGCGCATCACCTGCTGGACCCGGAGGAGTCGTTGCCGGAGACGTGGTTCCCACGACGTTATCTGGGCGACCTCGGGCGCGAGATCCTGCAGCGCTACCACATGGGAGAGGAGGACGCAGCGGATGACGCGTTGCGGGCGAGCGCGATGCCGGGTGCGGCGGCTGCCTGTGCAGATGTGGCGCGACGTGCCATGAACACCCTGGAGGCGCGCTTGCGCTCGGGCGGGGTGGATCGTCTGGCGCGCCAAGTGGAGTTGCCGCTGGTGCCGGTGCTGGCCGAGATGGAGCTGCGCGGCGTTTATTTGGATCGGTCATGCGTGCAGCGCATGCAAGGCGAGGTGGCTGGCGAAATCGCTCGGGTGGAGGAGCAGGTGTTCGCGCTGGCCGGCCAGCGCTTCAACCTGGCATCGCCGGCGCAGCTGGCGCAGGTGCTCTTCGGACAGCTGGGCGTCTCACCGCTACGCACTACCCGCTCCGGTCAGCCCAGCACCAGCGAGAAGGTGTTGGAGGCGCTGGCGCGCGGTGCGTCCACCCTGTCGATCCGAAGCGACTCGTCAGACACTCGACGCCCAGCATCGGGTGCGGTCGAGCGCTTGGCGGTGTTGGTGCTGAAGCACCGCGAGCTGTTCAAATTGCACAACACCTACCTGCAGGGATTGGAGGCGTGTATCCATCCGTTCACCGGCCGCATTCACACCACGTTTCATCAGGACAACACCTCCACCGGCCGACTGTCCACCTCGCACCCCAACTTGCAGGCCATTCCCATACGGTCGCCGCTCGGTCGACTATTGCGAGGTGCATTCCGGGCGGCACCCGTATCGATGACCGCTGCGGCCGCGGCGGATGCATCGCCCAAGGTCGGCGCCACGCGCCCGCTGCTCTTGTCCGCCGACTACGCGCAGATCGAGATGCGCATTATGGCGGCGCTGTCCGGTGACCGCGCTCTGCGCGAGGCGTTTGCGCAGCGACAAGACGTGCATGCGCTCACCGCCATGCGACTGTACGGATTGTCCTCCCTGTCGCAAGTCACTGCCGAGCAGCGCGCGCACGCCAAAGAAGTCAACTACGGCATTCCGTACGGGCTGTCGGCGTACGGGCTGTCGCAGCGGTTGCGCGTGCCGCTCGCCGATGCGCGGCGACTGCTCGCCGAGTACCACGCGGCGTTCCCGGCGGTGGCCGCCTTGACCGAACGCCTGATCCGCGAGGCGCGTGACACCGGCTACGCCAGCACCCTGATGGGTCGGCGGCGGTACTTGCCGCGATTGCATGCGGCCAACGGCGGCGACCGCCGCGAGGCCGAACGCGCCGCCGTCAACATGCCCATTCAAGGCACGCAGGCGGACATGATCAAAGTGGCCATGGTGCGCATCGCCCATCGTCTGGGCGAAGCCGGCAGTCGTGCGAGGCTGATCTTGCAGATTCACGACGAACTGCTGTTCGAGGTGCCCGCAACCGAGCTCTCCACATTGACGGCCGTGGTGCGCGAGGAGATGGAGCGCGCGCTGCCGCTGCCTAATCAAATACCGGTGGCGGTGCGTATCGGTCATGGCGATACGTGGCTCGCCGCTCACGGCTAGAAGCGATGCGCGACCCCGACCGCTCTTTCACGCAACCTGCATCGAGTGGTTGTTGGCGGCCAGGGCAGTCTGAGTGTCGCGATCGCTGGCGCTGCGGGTCAGCTCGCGCAACAGCATCGTGGCGTACTCCGCCGGCCGTAAAGTGAATTCCAGTTTGAGCGAGAGGCACATCGTCGACGCCGCCGTGCTGTCAAGCTCCTCTCCCGGGGTGGAGATTTCGGTGCCTCCATCCAAATCGGTCGTCGTGAGCGATGCGCGGTACGCTCGGTGCTCCATCCACTCGCTCTCCAGCCGTTCCGGCCGCGTCAACACATATCGGTACGTCCCGCGCAAATGATAAGTGGCCGCAATGCGACTGGCGGCCGCGCCCATCAGTTCCACGCCGTGCGCTTGCACAAACGCCTGGTAGGCGGCATGCGCGTACGGACAAGGGATCGGAGGCGTTTCGGTGCCTGGCACCGGCAACACCAAATCGAAGATGGAATATTTGTTGGTGGTCACATCCTCGTCGGTGACTCGATGCACCGAGGCGCCGTGCGCAAAGCCGGTCTTTGATCCGCCTGCTCGATGATCGCGCTCATCATCTGCTGCGCCCGCTTCATCGACATCCGCGGCGGTCGCCAATCCCGACACTCCCGGCGGTATCACCCAGTCGCCCACGCGCACGCCGTCGCTACCACCACCCGCCAGCCGTGCACTCGCCATGCAATTCCACACCGCGCTCTGCACGGCGTGAAAGTAAATCATGCGCAAATTGCGCGGCAGCGCGTGAAACACCGCCTGCACATCGCGAGCACCGTACTTGGCCTCAGCCTGCAAGAGGCGGCGTTCGATGAGCGCGCGATGGCGTTGCCGCGGCGGCAACGTGTCCATCTCCCGCAGTGCCCGGGCTGCATCTCGGTGCTGGAAATAGGCGCGAACGATTCGCGGCACCGATGGCGACAAGCACTCGCACGTGGCACCCTCCTGCAGCTCGAGCTGCTCCTCCTCTTGTCCGGCATCGGTCTCCAGAATCATATCCAGCGCGCGACGGAACTCGCCCCGCAGCAGCGCCACCCCGATCTCATGCGTGGCATGCGCTCGCGAACCGAACCGCTGCAGACCGTAGTAGTTGACAAAGCCGCGCTGCCGCACCGACGCGACCGCCTGCTCGGCGGCAGCGCGCGATGCCGCCGGCACATGGCGCAACACCACCGTGAAGCGATTGCCGTACAAGTCGCCGAGGTGCAACGGCTGGTGTACGTACCGGAAATTGCCTACTCGCACCCGGATGCACCGGGACGGGTTGTCGTCTCGTTCGGGGAAGGCGCGGATTGCCGCCTGCTGGACTTGACGCGCCGATACCGCCGACACGCGCATCTCCTGCGTGGTCACCGCACGTCGGTCTTTGGTGCCGGCGTGCGTCAGCGCCGAAGCGGAGAGGTGTAGCTGGCGTGCGAGCCGCAACACCACGTCCGAGGTGTCTGCGTTCTGCTTGCACAACAGAAAACTGAGGTAGGCACCGCCGCGGCGTCGAATTTGCTCGCGAGTATCCCGAGCATGTGCCGGACGGCCCCTCTTGCGCGACGAGCGAGGGTGTTGCGCCGCACGTGCGTCGTCGCGTCGAGTCGGGTCAATCCACGCGTTGCCATCTAGCGTGGTGCGGTACACCTCCACGCGCCCGCCGTCGACGGTGCGAGAGGCAAAGTGCGCACCTAGTAGCCGCAGCTTTTCATGCTGGCGAGTGCGACCCGGCTTGTCCGCTGCTGCCGACAGCCGAAAGGTGGTTGCGGAGGTGGATGGATCGGATCGTGTCGATAGAGATCGTTGCACAAACGCCAACAACGCGTCCACCTGTGCCTCCTCGAACACTGCGACCAACTCGGAGCGCACCGCCGCCAGCGCCTCCTCCATCGGATGGTCTGTGCCACTGGCCGACCCGCCATTGGGCGTCCCTATCTCGTCAAGCGTCTCGGCACATCGGTCCACCGGCGGCAGTTCGGTGCTGGTCAGGTGCAGCACCGTGCCCGTCGCGTCCACCTCGTTCACGATAAAGTCTCGGAACAGCACCTTGAAGGAGGCCGTAAAGCCGGCGTGATCTCCTACATATTCGGTGATGCCCACGTCGGCCTCTGGAACCGCCGGCATGAGCACTCAGTGATCGACAAGCAGTTGCCACCGACGACAGGTTGACTGCAACCGGGCCGACCGAGCGCACTCTAGCCGAAGCGTCGATACGACCATGCACGGCGACCCGAAGGGAGCATGCAGGGCGCTGCAGCTCAACAATAGGATACTCGATAGCTCGTGTAGCTCTGGGCGTGCTGCAGCAAACCTTTATACGTCAGGGTGCTCCATTCCGTGCATCACCACGGCTCTTGGAGCACCTCCTGCAACACCCCAACGTTGGGCACCGATACCGGATGGCACTTTTTGACGTGCGCCAGGGCATCGGGCAGCGACAGGCCGCAGCACCACACCAGATACGCGACCACGGTGGCGGGGGCACGGCCCATGCCGGCAGTGCAGTGCACATACACTTGGTGGCCGCCGTCGAGGGCGCCGGCGAGTTTCTGCACCGCTTGGCGTAGTCCGTGGCGCAGCGCAGCGCCGTCAAAGTCGCGTATGGGAGAACGAATGGTGTGCATGCCGCGCTCTTGATAGTACTGCAGCAGGCGCTGCCAGTGCACGTGGCGGTGCTGAAAGTCCTCGTCGGTCTGCAGGTTCAGCACCGCGGTGACGCCCTTGCCGTGCAGCGCCTCGATATCCTCCTCCGACTGCGGGTACGGTCCGAGATACATACCGGGCGGGACGGCATCAAAGTCGAGTCCGGCCACAAAATTGGCATCTCGGCACACCAACACGCCATTCACTGCTTGTGCGGTATCGCCGGTCCGATTGGGTTCGCGCTCCCATCGCACCTCTCCGCTGGCGTCGTCGGCCACGACGTAACGGTATTGGAAGCGGCCGGTGCGCAGTGGCAGCTGGGTGGCGAGCGCCCAGCGCTGGCCTCGCCCGCCGGTCTCCAGCTCCTCATGGTCACTGCCCAGCTGCATCGGCACCGGTCCAGGCCGGAACCAGCCGCCCAGCGCCTCCGGATCGCCAGTGACGCGCAGCTGCTCGCCCGCACGGGTCGGGTAGTAGATAGAGAGGCGCACATGCACCCTCTCCCAGGTGGACGCTAAGACCACGTGAGCGGGACAGTCCGCTCGCAACAACGCCTGGCGATTGTAACCGTCTTCCCATATCACCCGCGCGCCACAGCCGTCTTGCCGGATCACCAACTTGTACTCGAACGCTTGATCCGCCGGCAACGCCAACGTCCCACCCCAAATATCCTCACCGCTCTCCGGGCACTGCTCGCGATATTCCAACCGATAGCTCCGGGTGGCATCCCAGCCGCCCAGCTGCGGGATACTGCCGCACACTGCCGCCGTCTCGCCGAATCGCGTGCGACAACGCAGCACCCACTCCACCGAGACTTGTGTCGGTGATCGATCCGGGACGACTTTCTCCTCTGTCTCCGGCATACTGGGTATAGATCGCCGTTGGGCGTGGCGCGCGTAAGCGGGCACCGACAACTCGGGATGGAGCGAGTCTGCCCGACCCGAACGATGCGAGGAGAGCGCGAACGGGCACAGATCCGATTGCGGATGTGCGTGCGCGAATTCGGTTCTCCTGTTCGCAGATTCTCGATGCGGTGAGGAACCTCGCCGGACAGCAAACCAAAAATGTTACCACCTCTTCTTCCTCCTCATATCCGTATGGAGTGTTTGCCTGCGTTGGAACACGGAGCTGACCCGGTTGAAGACTATGACGGAATCGCCGCCTGAGTCCGCCGCGCCGTCATGCTCGCGATCTGAATCGCTGCCTGCGCAGGATGGTCTCATGTGGGAGCGGCGTCTCAGGGCGGATTTTGTCGGTACTACGGCACTAGACGCTCGACGCGTTTGTGTACCGTAGGAGCGGGTTTCGCCGCCGCGGCGGCCTCATCGTGCACCCGATGTCGGTGCGCGAGTTCGAGGGTATGGAGAAGGATGCTGCTGAAGCGTTTACTCGGGCAGACGCCGAGGACAAGTACGGCAAGTTTCTGCGCTTTTTGAAGCTGGATAACCCGACCATGTCATAGGCGGAACCGGCGTTTCTGCCGGAACGGTGGCCCACCCGGGGCACAGATCGCTCAGGGCGGCTAGAAGCCTTCCTGGCCGACCCACATTGCGGTGCCTGGGTGAGCGATATGCCTCGGCGGTGGTGGAATGGGAGGACATGATGCTGAGGGGTGGAGGGCACGTGTCGACGAACGACGCATACACTGACTACGCCGGCAAGGTCGAGACAATGGCGGCGCCTTGCATCCTGAGGCAGGTCTACGACTGACTGAACCGCCACCCCAACGTTAACGAGGAGACGCGTGCCAACTTCAAGCGCGGTCTGTTTGCCAGCCGTCGCGAACCCGAGTTGCAGGAGCTGCTGCGGCAGCTCACCGAGCCGGAGCGCCCGATGTTTCTCGCCCTGCGTGGCATCGTGCGCGGCGGTGGTCCGAGCGCTGAAGATGGCGGCGCGCTGGGGCAACCCGCCAACGTTCGCATCCGTGGCGGCTGCGATGCGGGCTGTTGGTGGGTCGGCAGGTGGTGTTGGTGGCGATGCGGCTGCGCCGATGGGAATGGCGGCGACGAGGCGGCATGTTCGGGCGCGCCATTGTGGCGATAGGCACGCCGAACCCGCTCCCAGGAGCGCCGAATGCATTTTGTCGCAACGCCGATCTGCCGATCCGATGGGACCACCTATGATAGGACAGACGGGAGGGACGGCGCAACGGACGCGGACGCGGTGGTCGCCCACCAGGGGATATCCGTCTGCGCAAGTGCACGCTCAGGGCGAATCAGAGTGGCAGAAAGACAGAGGGGGTACGGGTATTCTTTACGACACGTACTAGCAGTGCGAGAACGGTCCGGAGAGCTGCGGTAACGCACACGGCGCCCTCGTGGCAACGCTCGTACACTCAAGATATGGATGTGGCCGGAACGCACACATCGCCTTCGGACAACGCCCGTTGACTCAAGATGTTTCGTCTCTTGCGCAGCCGATTCACGGAGCAATCGATAGGTGTGCAACTCTCTTCCGCTCAGGCTACGTCATTCCGCAAAATCAGTACAATGGGTTCGTTACCGCGCTCAGCCGGCAGCAGACGCAGGCCGCAGGGATGTCGGCTGCCGCCAGTTCCGCTCGGCGTTTCGGTCGCCAGCGATGGACTCGGATGCTTGGCCGCCAGCACTGCCGCCCGCAGTGCCAACTCGGCCTCGTCGGCGGACTGGGCGCTGGAGTTGGCGCTACGCTCGGATGCGCTCTCCCGATATCGCTCCCGCGCTTCCCTCCCCGCCGCTGCTCGTTTGGATGGCACTGCGTGCGCTGCTCGACCCGCACCGGTCGGATCACCACGCGGGCGTACGGATGACCGCACGACCGCCTCGTCCTCGGTGCGAAGCCCGGCCACTTTCGGCTCGCCGTCGCCCCTGCATTCCGCACCCAACGGCACTCCGAGGTGCTCGGTGGCCAGGCGAATGGCACGCGCCTGCATCACATCTGCGGCCATGCGCTGCAACTCCTCGGCGGTATATAAATAGTACAGCGTCCGCTGAGACGGATGACAGTCGCACATCTCCAACGCGTGGCGAATGCAGGAGATGCGACCCGACGAGCAGCGACATCCGATGGCGCTGAGAAACACCGGCTGCAGGCAGTGGCCGCAGCAGGTGAGCGCCGAGCCGCTGCTGGACGACACGTATTCGTGCACGCGGGGGTCGCTCATGCGGCGACTGGCGGCCACCACGTCGTCCGCGGCTTCCCGCAGCGCCAACTCCTCACGCACCATCCGCCGCAGCTCCGCAAACACGCGCACCGCGTCCTCCTCCGAATAGCACGACGCGAAATCCTCGCGCTGCACCGCCGAGAACACCAGCTCCTCCTGGGTGAACGGCGCCTCGCGTCTCATGTCGCGATATCGAATGGCCGCTTGCCGACCGAACGGCAGCCAATCGGTGAGCGCAAAGTTCACCGCCTCGGCCGCGTTCAAGCCCAACGAGAAACCGCCGTGGTACGCTTGCGGGAAGGTGATGATGAACTCGCCGGGCATCTGTACCGCGCGACACATCGGCGCGCCCAGCTGGTGCAGCCGCACCGGGTTCACCATGGTGATCATGCCGTACAGCAAGTTGGGCATCGCTTCGAATAGTTCCGGCACGCATTGCCGCATCGCCTGCTCGAAACGTTCGGCGCCCTCACCGCCGCGACAGCCGTACCACAGCTTGCCCTCGCCGCAATGCATGTAATTGATCGAGTACATGTCCGAGTCCTCGGCGTGGTAGCAGAAAGTCGAAAAGCACATTCCCAAGTACAGCCACGGATCGGTGATGCCCGACTGGCGCGCCGGCAGCGCCTCCAGCAGCGAGCCCTTCAGCAGCGGGAAGATGTTCAGATTCCACGGGTGCTTGGCGTAGTGCTCCCACTGGGCCAGCGCCTCATCGGTGGGCGGTCTGGCCGCTTTGGCGCCCACCCGCGGCAAGCCGCTGCCGGTCTGATTCACATCCAACTCGCTGCCGTAATACACTTCACAGCGCTCGTCGCCGCCGTCCACAATACGCCAGTACTCCCTTTCTATTGTAGCGATGTCCGGTTGCGGCAGCGGCAACTTGACGTCGCCCGCTGACATCACGCTGCGGAACCACGACTCTTTCAGGCCCTGCGCCATGCTGGCGAATTCGCGGTACTCGAAGTTGGCACCGTCGGCGTACCCGAAACGGCGGTAGGCATCGCAGTTGGGGCATACGAAGCGCGACCGTTCGGTGGCGCCTTCGTCGCTGCGCGGTCGTTTCGGGGAAGACTCGCCAACCGCCTCGTGTGCCTCCCGCAGGTAGCAGCGGCGATGCCATCGATCACCGCACTCGATGCAGAATCGGTCGCGCACCGACCCGCTCAACACGCCCTTCATAGAATGCGGGTGCGCTGCCGGCAGCTCGGCGTCCGCGCCGTTACCCCGCCGCTGCTTGAGGCGCGCCATCAGACACGCTGCGCACTCGCTGCGAGAGGCATACCGTTCAAACTGCAGATCGAACGGTTCCTGCTGCACGCGCTGCAAGCCGCGTCGGGCCACCTCGTGGTTCTCTAGGGGCAGCAGCCAGCGCGCATATGCCTTGCGCAGATTCGAGCTCATCGAAGTGGTGAATAGCATGCGCATTTTGGTGAGGCCTATCTGTCGCCAATTGCCGGTAGCACGCACCACCTTGTACCCGCCCATGCTCATCACGGTCTTGAACAACAGCGCCATGTCGAGTACGCGACCCTTGATGCGCGGGATCGTCGCGGTGGCGGTCTCAAAGTCGCCACAGTGTCGGTGAAACTGCCGCAGAAACGTCATAAAGCGCTCGTGGAATCCGCGCCGGTGGCACAGCTGGTGCACCGCCTGCACCCGGGTCTGGAAAGCGCCGCGCGGCCGTTGGAATGGTGGCGGCCGCCAGCTCGGCGGCGGCACCACCCTGCATATACCAAACCGCGACGCCTCCGACTGAATGCTGCGCACGTAAGCGATCGGGTCCAACCACTGCTCCTCGCTCGGGCGGAACACCGGCGCCTCCGGCAGCTGCTGGAATGCATTGGGCGCAGTTCGAGGCTGTTCTCCGCGAACCAGAAGGGGTGCGTAGGTCGACGGGACCGTCGTGCCCCCGCCGTCCTCGTCCGCCCACTTCACCATCGCTTCGCTTTCCGGGATATCCGAACGAACAGCCACTGAGGGCGTTTCTCGCCCCACCGTCGCCATGGCGCCCGCTCCCCCACCATCAAATAGAGGCGGTGATGAAGGGGGCGCCGCGCTGAGCGGCCGTCCGATCTCGTCGCTCGACGCTGTCGCAACGCCCTTCATCGGGGACGCCTCCCCGGTCGCGCTCAACGAGCGCCACGCGTGCTCCTGAGGTAAAGCTGCACTCCGCATGGTGAGAGTCGCGTAAGGGTGTAACGGCGGAATCGAAGTGGATGTCTCACGGTCTCGTCTATGGCAATAACCGCCACCTGCAACCCGAATATCCTCCACAGAGGGTCGCCAAGCGCTGTTCCACAGGACGCGCGCGCGCGCTCGCCGGAATTTCGTGTCCGCGCGGGCGGAAATGCCACGGCGACGCGAGTGCTCTATCTCGTCGGTGGGCAGCAGACCGCCGGGAGGGTGCCGAACGACTGCGAGGCACGAGACAACAGCTGCGAGTCGATAAGCGACCGATTGGAGAGGGAGCTGGAGTTGGGTTGGGGATTCTTAGACATCTATTCGGCGGGAAACACTTGGGGGCGGACGTTTTCGACGCGGTCGCCGGAGCTCGCAGCGATGCCTTGTTGGGCGGCCGGCGAGCAGCACGAACCGTGCCCGCTGCGGGCACCACGTGGGAACTATGCGGCGTTTGTGGCAGTGACGCCGACGCAAGCGCGGACGCACCTCCAGGGTCAGCTGCGAACTGGATGTGCTGCGCGGTTTCACTGTGGGCGACCGGCGAGCTCGCCAAACCCCATCGATCGGTTCTCGAGCAGAAACGACCGCCCGTATCGCTGGAGCATACGCTCGCTGCCGTGCAGTGCTCCCCGTCGCTCCGTACCCTTCCAGTTCTTGCCAAATCGACGACGCGTTCGCATGGGCGCGGACGGCGTGCGCGCAGCGTCGGCGCGGTCGGGCGCCCACGACGTGAGCACACCTGCGGTGAGTGAGTCGCTGAGCGCCGAGACCGGCCTGGCGGCGGATCCGGGACAGTACGCGGAGGCGTTGGCGGCGTTGAACGATGCCTACTGTCTCGGCAAGGGAGAACTCATGCGGCAGATGGGTTGGCGCGCCGTGCCCGCCATGTGGCGCACACTGGCGGACGCGTACCCCACCATCACCGCCGTTGTCGACAAGCACAATTACCACCGCAAGGAGGTGCGTCTGACGTACCCGGAACTGCACGAGGAGATTCGCGCCTTTGCCGCCGGCTTGCAGCTACAGAGCGCCGGCTCTCTGCAGCAGGGCGACCGCATCGCCCTGTTCAGCGAGAACAGTTACCGCTGGCTGGTGGCCGACCAGGCTATCATGTGGAACGGGGCCGCTTCGGCGGTGCGTGGTACCGCGGCTCCCGTGCCGGAGCTAGCGTACATCCTGGAGCACAGCGAAGCGGCGGCGTTGGTGGTGGACACGCCCGACGTGTTGGACAAGTTGCTGAAGAACGAAGAGGCGCGGCGCAGCGTGGAGCGTCGCGTTCGTTTCGTGGTGGTGTTGTGGCGTGGCGACAGCATTCGACTGTCATCGGTGGAGGCGCTGCCGGACACGGTATCGATATATGCGTATGAGGATGTTCTGGCGCTAGGCAAGCAGGCGTTGACCGCCGCCGCGACCGGCAGTGCCGCCGACAACGGCCTGCCCGCCGGATTTGGGGTCACACCGCAGGCCGATCCGGACGACATGGCCACGCTGCTGTACACCTCGGGCACTACCGGCCGGCCCAAGGCGGCCATGCTCACCCACCGCAACCTGTTACATCAGGTGTACTCGTGTTCGTTCTCGCAGACGCGCTGGCCGTGGCAACGCATTCAGGACGCGCTGCCCGGAGAGGTGATGGTGAACATCTTGCCCTGTTGGCACGTGTTTGAGCGCACCGGCGAGTACTATGCGTACAGCCGCGGCGTCACCATGGTCTACAGCAAGTTGCTGCACTTCAGAGAGGACTTGACGCGCCACAAGCCGCATATGTTGGTGGGCGTGCCGCGCCTCTTCGAGAACATCCACAACGCGGTGAAGGCGCAGGTGGCCAAGGCAACACGCGCACGCCGTATGCTGATCGGCTTTTTCCTGTTCATCAGCACGCTGTACGTGTTGTTGCGGCGACGGCGAGACGGCGCGCTGTATGATCGCCGGGTCGGCCTGTTCGAGCGCCTTGCCGCCGCGGCGGTGTTGCTGCTGCTGTGGCCGATGCACCTGCTGGCGGATCGGATCGCCTGGCGCCGCATCCGCAAAGCGGCTGTTGGCGGGCGCATGCGCACCATGGTCAGTGGCGGCGGTGCCCTGGCCATGTACTTGGAGAACTTTTTTGAGGCCATCGGGCTGCTGATTTTGGTCGGCTACGGCCTCACCGAGACCAGCCCGGTAGTGTGCAATCGGCGACGAGAGCACTGCGTGCGCGGCACCGCCGGCTGGCCGGTGAGCGGCACCGAGTTTCGCATCACCGATCCGGACACCCGGCAGGCGTTGCCGGCGGGCCAGACGGGCCTCATCTGTGTACGCGGCGAGCAGGTGTTTCGGGGCTACTTTCGGGATGCCGAGGCGACCGCTCGCGCCATCGACGCGGAGCGCTTCTTCGACACCGGCGACCTGGGGTTCATCTCACCGCACACCGGTGACGTGGTGATCACTGGCCGTTACAAGGATATCATCGTGTTGAGCAATGGCGAGAACATCGAGCCGTCGCCGCTGGAGAACGCGTTGCTGCAATCGGACTTTGTGGATCAGGTGATGCTGGTGGGGCAGGATCAGCGAGCGCTGGGCGCACTGATCGTCCCCAACCTGGAGAAGATGCAGGATGCGCAACTGATCACGTCGACGTACCGCGAGCAGTTGGAGAAGCTGCGTTCGGAGGCGGTGAGCGGTCCGGGCATCGCCGACCGGGTGGTGCAAGAAGAGATGCTGCACGAGTCGGCGGAGCTGCAAAAGTTCTGGAATGTGGAGACGACGCTGCGCCACGAAATCGCCGCCAGCATCGAGATGCGGCCCGGGTTTGTGCCCCTGGAGCGGATTGCGCGCTTTCGCCTGATCCTGGCGCCGTTCACCGTGGAGAATGGCATGCTCACGCAGACGCTCAAGGTGAAGCGGAACGTGGTCGGCGAGCGGTACGCCGAGTTGATCCAGTCGATGTATCGCTCGGATTGAATCGGGAGATAGGTGGTGAGGGAGGGCCTCGGCTCAGCTGTTACCCAGAGTTGAAGGCGCCCGTTGCTCCATTTTCGTAGCCAAATCGCGGTACATGCCAGCTCGTGGCGGATCCAGCGCGGGCAGCACGTCGCGATAGAGTGTCAACGCCTCGTCGTGCCGGCTGAGATGGCACAAAATGTTGGCGCGGGCATGCACGGCCCATCGGGCGCCAGGGGTCAATCGTAAAAGCTCTTCGATAAGGTTAAGCTCATCTGCCAAGTCTAGGGCAGGTACCGGCCTGACGCCCGTGCTGCTCATTCCGGGCTGCCCGCCTACCCCGTTGCTGACGCTGGCGGTACATTCTCGCAGCAGCCACTGCAAGTAGAACCATGCAGATTGATCGTTGGGCTCGGTGAAGATGGCGTTGTGTACCAGGTCGAGCTCTTCGCGCAGGTCGAGCACGCCTTCCGGGTGCACGTCGCGCACACCTAGTACGCTGCGGTAGTGGTACGCCGAGTAGTTGCTGCTGTTGCGCAGCAGTTTGGATAGGGTGAAGTGGAGGGTGGCTTCTCGAATCGAGGACGCCACCGATGCTGAAGCGGCGTCCTCGATGGAGTCGTTCAGCGGGATCGCCGCGTGCTGCATAAGACGCAAGATGAGCATGCGATGCGCCCAGACAAGAAAGTTACGGTCATCCATCTGCAACACCCGCTCACACAGTTGCAACTCCTTGCGCAGCGCCTGCGCTGCATACGACGACGGGCGCGCGCCCGAATGGTCGCCCACTCCGCTGCACACACGCAGCAGCCACACCCGGTGCGCCCAGGCGGCATAAGCCTTGGGATTGCTCTGCAGCGCCTGTGCGCTCAGCGCCAACTCTTCCTCGAACGCCTCCGCAGCGGTTTTTGGCAGCGGCGACAGCGTGGCCTGTGGATCAAACGGTCGATGCCGTAAGGCCTCCAGCAATATCTCCCGCCGTCGATTCCACAGCGAGTACTCTTCGGGGTTCTCACGCAACACCCGCGCCGAATCGCTCAGAAATTTCTGTGTGTCGTCGGCGTATCGACTGGCCAGCACTCGCCCCGCCTCCTCGCCCAACCGGATGTACCGCTCCTCGGCCGCCCGTTGCTCTGCCAAATCGCTAGACGCCTGCGCTCCCCGCCGAACTCCGTGCATGAGTGCGAAGATGCGTGGGGAAAGGGCGCGTCCACCACTCCCCAACCATTCAGCCGCTGCCGTGTCTCTCGCCACTTTTCGGTACGGTTTCCTCCCGGCAGCTGCGCGCACCAGGGCCGATCTGCACAGACACGTCGGCTTGCGGTCGACGGTGCGCCCGCGAATTTCGGGCTGTCCGCACCGCGGCAAACCGCCAGCAGGTGGTGGGAGTGCGTTGAGAATCGGTTTTGCCTCCTGCGGTGTAACGTGCGGCTCACGGCGTTACCGCGTCCATGTCCCTGGGTGGAGGGCGCATGGGAGGATTACAAGTGCCCAAGCGCATTATTTTACTGTTGTCGCTGGGGCTGTGGATTTCCATCGGGTTCTTGGTGGTGTACAACGTGCGGTTGCGACACGAGGCGATTTGGCCGACAGGGGAGCGCGCGGTGGGCGATGCGCTGGCGCACCAGCAGGGCGCCCTACAAGAGCCAGCGGCGGCGCGCCATCAAGCATCCAATAAGACGCTGCGGTTACCACCGGAATGGCGAGTGGAGCAAAAGCTGAGTTACGTGGGCGTGATTGTGTTTCCGGTGAAGAGGCGGCTGTTGTGCACGGTGCCCAAGGCCGGCTGCACGGTGCTGCGGTCGTTCGCGCTGCTGGAGTCGTTCCGAGTCCGCCTGGATCCCAACGACAGCGCCAACGTGTCGCACATACATCCTTTCGCCAAACGGCACCTGCTACAATTGGGTTCTTTTTCCGATGAACAGGTCACCCACATGCTGGAGAGCCCGCTGTGGGAGTACGCGGCAGTGGTGCGGCATCCGCTGACACGTCTGCTATCGGCCTATTTGGACAAGGTGGTGACGCAGAAGGAGCTGTGGCGGCGGCCGTTGCAAAATAAGCAGCCGGAATCGTTCCCGGAATTTGTGGCGCTGCTGGAGGATATCGCCCGGCGATACCGCAACAACTGGGACTGGGTGGACGAGCACTGGCGCCCGCAATCGGGCTTTTGCCTATTCCGGTTTCTGTCGCCCAACATGTACGATCACGTGGTGAAAGTGGAGGACTCAACAGCGTTGGAGGAGCTGTACGTGACCATGTTCGGCGAGAGCGGCGCGCGATGGGTGCAGGAGCGCCGCCAGAGCAACGCCAAGAACGCGCACACCTCGGTGCATTCGCACGCAGCCAACACCAAGCTGCGCGAATACGTGGACGAGAATCTAGCGCGCCGAATACAGAGGTTGTACGCCGAGGACTATAAGCGGTTCGGTTACGACCTGTGGCCGTCCGAGTAAAGAAGAATCGATTTGTGGCATGGAACGCTGCACAGCCAGGCCATCTACCCGTGAAGCTTGCCCTCTTGGTGAATCCTCTCTTGCACTGTATCGCCTACACCTGCGCGGCCTCCTCGGAGGGTGATGCGTGTGCGCATCGGCCTGGGGAACGCGCGCGCCAGCGATCGTTGCGCGCATCACGGCGAATCCGACAGCGTTTCTTCCGCGCCTCGGTTCGACGCCTTGGCGAACAAGCACTCGGCACGACGCGGTGACTGCCCTCAGCAGCAGCTCATCCTACCGATGCGACAAATGTCGGCGACGCTACGCACAGCGGTGCCGTCCGCTGGCAGGTGCCGGGTGCTGCCGCGGCGCGTGTTAGGACTGGCGGTTGTTTTCTTGGTGGGCGCGCTCTGCCTCGTGGTACTGCATTCGCGGACAGTAATCAACAGTTGGTGGGGTCGCCGCTTCAACGGCGCTAGTGGCAATATGCAGTGCTACCCGGTGGGAAATATGCCGCCAGCGGGTGCCCGACGCGCCGCCAAGAACTTGACGTTGAACTTGCAGCCCGGCTGGCGCGCGTCCGCCAAACAGGTGTTGGTGGACGTGATGGTGTTCCCGCGCGAGAAACAACTACTCTGCACCATACCCAAGGCGGGCTGCACCGTGTTGCGCTCGCTGTCGGTGGCGCAGGCTACCGGTCTGCACATCGAGCCAAAAGACGCCGGGGGCGTGTCGCGGGTGCACTGGTTTGCCGCCTACCGCCAGCTGCAACTGAAGGATTTCTCCGACGAACATAGTGCACAGTGGATGGGCGATCCCCAGTGGCGGTATAGCGCGGTGGTGCGCCATCCGCTGACGCGGATCTTGTCGGGGTATTTGGACAAGCTGCAGCAGGATCAGGAGTACTTTCGGCCTCCGTTCAAGGGCCGACGGGTGAACTCGTTTCGGGAATTTGTGGAGGTGCTGGAGGTGGAGGCGCGCCAACGACCGGACGGACTGGATAACACCGATGAGCACTGGCGGACGCAGTCGACGTACTGTTTCTTTCGGGTGTTGCCGCGGGCGGCTTTTGACGATGTGGTGAGGTTGGAGGATGCGGACCAGATTGCGCGGTTGTACGTGGAGTTGTTCGGGGAACACGGGGCGCGCTGGGTCACCACACAGCGTCGAAAAGACGGCACCGCGAAAGGCACGACCTCGTCGCATGCGCGCTCGGCGGCGGCGAAGCTGGAGGCGAACGTCGACGAAGAGCTGGCTCGCCGCGTGCAACAATTGTACAAGGAAGACTATGAGCGATTCGGGTACGATCTGTGGCCGCCATCGTGAGGTGTGCGAGGCGGAAGTTTGGGCAGGCAGAGGGTGCGCGCTTGTGGAGAGATGGCAACGTTCCGAGAGCGCAGATGGCAACGAGGGATGCGCCTTCTCGTCGCGACCGAGTCCAATCTGGTAACACTGCGAGCGAGCGCCAATCAAGTGGCTTATCGGCCTGCCGAACGACTCTTGGTAGCGCGGTTGCCAGAGACAACTGGAAAGCCGACGAGATAAAATGCGACGGGTGTCCCGATATTGTACAGCAAATCGTCCCCACTCAAGAGCACAACACTCGTGGCTTTTCCTTTCCTGTGAGAAACACGTGCCCTCGCTCAGACATGTGCCCGTCGCTACGAGACTTTCGCACGTGCGCACCGACCCATCGCCCATTGGCGCGTGCAAAATCGGACAGTCGCCGCCGCCGCCAATTCCGTCTTTCCGGACAGCGTGTGTGTATACCCTGCGACTCGATTTCAACGCCTCGCAACGGGCCCGCCATTCTCGGTCGGTGTCCCGCCAACGTTTCTAAGTCTGAGCGTCTCATCATGCGGCAAGGATTGCGGCACTTGAAGAGGGCTCTGGCATATGCGCAGAGGTGTCTGAGTGCAACGAGGCGCACGCCCGTTCTCGTCCTCGTGGCCCTGATCGGCCTTTTGGCTTTCGCAAGTCTACGCTCGCGTTCCATACTGGTAGGCTGGTGTGCGCACCACCTGACCGGCGCTGACGGCGATGTGCAGTGTTTTCAGCTGGGGCACACGACGCACACGCGTCCGCGGCAACTGCCGCGCAACTTTACGGTGCAGTTGGACCCGCAATGGCGCGAGTCGCTCAAAGGGGTGATGGTGGACGTGATCGCGTTTCCGCGCGATCAGCGACTGCTGTGCACGATACCCAAAGCGGGCAGCACGTTGCTGCGTTCATTATCGCTGGCGCATGCGGTGGGCTTGCACTTGGAACCGACCAACCCGGCTGACTTGACGCTCATACATCCGTTCGCCGCCAAACGGCTGGTGCAGCTGAGCGACTTTCCCGACGCATACATCGCCCAACTCCTGCAGCGCCCGACGTGGCAGTATAGCGCGGTGGTGCGCCATCCGCTGACGCGGGTGCTGTCCGCGTATTTGGACAAGCTGCAACGCGAGCGCGACTTTGCGCGCGATCCCTTCAACGACCGGCCGGTGGGCTCCTTTGCCAGCTTTGTGCGCGTGCTCGAGTCCGTCGCGCATGCCCGTCCCGAAGGACTGAATAGCACCGACGAGCATTGGCGACCACAGTCGGCTTTTTGCTTATTCCGCTCCCTGCCCCGAGAGGCACTCAGTGAGGTGGTACAGCTGGAGGATTTGGCCGCCATCCGCCGTGTATACGCGGAGTGGTTCGGGGTGTACGGCGCCCGCTGGGCCACGGAACATCGCCGCAGACGCGAACATGGCCAGGCGACCTCGTTGCATGCGCGCTCGGCGGCCACTTGGCTCAAGGCGTACGTCAACGAGGATTTGGCTCGTCGCGTGCGACAACTTTACCGAGAGGATTACGAGCGATTCGGGTACGGCCTGTGGCCGCCGTCTTGAGATAGGAAGAGAGGGCGCGCACGCGCATCCTACCCGTTTATTTCTCACTTGTCGTCGGCTTTCGAACGACCCGCACTGACCGCACCATGCCCTCGCCCGCCCGGTAAATCTCGTGCACCATCTCGTCGACGTTCACCGCCAACCGGCTGTCGGCGGCACGTACCGGCCGGGAGTACCCCGCGTGCACCAGCGAGAAGGGACGCGATGCCGTGGCCGCGTCCCGCCAGGTGCCCGCGATCACCGTGCCGCCGTAGATGTCGCGCAAAAACACCAGCAGCTTGCCCCACTGGCACCGCAGCCACGCCGTAAACGACTCCACCGGGTCGAAAGCCACCAACACCCGCTGCTCGGAGACGAGTTTGGCGCCAGCGGCCGGCATCCAGCGGTGGCGCCGGTATCGTCGCATGTCGGCCTCGCGCACATCCAGCCGCAGCGGCACATGTGGCACGGCCGCGGCGTTCAACTCGATCACCAGGTCGCCGAACAGTTGCGGTGGCGGCGGCCGCAACATCGCTCCCAGCTCGTCGGCATCCATGTTCGCCTCTTGCACGGCGGTGTGCGCCAGGTGTTTCAGGGCGGCGCGCGCCACGGCACACAGTCGCCGCACCACGCCGGCCGCCACCGCGCTGGTCAGGCGAGTGCCCGCTGGATCGTCGGCGGTGCACAACCGCAGCGGCACCGTACATGTCGTCGCCGTCGCTGCCAACAAGGCGTTCGCATTTTCGTCCTCCGACAAATTCGGCACCAACAACACCACCGCCACCTTACTCCCGTCGCGACCGACGGGCATCTTGGCGAACAGGTGCAGGAAGCGAACCAGGCCACCGAAAGCGGTGCACGGCGGCTGCGCGAACGGTTGCGGGGCGGTGAACAGCCGCGCCACCATCAAGTCGACCGCCTCGACCGCCAGACCGTCCACACCGCTTCGGTCCAGCAGAAAATGAGCGGCCATGAACCGCTTCACCAACCGACACGCGCCTCCATATCCCACATGCCGATGGGACACCGCGCTCAACTGCGCATGTAGCCGCGCCGATGCGTCCACCGTCGCCGAATCCGTCGGCGTTTGCAGTTGCAAGCATATCGGAAAGTCGTCCATGATGACATGCAGTTCGCCACGGTCGTTCACCTGCACCGCCAACCGCTGGGAATCACCCCCGTCCATCGTCGGCGCCGCCCGTTGCAACAGCTTGCCGATCGCAATGGCAAAGGCCACGCGCACGGCCCGATGCACCGCGGCGTCGGCATCGGCACCGGGCCACTCGCGGCTGCTCTCGAATTCAACGCACGCGGTGACCGCCGCCTGCGCCACACAGTTGTCGCCCGCACCTCGTTGCAGTCGCGGCCACGCCACCGCCGTCCGCCGCAGCGCCTCGCCGCCGCGCGCCGTCGGCCGCACCGCAACGATATTCAGCGGCAAGCGGGTGCTCAGGGCGTGCTCACCGGTGCGGGCCATCAACAAATTCGCCAACGCGCCCAGCGTTTGTTGCAGGCGAAGGCACTCGGCGTCGAACAGCGCCGGCGATTGCGGGTCGGCCGCCAACACCGACTGACCGGCCAGGTCGTAATCGCTGTGCCATTGGCGCGGCAGAAACGCCCGCTCTAGCACCAGCATCGTGGAGTCGACGTGATACTGCGGAAAGTGCTGTCGCAACACGTGCCGCACGATGCGCATCGGCACCTCCATCCGATCCTGCGGGCGCGTCGCCCACACGATCGCCGGCAGCACCTCGCCCGTCTTGAAGCGTCGCAGCTCCACTTTTTCGCCGCCGAACAGGCGCTCGTCGGGATGGCGGTCCACCAGGCGATACGCGTTGGCACCATTCAGACATACCCCTAGCACGGCATGAGCGCACGAGGCATCACCTTCGTTTGGTGCCAGCCGCAGGGGAACCACGCACGTAACCCGGTCGCCCAGCGCCGCCTCCCACAACGCCTCCATGCGCGACACTTCCTGACGCAGAGACGGTGCGGAAGCAGCATCCGCCGGGCGCAACACCAGCAACATGTCAAAATGCCCGATAGGCTCCACGCTATTGGTAAACAGAGATGGCAGCAGGCCGCCGGCCTCGTCGACCGCGGCCAGCGGGGATTCGGTCGCCGCCAGCGCCGCTTGCACCTCCCGCAAGGCGAAGCCGTGCCGATCGCCCTCGGCGGCCAGCGCCGCAAAGGCCACGTGCAGTGCATGCCGTACGGTGGCCCGCGGCGGAATGCGGTCGGCGTGAACCAGTCGCGCCATCTGCATGGTCAGGTAGTGGCTGGAGCGCAGCCGTCGCAACTCCGGCCCGCCGTCGTATCGCGACAGCCCGCGGTTGTTGCGCCACAACTTGAGCAATCGAACCAGGTCGCGAAATCCATAAAACTTCTCGGCAGCTTCATGGCAGAAAACCAGGTCGTCCATGGGCGCCATGTCGTCGGTGATGCTGCGGTTATAGAGCGGGGTGGCCGCGTTTGGCGCTGCGGAACGCAGATTGCCGCGCTCGGGGCGCAGTTTGCGGGCATCAAATTGACCGCGTTGTATCACCGGCATTACGCGCAGCACGAACGACTGCTGTCGCGGTTGTAGGAACAGCACCGGCTTGCGCACCGGAGGGTCCGTCTCCGGTCGTTCGGAGGCGGTTTCCCACAGCTCCCCGAAACGCAGCCATTCAAACTTTCCCGACGCCTGCAGCGCCCGCGCCAACTCCACCAAATACAGTAGGCGGCGGTCGTGGTAGCGAAAATCTCGATAGTCCTTTTCGTAGAGACAGGCCGGCGGGATGAGCACCGCCAGATCCACGTTGTGATCGTCGCGGACAGCGGTCCGCAACAAGAAACTGCCCACGATAACAATCTTTTCCGGCGCCTGAAACTCCACTCGCGCCTCCTCGTTGCGCACGCGATACACAGCAGCCGCCTCCGCCAGCAGTACCTTGCTCGCCGGCTCCAGCTGGCGCGCCGCCAGCCTCCGTCGCGGCAACGACTGCAGCACCTGCTGGAGTTGCAAGAGGAAATCCTCCGCAGCCCGAGTGTCCGAAACGGCGGCGTCTTGCAACAGCTGTCGTATTCGACTCTCCTCCCAGCTGTCCATAGGTGTGTAGACTCCGCTTTACCGCTCCAGTTTACCTGCCGTCCGTGATCGTCGCTCCTGGGTGGTGCAGCGACGCCGGAAAGCGCGTTCGGCGCGGCGTCGCTGTCGCGCGCTCTGCGATTCGCCCCGGGCACCGCCACGTGGGTGCAACGGGCCTGCGGGACAGAACGGTGCGGCAATCCTGCCGTCCTGGGCAGGCCCCATTGGTGCAACCACACCCACCCACACACACTCATCCATGCGGTGGCCGACGTGTGCGTCGGTGGGGTGGCGAAAGGAGCTGACGCAACGCTTGTTGGGGCGACGACGGACGCCGCCGTTGCGGGCAGGCGGGAGGCGTTCGGCAGTGCGATGGAACGCCAGTGTACCGCGCCGAGGAGGTTCAGCGTCGGGCAGCGAGGCAACCGGGGGAGATGCGGGTGCCGAGCCGCCGGAGATGGATTTCGCTGCGGAGCTGTACGGCGAACCGGTGGCGAGCGCCGATGTCGGCCGGTCAGCGGCAACGCGGCGGGCGCGAACCGCCAACACTGCCAATACGCACGGCAGCGGCACCGCCAACGCGACCGCCCGGTGGACATCGTTTGCCGACTCCGGGAGTTGTTCGGTCAACGAGCTGGGCGAGTGGGAGCGGCGAGCCCCGTTCGTGTCGCGGCATTTCCGGTTGCAGCCCGGCGAGCTGGTATCGTACCTGGAGCGCAAGGGGTTGCAGACGCGCGTGGTCGATCAGCACGCGGTGGTGCGCATATGCCCCTTCTGTCCCGCCACCAAGGGCAAAGCGGATAACCTGTTCAAGCTGTACGTGCACACGGACAGCGGGGTGTACTTCTGCCATCGGTGCGGCGCCAAAGGCAACCACTGGGATTTGAAGTATCGCCTGGGCGACGTGATGGAGCCGACGAATTGGCGCGGCGTGTTGCCGCGAGTAGCTGGCGATGTTGCTGCTGATGCCGGCGGGCCGGCGGCGGAGACGGCTGCCGGATGTGACCCGAGCGGGCCGGCGGCCCCGCCGCGTCGAATACTGGATCCCGCGGTGGCCGCCGCCTACGAGCACGGCCTGTCCCACTCGACGGCAGTGCTGCAGTATTTGGCAGCTCGCGGTCTGTCGGTGGAGGTGGCCCGCAAGTATCGTGTTGGGGCGGCGCGATTGCCGTTTCCGGACGACGTCGGCGGCAGTGGCGACCGTTGGACCGACCACGACTGCGTCACCTTCCCGTGGATCGTTCCCGAATGGAGCACCACCGACGCGGCTGCCCATGACGATTGTGGTCAGGCCGCCGAGATGCCCAGCCCGCCGGCGGCGGTGCTGCGGGTGAAGATCCGCTCCATCACGCGCAAGTCGGCCATGCGACTGGAACCGCGCGGGGGCGTGTGGGGCCTCTTCGGGCTGCACACGGTGCCAGCGGACGCCGAGTCGGTCGTGCTGACCGAGGGCGAATTCGATGCCATGGCAGTGCATCAGGCCACCGGCATGGCGGCCGTGTCGCTGCCGAACGGCGCGCGCTCCTTGCCGCCGCAGCTGTTGCCGCTGCTGGAGGGCTTTCGGAAGATCTACCTCTGGCTGGACGATGACATCCCCGGGCAGGAGGGTGCGTGCCAATTTGCCCGCAAACTGGGCATGCAGCGGTGTCTGCTGGTGGGCAGCGGGAACGGCGCCGGCCCCAAGGACGCCAACGAGGCGCTGCTCAAGGGCATGGATCTGCAGGAGATACTGCGCAAGGCGCGCCCGCTGCCGCACGAGCGCATCGTTACCTTTGCCGAGCTGCGCGACGAGGTGCAGCGCGAACTGGCCAATCCGCAGCAGGTGCGCGGCATCCAGAGCGTGACGCTGCCCGGCCTGAACCGCATCCTGAAAGGCCACCGCCGCGGTGAACTGTCGGTGTTTACCGGCCCGACCGGCATCGGCAAGACCACCGTGCTGTCGCAGATGTCGCTGGACTTTTGCCAGCAGGGCGCCAACACACTGTGGGGATCGTTCGAGATCAGCAACGTGCGCATGGCCAAGATGATGCTGTCGCAGTACACCGGCATCAGCGCCGAGCAGCTGCTGCCGGAATTCGACACGCATGCCGAGCGCTTTGAGCGGCTGCCGCTCTACTTTTTGCGCTTTTTTGGCTCGAGCGACGTGGAGCAAGTCATCCACGCCATGGAGTATGCCGCCTACGTGTACGACGTGTCGCACGTGGTGTTAGACAATCTGCAGTTTATGACCAGCGGGCAGGGCCGCGGCTATGAGCGCTTCGAGATCATGGACCGCGCGGTGGAAAAGTTCCGCCTGTTCGCCACGCACAACAACGTCCACGTCTCGCTGGTAATCCATCCGCGCAAGGAGGACGACGACCAGGCGCTCAAGACGTCCAGCGTGTTTGGCAGCGCCAAGGCCACCCAGGAGGCCGACAACGTGATCATCGTGCAGAACGGCGACCACTTCAAGTACCTGGACGTCCGCAAGAACCGCTTTGACGGCGAGTTGGGTCGCGTGCCGTACCGCTTTGACACGGCGAGCCGGCGCATTGTGGAGATACCGCCGCACGAATTGCAAGCGCTAGAGGACGGCCTGCTGGTGTATACTTGAAGAGGGCACTGCCGCGCGTTCTAAGAACTGCATCGTCGCACGCTCTCACGGCCCCCGTCGTATAAAGGGTGCGCGCATCCGTCGCGACTTGCGCGAAGACATCCCGGGTCGCACCGCGGCGGTTCCGCTTCCGCGCCTCTCACCTGGCAACCCACGTCTCCCTTGCCTCCCACATGGCCACCATATTTGAAGACTCGTTTGTGTGCGAGGATGTGGACATGGTGTACAAGGATCCGAAGAATCCGTCGCTGGGCAAGGTGCGGGACAAGCGCTTCGACCGGGTGAGCCGCATCACCGCGCAGTCGGAGAGCTACAAAGTGGCGCTGACGCTGGACTTGCACAGTCAGCTGTATCCTGTACATTCTGGGGAGCGATTTATCCTGTCGCTGACGTCGAGCATCCGACTAGACGGTACGCCGTGCGACGGCACGTACGATCAGAGCGGCGAGCCGACGCTGATGGACCGATACGACTACGTCATGTGCGGCCGGGTGTTTCAGCAGGCGACGGTGGACGCACAGACCGCCATGGTGTGTGTGAGTTTCGGTGGGCTGCTCATGTCGTTGCGTGGGCAGCGGAGGGCGCTGAACTGGTCGGAGTTTCCGGTGGACACGCGCGTCTACCTATTGATGAAGAAGATCTGAGCGATAGCCGCCGCTGACCGACCGGCCGACCGACCCGACCGCCTTCATCATCCGTAATTTAAACGGAACAAGTCATTGTATACCCAAAACGCCTGCGGGTTGCTCTGATCCGGCATCAGATGGAACACCTGCGCAAACTTGAGCGGCTGTCCGCCGTCGTCCACCACCAAGTTACCGTTCACAAACACCAGAATGCCGTTCAGCGACTCTGGCAACACCGGTTGGGCATCACAAGTCACCACCTGGTGTTGCACCTTTTGAAACGGCAGCGACACGAGCTTCTGCACGATGGCCTGCGGGCCCATGCACGCCGTCCCCTCGAACGTCAACATGGACGGCTCGCGGTACAGGGACGACAGCTGTGATCGATCCGCATCGAACACCGCGTAGTAATGTGTGACGAACGCCTCCGCCACCGCTTCCCACTGTGGCTTGCTGCTCATGAGAAGGGCGGACAAGTGGAGGCGTCAGCGGTCCGGCTGTCTAGCGAGCGCAACGAACAGGACGTGGGCGCGCAGAATGGGAATTGGCGCGCGGCCTGAGAGGCGCAAGTTCACAAGGTGGGCGCTCGCGAGAGACCGGCAGTCGGAAAGGCGGGCGGCGTGCGCGGAATTGGGTACCGTGGCGTGGTGTGCTTGCTGACTGCTTGGAAATCTAGTAGAGGCTTGATGGCGACGGCGAACAACGGGAATGGAGAAGCGGGGAACGCGCCCGATCGGCAACCGGGAACTGCACCGCACTTCGGGACGGCAGCGCCGAGGAAGCGACGGCGTCGGCTGCCCACACCGATCACCGCGGATCGGTTACTGTGTGCCGACGGATTGCCCGCGCTGCACCGGATGGTGTGTAAGCACTGGCGACGGCAACCGCCGCTGGAGAGCGCGTCGGGGAGAGAAGTGCGCCGCGAGCTGGCCGACGTGCTGCGGTTATTGCGCCGCTGGCAGTATGGCCTGGCGCCAGAACGGTCGCTGCCGGCGTTTGTGGCGCGAGCCGAGTTGGCGTGGGTGAGATCGCTGCGCGAGGCGCTGGATGCGATGCGCGAGGCGTACGCTCCAGCCTCACCGCTGCGGCACGAGGTCGGAACGGGAGAGGATGGGATGCAGGCGGGACGCAGGGAGGAGAATGTCGATCGGTTTGACGGAGAGCCGGAAACTGCGAGCGACAAGGCAGCCGTGACGAATGTAGTCGCCGGGAGTGCGGACGACACCGACGTATCGGACGATGACGTGGATATTGACGCATTGATTCACTCGATGCGGCAACGCCACAAGGTGCCCATCGCGGATGACCAGCGTTCCGCATCGATGGAGGAGGAAGCGGGCGCCGGAGAGGACGCGGATTTGGCTCCATCGACATCGCCACCATCTTCGCCAACGGCGACCAGGCGTCGGCGGCGACTCCATCGAGCGGCGCCGACCTCGCCGCCATCAAACGCATCCTCCTGAATGGTGGGAACGCGGTGTCAACTCGTCGGCCTGACGATGGTCGGCTCGATGGGACGGCCGGTCGTGTATGCTCTCCGCGACCGGACGGCACCCAATCCGCTGGGCAGCCGGCAGTGGCTGTGCGCCACTCGCGCGCCCCTGTCGGCGGGCACCGTCGCGTTTCCCCTACTCGCGACACGCTTCGCCTCTGTCGAGGACCGGCGTCTGGGACCAATCTTTCAGTGGGTAAAAATTTTTTACGCTTCCTCCTGAACAGCGGAACGGACCACGTTTTCACCAACGGCCAGTACGCCTCCACCAACTCACTGCCCGCCACGTTCAGAGCGCGCGCATACACACATCTACGCCCGCCTCGCCCGCCCCGCATCTTCGCACGCACACGCACCCACCACTCCCGCCACTCACGCCTTGGCCTTGCTTTTCTTCTCGTTCCACCTCTTGGCGCACTCCTTAAATATCTCTGGCGGCTTCATCTCGATTCCCTTCGCCTTGTTGTACTCGCGTATCTTGGCACTCTCCACCTTCATAAACTCCTGGTACGCATTCGGCTTCCGCTCGCCCTTGGGCTTGGTAGCGGACGACTTTTTCGGCGCCGTCGCCGCCGCTTTCGGCATGGCTTTCTTCGGAGATGCCATGAGCGATTCTCAGAAGGTGACTATCGCACACGAGTTGCTGCTGTGCGTTCACGCCAACACGTTGTCTACACCGCGCGCACACACACACACACACAACCCCAGCGACCCGTCCTGAACGCACCCGGCGCGTACGCACTCCCGCGCGCACCCGTTTCAAACGATCGACGCGACAGCTGTCGCGCACGCGGTTTGCGGGTGAAGCGGCGCGCGCACAAGGGCAGCAATCGCGGTTTCTATCTGAACGTGTGTGTGCGCGCGCGCATCGCGCGGGATCGGGGAAATCGATCGCGAAATGGCCGGACGCTGCGAGTGCGGGTGCCCGAGCGAGGGGACGTGGGGGGCGCGTGGGAAGTTGGAAACCGAGGCCACGAGGCGCACGCGAGGGCAAGTTACGCGTGGAGAAGGGAATGACGAGCGTTCGAGGTGGCTTGCGCATACGTATTTCCAGTGGTGCTGTTGCTCGAGTGTTGATCACCGTTGGTGTCTGACGGTGTGGAGCGTACCATCTCTGTGCGAGTGCATCAGACTCACCCTCACAGGGAACACCAGCGTCTCGTCTCGATCGGTCCTTGCCACGCTTGCTCTTTGCCGGATCACCCTTGACCCCCACAAGCTCCGCTGCGCTCTCCTTTCCTTGGCCGAACCGTCCCGCCGGGCGCCGCGTCGTCAACGTCCGTTCTCTGCAGACCCGCACGTCTCTGCCCGGCTCCCCTCCCTCCTCCTCATGACCGCAACCGAAGCACCTTTCACGGTGTTACGGGAGCGGCGGGTGCTAGGCGGCAGCTTTGTGAAGAGTGCTGCCGCGTGGGCGCTGGGCGGCAAGTTGCTGGTGACCGGTTGTGGTCGGGCGCTGCGGGTGTACCGGCTGCGGGCCGACGGGGAGGCGGCTGCGCCAGCCGATGCGACGACGCCACCCCTCATTGCGTGCGGCTGCCTGGCAGGCCACGAAGGCACGGTGACGTCCGTGACCACTTGGCCGACGAGCCAGGCGGCGCAAGTGGTGTCCTCGTCGCTGGACGGCACGCTGCGAATTTGGGACGTGGACGACGGCGTGCTGATCCGCACCATCGACATCGGCGTGCCGGTCTTGCAGTGTGTGGTGAACCGGCGCTTGCCCAACGTGGCCTATGTGCTGTGTCGCCGTCAATTCGCCGGAACGGGTGAGAAACGGGATCGAGCGGCCAGCGGGCAGCTGCCCGACGGGGCGGCCGAGGCGTCTGCCGCGGATGCACCACCGAACCGCCCCGCCGTCGCCGCCGCCGCTGCCCGATCTCACCGAGACGGCCGCCAGGTCACCGCACCCACCGATGCGGTCTTTGTCGCCGCGGTCGATCTGGACAAGGCGCGATGGCGACTGCTGTATCAGAACAACCGCGAGCAGCCACAGCTGGTGATCAGCGGCGACGGACAGGCGCTGGCATCCACCGGCGGCCGCATCGTGTACGTGTGGCGCTGTGCCGGCCAAGGCGGCCTGTATCGTTTCGTGCATCCTAGTGATGATCCCATCACTGCGCTAGCGCTGCATCCCCACGGGGGCACGCTGGCCGTGGGGGACGCCCGCGGCGTCATCACCCTGTACCACGGCATCGCGCCCGACGGCCATTGCACCGAAGAGGCGTGGCAAGAGCGTGTACGGCAAAGAAAGCAACACGACGCCCTCCTCGGGGCCGAGGTGGTGTTGCAGCGATTCCATTGGCATGCGCATCGGGTGACGGCGTTGCAGTTTTCGGCGGACGGCTCGCTGCTGCTGAGCGGCGGCACCGAGGCGGTGTTACTGGAGTGGCAGCTGGCGCAAGCCGCCAAGGCCACCGCGCCGCGTCGTTTCTATCCTCGGCTGGGAGGCACCATCTACGGCATTGCAGAGGATGTGGGTGCGGCGCGGTATGCGCTCAGCATCGGCGGGCATCGACTGACGGTGCTATGCTCGGCGTCGGTGTCGGCGGTGGGCATCGCCCGCTCGCTGGCGTGGGAGCCGAGCGTGTACGAGTCGACGGATGCATGGCACGGCGCCCTGGCGGTGGCGGGGCGAGGGCGAGATCCGCGCGGCGCACCGCAGTTGGCGACGCGCGCTCGGTGCGGCGAACTGCACGTGTTGGATATGGAACGGGACACCTGTGTTGAGTGGTTGCAGATCGCCGAGCACCCGCCGGTGGGAGAGCACGGCGATGGCATGGGTCGCGAACGGTTCGCTACCGATCACGCGCTGCGGTTCGTGGTGTCGGCGCACGAGCAACGGCTGGAGGGTGCGGAGGCATCCGAACTGCATGCCGCCCAGCTGATCGGGACGACGCTCAAGTTCTGGGCACACCCTTCCGATACCAAAACGCGTTTTGGCAAGTCACCGGCGCTGGTGGCGCAGTTTCGCGGCGCACACTATCACCAGCTGGCGTTGTTGGAGGTGCGCGGCCGACAGGCGTTGAGCTTGGACCGCGGTGGCGCGTTGCGTGTGTGGTGCTTCGAGCGCGAGGAGCGCGGCGCGTGGACCGTAGGATGCACCGCCGCAGCCGAGTTGTCGCTGCCGGCGCCGGTGCGTTGTGCAGCGTGGTCCGATGACGCCTCCACGCTGTTGGTGGCCACCGCAGATGCCACACTATGGGTGTTGGGCGTTGGCGAGCGCGTTTCAGTGCTGTATGCCGTGCATGCGTCGGCTTGGCTGCCGTCCGCGGATGCCGGGATGGGCGTACAGGAGCATGCCTCGTTATCATCATCATCATCAGCAGCAGCAGCAGCAGCAGCAACGGCATCACCGGAAGAGATCGCCCAGGTACATTTTATGGGCAGCACCGGTGCCCTAATCGATGTGCGTCGATCAGGCGGCGAAAGCGCCGCGCTGATCCTCTACGACCTGATGCGATGTGCGACGCTCTGGACGGTGCCGTTGGCCGTGCAGCACCTGGCGTCAATCCGCAGTGGACACTTGGGGTCGCTTCTGCGTATCGACGCGCCCGTCATGGGAATGTTCGCCGCTTCCGCGCCCGGCCTGGCGTCGGTGTTTGTGTTCGCGGTGACCGAGCAGCGGCCACCGGTGCCGATAGCTCTGTGGCGCCAACCGCTCGGCTGTCGTCCGCTGGCGCTGCTGTCGTCGGAGACGTTGCCGCTGGTGCTGGTGGATGACGACATGCACGTGTATGTGATAGACGATGAGGGAGGGCAGGACGGGACGGGCACGGTGGATCGGGATTGGCGGAAGTTGTCGCCTGGAGAGGAGGCGACTGGCACTGGAGGCAATTGGTTGGATGTGGTGCGCACCGGTGTGTCGTTGTGGAGGACGCACGGAGCCGCACCACCCGTCGTCGTCGGCGCCGCCCGGCCGCCCTCGTTCGACGAGTTGGCGTGGTCCCTGTTGCCGGATCGGGAGAATGCCGGAGGGGTATCGGTGAGAGATCAGTGCGAGGCATTTTTGGACTATTGGTTGCGCGCTGCCGCAGCTCCTGTCCTAGGTGAGCGTGCAGAGTTGCCTGCCGTTGAGAAAGCGCCCGCAACAGACTCGCCCGGCACGCCCATGACCGCATTCGGCCTCGGCGGCGAGACGGTGCAACGACTCGTTCAACGGCTGGCGGCGGTGGTGAGCGCCCGACGAGTACGCGCGCTCCCGTCCGACACTCGCTCGCGTTCGTCTAGCGTCATTCACTCCGCGGCATCGATGTCTGGCAGAGAGGGTAGCAGCAGCAGCAGCGGCGACGACGACAGCATTGCGTCGCGCGTCCGCGCCCGTCGTTCGCCCAGTGTCGTGCACTCCACCGCCACTTCGGTGCCCGCCGATGACGACAGCAGCGGCGACGACAGCATTGCGTCGCGCATCCGCGCCCGTCGTTCGCCCAGTGTCGTGCACTCCACCGCCACTTCGGTGCCCGCCGATGACGACAGCAGCGGCGACGACAGCATTGCGTCGCGCATCCGCGCCCGTCGTCGACTCCGATGACCTGCGCGCCATGTGGGGAGGTTTTCGTGGTTGCGCCCCGCCCCTATCGGTTCCTCTTCTCCTGCTGCAATCTGCGGGCCACCTCGCGGTACCATTCCAGAACGGTGGGATCGGCACAGGCGTCCGAGTTGGGCACCGGCTCACCGTCCAGGATGCGTTTCACGGCCACCTCCATTTTCTTCATGTTCGGCGTGTACGGGATGGCCGGCACTGCCAGGATGCGCTGCGGTACATGGCGCGGGGAGACCTGCCGTCGAATCTGCTCTCGGAGGCGCTGTTGCAACGCGGCATCACACTCCCCGGTGGACGGCGTGCTGCCCGCCAACTTGATGAACAACACCACCCGCACATCGTCGTGCCACGCTTGCGACACTGCCAACGCATCCTCCACCTCTGGCACCGCCTCCAGCGCCGCGTAAATCTCCGCCGAGCCGATACGCACGCCGCCCGGGTTGAGCGTGGCATCGCTGCGCCCGCGAATCACCAGCGAGCGCTCCTCGTCCTCGCCGGCCGCTCCCGGACGCACCACCAGGCGCGCAAAGTCGCCGTGCTGCCAGACGCACTCCCCGAAACGCGCAAAGTAGCTGGCGCGATACCGCGACATGTGTGCATCGTCGTGCCAGAAGAATAGCGGCATCGACGGTACGGCGTTGCGACACACCAACTCGCCGTCGGCATTGCACACCGGCTGGCCGCGCTCATCCAACACCTGCACGTCCATGGCCAGCCCCGGCGCTTGCAGTTCGCCGACGCGCACCGCTCGACACGGTATACCCAGCGCGAAACAGCCGTTGATATCGGTGCCGCCGGAGATGCTGCAGTATTGCACGTGCGCGCCCGCCGCTCGGTGCACGTAGAGAAAGTTGGCCGCAGTGGACGGCGAGCCGGTCACCAACACCGTCTGTAGGTGCGGCAGTGGCGGCGGCCGCACCCGCAATTGCTCCTGCATCTGCAAATACTTGGCACCGCATCCGAAATGGGTGACCCGCTCCCGACGCACGATATGCCATAAAATGTCCGCCGTGCCCGGCAAGCCGTCGTCGGGAGGTAGGGCCCGGTCGCCGCCACTCCCATCCCCCGACAACATCGGTGCCCCGTCGTACAGTACCAGCCGACAACCGCGCGCCAACGCCGCCACACTCCAATTCCACATCATCCAGCTGCAAGTGGTGTAGAAGAACAGCACACTATCCGCGTTCAGATTGCAGTGCAGCAGGTGCTCCTTCTCCTGCGTCAACAGGATGCCCGCACCCTGCGCCATGCATTTGGGGCGGCCGGTGGTGCCCGAGCTGAACATGGTCACCACCGGGTCACGATCGAAGCGGATGTAATGGAAGGGCGGTTGCTGGGTGGTGTCATCCGTGGTCTCGCTATCGGCAGCGGCATCGTACAGCGCGGGGAAACAGCGCGCCGGTCGCCCGTGCAACTGCGGCTCCAGTTCGGCCGCCGACTGTCCATGCGGCACCACCAGCAGCGGCACGGCTTTCTCGTCATCGAGCGCTGCGGCCACCGCGAATGCCTTGTCCAGGTAATCGAAGCGACGCGCCTTGAAGACGTAGACATCAGCGGCGATGAGCGCCCGCGGCCGCAGCGGTCGAAAGCGATCCAGCGCTGCTTGCACGCCGAACTCTGGTGAGCACGACGCCCACACCGCACCGAGCGTCGCAGTGGCCAGAAACGCCACCACCGTCTCTGCGGTGTTCGGCAGGTAGCCGGCCACGTGATCGCCCGGCCGCACGCTATACACATCGCGCAGCATCTCGGCCACCTGCCGGACGGCACGTCGCAACTGCGGATACGGCAGTACGCGTCGCGGAATGCCCGACGCCGGTTCCGCCAACGACACCAAACTGGCGCCCGGATGCCGCAACAGATTCTCCGCCACGTTCACCGTGCAGCCGGGCAGCCAGCGCAGGCCGGTGATGGGCATGTTGCCCACGCGCTCGGCGCCGTCGACCTCTCGGTTGGTGACGGGGAACGATCCGGTGGGCGTGTGCGGTGGCGGACGCACGCGCATACCCGACACTTCGATGAGCGTGCGGTAGCAGCTTTCCATACAGCGAACCGACTGTCGATGCAACCGCTCGTACGGCAGCGGTTGGGTGGCGTTGGCCAGCTCAGCGTCTCCCGTAGCCTCCCCGAAACGACGGGTGAACTGCAACAGTGGATGACTGTCGGGCAACGGAGACGGCTCCCATATCACCGTGCCCTCTGCCGGGGAGGTCTCTGCGGCGTCCGCCATGGGAGACGCCAATGGAGGTCGGAGGGGTCGACGTCCTAGGGAGCCCCTCAGAGAGCGCCTGGATGGGAGGTATACGGGACAAGATGCGGCGGCAGTCCCGCCAGCGTGCCGGACGGCCGTCGAGTCCCTGCGTGGTCGGTGTTTTTCCCGACGCGGAGAGAGACAGCGCAACTCCCACGACGCCCATCTCCCGCCGACGAGAGATACGGCGGTGTCCTCTTTCTCTCCTCATCGGAACAGGGGTCGCAGAGCATGCCAGCGTCCATATCCGTCTTTTATACATCCAGGGTGCACCATCCTTACTCATCGAGCCGCTGGTGCTCGCCGCGGTTTCCGTCGGGCGGTCGCCGCAGCGTGCGCGCGTACCGCTCGTTGCGAGGCGGCACCCGTGCGGGAGCGCCGTCGACGCGTCGCCGAGGCGCGCGCCGATGTGCTCGGCGCCGGCACCGACGGGCCCGCCGGCACCTCTTCGGCGTCGCCCCTACACTCCTCGGCCTGCGCCATCGGGGCATCGTCTTCGCAGAGGGCGCGCAGTTTGCGCTGCGATTCGGCGTCCTCGAGTCCGCTCACCACGGAATACTTGTCGATGGGACAGCGGCAGTCGCTCAGCAGCCACGGGTCAATGCAGTCGACGTGAAAAGCGTGCATGCACGGCAGGCGCCGCAATCGATCGCCTCGCTGGTACTCGCACAGACAGACCGCGCAGGTCTCGTGCAGGTCGCGCGGGGTGGCGCGGTGCACCGGCAGCAACTGCAGCATCTCGTGCGGACACGGACCGGGCCCCTCGTTGCGGGAAAATGCCGCCGCCAGCACGTCATTGAGAGCGAACAGCTCCCAGCGGGAGGGTGACGTACGGCCGGCTGTCGCTCGGGTAGCGCGCGCTGCCGGCTGTCGGCGCCAGCGGGCGGCGGCGGTGGTGGTGGCAGCGGCGGTCGGCGAGTCCTCCAACCACTGCAGGATGTCGTGATAGACACTCGGCTCGAGCCATTCCCGATCGGTGCCGTGCCAGCCCAGCCAGTCACTGAGCAAGTTGCGCGCCGTCTCCCAAACGCCGCCCGGCGAGCGCTGGGTGCGCGTGCGGCGCTCGCGCGTCTCCCGCCGTCCGCTGGCAATCTCCCGTAACCGTCGGATGATGCGCTGGTGCACCGAGCGCTGGGTCGGCGCTACGGCCGCCGCCGCCGCCGCCGCCGCTCGTCCCCGACGCGGCCGCCCTCGACTCGACGAAAGGACGCCCGACGCATCGCCTCGCGGCGGCAGGGTGAGCGGCCGCGACCGATCCGACGGCGGCGCCGCCGGGTACGGCGTCAGGCCCGAGGCGAACAACCGACCGCCCCGAGTGCTGTGTGCCGCCGTCGAACGCGCCGTCTGCCGTAACGTCTCGGAAACGAATTGCACCTCGTTGTCGGCCTCGTCCACGTCGATGACCTCCACGGCGTTCGCGCCGCCCAACACGGTCACCTCCGACACCACCTCGGCGTCGTCGGAACCCAGTGTCTCCATTTCCGCGACGACGCGTTTCCCAAACAGCCACACCACCCCAGTCCACACCTAGGGTCCGCGGCACCCCTTCCCTGGAGTTCCTTGCTGCCGGAGCGACAACGAGCCGCCCCTGAGGAGCGTCACCGCAGCGAGGACGCCCTGCCGCGCCCCGCTGCTTGAAACGCCGAGGCGCGCGGTGTGTGACACCCAAACCGCGCCAATGTGACAACATCCGGGGAATGGCGCGAACGGCTCGCCGCACGGCCTCGTGTGCGCTCGCGCAGCATCTCACCGACGAGGCGGTCGAAGGTCGTCACTCGAATATGGGAGGTCGGTGGAGTTGATCTGAGAAATCACTCGGGCATATTCATCGCATTCGATCTGCCCGCTGTGGGGCATGGTCGAAGGAATCAGCTTCCGGTGTCTCTTCTCGTGAGAAACGACCCGCACAGCGAATCACCGGGCGCACGTGCGCTACGTCTGCCTCGGGGGTGCCCACCCGCGTACGACCGGAATGCTGGCGCTATCCCGAGAACCACTTCAATGGATGCGCGCTTTATGTCCGGTAGCGCTCGTGATGCTGGGCGTTTGGTTGGTGTTACTGTTGCTGGCGTCGGTGGCGCTATCACGGAAAATCGCCTTCCCACCGTGGCACGATCCGCACCCGGGCGGCGAGCTCACCCAGTACTGGATGCCGTTGGCGTGGAGCACCTACACCTATGACCCGATGCGATCGCTGTCGTTGCCGTTTGAGGAGGTGGCGTTTCGGAATCGGTTTGGCCGCACGTTGCGCGGCTGGTGGGTGCCGGGCGATCCCGCCGCCGCATCCGCCAGCGACGTCCGCGTGGGGGTGGTATGTGTGCACGGTGGCGGGCGGGACCGACGCGCGTTCTTGCGCCAGAGCGTGCTCTTCCACCGGCGTGGATGGCATACGCTGCTGTTCGACTGCACCAACCACGGCACTTCCGATGGATGCAAGGCGTGGCCGCGGAGTCGATGGCCGGGGCGTGCGCTCACTTACGGCACGCGAGAATGGGCCGACGTGGCGGATGCCGTGCAGTTCGCCCGAATCCTTCTGGCTAGAATCGATGGCGGGAACGCTGCCGAGGCAGACGCGACGTCACTGAACGCAGTGTCATCGCCGACGACGAAAGTGGTGTTGATGGGCACCAGCCAGGGCGCCGTGAGCTGCATTCTGGCTGCAGCGCACGAGCGCCTGTCAACACCACACGTGGACGACCGCGAGCGACGACCCGCGTCGTTGGCAGACGCCTTCGTGGCGGAGAATGCGTTTCTCAGCCCGGCGCATCTGTTTTGGCACCTGAGCGGCCATGTCGCCCAACGCATATTTATCGGGCCACAGCGGTATGCCGCACAACTGGGCATCGTGCGCGCGTGGATGCTGCTGACCACGGCGTTGGCGCTGTTTCGCACCGGCAACCTAGGCGTGACCGTCGAGCTGCTGCTGCGGACGCACAAACGCCTCTGCGCATTTCGCTGGCTGCTGCGGCGCTACGTCCCGGAGCGTCCCGGAGCCGCCCAGTCGTTCAGCGGTTTCGCGTCGGCGGTGGACGCAGTGTCGCATATCGGCTGTCCGGTGCTGTTCCTGCACGGCAAGCGAGATATCATCGTTCCGTATCAGCATTCGCTGCAGCTGTTTCAATTGGCGAAGCAGCCGCGACAGCTGTGGATATCCGAGTCGGCCGGACACACCTTACTTTACCATGCCGAGCCTGAGGCGTTCGAGCGACGGGTCTGTGGCTTTATCGAGGAGTATGTCGTCGATCGATCGATGAGCCACACAGTGTCGCACCCCTCTTGAGCTCACATGCTGTCATACCCCGCGTGCTGCTCCACTCGACGTGTATACCTCTGTGGGGCACGGATGCTAAACTTGTGCCTGCTCGCGCACGCGACCGGCAGGGCGCAGACGCCCGCACCCGTTTGTGGCTGCGTCGGTCGGGAGCGTAGCCGCAAAACGATGGTGGCGGAGTGGTCGTCGGAGAGATCGGTTCTCATGGGGTAGAGAGTGTTTTGTGGGGCTGGAAGGGTGCGTCGCAGATTGAGACCATCTATGGGCTGCGCGAGGCACAGCACTACGTGGCGTCGTCCGCCGGCACTCTTCCTGAGTGCACCCGTCGGGAGGTCCTGGGGCGGCCGCACGACCAGAGCGTCTCACGAATACGATGGCTCACCGTCTCATAACCCACTCTGCACCGTTAGACGCGCCTGCCCTCCTCTCGCTTTCACCCTTTCCTCCTCTCCCACTCGCGCTCGCACCCAGCTTGCCTCTCTGCGCCTCCGAGTACAGCCGTCGCAGGACACATCGCCGCGAGTCGTGCTGCTCGGCGGTGGCACCGGGTTGCATTGTGTGCTGCAGGGATTGCGCCGCATCTCCGAAACAGTGCAGCCGCTGGATATCACGGCGGTGGTGAGCACGGCTGATGACGGCGGCAGCACCGGGCGTTTGCGCGACGAGTTGGGCATCCCGGCGGTGGGCGACTTGCGGCGGGCGCTGTTAGGACTCTCGCCTGCTGCCGAGGCGCTGGCGGGCGCCAACGGGACGACGGATGCCTCGCATGGACAGCGGGAGGCATGGCGGCATCGCCGATTGCAAGAGCTGTTTCGACATCGTCTGCGGGATGCACCACTCCGGGGCGAACAACAACACCAAACAGTGGGCGTCGGCGGGCACGCGATGGGCAACCTGCTCCTTGCCGCCCTGGCGGATATGCACGACGGTGATCTGGACGCGGCGGTGGACGATGCCGGCGCCCTGCTCGGAGTGGACACATCGCGGCATCGGGTGTATCCGGTCTCGGCCGACGACCTGGTGTTGGTGGCGCGCAAGGAGGTGCATTCTGCGTGGAGGACGCTGGAGGGCGAGAGCAGTTTCGCCCAGAGCAGCGGACGCATTCGGCATTTAGCGTGTGTGCGCGGCGGCCGCGGCCGCCCATCGGGGGACGCGCGCATTGCACCACGGGCCACCCCGCGGGTGCTGGAGGCCGTGGAGCGCGCCGATATGATTGTCCTGGGACCGGGCTCGTTATACACCAGCATCGGTGCCAATTTGGTGTTGGAGGATGTGCGCCGCGCCTTGTGGCGATGGCAGGCGGCCGGCGGCGATGATAACACGACACGGCGACGACAGCGCCGGCTGGTCTATGTGGGCAATCTGTGTACCGAGCGCGGTGAGACGGACGGCATGGACCTGATGGGACACGTAGAGGCGCTGCACTCGATGCTGGCCGGGCTAGACTTGAACCGGAGTTGTTCTGCGGGCAAAGGTGCGGTGGCAGCGTTTTGGCGACTGACGGTGGTGGCTGACCACGCGCAAGTCGTCGACGGGGAATTGCCGGACGCCGCGGAGTGGGTGACCACATCCCGCAGTGACCTCCGGGATTGCACGCAGCCGCACGACCGCCCCATTCGTGTGGAATGGGTGCTGGGCAGCGTTGTCGACGCACCCGTATCCACACCGCCTGCACGCTCGTGTGCCCATCACCCGCATCGGTTGGCGTCCCTGCTCTACTCTTTGCTGCCGTCACCGGCCGCCTTGGCCGCGGATCGAGCGTAAAGTTTCTCGATTTCTGGCAGGTACTTTTTGCGACCCAATTCGGTCAGTTCCACCAGGAACTGGCGCTGCGACGACGCGGCGGCCTGGGCGACGGGCGCCACCGCCGCCGTGCTGCCGTCGGCCAGGCGCACGGTCGCCTCCGGCGACTTTTCCGCCCGCACCGACACGGCTCGCAGTCGCTTCATCTCGTATAATACTCGCTTAAAATGCGTTTTGCTCCGCAACACCGGCGGGGAGTGTTCGGTGCCCTCCACTGATTGGCCGCCACCACCACCACCACCACCACCCCCAGTGAGCGCCGCGAGCACCTGACCCGGGTCCGCGCGCCTGATCTTGCACGCCCGCTTCCACAGCTCGTTGTGCTCCACCGGTTTGCCCTCGGCTTCGATGAGCACTCGGGCAATCGCCCGCGACGGCAACGAAGCCCGGTGCGCCAACAGGTTGATCTGGCGAGCAGCGTCCGCCGCGATCATGGAACGTGGTGGAGGAGGATGCGCGTTGAAACGTGTGCAACCGACGAGACGCAGCGGGAAGACTTCACGTGGACGCGCGCAGCGCCCGGAAGAGATCCGATCCACACGCATCCGATGCGGGGCGCGTCGGTCATGCTCGGGCGACACTACAGAGCAGCCGACGGCAACCTCGTGGCGTTGCGCGATAGAAAACATTCGCGACTGGATGGATTCTCCGAGATGCCTAAAGTTGAGCAACCTACACGTCGACGCAGAGGAACGACCGAACCGGAAACCGACACACCGAGAGGATGCCGTCGGGAACACTGGTTCGTGGCTGCCGTGGGCCACCGTGTTCAATCTCCTCCGTCCAGGAACTCGTCCAGCGCGGTGTACAAGCGGTCCATCTGCGCAGGAGTGCCCATAGACACCCGGATGCAGTCCTCCAGGCCGGGACTGCTGTAATAGCGTATGAGAATGCCGCGGTCGCGTAGAAAGTCTCGCAAGGCGCGCGCTGGTGCGCTGGAGCCCGCGTCCGTTCCGAGCGACGATTCCGGCCGCGGATGCCGCAGCACTCGACACAGCACAAAGTTGCTCTGTGACGGGTAGAGTCGCATCCAGGACGCATGCCGTTCCGCCATGACCTGAAAAAAGCGGGCGCGTTCTGCTTTGAGTCGCGCCACCTTGTGGAACAGGTCGGCGCGCTCGGACAACGACACCTTGGCGGCGATCTGCCCAGCCGCATTCACATTGTACGGCTGCTTGATCTTCCATAGCTGCTCGATCAGCTCCAGCGGAAAGGCGCCATAACCGACCCGCAAGCCCGCCAGACCGGCCCATTTGGAGAAGGTGCGCAACACGATCAGGTTGCGATGCTCCTGCACCCACTGTATTCGCGAGTACACCGGAGCGTCATCGGTGAGCATGGCGCCGTCGATGGTGTCCTCCGAATCCACGAATTCGGCATACGCCTCGTCCAGCACCACCACCGCGGGCAGCGCCAACAGGCGTCGCAAGTCGGCATCGCTCAGCACGGAACCGTCGGGATTGTTGGGCGACGCGACGAATATCACACGTGGCCCGCCGCTCAGCGAGCCGTTGACGACTTTGTCACCGTCGGCAAACAGCGCCTCCACTTCCTCCACCGGAAAGCGATAACCGTCGGCTTCTCGGCGCCACACCGTGCACACGACCGCGCCATTCACGTCGGCATCGAATGGGTACATGCCAAAGGTGGGCGGCGCATTGACAATGCGTTGCTGCTTGCCGGGCTCGATCAGCAACCGAAAGACGAGGTCGATCAATTCGTCGGCACCGTGTCCCACCATGAGATGCTCGATGGGCGCGCCGGTAAAATCGGCCAGCGCCTGGCGCAGTTCGGTCGACTCGGGGTCCGGGTAGATATGCAGAAACGGCGCCGACGCCAGCGCCTGGAACACCCCCGGCGCCGGCCCGTACGGATTCTCGTTGGCGTCCAGCTTGACAATATCCGCCGGGTCCCGTCCCAACTGGCGCGCCAGCACTTCATAGGGAAGGATGGGCACGTACGGCTGCATCCGCACCAGCTCCGGTCTGATGTACTGGCCGGGACGAAAGGCTCCAGAGGGTGCGGAGGGGTCCATTGATTGGACGCGAGTTGCATCGGTATCGATCGGTTGATCGGAGGAATTCACAGCCCACAGAGGGCCACGCGTACCGTTGGGGCAGGACCGTCGCCCGGAGGGGGAGCGCTCGCGCCCTCGTCGGTTCGCACGGCGGCGGCCGTCCATCCGCCAGGCGCCCGAGGCGCTCAGGAAATTGTATAACGCACGCATCAACCTTGCAATACCAACACTTCCGGACGGTGGTGATAGCGACACCCCGGCCTCAATCCAGGGGGCGCAAACGGCGTCCCCGGCGCGGTGCTCGACAGCCCACCTCGATGCGGCACCGGGCGAACGCGTTGCGATTCGAAAGACGCAACGCCGGTCGGTGTCGGGCGCGTTTCGCAACGGCAACGAAGAGCAGCGCGGCCGTATGCTGAAAGAGCAAGTGTCGCGATGGCTCTCGCAGCGGCTCGCGGCCTATGTCAGTGAGATTGAGCCGCAGCAGTTGAAGGTGGAGCTGTGGTATGGCCGGGTAGCGTTGCGGGATGTGCAGCTGCGTCGGGGCACGGTGGTCCTGTCGACGCTACCCACGGGAGATGACGCGGTCGCGGCCGCGTCGCTCTCGACAGATGCCGCGCTCTCCGTCGTGGTCGACTCTGGCTCGGTGGGGCGCTTGTCGATAAGCATTCCGTGGAATAGGCTGCGCCGCGAGCCGCCTTGTGTGGTGATAGAGGATGTGGAGGTGGATTTGTCGGTGGTGGAGGCGGGAGGGCACTGCGAAACTCGGACGACTTGTGTTGGTGACGCCGACGAGAGCGTCGAACGAGAAACGCCGAACCACGGCTCGGACGCAATTGCAAGCTGCTCTCCTTCAGAGACGCGTTCACCGCGGAAAGAAGGCCGCGAGCGCATCACCTCCAGCGAGCAGCGGCAGCGACGAGCGCTGGAGGACGACCCGGCGAGCATCTCTGCTTGTTTGCTGGAGCAGCTGATCCTGTTCACCAGCCGATCATCCGTCACCCTGAGGAATGCAATGGTGCGACTGCATTTCCCGACCGATGCATCCGCAGGCGGGGAGGGAGCGCGGCCGCAGCAGCCATCGAGTGCCGCCGACGAACCCGGCGCCGAGCGCGTGTTGACGCTCCGCCTGGGTGCGTTGAGCGTGTTCACGCCCGACGCCTCTACCGCGACGGACACGCTGTCTGCACCGATGCGCGAGATGTTGGCGAGCGCAGGGTGCATCCGCCAGGACGGCACATGGGGCGAGGCGGCAGCTGGCGAGCTGGTGAAGTGCATTCGCCTGCACGACCTGAGCGTGCAGTATGGTGATCACCATGTTATGCCGCCGTTTCGCGGCACCTGTGTGCTGCAGACCAACTTGAACGACGTGCCGGTGCTGCGCATCGCTGTGGATATCGAGCGATGGAAGGTGCAGGTGCCCGCCGATGTCGTGCGAGACGCAATGGCGCTGATGATGCGCCCTCCTCCACGCCAGAATGCGACCGCCCGTAGCGACGAGCGTGGCGATCCCTCAGTCCGGGACGCTGCTCATCCGCCTTTTCCGATGACATCCGCGGCGGAACACGACGCGGTGGACGCAGTGTCGCCCGGCACCCCGCGGGCGTACTGGCGCCGGCTATGTCTGGGCGTCTTCTCGGTGGAGTGGCTGTGGCATGTAGGCGCATTCGATATGGATGTGCGATGGCCATGCGAGACCCGGAGCGGGGACGGCCGTGAGCGATTCGTGCAGGCGCAACTGCAACTGGAGCTCCGCGACTTGGATGGAAGCGGCGGCCTCACGGACGGCCACCAGTTGCAGCGATTCTCGGCCCGCGTGGGCCGGGCAACATTATCCAGCGGTCTGGCACCGGAATCGGAATCCGACACTGCGGCTGCACCCGGGTGGCCGCTGCTGCTGTCGACGCGACATCTACAGCTGCATCGTCGGTGGGAGTCCGAGACCGACGCGGCCATCTGGCACCAAGAGGTGTCCGTCGAATGTGCAGCGTTGTGGGCGCAGCAACCGCGACGAGAGATACTGGGCGTGCAGCAGTGCGCCTTCCAGTCCACTTGCTCGAGTGAGATGCTGACGTCGACGCATCCGCGCCACCGTCTGACGCTCGCCTCCGCCGTGCTGGATTGGGACGTGGAGGTGCTGGCGGCCGTTGCAGAGAGGCTGAAGTGGTTGCAGGAGTTGAAAGCTGCTGCTCCGCAGCCGGCGACAGCCGCGGCACCTACCGCCAAACATCCTGCCGCAATGTCTCACCGTGGCCAGAGCGAAGTGTGGGTGCATCACCTGCACGTGCGCTGGAGCTGCAACGGCACCACGATACTGTGCGGCGAACTGGACGATATCGCCGGGGGCGTGATGCCAGAGGTGGAGAAGGGGCCATCGAAAGCCATGTCCTACCACGCCTCGATCGAGGACATGCGCGTGGTGGACGCGCGTGACCGCAGCGTGCTCCGCTTCGACACGAACGATGGGCGACCGGGCGAGCCACTGCGCAGCGCCTTGCGCCTGGATTGGGCGCCATCGCCATCATCACCATCGTCGTCGTCGTCGTCGTCGTCGACGACGACGACCAGCCGGCAGACCGCCATCGCCCGCGTGGGCGTGCGCCGGCCACGATGGACACTGCGCAGCGACTGGGTGACGAGCGTGCTGCACGCCGCTGCCCAGACGCGCGCCGCATTGCGGTCGCTGCAGAAACACGTACCCCCATCGCCACTCGCCTTCGAGCCGGTGTCCGATGCAGCGGCGCCCGCGGTGACCCTGTCGCTCACCGATGGCGTGCTGTCGGTGGTGGCCGACGAGCGCGAGAACATGCTGTGCGTCTCGGTGCGCGATATGCACTGTGAGAACGTGCTGGCGGCGTCGGCGCGCTTCGAGCTGGTCGCGGTGCAAGCGCAAGTGGCGCCCGGTCCTGCATCCATGGACGCTGCCCGCTATATCACCTCCACCTTCGATGCTTCCCTCTCATTACCGCCATCGGGCGACGTTGCCATACGAGTGGATACGCTGCAGGGTTTCACCGCCGCCGACGACTTGAGCGTGGTGATGCAGGCGGTGGGTTGGCTGAATCGCGCCAGCTACCTGGCGGCGGACTTGTCGGCCGCGGTGCCCCGTACCGATACCCCTTCCGACCGATCGTCGTCGTCGTCGTCGTCGTCGTCTCCATCCCGCGATGCACCACCACCTTTACGCGGTGGCATGTCGCTGCACTGCCAGCGCTTCTTCTTTGCCTGGTTGCAGAGCGCCGACACGACTCCCTACGCCCCGCCCGCAGCAACCGCCACCCGACGCACCCTGATGGATATGTGCGCGTCGCCGCTGCAGGTAGCCTATCGCTACGAGGGGCGCGCGGAGCACACCCGCATGGACGCCCGCCAGGTGCGCTTGCTGACCGACGAAAGCCGTTGCGGGTTTTCAGGCACATTCTGGCACAGTGCGGCGGTGCGCATCGACCTGGACACCGATTACCGGACGCATTTCGATGTGACCGTCGACGTCGCTCACACGAGCGCTCTGGTGGACGTGCCCACGGTGAGAGCGCTGATGAGGGAGTTCGGTGCGGTGCAGTGGGCGGCACCGCCACCCGCAACGACGGTTACTGGGTTACACCATCACGATGACCAACCGCCTCCGCCAGCCGACTATCCGGTGCGCACCGATATCCGCGTGGAGGCGCCGTCGGTGCTGCTGTACCCGCTCGGCAGCATGCCGGACGAGGAGGCGTTGGTGGTGCTGTCGGTGTGTCTCGGCGGCAGGGTGTATTTTGACGGGTCGGGCGCCTGGCCGTCGCGCATTCACGTTCCGCAAGCGCTCATCAACATCACCGCGTTGCCCGTCGACGCGGACGGGCAGTTGGCGGCGTTCCGGCGCGAGCCGTCGCCGATGCACGGCAGCGTGGAGGCGGTGTTGGCGGCGGCCGAGGGGGATGCATTGCCCCCCCACATGGTGGTGCGCGAGTTGCTGGTGGTGGAGCGGCCCGATTGGCGCGGTCTGCGCGCCGAGCGCCATCGCTGCCTCTCACTGCAACAGGTGGCGGTGCAGATATCCGCCGCCGAGCTGGCCGCGTGGATCGCCAGGCACCGGAGGGGTGTCTCGAAGGAGGTCGACGATGGCGCAGGAGAGGATGGTGCACCCTCGGCGGTGACCACGGACACCTCCGTCGAACCTGCGGCTGGGGGGTGGTTGCCCGATCGCGCCTCGGTGGCGCTGCACGAGGCGTCGCTGACGTTGTTGGATGCCTGGCGGCAGCCGTCGCTGGCGATGGTGTTGCAGGCGAGCGCAGCCATGACACGGGCGACGGATGTCGATGCGCTGCGTGCGTCGTTGAGTCTGCAGGCGCGCGCCGAGGTGCACGGCGACCGTCTGCTAGAGCGTGCTCGCGTGCAGGTGGAGTACGAGCGGCGAAGGGGAGGAGCTGGAGACGAGCTGCGGCGGCAAGAGCGGCGCGTGCGCGTAGATGTGGACGAGCCGCTGGCGGTGAATATCACGCCGCGCATGTTGCTGCGCGTGGGACAACTGCGGAATCGTTTGCAACAGGCAGATAGGGCGCACCCGCCGCTGCGCCCGTGGTTGCAGCGACGGCATCCGCTGTTTCACGGCCCCTCCATGAGCGTGTCGCCGTCGCGGGAGCGGACGCCGTTGCAGCAGCGTACCCTTTCGGTGCGAGTGTGGAACGGGCTGGGCATCACCGTGCGCATCGATGCGCCGCCGATGTTGCCGCCGGCCAGTCATCGCCGCTGTCGTCTGGTGCTTGACAGTGACTCCACCTTGCGGGTGCGACTGCAGCCGGAGGGATGCGCGGAGCGCGAGGTGACATTGGGCGCGTCGACGCATTACGACCTGCAGTCACGCGCCACCCTGGTGTCGTGGCCGCAGCTGTGTGCGGTGCTGTTGTGGCAGAGGTGGGATGCGAACGGGGATCATCTGTTCCTGCTGTCGCCGTTGTTGCTGCGGAACTGCACCGATATGGACCTGGATGGTTGTGTCGACCTAGCCGACGGCCGTCGAGTCGACCTGGGCACGCTGCCCGGCGGAGGCAGCCGTGAGCGCGAGGAGGATGGGATGGGTGGGCGGGCCGATGCGGCACGGTACCTGCCGGTGGCGTTCGCCTTTCGGGACGACTGCACGTTGCGAATGCGACCGCGCCAAGGCCGCTTCACTTGGAGTCGCGTGGCGGCGACGAGTGCTCGTCGCTCGCGACCTTCGCGTGCCGGCTCGCAGCTCCGTGCCCAGTGGCGACAGCTGTTGAACGATGTGAACGGGCGCGAGCGTCCGGAACAGGCGGCGACCGCATCCGCGACGACGACTCGGTCGACCACGCCGAGCGGCAGCCCGCGGGCCCAGTCGGATCCGAGCTGTCGGGCGATGTGGCGGGCCGCGTTGGGCGACGGCCAGACGTGGGTGTACACTTGTGCCGGTCGGCGATGCCCGCAGCAGACGGTGTCGTTGCTGGTGCGTGCGGCAGGCGATGACGCCGGCTTGTTGGATGCGCTGCAAGTGGAGGCGCCGCTCATGGTGCGCAACGGCCTCTTCGCGGCGTTGCGACTGGGCGAGCCGCAGCGCCGCCTGTCACCCGGGCAATCGTGCGGGTTGTGCGAATACGACGTGATGCACGACTTTGTGCTGCCGATATCGCTGGACGGCGCGGATGGCGAGTCGCTGGCCGGCGTGCCACTGAACGTGCCGGCCGCCAGCATGCGCCAACGGCTGGCGCGACGGACGCCCCGAGAGGCGATCGACGACGCAGAGGACGCGGTGTGGATGGTGGCGTTGCCGACGGCGGCGGTGACCGTGTCGCGTCGGTTGGTGTTATCGGCGGCACCGCTGATCGTCGAGGCGGTGCTGACACTGCAGGCGGACGGCGCGCTGACCATCGACCTGTATCCGCAGTATGTGCTGGTGAATGCGGTAGCGCCAGATACCGAGCTGGTCTTTCGGGTGAGCGTGGCGCCCGTCGCGACCCGGGAGACGTCGAGGCGTGCCCGGTCGCTGTCGCGGGATCTCCACCACCGCCGCCGCCGCCGCCGCCGCTGTTGTCTGCAGCAGCAGCAGCAGCAGCAACAGCAGCATGTCGACGAGCCGGATCGGTTCGGTGCCGACGCTGGTATCGACATCGCGGCCAGCATTCCGGGCCTGCAGTGGATGGCCGAATGGGTGGGTGCGTCACCGCCAAAGCGTCATGGTTCTTCGGGAACGGTCTCCACCCGACAGGGTCGGGCGCCTCGTCGTTCCCACACCCCTGCGGTGTTATCGGCACCGTATGCCACCCCACGGATGACGTGCTTTCCGTCGGTGTGGCCACCGCCGCCGCTCTCACCGCACCAGCTGGCGGTGCGCCTGCACGCATCGCCCTGGAGCGACGCCTTCCGGGTGGACGCGCCCGACGGCAGCCAGGTGGTGGCGGTAATGGCGCCCGCCGTGCGGACGCCCCCATCCCCCGGGACACCGTCCGTATCGCGTGCTGTGAACGGCACCCGATGGAATGGGCGGCGGCGGCGGTGGTGGTGGTGGTGGGCGCGTCTCATCCAAAATCTCGGCAGCATCTCGTCGGCGCACGGTATACCGCGACGTGATCGACGTCAATACGAATGGGTGGCGGCCGTGCGCCCGGCGCCGCCGCCGTTTCATCGGACGCGCGCCGTGGTCCTGCACCCGCGACTGACCGTGGTGAACCTGATACCGCAATCGCGCATCCTGCTCAAGCAGGCCGGCGTCTCCATCTCATCGGACACCGAGCTGCAGGCGCTGGAGTATCGACAGCCGGTGCCGTTCGTGTGGTCGGATGCGCACCGACCGAAACGGCTGCACCTGCGCTTGGACGCGTTGGGCTGGGCGTGGAGCGGCGGCGTGCGTTACGACCGCGATCGCGAGGTGTGGGTGCGGTTGCGCAACGCGCTCACCGGCGCGTGCTACTTGCTGCGCCTGCATTTCGCGTACGGCACCGACGATGCGGCCGAGGTGGTGCAGGCGTGCATCCTGCCGCCGCACCCTTTCCTGGTGCCGTACGCGGTGGTGAACCGCACCATCGAGCCGGTGCGTTTCCGGCAGAGCTACGCACCGGCGCTCGCGCCGTATGACACGGTGCGGCCGCTGTCGCAGACGGACTATGCGTGGGACGAGCCGTTCGGTGTGCGGCGGTTGGAGGTGGAGGTGGTGGGGTATGGTCGGCTGGGCGATTTTGCCCTGGAGCCGGACGGTGCGGATGGGTTGGCGCGAGTGCCACTGCGACGGCAGGTGGCGCTGTCGGAGGTGGCGGATGCCGGCGGGCACGAGCGGGTGGGCAGTATTCGACACTTTGTGGTGCGGCGGGAGCATCGCAGCCCGAAGGTGTGTCTGGTGGTGGAAGAGGCAGCCGTCGGAGATGATCATCTCGAGGCGGATCGTGCGGAGAAGCCTGGCATGGCCCATCGGTCCACCGCAGTGGTGGATGTGCGGGTGGAGGTGGGCGTTCAGCTGCGGCAGGTGGAGGTGGCGCTGCTGGACGACGATGCCACGGAGGTGTTGTTGGGGAGCGTGCGCGGGGTGCAGTGTCGCGCCCATGGGGAGCGGTTGGCGGTCGCCACGGAGGAAGCGTTGTCTTGTCAGCGGATGTGCGGTGGCTTGCAGTTGACGGTGGCGGCGGTGCAAGTGGATGCCAGCCGCGCCATGGCGGGCGTGAATGGGGCGCGTTCGGTATCGCCGCGGTACGGTGTGCTGCTGGCAGTATGTCCGGAGGCGGCGCCAGAGCCCACGCGTCAAGTGGCCGCGGCCACCACGTCACTGGGCGAGGCCGCGCCAGTCGCGGCGCTATGGTTGCAGCTGCATGGCGAGCGACAGTGCACCGACCAGCACGTGTTTTGGTGCCTGCATTCGGGCGATATCGGCGTGTATCCGGTATCGCTGAATGTGGACACTGCGGTGATGGCGGACGTGCTGCCGACGTGCGAGCGGCTGTTGCGAGCATTACAGCGGCCACCGGGGGTCTGTCTGCCGCCCGGAGTGCCCGCGGCGGATGCGAGGGGAGGGCAGCGAGAAGAGATGGCGAACATCGACACCGCCGATGCGGAGGCGATGCGCACGCTCCTGTACGCATCGATACCGTCTCTTGATGACGCGCAGGCGCTGGTGTGGCGCACGGCGCGGCTGTTCCTGGAGCGACTGCAGTGCCGCCCGGTGCATGTGGCGCTGTCGTTGCGCACCGATGTGGCCAGTTTGCAGACGCTGTTGTGTAGCAGCAGCAGCAGCAGCAACAACAACAACAACAACAACAACAACGGCAGTACGTTCACGCATCGGCGGGCGGTGTGGATGGCCTACTTGGCCAACGCCGAGGACGCCTACCTCACGTTCCGCGGCATCGAGCTGCGCGGTGCGTTTGCCAGCCTGGACGAGTGTGTGAGCAGTTTGCGACGCCACTACCAGCGCCAGTGGATGGGCAAGGCGTTGCAGGTGGTGGGCTCGGCGGATTTGCTGGGCAACCCGGCGCTGTACGTGCGGCAGCTGCTGCACAGCACCTTGTCGATGACGCGCGACGTGCGCCGCGAGCTACAAAAGCCCGACGCCGACGTGGTCGGCATTGTCGTGCGGGTGACCGGGTATGTGGGGGCGCTCAGCGGGGCCACGCTGGATGCGCTCGCCAAAGTGCTGCGGTCGCTGGAGGCGGCGCTGGTGCAGTCGGCGCCGCTGCGCCTGGCGGTGGATGCCTCGTCGGTGACCTGGCGACGCGATGCGTCGCAGAGTCGGGTGTTGTGGTCGAGCGCGTGGCGGGCGCCGCTATCGCTGGCGTGCGTCGGCTGGCAGCATCAGCGGGTGCGTGGCGTGCTGGCGGGGCTGGCCAGTGGCACGGTAGCGGTGGGTCTGGCGGCGCTGGCGACGTCGACCGGCGTGTTGGCGTATGCGGCCGAGCAGCTGCGCGATGCGCTCGGCGTGCCGCTGGAGCTGGGCGGCGCGGCGTTGCAGCCGGTGCGGCCGTTGCGCGAACGCTCGCTGGACGGCCGCGTGCACGCCTACACCAGCGAGCAGCCGTTGCTGGGGCGACAGGTATGGGCACATTTGGCGCGGCAGACGATGCTGCCTCCGACCGAGGCGTACGTGTTTTACACGACCTATCGCTGGGGATGCGGTATGCTGTTGACGACGCACCGGCTGGCGGTCATGGCGGAGGCACGGGACGGGAGCGAATGGCAGTTGCGGTGGCAAGCGCGTCTGGATGAAGTGTTGAGTGTGTTTGTAGACGAGGAGGATGCGCGGATATTGCATTGGGTGACGCTGGAGCCGGCGGTGTGGATGGCGGGAGGCAGCGCGGAGATGGCGCAGGGGGAAACGCGCGGGGAGCGACACGCATCGTACCTGGGCGGATTGCTGGCCCGGCATCATCGCCGACATTCGAGCCTGACGTTATCGCCGTCTGCGGCACGGACCCCCCGGGGGAAGCAGGAGGTTGGCAGCGGCAGCGCCCGCTCTCCGTGGAGCCCTCCAGCGTCGCCGGAGCGCCGGGCCACGGCGCGTGCCCTCTTCGGGTCGACGCCGCGTCATCGCCCGCCGCTCACCTATCGTCTGCAAGCGCTGGAAGTGCGCGCGCTGGAGGCATTTGTGACGCGCCCGGCGCGCTACCTCACCAGCTCCATCCGCACCGTGAGTGCCGAACTGAGTGCCGAACTGCGCGATATCCTGGCGATGCAGGTGCGCGGTGCGCCGCAGTGCGCCTGGCGCCTGGTACATGCCTAAAGTCGTCCCCCTTATTCCGCTGTCCGCTTCTGCTTCTCGGCGATGCCGCTTTGGCCGCGGCGTCGTTGCAGTTCGGCGAACACATCCGCAGGCTGGATACGCATGTCCGCCCACAGCACCAGCAGGTGGTACAGCAGGTCGGCGCTTTCGTGGATGACCTCCTCGCGGCGGTCTCGCACGGCACCGATCACCACCTCGGTGGCCTCTTCGCCCACTTTCTGAGCGATTTTGTGGCGACCCTTGGCGAACAGCCGTGCCGTCCAGGAAGTGGAAGCGTCGGCGGATTTTCGGTCGACGATGGTGGCGTACAACTGCTCCAGCAGACCGCGGTTCATTGCGGTCGCCGGTGCTTGATGAGACACGGCACTTCTCTCTTCATCGGACAGGGTATCACCGCCTCTCGTCATCTGCCGCTCTAGCAACACCACCGCATGACATGCGACGCTGCGGTTCTCGCCAAGGCTGTCCACCTTCTCGTGCGTCTTGGCCTTGACGTTCACCAGGCACGGCTCGATGCCGATGAGTAGGGCCAGATTCTGCCGCATCTGCTCCTTGTGCGGTGACAGCTTCGGCTTTTCCAAGATAACCGTCACGTCCAAGTTGCTCACCCGGTATCCGTGTTGGCACATGTGCTCGCAGGCCGCCCGCAGAAAGCGATCCGACGTGGCGCCTCTCCACTGCGGATCCGAGTCCGGAAACAGCTGGCCGATATCGGGCAGCGCCAGCGCACCCAAAATAGCGTCGGTCACCGTGTGATACACCGCGTCGCCGTCGGAGTGCGCTGCGCAGCCGCGGTCGTGCTGCAGGCGCACACCGCCGAGGATCAGCGGCAGCCCGGCTTCCAAGCGATGCAAATCGAACCCGTGTCCCACACGCTGCGCCGGTTGAGAGGTGGCGGAGGGGGAGGATGAGGACGTGGTGGTCATGGCGAGGATTGGAGTGGGGCGTCCCGAGACGTGCGGCGGGATTCGGGGACAATCACGGCGACCGACGAGAGGGGCGGCCACGGGGAGCGAGCGCCATCGGCCACGGGACGTGCGCCACGCTCCGCCAAGAACAAACATCTCTAGATAAATTCAGCACGACAACGCCACAAGGCAATCCTCTCCGGCCGCTCTCTCATTCACTCGTACGTCTTTTTCATACACAGGGTACTGCAACATAGGGTGGGATCGGCACTCCGGAACATGCCGCCTCGGTGCGCTCGGAGGCGTCCCATCGATGCGGTGAGCGCGCGCGCCGCCGTGACATTCCCGCTCGGGCGCTCCGGGTGTCGACGGGTGGGTGCGCGTTTTCGACCGCGGGCACGACCGCCGCGTTCCGTGCAGGAGTGTTGGGAGGCAGCAGCGTTAGACAGGAGATCTGCCCCTCAGGCGGCGACAGGTGATCGGAGGCATCAGCGGCATCGGAACGGCGTCGTTTTGACATGAGTGCGGCGATCATGCATCGGGCGGTGCGGGCGGTGCGACTGGTGGGTTCGGCGCGCCGTTGGAGGGGATCGAGTTTGTGGACCGACCGCGTGGGGTACGAATCACTGCGCCCGTCGCTTATCGGCACTAGCGCCCATAGCCGGCGGCAGTTCCATCAGACGGGAGCGTGTGGTAAGGCGGCGTTGGGGGCGGCGGAGCTGTCGGCGATCCTGGAGGAGAGGATCAGCGGGCAGGAAGCCGGGCTGGACGTGGACGAGGTCGGTCGGGTGCTGTCGATCGGTGACGGCATTGCGCGGGTGTATGGGTTGAACAACGTCAAGGCGGGGGAGATGGTGGAGTTTGCCGATGGCACCAACGGTATGGCGCTCAACCTGGAGCAGGACAACGTGGGCGTGGTGGTGTTTGGCTCAGACCGCAACATCAGCGAGGGCTCGCTGGTGAAGCGTACCGACGCGATCGTTAGCGTGCCAGTGGGCGAGGGCATTATCGGCCGGGTGGTGGATGCGCTGGGCAATCCCATCGACGGCAAGGGTCCGATCCAGTACAACGAGCGCCGCCGCGTGGACGTCAAGGCGCCGGGCATCATCCCGCGCCGCTCCGTGCACGAGCCGATGTTGACCGGTTTGAAAGCGGTGGATAGTTTGGTGCCGATCGGGCGTGGGCAGCGTGAGCTGATCATCGGCGATCGGCAGACCGGCAAGACGGCGGTGGCGATCGACGCGATTCTGAACCAGAGAAGCGCGCACGATGAGAACCGCCCGGACAAGCTGTTTTGCATCTATGTGGGCATCGGGCAGAAGCGTAGCACCATTGCGCAGCTGGTCAATCGGCTGGAGCAGGCAAATGCGATGAGGTACACGTGTGTGGTGGCGGCCACCGCGTCGGATGCGGCGCCGTTGCAGTACCTGGCGCCTTTCGCCGGTTGCGCCATCGGCGAATACTTTCGAGACAACGGCAGGCACGCCATGATCGTGTACGATGACCTGAGCAAGCAGGCGGTGGCGTATCGGCAGATGTCGTTGTTGTTGCGGCGCCCGCCGGGACGCGAGGCCTACCCCGGCGACGTGTTCTACCTGCATTCGCGCCTGTTGGAACGTGCCGCCAAGATGAGCGATGCTTCCGGTGCCGGCTCGCTGACCGCGCTGCCCATCATTGAGACGCAGGCGGGCGATGTGTCGGCGTACATTCCCACCAATGTGATCTCCATCACCGACGGACAGATTTTCCTGGAGGCGGAGCTCTTCTACAAGGGTCAGCGGCCGGCCATCAACGTGGGCATCTCGGTGAGCCGCGTCGGGTCGGCGGCGCAGCCCAAGGCAGTGAAACAGGTGGCCGGCTCAATGAAGCTGGAGCTGGCACAGCATCGTGAGGTGGCCGCATTCGCTCAGTTCGGTTCGGATCTGGATCCGTCCACGCAGCAGCTGCTCAACCGCGGTGACCGCCTGAATGAACTGCTCAAGCAACCGCAGTACAAACCGATGCCGTTCGAGGAGCAGGTGTGCGTGATCTACTGCGGCGTGCGCGGCCTGCTGGATAAGATGCCGGTGAGCCGCATCCGCGAATTCGAGGCCGACATGCTCAAGCACATGCACACGCAGCACGGCGATGTGCTGGCCACCATCCGAAAAGAGGGCCAGCTGTCCAAAGCCAGCGACGAGGCCTTGCGCAAGGCGCTCACCGACTTTATTGGCACGTTCCTAAAGACGTAAAGGAGAGGTGGAGTATACGATGGGGAGAGACGCGGGGATGATGCGAGGTGATGCGAGGTGCGACCTGTTGGCGTCGCCGTGCAAGAGACTGTTCACCGCCCCGCTTCCATTCGGCTCCATTGGCTTCGACTCGTTTCTACGCGGATCGATCGATGCGTAGAGCGAAATTTGGCGCGTTTCGAAGCGCGCGCCGCTTTCGAGCCGGACCGCGGTGGCGCGCGCACGCGCCTGCGACTTTTTTCGTCGGCCCGGCCGTGTGCGACGGCGGTCGCGGGGTCGGTGCTGGTGGCGCGGACGTGTTGCGGTCGCGGGGGGTTCTTCGGGTGGCTCGCGCGGCATCGTGCAGCGGTGGTCAGTGTGGTCGCTGTGTGTCAACCGGCTGTGCTTTCTCTTGCGGCGAACGTGGTCGGCAGTTGGGGCAACCCCGGCGGTCGGTTTTGGCGCGGACAGACCGCGGTCACGGTCGATCGACCGGAGGCGCTTCGTTGGAGCGCTTCGCGCCACGTACCAAGTGCTGCTTTTGGAGGCAAGCCAAACGATCATACGACGCGTCGTGGCCACAAAACGGCGCGCACGCACCGTCGCCTTTCCTGCAACGGTTACTCGCCATGTCTCAAACGCCCTGGTCCAACACCGAGGCCGGCCAGGGCCTGTTGCGACTGATGGAGCGAGAGGATGTCGGTGGCAATAGTCAGACCGCTTTCGACTCGTACTCGCGCAAGGAGAAATCGCTCGGTCTGTTGTGTGAGAATTTCATGGCGCTATACGGCACTCCGTCTCCAGCTGTTACCACCGTCGGCGGTGGCGACGGCGGCGACAACCATGTCGAGGAGATCTGTTTGGATGCCGCCGCACAGCGGTTGGGGGTAGAGCGAAGGCGCATCTACGACATCGTGAACGTGTTGGAGAGCGTCGGCGTGGTGGTGCGCAAGGCGAAGAACCGGTATCATTGGTTGGGGATGGGGCGCATGCAGGGCGTGTTGGAAGAACTGCGACGACAGGCGGAGGCGCTGGGCGGCGTTGCCGGCTTGCGCAACGCCCTGTCGGCGGCGGTGGGTGCGGGCGGAGGCGATACCGCCAGTCAGGCGCCTGCCTCGCCGGATCGGGCGGCCGGCATCGACGCGAGTGTGACATTATCACCGGCAGTCGACTCGCAGCCGCTGTCGACAGCGTCCTCAACGCATCCGCCGTCTCGCAAAGAGAAATCGCTAGGCATTCTGGCGCAGCGCTTTGTGCAACTGTTTCTGGTCAGCGAGGAGCGCGTGCTCAGTTTGGAGCGCGCCGCCTCCCTGTTGCTGGGCATGCCGATGTTGTCCGGCGGCAGCGGTGAGGATAGTTTGATTGACGGGCGCATGAAGACCAAAGTGCGTCGTCTGTACGATATCGCCAACATTTTGACCTCGCTGGGGCTGATCCGCAAGACGCAGTCGCGCAACCGCAAGCCGGCGTTTGTGTGGTGCGGTTTCGGCCGCGACGACGCCGGGACGGACGTCGTGGCCGAATCACCGACGCGCTCGACATCGCAAGCGGGCGGCAGTCCGCAACGTCGACGGCAGCGACCCGGCGAGGCGCCGCGGACACCTCGCGGAGCGTCGCGAGCGGATCGGTCGCCGGGCAGCGTGGCCGTGGCGGGTGACGAAGATGGAGAGGCGTCGAGTGCCCACGAGCTGTCGTCGTCGTCGTTGGCGTCCTCGTCGACGGCGTCGTCGGCGGCAGGTGTCTCCGATGTGGAGCGGCGGCGTGCGCCGCGGCCAGCGCCATCCTCGCTGTCGTCGTCGTCGCCGGCGGGCAAGCGACAACGCGGGGCGCGTTCGCCGGCGAATGCGACGGCCAGTCCGCGGGCGCGCGTTCGGGCTTTGACGGCTGTGGCCACCCCGCCGCGCGCCAGCGGCAGCGCACTACCGCCATCGCTGCCGCCCGGGCTGGTGTACCGTCCGATGCCCGTCAGCGCCGTGTCCAACAACGGCATACTGCCACCGCCGCCGCCGGCCGGAGCCACCACGCTCAGTGGCGCCTGTCGCATGGGCGCGGTGACCGCCACCGCCACCACTGCCCCGCACGGTGGAGGCGAGCGCGAACTGCCGGTGAGTGCTGCCACCAGCGCGGCGGCGAGCGGTGCCTCGGAACCGCCGCACATCACTTGCTTTGCGGCGCAGTTGTACGGAGGCAGTGGCGGAACGTCGCCTGCACCGCCAACAGCAGCAGGAGCTGTTGGTGGCCATTTCTCCGCAGTGACCACCGCGCCGGCCGCCAATGCCACCCCGGCATCGACTGCGCACACCCTCTGGCGCAGCGCGCAGTGGTGCGATTGGCTGGATCAGTGTTATGCGGTACGACAGCAGCAGCAGCAGCACACGTCGCGCTCTCCGACGCCTACCGGTTTCGGAATCGGTTTCGATATCGACACCTACATGCGGCGGGCACAGGCGGCCGGGCCGGAGTATTATGCGCGTGCCCAGGAGTGGTTTATGCGCATGATGGAGTGGCAGAAGAAAGTGTGGAACGCGTCCGGAGGTACGAATAGCACCATGGCCGCCGCCGCGACCACCACTGTGGTGACCGCCAATACCAGTACAGATTCGGGCAATGCAGCGCCGACCATGGCAGCAGCGTCTGGGGCGCAGACTGACGCGGCGCCTTCAGGGCGACTACAGCCCGCAGACGGCGATGCCGCACTGCCGAACGCTTCCGACTCGAAACCGGCGCGCACCGTACCCTCAACCCTGCATCCGCCGGAACACGCCTGAGAGAAGCGCGCGCACACACACACACACGCACGCACAGCGACGCGTCTCGCTCCTAAACTCCGTTTATCTCACCTACACCCGCTGTCGCAGCGAGGTGCTGTGTCGCGTGGATTTGTTGATACCCGACGTCTCACCCGTGTAAGCACCGCCGGCCGCCGCCGCCCGTCGGTGCGCATCGAACGTGCGCACCTGACCCCGGCGCCGCTTCACCGCCTTGGCGTATTGCGCACGTCGGCGCACGCGTGGATTGCGGTGGGCAGCGTCCGGGCGTCGACGCGGTGCCAGTCCGCGGTTGCGGAGGATCTGCGAGCTGGCCCGCCGCCGTCGCTCGCCATCCGACAGGGTGTCGTCGTAGGTGTACAGCGGCGGCGGCGGCGCCGGCGATGTCGACGTGGAGGCGTGGTGGTCGCGGGTGCGTTTCGACCGGTGTTCCGATCCTCTGGCATTCTCCCTCTGCATCTCCTCTTCGCTGCTCGCATCGCGCTCTGTCCATTCCGGTGGCCGTCTCTTTGTAGATGCCGCTTCCGGTCCCTGTTCCCGCTGCTGCTGCTGCTGCTGCTGCTGCTGCCGTTTCCGGAGCAGTTGGCGTTGTTTCTCGCGCACGTACGCCTCCGACTCCTCTTCACGTCCTCGCTTCTGCTCGTCTCTCTTACTGCCCTCTCTGCTCTGTTGAGCGATGCGGTCGGCAATGGAGAGCAGGCTGTGCCACTCGTGGGCGCCATCACTGCCACCACCCGCCGCCGCTTCCAAACGGCGCCGCGCCGCCCGATCCGCCTTGCGCTCCGGCAGACGTAGCATGTGCTCCTCTTCGTACGCCTGGCGTTCCTGCGCCTGACGGTATCGTCGGCGATCGCTTTCGGTCAAGGCGGCAGTGCCGTCGCGACCCAGCCGTTCCGGCCTCCCGTGCAACTCGTCCATCCACGCGTCCACTTCGAGCGCAGCGCGCAGGTGCGCTCGATGGCGCACTTCGCGGTGCTCGCGACGGGCACGCTGCCGTTCGCTCTCGAACGCATCCGGATGCACTTGCGGCGGCACATACGCCAAAGTGTCTGCATCAGGTTTCCGGGGAATGTCCGCTCGGGGAGGGAGACGAGACACCGCCGTTACACCCTCTGGCGTTTCCTCGTCGTCCGAGTCTGTGGGCGGCTCAGCGCTCTTCGTGCTGCGCTCCGCGGGCCGCGCCTTGCCATTCGCCGCCGCCTGCTCCATCACCCCATCGCGCTCCGCCTGCGCGGCCGCCTTGCGCAGCGCCAGCAGTTGTGGGCGAGCGCGCTCCTCCAGCGGCCGCAGCTTCTCCAGCGTCAGACCGATCTCGATCAAATGATCGATGACCGGATGCTCCCGGACAGAGCGGCCCTCCGCTTTCAGCACCAGATAATACGCCAGATGCGTGCAGTAGTGTAACAGCAGCGTACGCTTCAGTTCCCCCAGACTGCCTCCCGGATGGTCGGTGGTCGGCGCGTCGGAGGCACTCGGCAGGCCGTCCGCTTTGGCGGTCACCTCTTGCAGTGCGCGCGTCAGGGCGTCCAGCGTCTGCACCACCGTGGGCGCGTCTGCGTCGATCTGGGCGGAGTCGGGTGTGGCGAACATCTCAGCTGTCACCGTCGATGCCTCCTTACCGTTCATTCCTTTCTCCGGGCTTGTCTCCTCTCTCTCACCCGTTGCCGTCGGCGTCGACGGTTGTAACTGCGGGCCGCCGGTAAAGTCGTCCACCGCGATGCGCTCCATCTGCCTGCGCTGCAACCGCCGCGCCTCGCGCTCCTCCTCGGCCAACGTCGACCCCACATCGGGCACCTCGTCAGCATCTCCCGCCGTGTCCGCGTCATAATATAGGGAGCGATCCCGTCCGTCCCACAACTCGTCCTCCTCGCTCGCCGACCCTTCATCCGATGCCGATGAATCGGAACCATCGGACCCCGACTCGCTGTGTCCCTGAAACCGCTCACTACCCCACTCCTCATCCTGCTCGTCGTCGCTCTCCTCACCCACTTCCAACACCGGTCGACGAGCGTTCAACCGTCGATCCCACTCGTCGTCCGCGACGCGCTCTCGCCCGACGCCGGCCGTCGGCCGCGCGTGCCGCGCCCGCCAGAACGCCTCCACCTCGTCCTCGCCCACCTCCTCCGCGTCATCACCCCACGGCTCCCTTGTCTCTCGTCTCCCGTTATTCTGATAATCGCTCGTACTCGCCCGGCGTCCCTTCATGGTGTTTTCATGAAACAGCGGCGCCTGCACCGTCTGGGGGTGCACTCACGCCGACCGCGCGCGATGTCCGCGCATCGCCCACGACGTCGACGCGAGGTGCACACGACGGCCGACCTCTGCACGGAGTGCCTCGTTCGGCGGGGCTACCCAGACGGACTCGGGGAGGCGGTCAGCAACATAACCTACTCCATCTCGCTGCACCTCGCCCCTGTCTCCCCAACCTCTCATGGATGACGCTACGGACCCGACGCCTCCCGCGTCCCGATCCGGCCGTTTGCCCATCGCCGCCGCGGTGATCCACCCGGTGGTGTTGCTGAGCATCGTGGATCACCACAACCGCGCTTGCAAGAATACCAAGAAGCGCGCCGTGGGTATACTGCTGGGCACGGTGAGCGCGCGAGGTCAGGTCGATGTGTACAACTCGTACGCGGTGCCGTTCGAGGAGGACGAGCGGAACCCGCAGGTGTTCTTCTTCGACCACGACTACGTGGAGCACATGGCCGCCATGTTCCGCAAAGTGACGGCTCGGGAGCGGATCATCGGATGGTACTCCACGGGGCCGAAGATACGTCCGGCCGATCCGGATATTGACGATATCGTGCGGGGGTTCTGTGCCAGTGGCCGCTCGCTGTACCTGATCTGCAAGGTGGAACCGACCGAACTCGGCCTGCCCACCGAGACCTACGTGAGCGTGTCCGACGAGAGCAGTGTTCTTGGCGTGAGCAGCGGCGTGCGTCGGCGGGTGTTCGAGCACGTGCCGTGTAGCATCGGCGCGCTGGAGGCCGAGGAGGTCGGCACCGAGCATCTGCTGCGCGACGTGAAGGATGCCGCGGCGGTCACCACCCTGGCGGCGGATGTGAGCGCCAAACTGGAGGCGCTGAGAAGCCTCACCGGTCGTCTGCGTCGAATACGGCAGTATGTGGAGCAGGTGGCCGCCGGCCAGCTGCCCATACACAACGAGATCATGTACGCGCTGCAGGACGTGCTGAATCGGTTGCCGCGGCTGGGCGGTGAGCACACCCAGTCGCTGACGCGCGCCCTGACCGTCACCGTGAACGATCAGATGCTCACGGTGTACTTGGCGAGTTTGGTGCGGGCGATTCTGGCGCTGCACGACCTGATCAACAACAAGATGGAAGTGATCGCCAGCGAGCGAAAGATGGAAAAGGCGCTAGCGGCACCCGCGACCACGGCCAAGAGCAAGTCGGTGAGGGACCACGACACGACGTGAGGAGGCATACGATACCTGGCCGGCTGCAGGAAGGGGCCGACATGGAGCGCGTCGCGGTCGGCACGGGTGCGCATGGCGGGCGCCGAAAAGACTCTGGGGAAAGTTTATCTCGGGAGGGTAGGTCGGTCGGTCGGCGGCGGCGATCTGCCACTGCCTCCCGAGGACAAGCACGTTTTGGACACATGCCCTTCGGATGCACCTTCCGCTTTACCTCTGCGCACACCAGTGCATGGGCCGGGCGCCGGGGTCGTCGAGCACCTTCACCCACCATCACGGCACCCCACCGAGGAGAACATCCCCGCCGCCGCCGCCGCGGCCCGACGCTTGCGCCGTTGCACCCTCGCTAAATCTTCTCCACTTTACTGGCCACCACCAGGGGATTGGCCTCGGCGAGCTCCTTCTGGGCCTTGGCGCGGTAGTCAAAATCACACGCGTGTTGCTCGGCGTGGCGGTGTGCCGCGCAGAACGTGTAACCGCAGCGGCATTTGAAACCGAGCAGGCCGACGCGTTTCTCGCACTTCCAGCAGAGTGCGTGGTCAGCCTGCACCGGACGCACAGGTTTCGTAGCAGCGTCTGTCGGTGTGCTCGACGCCGCGGTTTCCTCGGCAGGCGGGCCTGCCGCTGAAGACGTGGCCGTGGGCTCGGGAGCCGCTGCAGAATTCGCCGCCACCGCCGCCTCCATTTTCGGCATCGGTTCCTTGGCAGTCGGTGCTGCAGCGTCGGTGTTGCCAACCTCCTGGGATGTCGTGGCACCGCCATTACCACTCCCGCCAACGCCCTCATTGGGAGCCTTGCTCGCTCGGTCGTAGTCTCGGAAACACTTGCTGCACATGTTCAGCGTCTCCGGCCGCCCGTAAAATCCGCATCCCGTCGCGCACGGCACCGGCGACACCGGCTGCGGCGGCTGTTGCTGTTGCTGCTCCCCGCTCATGGGTGATTCGCACGTCGACTGAGAAGAAACTCGGATGAACACGTGAAAGGCGGCCGTTCGACGTCGCCGCCTCTCCGTTAACGTGGGTGAGCGCGCGCTGCGTCCGTACCCGTTCACTGCCGCACGCGCACACGTCCGCAACGATAGCGTCACGGACGATGTGCCGCCCACTCCGACTCGAACGCTGTCGACACCAGTGCACTCGCGACGGCGTCACCGTCTATTCGCGCTCGTGACACGCCCCCACGGAAACAGCGTCGCCGTTGCCGAGACCGACGACTCGGGGCGTCGCGGGCCCGCCGAGGGTCCGCTTCTGCAGCGCGCGATGAAACCAGAACGGGAAATTCTGGAATAAATGAGGCAAGATGAGACGTATCCCGTGGAGACGGCCTCCGAGGGCCAGACGCCGAGGCCCCATCGCACCGGATGCCTTCTCACCGCTCTCCCGCCGCAGTCGCTTTCACCACCACCGTCTTCTCGACCTCTTCAGTATGATCGAGGCAGTGCGCACGCTGGACAAGGTGGAGCGCATTGGGGCGCACTCGCACATCGGTGGGTTGGGCGTGGACCCGACCGCGCTGGAGCCACTACAAAACGATGGCACTGCCAGCCAGCAGGGCATGGTGGGACAGCGGCGCGCGCGGCGCGCTGCGGCGGTGGTGTGTCGCATGGTCAGCGAGGGCCAATGGGCGGGGCGCGGTGTGTTGATCGCCGGCAAGCCGGGCACTGGAAAGACGGCGCTAGCTATGGCTATGGCGCAGCAGCTGGGGCCGTCGACGCCCTTCACCAAACTGACCGCCTCCGAGGTGTACTCGCTGGAGGTGTCCAAGACCGAGTCGCTCACGCAAGCGTTTCGGCGCAGTGTGGGCGTGCATATACGCGAGGAGACCGACGTGATCGAGGGCGAGGTGGTGGAGTGGGAGGTGGAGCGCGAGCAGGCAGCGGGTAGCGCGGCTGCTGCTGCTGCTGCCGGTCGGCTGGTGCTCAAGACCACCGATATGGAGACGGTGTACGAGCTGGGGCGCAAGATGATGGACGCGCTGGTACGGCAACGGGTGAAAGTGGGCGATGTGGTGTCCATCGACAAGGCCAGCGGGCGCGTTACCAAGCTCGGTCGCTCGTTCGCCCACTCGCGCGACTACGACGCCACCGGCGCGGGCACCCGCTTCGTGGCCTGCCCCGAGGGCGAGGTGCAAAAGCGCCGCCAGGTGGAGCATCTGGTGTCGTTGCACGATATCGACGTGATCAATTCGCGACAACAGGGATTTCTGGCGCTCTTCTCGGGCGACACCGGCGAGATCAAACCCGAGGTGCGCGAGCAGATCGACGCCAAAGTTGCGCAGTGGTGCGAGGAAGGCAAGGCGGAAATGGTGCCCGGGGTGCTGTTTATCGACGAGGTGCACATACTGGACATGGAGTGCTTCTCGTTCCTGAACCGCATGCTGGAATCGGACGTGGCGCCGCTGCTGGTGTGCGCGAGCAACCGCGGCGTGACTCGTATCCGCGGCACCGAGTACCGGTCACCGCATGGCTTGCCGGTGGACTTTTTGGACCGTCTGCTGATTATCGCCACCGAGCCGTACGCAGAAGAGGAGTGTCGGGAGATTCTGCGGCTACGCAGCGTGGAGGAGGACGTGGAGGTGGCACCGGCGGCGTTGGCGCTGCTCACCAAAATCGCCCTGGAGACCAGTTTGCGATACGCCATGTACGCCATGACCGCCAGTGCGCTGATCTGCGCGCGACGGAAAGCGGCGGCGGTGGAGGTGGAGGATGTGAAAAAGGCGTATGTGTTGTTTATGGACACCAAACGCAGCACGCGGTACGTACAAGAGCATGCCGACGATTTCCTGACCATGGAAGAGGCGGACACGCCCGTGCCGCCGAGTCGGCCGGCCGCGAACGGCAGCAGCTGGTTGGAGGCGTTCGGTCGCGATGCCGCCGCCAATATGTCGACGGAATCCGCGGAGGCGCCGGCACGGGTCGCTATCCGTAGGGAGGAAGGAGACGGTACGGCGCCCATGCAGGAAGCGAGCTGAAGCCAAACCCCGCATGCCGCGATGTCGCGGACACTTCCGCAGCGCTTTCAGTTCATTTTTCCCGCTGCCGCCGATCGCGCTCGCGCCGCTCCTGACTGCGCAGCAACGTCATCACCACCCGCACGAAGATGGCGAACAAGTCCACCCACAGCTCCAGGCTGTGCTGCACGTGGTCACGATCGCCGGCAAACGCCCGCTCGATGATCATCTGCGTGTCGAACACCACGAAACCGGCAAACAGTAACAGCCCGCCGTACAGCTGCAGCGTCCAATTCCACTCGGCCATGCCCCATACCAGCGCCCACAGCGACAGCATGGTGAGGACGGAGAGGGCGCTCAGCAGGTAGCCGCCGAGGTAGAGGTAGGAGCGGCGCTGACCCGATAGTGCGGCTATCGAAAACGAACCGAAGACGAGAGCGGTCGCTATCAGCGCCTGCAACACCAGTGCTTGATCCACACCGGCGGCATATTGTATCAGCGGGCCGACACCGTATCCCTCCAGCGCCGCCAGTAGCATCAACAGCCGATAGCGCGTGGACAGCGATGAGCGCTGCGGCGACAGACCCCACAGCGTCAGTCCGCCGGCCAGCATAGACATACCCGGCGACAGCGGCAACAACTGCGGCCAACGATTCTGCAGCGCGCACGCCAGCACCGCACACAACGCCGCGTTGAACACGGTGCGGTATACGCGGGCCACGTGCTCCCGCACCGGCGGCGTCAGCTGACGGAAATTCTTAAACGTCTCCGCGTTGAAAAAGCGATCCGAACCGAAGATGTCCATGAGGGAGGGAATGCAGGAGCGGGAGATGCAGTGAATCAGTGGAGAGAGGTGAACACGACGAGCGGGGTGTGTGTGAGAGAGCCGCCTCCCCCGAGGAGTCGCGAGACGACAGTCGACCGCAAACCCGTTGGGGCGTGTGCCGAAATCGGCACAACCGAAGCGGCGCGATCGCCGCGGAAGATGCGAGTGGATTGAATATGTCGGCGTCGATGGAGGGCGCCCGAAACCTGCCGAACCGAGAACGTCAACGAGCACGCTGTAGGGATACGCGGGACACTTCTCAAAATGTTTACCACGCGCGGCTGGTGCCGGCCGCGCTCGCCGATGTGGCAATGGCCTGCAATACCGTGGAGACGTCGGGCTCGCTCGGAGATACCGCATCGCCGGGAACACGCTCTGTCCGTTCCTTCGGGTGCAGCTCCTTGACGCTTTGCACCGTCTCTAGATGCGGCTTTTTCGCATGTCGCACAGGTTCCATAGCCGCCATCCAGTGTTGTATGCTTGGATTCCCCGACTCGATCCGTGGGAGTGCTTCGTGTGGCGCCCGATCCACCTCCGGTCCTCGTTTCCGCCGCCTCTCCCTCCTGCGCACCACCTTCGGCAGCGCTGGCTCTTCCTGAGCCTGTTGCCGTTGTTCGGCTTCCCATTCATGTGGCCGTTTCATAAAGAGCGCCACTCGGCAATGCATCAGACACCGCCGTCCGATCGGGTGTTCGGACAGGCATTCGTAGGCGTCGCTCAGCGTGCGCACGAGGCTGCGCTTGATGGCCAGCTGCGCGCCCATAGCATCGAATGCGCGCTCGATCACCCGGCTACCGGAGGGTGATGTGGCCAAACGCGCCGCCGCCGGCACCAGCCGCTGTGTCAGCTGCGATACTGCATCCGAAAAAGCGCCCCCATCTCCGTCGCCGCGTCCGTTGAGGAAATGCTCCAGAACGTGCGACGCCGCCGAATCGCATGCCAATGCTACCACCTCGTCGGCGGTCAGCCGAGTGAATGCGCGCTGCACGCGGGCACTGAGCGGCGTGAGCGCCTGCAGAATCAGCGAACCGAGCAGTGACGCCCGCGGCCTCACGCCTTCATCGCCCGCAACGACGCCTTCCGCCAATGCCTGTCGGAACAGTGCGCACTTGCGGCGGCTGCCGAACAGCGGCAACAGCACCGCCAGGGCGGCCGTATCTGCCGCGTCCTCATCGGTCGGCCGCACGCCCATGCCGTGTAACGCACCCTCCACCACTGCCTGCAGACGAGACCGATTCGCTGCGCTGTCCGACGCGCCCCACTGCGTCGTCGCCGCCCGCAACAATTGATACATCAAGCCGCCGCGCTCCTTGCCGGTGGTGCCGCCCCACAGCAGTCCCTTGGCCACCACCGCGTCCAGCAGTTGGTCTTCGAACAGTATTCTCGAGAGCAGCGCGCCATCGGCGGTTTCCACCACCCGTTGTAGCACGTAATTGGCCAGGGCATGCTGCGCCAGCCGACTCGCCCGCTCCGAGCCCGCCAAGAAACGCTCGTACACTGCATTCACCGAGTTGACCTCCGATGGCAAGACACCGTGCAACAACGGGGAGCGGCTGGTGAGCGCCACGCAGCGAACCAGCGTCTCCATAAAACGACTGGTCGACGCTTGAAACAACATGTCGTCGGCCAGCGCCTCCCAGAAGGCACCGAACAGACATCGCGCCGCCTGCCGCCAGCGTTGGGCATTCCGGTGCCGTTGTTGTGCGTGGCCCGCAGCGGCCACAAACACGCCCCACAGCAGTACTTGTAGCGATGCCGACGCCTGCGGTCGATACAACAGCGACCGTCGCGTCGGTATACTGGCGGCGTTCAGCGCCGGCACCACCGCGTCCGCAATGCACTCGGTGAAGCCGTCGTCCGCGGCATCGATGAGGCATGTCCACGATTCCGGCGGTGCGGCGTGTTGGTTGGCGTCATGAAAGCGGTGTGGCGTGGGCAGCGTCTCCGGCGGCAAGGCGCACCACAAGGCGAACAACGCCCGTAACACATGCGCCCCGTGAGCATCCGCCAACACCGTTGCCCATCGTGCCGAGGTATCGAAGTGGTTGGATGCCGCAGCGGCCGATGTCCGTGCGGCGTTACCCCTGACCGTTGCCGCTCCAAACCACTCCCTGCACCACCACTGCAGGATGCGACACAAGGACACTGCACCGGTGACAGACCAATCGGTAGGGTCGTCTTCGTCGGCCGACCGCGGCGGCAACAATGTGCGACGCATGCCCTCCACCAACCGCTGCAGCACGTGGCTGGCGTTGCGGTCACATGCCAGCGCGAGCATCTGCGCGCCGATATCCGGCCCGCCTTGTAGTGCCGCTTGTTGGAGCAGATGATCCGCTGCCAGCCGCAAAAATTCGCGCACTCGCTCCTCGCCGTGACGCGAACGATCCAGCGTGCCCTCCAGCAGCCGCTCTAGGGCGCGCGATCCCACCACATCCCGCAGGAGGGCACTTTCGTGACCCGAGGTCTCCACCAGAAAGTTGCGCGCCAGATGCCACTGGGCATCTCCCTCGGCGCCCGACTCTGGCGCCGCCGCCGTCAGCCGCTCCCACTCCTCCATCACACCCAGTACATACCGCCGGAACGAAGCCTCTAACGGTTTGGCGCGGGAGCGCGTCGCTGCTATCGGTTGAGGAGACGGGCCGCGCGGCCGTTTCAGATGGCGGTGGCCCTGGCGAGTCTGTCGATTGCCCCACCTGCGAACGACCTCCACACCGTTCCCGTCCACGTCCATTCTCAACGCGCACACCCCAGCACCTCTCCGCGAACTACTTCATCCCCCCTAGCCGACCCCTTCTCCTGCAACATTTCATGGACTCCCGGCCAGTTTACCGTCCTATCATCGCGAGCATCCAACGCCGTCGGCGAACGCCGGCCGTGCATCGCTGCCGCGCGGCGTCTGACGGCCGTCGGCCGCCCGTCGCCGGTGCGAGCGTTGTGTGACTCGGGTGTGACTGATTGCCGCTTGTTGCTGACGACTAGCGTGTGCGCAATTGAAGCGGACGTTGCGAGGCTGCGTCGGTGCTCTTCACAAAAGCAGTGACACTTTTCTGTGGTTCAGGGGCGCTCGAGTGTGGCAAGTCAGTCAGGGCGTCTCGGGTGACGGGCGTTCGTTTGACGTATCGGCAGTGAGTTGCGCCATGGAGTCGACACCACGAAACAACAACGTCACGGTGGCTTTCTTGACCCCGTTGCCAACGCGTGTTGGACAGCCGCGGTGCGGCGCGCGGAGTTTTCTGGGGCGTTCGAGTCGCCCGCAGCGCCCCAGCGTGGTGCAGGCGCGCTGGTCGCTGTTCGAGCTGCTGCGGCGGCCGTGGCAGTGGGTGAATCCGTCCGCGCGCAATGCCGCATCCGCGCGTATGATGATGGGTGGGGGAAACGCGAGTGGAAAGCCGGAGCGGGAGCCGTCGAATTCGTCGAGCTCGCCGCCGCCGTCGTCCACGCCGCCGTCAGCGGCTGCTGGCGGGCAGAGTGGAGGTAGTGAGGCGAGCCAACCGGGTGAGAAGAACGACAACGCCCAGCGGCAGCAGCAACAGCAACAACCAGAGTCGGCGCACGGAGAGATGGTGGCAAAGCCGGAGGACGAGGCCAAGGGCAAGGCGGCGGGCCAAGGCAACAACGACGACGAGGACGACATTCTCAACTCGAAGGAGTTTCTGCGACGCAAGATCGATATCCTGGAGCAGGAAATCAAGACATTGCGGAAAGAGCTGGAGGGGGCACGCGCCGCGGTCGATAGCGAGCGCGACTCGGTGTTGCGCATGGCCGCCGAGTTTGAGAACTTCCGGCGGCGGTCGGTTGCCGAGAAGCACGCCGAAGAGACGCGCGGCCGCGTCAACGCCATCCGCGCCATCGCCGAAGCCATCGACAGCTTTGACCGCGCAGCCCAGCAGCTGAAGCCGCAGTCGGAGGAGGCCGTCAAAGTGCATCAGTCGTACATGGCGCTGCACAAACTGATGATGGACAGGTTGCGCAAGGTCGGTCTGGAGTTGCTCGACCCGACCGGGCAGCCGTTCGACCCGAACGTGCACGAGGCCATCCAACGGGTGGAGTCGCATGAACATCCCGAGGGATGCGTGGTGAGCGTGTTCCAGAAAGGGCTGTGGATGCGTGTCAGCGGCGAGGTCGCCAAGGCGGCGGACGCCGCGAGCAGCAGCAACGGCACCCTGATTCGTCCGGCCATGTGTGTGGTGTCATCCGGGCCGGGACCGGCCAAGCCGCCCAGTGCTCCCGGACAGGAGGAGAAGGCAGGAGATGCCGGGTCGTCATCGGATGCAACGGCCGGAGGAAAACAGAAGCGCGGCAGCGGTGGCGGCAGTGGGGGTGGCAGTGCCCAGCCACCGACGGGTGCCTGAGCGGTGTGTAGTCAGGAATCCGAACGGCTTCCGGCGCTGCTTATCCAACGCGGACGCCGGAGCGTCACTGCCGCATGTGTGCGTGTGTGTTTCGGGGACGCGAGCGAGTGGGTGAGCATCTGGCCGGCATACCTGCCCGGCAAGAGCACGATAGAGGACCTCGGGTCCGCCGAACGGGTCAGCTCCACGGTATACAGTAAAGCTGAAGGGCGGAAGCATGGAGCACCCTGTGAAGACTGTCATAGCGGGTGGAGCGATCATGTCCATGGAACAAGGTCCTCGGCAAGGAATGCCGAGCTCCTTCCCCTCGTGCGGGAGAACGGCAACTGCGGAACGCCTGTTGGTGGTCTCGTCCCCTCAGTTTGCCCGTGTTGAATCGATCAAGGGCGACACAACAGGCACTTGGAGAGTGTCTCACGTCTGGAGTGACGCTTTTCGGGTAGCCCGCTTCATGGGGTCCGTTTGGAGGGGTCTGCGCGGCACGACGCTCGCCACGCACCTCGGCGCCCTCGTGCGGACATTTGGCGGCGAGCGAACGCGTCCTGCCACGTGGCTGGCGCGACGGGGCGTGTCTTCGGGACCATCGCATTATAGCGAAGATGAGCTGCGGCGTTACGTGCGGCAGATTCGTGCCGAGTCGAACGAGACCTCGTGGGACGATCCGCCGACGGCGCCGCTGCCCGAGACCAACGAGCTGTACGAGGGCGCGTCCGACTTTAGCAACTTCCTAGACCGACACGAGGACATGAGTCCGCGACAAGCGTACGGCGGGCTGGCGCTGGGCATGGGCTTTTTCGCAGTGCTGGGCGCGCTCGCCTTTCAGCGGAGCAAGGCCAAGGAGCGGCCGTACGTGCCGCGGGAAGTGCCCGGCTACAACCGCGACATATTCGGCAGTGACGTGCCGCCGGACGTCGCTGCCGCGAGAGATGGAGATGGAGAGGAGGAGCCCGTTGCAGAACCGGCCGAGCAAGAGGCTGCCGCAGCAGACGACGGTGCAGGCGATGCCGCGGCGACGGCTGGCGTGGCGGGCGCCAGTGCATAAGAGAGGAGGAGCGTAGAGAAGGCACTGGCGTCATTGAGAGGGATATAGATACTTTCGCTCCTTCCTGAAAAGCTTCTCTCATTCATCTTCACGCATGCGCGTCTCTCTCTCTCTCTGTCACGTCCGTCCGCCGCACACGCATTCATTTCCCCGCCGGATCCGATGCGTGCGCCCCGCGGCTGCCCCCTGCCGACGGAATCGACGTCGGAGTGTCTCCCGTTGCCGACGACCCGACGTACACCTCGAAGCGGCCGCGCACGCCCACGTCTGTCTCCGGCTATTCCATCGGCATGGACGGTGCCGGCTATGTCATCACCGCCTCGGCGAATATGTCTCGGCTGTGGAGTCGGGTGAGAGGTTGGGAGGGAAGCGGTGCGCGGCGGGCGCTGGCGCTGCCGCCGACTTGCTCGCGATCGCGCCATTTCGTTCATGGCGCGGGTGGCGACGGCCAGGGCTTTTCTCATTCAACGTCAACGTTTGTGTCGGCGGCCGTTCCGGCGCGAGGGTCCCGCGCTCGACGCAGGGCCGGGACGCGGCGGCGGTCGTCGGTGACCGCAGTGTTCCAGGGCGCGCCGGACGACATCGCCCCGGAGAAGACGCCGGTGGCGGTGTTGTGTCCCGGGCAGGGCGCGCAATTCGAGGGACAGGGTCGTTTGTGGCAGAATGCATCGCCCAAGGCGCAAGCCGTGTTTCGGCGGGCGGATCGGTACTTGGGGCGGTCGCGCACGCCCAACGGCCGGCGATTGTCGGATATCATCTTCGAGGGACCGCAAGAGGAGCTCGACCGCACTGACGTGGCCCAACCGGCCATTTTCGTCACCTCCATGGCGTGCATGGCAGGACTGGAGGAGCTGGGGGCGGCGCCGACGGTGTCCGCGGAGGAGGAGATGGTGGCCGCGGCGGGCCTGAGCCTCGGCGAGTACACCGCGCTCACCATCGCACAAGCCATGGAGTTTGAGGAGGCGCTCGAGCTGGTGACGGTGCGCGGGCGGGCTATGCAGGAGGCGTCGGAGAAGATCGAAGGCACCATGGTGGCCATTCTGGGCGCCAGCGATGCGCAAGTGCGGGAAATCTGTGCCAAATGCGCCACGGCCAATCAGGTGCTGGTGCCGGCCAACTTCAACGCACCCGGACAGGTGGTGTTGAGCGGCTCACTGGAGGCGTGCGGTCGGGCGGTGCAATACGCCTCCAAAGAGCTGCGACTGCGCACCGCGCGCCTGGCGGTGGCCGGCGCGTTCCATTCGCCGCTGATGCAATCGGCGGCCGATGAGCTGGCCGACGCCCTGACGCAAGTGGAGATCGAGGTGCCACTGCGCACACGCGTGATGTGCAATGTGACCGGTCGACCGCACGAGGAGACCGCCGGGGCCATCCGGGACCGCCTCATCGAGCAGCTCACCTCGCCGGTGCTCTGGATGGATTGTCTGCAGTATCTGCGGGACGAGCACGGCAAGAAGCTGGCCTATCTGGAGCTGGCACCGGGCAGGACGCTGGCCGGTCTACTGCGTCGCTTGGACCGCGCGGCGCGCTTGACCAACGCGGACACGCCCGAGGAATTTATGGCCTACAGCGGCAGAGGGTAAAGGATGATGTGGCTGCAGCTGCGGCCGGGGGTCTACTCGCCCAGTTCGGCGCGCTTGTTGTGCAAAGCGCGATCGACGCGAGCGATCCAATCCTCGGTCAACGACTCGATCTGCTTCGTGTGCGCATGGCGCTCGTCTTCGCTGGCGCACTCACGCTTCACCACATCCAGAGCCTCGCGGCGCGCCTGGCGCACGCGCTTGCGGGCCTCTTCGGCCCAGAGCGCGGCGGTGCGCGCCATCTTCTGCTTGGCGTCGCGCGACGGCGCCAGCAGCGGCACCAGGAGATGCGGGTCGGCCTTGCCACCGGTTTGCACCGGGTTGAGTCCTAGTCCGGCGTTGCGGATGGCGTTTTCACACGCGGATACGGCGGCGGGATCGTGCACCGACACCAGCAGGGTGCGCGCGTCTTTCAGCGCCACTTGGGCCACCTGGCGCAGCGGGACGCGGGCACCGCCCGGCACTTGCACCGTGATGGCGTCCAGCAGGCCGGGATGCGCGCGGCCGCTTCGCAGGGTGGATAGTTCTTTGGTGAGAGAGTCGAGCGCGTTGCGCATGGTCTGCTCGGCCGTATGGTGCAGCGCGGTCGGGTCGAATGCTTCGGCGACGGCAGCGGCGGCGGGGCGCTCGTGGTGGGCCTCTTTGAAACGGCCCTTCTTGCCTCGCCAAGTAATGTGATGCGGCGATGGGAGAGGTGTGTGCGACGGGTGCGCGAGTCGCAGGTGGTCGACGGCAGCGGCGGGGGAATAGGATGCGGACGTCGGCCATCGTCGGAGGAGGAGAGCGGCACATGCGCGGAGAGGGGGAAATCTCATCAACGACGGCAGCGGGAGCGAGATGAAGAATGGACCTCGTCGAGTCCTTCGCTCCCAAAGTTGGCGGTCTGCGGGTGTGGCGAAATACAGCCGATGACGTGGTCGTGAAGCGGGCGGTCTCTCGCGGATCGACGTGAGCAACAGAACATGCACGTGCTCCGAGTCGAGTCGCACCTCGAGGGCGGGTGTCTCAAGAAGCAACACGTATCATCGAGTGTCAAGCGCATAGCAAGGTGTATATCGACGGGCCACGAGAGGAGCGCTGCTTGCGAGTTTCTGAGCGCTCTTTGCGGGCCCGGAGAAAGCGCCGCACTCAGGAATACATGCATGGGACACGAAAGCAGGAGGCAAACATGTCCGCATGTTCCGCCGCGACAAGCGACAAGATGGCGCTTTTGCGCATGTGGACCGATGCCGAGCGTGCCATGTTGAGCGGTGGAACAGTACAAGATTGCACATGATCGCCGCATTTCAGGCGGCTGCTGGAAAATCCACCGATCGGGCCACGTTTTCGTGTTCAGTTTTCCAACATACTGCTCACGCGTCGCACCGACGATGATGTGGCTCGGATCGCTCTATGCGAGTTCCATTTTCATCGGCAGGAACGCACACGATCCACGCCGGCCAATCGTCTCCATCGGATCGCTTGTCTTGGCACGCCGACCATTGCTTCCTGTAAACGGTGGCTTTATTGCGGGGCGCAGGCTGATCGGGTCGACCCGCCGCCTACCTCTGCTGCCTGCCGATGACGATCTGGACCGCTGCTCTTACCCCGTGCACCCAACTGTCCAGAGCAACGGTTCGCCTGGCCGCTACCATAGACTCTGAGCAGCCCGACCCGCTCCTATGGAGCGAGGTGCTCGAGGCCGCCCAACAGTTGGCGTTGCTGTGGGGCAGAGAGGAAGCCGAACACACTCGTTCAGGAGTTGCTATGCGAGTACCCGGTGCTCAAGCGATTTTTCCGGCCGTGCGAGCCCTGCAAGATGCCACCGAAGCGTTGCACCGTTGCGTGCAGGAGGCGCTGTCGCTGTCAGACAGACCCGGGAACGAGGGCGTTCTTGCGACCACCACCGAGCGAGCAAACCGCATCGTCGGGAGCCTCTTCCAGTACATTGTGGCTTTGATACCGGCGGAGCCCTCCCCACCGCTAACGCTACCGGCGCACCCACCCACTCGCGATACCTGCCGTATCGAATTGTGTCTCATCCTAGGCGGCCGCATCGGCTGCGAGTATCTGCGGCTCTTGCTGTTGCATTTCGGAATCCGGTGGCAGCCGCCGAATGTGCCCAATGCCCCGTCATCCGAATCGAACGCACCACAAATTGCCAGCGACGCTGAGGCGCGCTTCCGGGCCATGCCGGTTCGCATCGTGGCCATCGCGGTGTCGCATCAGCACGTGGTCCGCATCGAACGGTACGACACCCTGTGTCAGTTGCTGCAGGTCGGCGCCGAACTGCCCAGTCTGCAGGCGCCGGAGCCCTCCGCCAGCCCGCTGTGGGACGAGATAGAGCGGTGGTGTGCGCAGACCGCTGCTGCCAGTGGAACCTCAATTCCAGGGTGCCTGGTGGTGGACAGCTCCGAGGCGTCGCAACTGCCGTCGGTGCATCGGTGGCTACACTCGTGCCCCCATGCAGCGGTCGTCAGCTGCAATCAGACGTGCCTGGTGGAACCGTTGGCATCGCCTGGTAGTTCGACGCCCTGGACGGCCGAAGCGTGGCTGGACATAGTGGCGCATCCGCGGTTCCGTTGCGAGCCGAGCGTGTCCGCCGGCCTGCCCATCTTGCCGTTCTTGCACGAACGTCGACGCCACGGTGAGCGCGTGTGGCGGCTGCAGGCACTGCTGAGTGTGCCACTGAACCAGATATTCGAGTTGCTGCAGGCCGACGTATCGTTACTGGAGGCAGTGCGGCAAGTGCGTGCCGCCGGCGTTTTGGACTCTGGAGATGTACGTGAAGAGCTGAGCGGGGTGCCGGTGCTGGAGCGGGCGGTGATTCTGGCACGGGCAGCGATGTCGGCTGATGGGAATGTGCTCAACTGCGAGCCAGGCCGAGATATCCTGTTGGAGCCGGTGTATGATCCCGAGCGACACGCGATGACGCCGTGCACGCCGCTCTGCATCGAGCATCGCAGGCCCGATTCGATGAGCGTCGCCTGTCGCACCCGGGCGGAGGTGCACCCGGCATCTTTCCTGGAGGAAACAGCGCGGGCGGAAGCAGCAGCGCCGCCGCCGCCCACAGTGCTGCGGAACGGATGCCTGAGCGGGCACGGCTTTTGGCACCGGTCGGAAGGACTGGCCTCGTTGAACAGGCGGTATGTTGCCTGGGTGGACCAGGCACGGCGCCGAGGTCTGGTGTTACGGTTTGTGGCGGAGGTGCGGTTGGGAGAGGCGCCTGAGGGAGCGAATGTAGGCGGGATGCAGTTTTGTCGTCACAATAGGAGAGAGGAACAGGCGAGCAGGGCGGTGGTGCAAGTGGGTCCGGCGATGGTGGACCCACGTCGGTCGCCGTTAGGTTCGGTCGGCGAGGGCGCTGCGGCGGTCGCCGTGCATTATGAAAGGTACGGAGAGGTGCCAGCGATGGCGGTATTTGTGGGGAGAGGGAAGGATGTGGACAGCACAGCGGCGGCGCTGTTGCAGGAGACATTGCAGGTGGCGCGGGAGTGGGGTGTAAAAATGAGGAGGGCGGAAGGGTGAAAAGTTGTAGAAGATGCAGTTTTATTATTCATTGAAGGTATAAAGGGTAGACGCACGTAGAACTGTGCCTTGCCGAGATCGTCCTCCACGCGGAAGGAACGCACCGCCCGTCCTATTTCCTCATCCGACACGCAACGGGCGCGGTTTGCCCCTCTACGCGCGCACATTGTGCCACGTGTTTCCCTCGCGCGTTTTTTTCATCGACGGTTTTTTTCTCAGTCGACGTGTCCTGCTCCGTCGCGCGTACTTCGAATTTCCCCTGTGCGCACGCTTCACACCCCATCCTCCCATCCCTTCGTCGTCGTTGTCGTCATCTTTCCCGAAGCGCACGCAAGTCATGAAGTCGTACACTGCCCTGTTCGTGTTTGTTCTGCTGAGTCTGTTGGTGTCGTGGGCGTCGGCGTTGCCGGTGATGCGGCAGAGCTTGTACGGCGCGCCGAACCCGTACGTGCCGACGTCGTCGTCGTCCTCGGGCAGCAGCTCCTCGATGGGCAGCTCCTCGGGTAGCAGCTCCTCGGGTAGCAGCCCTTCGAGCGGGACTAGCAGCTCGGGAAGCGCCCCGATTACTGGAACCTCTGGGACCACCGACACGGCCCCGGTGACGGAGCCTTTCCCGATCGCCAGCCCGAGTCCGAGTCCGAGTCCGAGCACCTTCGCCCTGCCGGTGTCGGGATCCTGAGGAGCGTGCGTTTCGGGCGGTGCGGGAATCTCGTTCGGGGTTCGTTGGCGGTGGAGATGGATGCGGAAACGGAAAGCAGGTGGTGGTGATTTGGGCACCGGCGGGCGGAAACACAGTGCGAGCCACTCGATGCAACGCACGCTCGACTGTGTGTCAGGACCGATCCGAGCAGCGGGACGACCAGCAGAGCGTGCTCACCGCGGCGCGCCCAGGCCTACGGCAGGATAGCCGTAGCGGAGGGTAGACCCAGCAGGCGACTGGTCGACAGGAACGAGCTCGGCGAGTGCGCTCCCGGTTTGGGTGTATAAACGAGAATACTTGACGTTTGGCCCTATGATCTCCTCTTCTCTCATTTATCGTTGTTGTTGCTGTTGCTGACGGTGCTCCCCAGTGGCGGCGGCGAGGTGTCCGGTCGGTACGCCAGCACGCGCCGTCCGTTGCGCTCTTGCAGTGGGCGCACGTTGGCCACTCCACCTTGCAGCGCCACAATGCGCTCCACCGCTTGGCGCGACATCGGATCACGTTGCATCAGTACGATCCACTTGGCGTTTTCGGAGCACGGCGGCGAGCTGAGGCTGCCGCGGTAGAAGAAAAAATTCGGTAGCACTTCTTGATCGCTCTCCTCCGTCGGCAGCGTCATGCTGGATTCGATGCCTCCGACGGGCGTGGTCACCACCGGCTGCCGGAACGGCGAGCTGCGCACCAGCGCGTCGGCAAAGTTGAACTGGGCCACTTGTGCGGCCCGCAGCGAAACCTCGTGAATACGCGCGGCGGCGGTGTGGTCGGCGACAGCCACTGGCGCGGTGCTGGCCACTTGCACGGCAGCGGGCGCCTCGGTGTCGGAGGCGGCATTGCCGGAAGAGTTTTCCGCCAGCGTCAGCAGCGCCTCGATCCAGGCGGGGACAGGCGGCGACTCCTCCACGGACGCCATCGGGGTGGCAGGGGCGCCGCCGGGGATCGCCTCATCCACCGTGGGTGGTGACGGCGGGGGCGCTCGCCAGATGCGCGATATCACCGCCACGTCCTTGGCATCGGCCACGTTGTGGAAGACGGCGTGCATCTCCAAGTCGCCGCGCACCCGCTCCAACACGTGTTCGCTCTGCGGTGCGTGGAAATGCAGACTCGTCAGTCGATACGTCAACGCTTGCGAGTCGGACAGTTTGATGATGGGCGACATCTCGGAGGTGGTGGTGGTGGTGGCGGCGTTATCCTCGGCACCCGCTGGCGGCGGCGGCGGCGGCTCTGCGGGCAGCTCGTGCAACGTCAACAGCGCAGCCGGCGGCGGCTCTGCAAAACCGGACACCGGCGGCACGTCCCCCACGATCGGCGGTGGCGGCGGGATGAACTCCTCAAACACCAGGGTGGCGTGCTCGGCATCGGCGGCGGAGCGCGGGCGCAAGCGCCACAACGCCTCGTTGGTACGCAGCTCGAACGGCGGCGAGTCCGGTGAGTAGCGCATGGCAATCGAGTCGCGTTCCGACAGCGCCACCGGTGACTGCATTTTTCCGTCCTGGCACAGCTGAAACGTCGGCGACAGCGCGCTCCACGCGGCCGGACCGTTCTCCGGCCCGTAACCCCACGGCCGGCTGGCCGCGTCGTTGGCCGCCGCCGCCACCAGCACCGACGTGCTCGATAAGAAACTCGGCGGATTGCGGGTGTCATCCAGCGATGCTGACTCCCGATTCATCGTCACGGCGACGTTCAGGGCCACCACGGCGGCCGCCGCCAACGCCGCGACCACGGCGCTGCCCGATGCGACGCGTTGCGGTGTTGCCCGGGTCGCATCCGCCACTCCACGTCCCAAAACGCACTCTAACCAGGCTGCCCGCGTCTGCCGCCACCACCTACACCTTTCGGTGCGCTTGCACTCCTGCACACCTCGCGGTTGCGTGTACCTACTGCTCGCTCGACGCCATGCACTCGGTGGGGCCACAAACGTCGTCGCGCGCCTCCCGCCCACCGGCTCTGCACACCCTACCCACCAGCGCATAGAGCGCCCACCTTTTTGCCGCCTACGTTGCCGCCCGCAGCCGCTTTTGTTACCACACGCTCTCTTGCGGTGTACACTACGGAGCGCCGTCCTGGGGAACGCCGCAGAACGCGGAGCGCTGTGGGCGCGGCATCCAAGTCGGGCGGAGGGCAAACCGATCGAGGCACGGGTGCAGGCGATGGTGAGCACTGCCGTCGACGAATGCGTAGCGAGGTGATATCCAGCATCGCCTCCACTTTATTCCCAGAGGACCATACCGCTGGGCAGAAACGGTAGCCTCATACGCCGGTTCCTCGCTTTACTCCTGCTCATTCCGTCTTCCCGGCTCCTGGGGCGCTCGCCAGCGGGCGATCTCGTCGCGAGTGAGTCGGGCCAGCTCGTGATACTCTACCCAGGTGCCGGTTTGGGCAAAGTCGCCCGCTTGCGGCCCGCCGACTTGCATGGCCCAGCCGGCCACGGTCGCAGACCCCTCGGTGGTGGCGGCGGTGTCTCCGAGCGATGTGGGGTGTGGACGGCGTCGGCTCCTTTGGATGATGTTCATCGCCATATCCTTGCGGCGCTGCACCGTCTCTGCGCGTGCCATTCCATCGGAACCGCCGAGATCTCGCTCGGCGCTCTCGTACGCCTGCCACACGATGGCGTTGGCAGGGTCGGCATCGAGCGCCCTCTCGAACAGCTCGCGAGCGCGGGCCATGTCACCGGCGGCGGCCTCGATCTGCGCCCACAGGCTCAGCAGCGGCGGCACTCCCGCTTGCCAATTGTACACGCGGGCGCCGCGTCGCTTACCCGGCTGCATGCGCAATCGTTTGCGGGGTTGGTACGGCGAGCCGCTGCGCGTCCACTGCAGCGACTGCGCCTCGTCGCCCTCCACGAACAGATTCTTGCGGTGATGTGGAGTGGAGGGCGATGACGACGCCGAGCCTGTCGGCGGTGTCCACCGCAGCGCGTCCGCACTGGTCCCGGCGCTGGACGTGGGCTGGCCCTGCTGTAGTGCCCTCTCCACCGTCTCCAAGCCCATTCGGCAACACTCGCGCGCTCGGTCCAGATCACGCGCTCGCACCAACTCCATCGACGCCCACGCATGCCACACCGCCGCCACATCCGGTGAATCGGGCGCCGACCACACGCCCTCCTGAAACAACTGCCGAGCGCGCACCATACCCATACCGCCGCGGCTCTCGTCGGCTTCGACCAGCGCCCACGCTTGCCACACCGGCAAATGATGTGGATCGGCACGGATGCCGGCCTCGAACAGCTTGCGCGCTAAGCGCATGTCCCCGCCGCGCCGCGCCTCCATCAGCGCCCACGATTGCCATATCGCCGCGTCCTCCGGATGCGTCTGGGTGCCGCGCGCATACAGTGCCCGTGCTGCATTCAGGTCGCCGAAGCATTCCCATTCGAGCCGCGCCCAGCTCAGCATCACGTAACGGCAGCGCGGGTTGGCCCGCTGCAAAGCCTGGTCGAACAGCTCGCGGGCGCGCTGCGGGTTGTGTAGCGCCCACGCCTCCATACACCCCAGCGCGTGATAGGTGGCGGAGTTGCGCGGGTTGATCTGGATGCTGCGCTCGAACGAAGCTCGCGCCTCGACGTATGCATGTCGCGAGCGCCACGCGATCGTGCCGTGCACGCACCACGCATAGTAACTGTGCGGGTCCACCGCGACCGCTTGCTCAATGTGCGCCCAGGCGGCGTCATCGTTGCCCTGGCGGTGCTCGAGCACGGCCAGCGACACCCACGACGGCGCATGATACGGGGTGTCGCGGGTGCCCTGCAACAGCAGGCGCCGCGCCAGCGGCACATCACCCACCGCCTCCTCCATCACCGCCCACGCCTGCAGCAGGAACGGATTGCGGGCGTTCCTGCTGGCGCCGAACAGGGCGCTTCGCTTGCGGATGGTCTGTCGCACCGCACGGGTCACTTCACCACCGCCATCCTTGCCTTCAGGACCGTTAACGCTAACTCGTTCCACGGTGTTGCCGTCGTCATCCGATGCCGACGCGGACGCTTCCGACTCCGCTGCCGCGGCGCCGTCGTCTCCCGTCTCGCCGACGGAGGCCAAGCGAACGCCCTCACGAAACACTGCCCGCGCCTGGGCAATGTGTCCGAACCGCTCCAACAGTTTGGCCAGCCCGAGCCAGCCGCGACCGTTCCGCGGATTCCACTCGATACACCTGACGTAAAGCGCCCGCGCCCGCTCGTACTGACGCGAACGCAGTGCCACCTTGGCGTAGTACAGCGCCAGGTCCACGTTAATCTCCAGCACTTTGTGCCGGCCACGCTGTTGCGCCTGGCCGTCTACACCCAGCGGTAGCTCGTCCAGCGGCACTTCACGCAGCTGCTGCTCGTCCGCCAGCAGCTCCGCTTCCACCAGCTTCGACAGTCGCCGCAGCTGCTGCGGCGTCAACGCAGTGGGCTTCGCCCGACCCTGCTCGCTTAGCGCCTCCGCTTGTGCTGCCGCCCTCGCCAACGAGTCTACCGCCGCCGACGCTGACGCCCGCTCCTGCTGCATGCGGGGCGCGCCCACGGGCACCCGCCGTTCACCTCCCGGCCGCGTCCGGCAGGTGCCACCGCGGGCGAGCTGGGGTGCCCATTCCCCGCGCCCCCACCGCGCGGGCAGGCTCGGTGTAACGAACGCACTTCCCGGTGGTGACATTGGCCGCAAGTAGTGAACGAGCCCTTGACGAGACGTAAAAGTCGGGGCGGCAGGTGGGATGGACGGGAGCGTTCGTACCCGAGCGCGCACGTTGAGAGGACGCCCCGAACGGTCGAACGCGGTGCAGAAAGTGGCGCGGACGAGGAATGTGCGTGTCAGTGTCTGTGTGTTTCTGTGCGTGTCAGTGTCTGTGCGTGTCAGTGTCTGTGTGTTTCTGTGCGTGTCAGTGTCTGTGCGTGTCAGTGTCTGTGTGTTTCTGTGTCTGTGTGTGTACACCAGCATATCGATATCGCCTACCGCATGGATCGAGGGCGAGAGGTGCCTTCCAACGGCTGTCCACACACTGGCTTTTACAGGGCATTCGGCAACAGCGTGCTACGCCTTGCTCCGTTCCCAACGCGCGCATCCTGGCGTCGTCGTCGCCGCTGCCGCCGCCCTTGCACATTCCTCTCTTCTCAGGCCGAAACGCTCTCCACGTTGGGCAGCGCATCCAGCAAGCCGGCCACGCCGCCTTTGGCCGCGGCCGCCTCTACGGCCGTCGCATCGACCTTGTGCGGATGCCGCGCCAACGCCTTCAGTTTCTTCTCCTCGGCTTCGGTGCCGCTCTCGATGAACGTGCCCACCACTTTGCTGTCCTGGTCGATCCACACTGCCGCCAGCTTCGGGTCCATCGTGCCGGCCACGATCGTCTTCGCGTCCTTGGGCGTGTCGCCCCAGAACTTCCACGAAAAGTTGAACACTCGGCTATAGAAAAACGGCAGATAGTCGTAGGCGTCGTGGCGCGCCCCGGCCATCACGTCCGCCGCGTGCATGGCCGACTCGCGTGCATGCCCCACGTGCTCCACTCGCGTCATCCGATTGCCGTACATCTTCAGCGGGAACGCGGCCATGTCGCCCACGCAGTACACCGACGGATCCGATGTCTGAAGCTGCGCGTTCACCTTGATGCCGCCCATCTCCTGCTCCAGCGAGTCTTTGAACAGTTCCGAGCGCGGTCGCGCGCCCACCCCCACCACCACCAGCCGCGCCGGCAACACCGTGCCATCCTTCAGGTGCACGTGCGTCACCCGGCCATTGCCGTCCGCGTCTGACAGCGACTGCGCCAGCTTGCCCTTGACAAACTTGATACCGCGGTCGCGGTACGCCTTCTCGTAGTGCTGCGCGATGGCGGGCGTGAACAGGCGCGGCATCATGTGCTCCTCGGGGAACACCATGGTCACTTTGAGGCGGTTGTTGGCCAGCGCCGCGGCACACTCCATACCGATGTAGCCGCCGCCGATCACCACCGCCTCCTGATTCTCGGCCTCCTTCATGGCGGCGTACAGACGCTCGGCATCGGCCACCTCGCGCAGGTAGTGAATGCCACCGAGTTCGGCGCCGGGCGTACCGAAATCGCTCAGTCTCACCACACCGCTGCCGACGGCCACCATGAGCTTGTCGTACTGCATCTGCTGGCCATCGCGAGCGGTCAGCGTCTTCTGTTTCACGTCCGCGCGCACGATCTCCGTCGAAAGCAGCAGATCCACCCCGTGCTTCTCGTACCACTCGGGCAACTGACGCTCCCCGCCCGCGCCCACACAAGTGTGAAAGCCGGGCAGGCGCGCCGGCGACTCCGGCGCCAAAAACGCCTTGGATAGCGCCGGTCGCTCATACGGTGCCACCGCCTCGGCGGACACGATAGCCAACGAGTGCGGCGCTACGCCGTGCTTCTCCACAAACTGGCGGGCGGCGTACCCGGCCGCATTACCGCCGCCCAGAATTATGTAATCGTAATTTCGACTGTTGCCCGCCGCGCTCATGGACATGGCCGGGCGCCGTGCACTCCACCACGCGCTCGATGCGGTAGCCGCAGCCGCCACCGTCAGCACCACCGAGCCGGTGACGAGTGCTGTTGCCGCCGCCGTGCGCTGCCGTGACCGCCGCCCTGCCAACGACGAGTACGCCGACGAGGAGAACGAGCGCGATGCAATCGAGGGTATCGCAAACGCCGGGCAACAGGACGCAAGGCGCTGACCCAACATGCACGCACACCACCGCGTCCAGGCGAGACGAGCGACTTGCCGACGACTTCGCAGTGGACGTGCCGAAGGCGTCATCGATCGATACGAGAGGAGGTGCGTCATGCAGAGGACGAAAGGGGCAGGACGGGGGTATGAGGAGAGGATGGCGTTCGATGGGCAGGTGAAGTCGCGTATAGAGGATGCCGAGTCCGCCGAAGCGATACTGTGTGTGCTCGACTGTGAGAATATCCAGCCGCCCTCGGTGGACGGGCGACACACGATCACCTCGCCCTCAACCCACTCGGCGTCATGAAGTGTGTGTCTCAGTCACGCTTCTGCTCGTCCACCACGTCTCACCATCTCGTGCGTCCGCTCTCTTCACCAAGGGCATCGTTTGTTGCGTGGTGGATTTTGGCGGGTCCATTCCTATTTCCCTCCGACTTGCAGCTGCTGTGCCGCCTGCAGCGAATGGCGCGAGGGAAATGGAGTGGGACGTCGCGGCACGCCAGAGGGCGGGTGGCGCGAGCGTTCTTGTACGCGCTGGCGATGTGTGTGGTGTTGGTGTGGGGCGCGGTGCTGGTGCGTTGGCTGGGCGGTGCCGACCAAGCGCGACCGTCCCTGGGCGGCAGCGTCACCGCAACGGCCGCCAACGCCTGGTCGCCAGTGCCCGACGAAGTGTCGATCCGATCGCGTTTCCGGTGGGCGTTGTCGTTGGACAGACCGGGCCATTGCACGGTGATCGTGGGCGTGCACTCGTTGCCGCGCAGTGCGGGCCTGGTCAAAATACTGGAGTGGTTTGGCGAAGGCGTGCGCAGGGTGCCCGCGTCCGCCGCTACCGCCGATAAGGAGAGCGTGCCACCGTTGCAGCGGCCGAAGTATTTGCGCGGCGTTACTCCGCTGCGGTTACGAGCGCTGTACAATGCCAGCTCGGGCACGCCGAGCAGCACGCGCGGCCTGACCTTCTCCGCGACCACCTCGCCGGACGCCATCCGCGGCGAGACCGCCTGCTCGGTGTCGCATCTGATGGCGCTGCGGTGGGCACTGGGGCGCGGTTGCCACACGGCGCTCTTTCTGGAGGATGACACCTCGCTCGATCTGTTGCCGCTGTGGGACCGCCCGGTGGGCGATTGGGTCAACCTGTACTGCACGCCCGAGGCGCCCGTGTTACAGATGGAACTGAAGATGCGCGCATTCGTGGAGCTGGGCCATTCGGGACCGCTGCAAGTGGAGCGACTGCCGGTGCGCTGCTCGTCGCGATACGCTCTGCCGCATCTGTACCGTAAGACGTACGGTACCGGCGCCTATGGCATGTCGCGCGAGGGCATGCGCCGCACCCTGTCGCGATTCGTGCTACCCACGGCACTGCCGGGTGTTGTTGTTGCTGCTGACGCAGAATCGCTGGCGCGGAGCGCCATCGACGTGTCCGAGGTGTTGCGCGTCGGCAGTCACGCCGATGTGTTTGTCATCCTGAACGAGACCACCACGCGCGTGCTCTGGCCGCCGTACTTTTACGAACAGAGCGATGCGCGCAGCGAGGTGCGGCCGGGCACGCCGGATACGGGGCACCGACGCGTGCACCGGGCGTCGGCCCTGCATGCCATGCAGCATAATGTAAGGTGGGCGGGCGAGTGCGCGTTGGTGAATGCGTGAGGTGGTCTTGAGGCTTACGTTGTACGCTATGGGCGTGAGGGGTCGTCGGCGGTGGCCAAGTGCTACTCACCTGTATGCTTCGCTTTCCAGAGCTTGTAAAGGAGGCAATGGACACTTGTTCTCCTATTCTCTTTCCTGGTAGTGCACGGCACGGCAGCCGTGGCGACAGCGTTTGGCTCCAAGATGGGAGCACGAACGGCTTGACCGGTAGCGAACTCGCCGATCGAGAGCAGCCGAAATCGCGCCCCGCCAAATCGCCACTTGCCGCGGGCGGGTCGGGGTGCTCTGAACAGGCACCGGACCGCTGCCCCTCTTCGCTTATGCACTCTCCGCGCATCCCTTTCATTCGTCGCGGCGCTCACGAGCCGTGTTTATCCTCCTCGTCTTCATCCTCGTCGTCGCACTCTTCGTCGGCGTCCATTTCGTCCAGAAAGTCTATCACTGCCGCAGTGAATGCCTCGGTGGAGGCGGTGCCACCAAGGTCCGGTGTTCGGACGTCGGTCAGCTCATACACCGCATGTACGGCGTCTTGAATAAAGTCGGCGTGATCGAACATTTTGAGGTAGCGCAGCAGCATCACCCCAGCCAATATGGTTGCGGTCGGGTTGGCGATACCTTTGCCGGCGATACCGCGGCCGGCGTGTCGCACGGCCTGCTCGAACATGGCGCCGCCCGGTCCCAGGTTCGCGCCCGGGAATAGGCCGGTGCCGCCGCCCAGGCTGGTGCCGATGCTGCCGATGATGTTGCCGTACAGGTTCGGCAGCAGCACCACGTCAAACTGCTGCGGGTTGTTCACCAGCCGCATGCAGGTGGCATCGACGATCATGTTCTCGAACTCGATAAACGGGTACTTGGCGGCCACGCCCTTCGCGCACTCCAGGAAGAGGCCGTCGGCCGACTTGAGGATGTTGGCCTTGTGCACCGCGGTCACCTTCTTGCGGTTGTTGCGCATGGCGTATCGGAAAGCGTACTCGGCGATGCGGGTGGATCGCTCCTCGGTGACGATCTTGAGCGACTCCACCACCCCGTCGACCGCCGAGTGCTCCAGCCCGCTGTACTCGCCCTCGGTGTTCTCACGCACAAACACAATGTCCACGTTGTCGTGCTTGGCCTTGACGCCCGGAATGGGATACACGTGCACGACGTTGGCGTAGAGGTCAAAGCCGCGTCGCAGCAGAATGTTCAGCGAGGTGCCTCGGAAGCCGTAAGGCGTGTGGAACGGCCCTTTCATGACCAGTCGATTGCGGTTGATGGCGTTGACCACCTCGGGCGGCAGGCCCTTCTCCGGTTCAGCGATATCGTAGGTGTCAAACTCGATGGGCACCTCAGCGGCTTCGAACACTGCCACCAGTGAGCGCATGCACTCCGGTCCGATGCCCTCACCGGGCAGCAGCGTGACGATCTTGGAGTCGCCGTACGGCGTCGCTGCCGGGTACACGTTGTACACGTCGCCGTCGATGGAAGTCGGCGAGAGAATGTGTGAACCTTCTAGGAGCGCCGGTGCCACCAGCGCTCGGGCGTCCGAGCGAGGCGCATTGGTGGGCGATGCGGTGAGACGGCGTCGGGAAGACGCGGTCGCGATGCCTGGGCGATGGCGCAGCGATCGGGCTGCACGAAGCGACTGCGCCGCCACCTGCCGCAACGCTTGCATCGCCAGTCGCGAGCTGGTAAAGGGAGGAGAAGGGGCGAGGTGGATGATGTGCTGAGATCGCTTGAGGGCGGTTTGCAGCAAGGAAAGCCCGCCGATCCGTTACACGAAAAGCGAGTCGGTGCAAACGTCCAGCGCGACCGAACCGCGGGCGCGAACGGATTCACGGCAGACCACCGACACGGTCAGGCGAATACGGACAGTGGGAGGAGGTGAATAGGGAAGGAGGAGAGCGGTGACAGGGTGATTGGGAGGGTGTGGCTGGGGAGTGGTGAGGGTGTTGCAGAGCCGGCGAGAGAATATGAGGTTGAAGAGGAGTGGCGTTGTGAAAGTCAGAGGGCACGATGGGAGGGCGGGCACTGGTTTGTGGAGGGTGCGTTTGCATTCGCTGAAGCAGTAGTGTGTGCGCGTATGTGTACGTCTGCCGAACTTTGCCAGTGGCGTCGCGGGCGGCATGGAGGAAACACGCCACGTCGATTCCCTTATTCATGGGCGATCCCTTATTTGTCCCTTAACATGGTACCCGAATTTGTCACGTGACGCAACTGCCTTCCCCGCCGCGCTCTGCCCGGTTCGGGCGCCGCGCCTTCCCGCATCGCCACACTCTTGCGGCGCGTTCTCCCTCTCAATCAGCGCTCCCGATCCCGTTCTCCCTGTCCCGACATCATGGTGACGCCGGCGTCTCGGCAGGATGACATTGCCAAAATGCTGGCGTGTAACAGCCATCTCGGCACGAAAAACTGCTCTTCGTTGATGGCGCCGTACGTGTTCCGGCGGCGAGCCGACGGTGTGCACGTGATCAACCTGGCGCGCACCTGGGAAAAGCTGCAGTTGGCGGCGCGCATCATCGCCACCGTGGAGACGCCGGCTGATGTGGTGGCGGTATCGGCGCGGCCGTACGGGCAGCGAGCAGTGCTCAAGTTTGCGCAGTACACCGGAGCGACGCCCTGTGCGGGCCGCTGGACGCCCGGTCAGCTGACCAATCAGCTGGAGCGCAAGTTTGTGGAGCCGCGGCTGCTAATCGTGACCGATCCGCGCGTCGACGCACAGCCGGTGAAAGAGGCGTCGTATGCCAATATCCCCACCATCGCTTTTTGCGATACCGATTCGCCGCTGGTGTACGTCGACGTGGCTATCCCGTGCAACAACAAGTCGCGCGCTAGCTTGGCGCTCATGTGGTACTTGTTGTGTCGGCAGGTGCTGCGGCTGCGCGGCGACATTGCCCCGGTGGGCGAATGGAACGTCATGGTCGATCTCTTCTTTTACCGCGAGATCGAGGAAGTCAAGAAGGAGGAGGAGGCCGCAGCGGCAGCGCGCGAGGCGGAGGCCGCTGCCGCTGCGGCGGCGACAGCGGGCGCTGTGGTGCCCCCGGACGCATATGGCACGGCCAATTTCGGCGAGGTGGATGCGGCCGCGTATGGTGTGGATGCTGGGGAGTGGAGCGCGCCGGTGCCGCAGACGGGCGTGCCGGCGGCCTCGTGGGAGGCGTCGGGACAGGGATTTGATCCGTCGCTGGCGGCCGTACCGCAACCGTATCAAAGTCAGTACTGAGACACGAGGCGGCAGTCAGAATAGAGACACTGCGCGTACCCTAAATGCGGTCACCTCATCCGGCGCTGCGCGCGCCTGCCTCCCTCATTCCCGCTCCACAGCCGCAGCCTGCGCGATGCGACTCGGCCTTCGCGAAGAACACGTGGACGACCGCATCGCATCCGTCGCTTCGTGCTCATCGCCCTTGGCGACGACGGCGGCGGCACTTGTCTCCATGCACACCCGGGTGCGCTCGCTGGATGACGCCCCGCTGGGATGGCCGTCCGAGGTCAGTTCGGTGTCCATGGCCATCGACGCTGGCGACTGCACCGAGGCGGTGACCGACACGCTGGCGCGCTCCGATGTCGCGCCCAGGTGATCGCGCTCCTCGTCCAGTCGCCGTCGCTCCTCGCGCACAACTTGGCTCAACTCTTCCAACAGTTGCGTCGCGCTGGCCTCACCCTGTATGGCGCCCTGCAGCACCAAATCGCGCACCTGCTCAAACTCGGTATCGCACACCACCAGGCGCCAGTCCAGCGCCCGATACACCTGCACCTGCGCATCGCGCATGCTCCAGTTGCCGTTGCCCAGCAGATCGCGCAGCTCCAGTTCGGTGCGGCGCGGAAACTCCTCCATCGTAAACACCGCGGTGTAGGCGGTCACCGCCAGCACCTGTTCCCAAAGTTGCGCGCGAGGCTCGTCACACGCGCGGATCAGCTGGCTGGTGAGCGGGTTGACGGGTCGGAACAGCGGCCGTTCGTATTCGCTGTGAAACACCGGTGGCAGCCGTTTGGTGTCCGCGCTGCGCTCCTGATCCGGCACCAGCATGTCCGATTCCGCGGTGGAGGTGGGCGTGCGTTGCGTCGGCGGTGACGGCCGCCCCGGTTGCACTCGCTCCAACGGATACTCTGCATTGAGCACGATGTATCGAGTGAGGTAGATGAGCATCATCACCAGTTCGTCGGCGCTCAACGACAGATAGTCACACACCAACTCCAGCCATTTGCTCACGGTGGCGAACGGGTGGTCGGTGTACGGTGTCACCATGGTGGCCACCAAAAACTCGATGAACATGCGCGACTCGCGGTGCGACTGTGCCAGGGCGATGCCGCACTCCACCGGATCCGCGTACATGCACTGGACGCGCTGCTGCAGCACCTGCAACATGCCCGGCGAGCAGAATTCATCCAGCGCCGAGCGCCAGTGTTCGCGGTCGGACACGACGCGTCCCAGCGATGCCGACTGACCGGTCAGCGTCTCCAACACTTGCGCCAGCGACAGGTGGGGCTCCAGGTTCACCCCGCGCGGTATACTGCGGCCGGGCGTGAACCAACGCGGCCGCCCATATCGTTGAAAGTCGCTGATGAGTGCGGTCACCTCCGGATTGGACAGCAAACCTTCAGCCAACGACACTGGCGCTGCCCGTTCGGGTGCGGCACTTGCGCCCTCGCTGCGCCCTCGCTTGCCGCGCGGCGAGCGTGCTGGCTCGACTTCGACAGGGAGCGTCGGTTTCCGGCGGCTCGAGCGACGCACGGTGCCAGCTTCCAGTTGTCGGCCCTTGCCCGGGCCTTCTCCCCAGCTGGGCACCGTGCGGTCTACAGTCGGGGGAGCCGCCGCAGCCGACGTCGCGCCGCTGTCTCCCCAGCGCGCGTCCGCCATAAGAACTAGTTATTGAAAATGCATACGAGGCAGAGCATTTGGGGTGGTAGCCCTCGCTCTGAGTGGCCTTGCTGTCCCACGACCTCGGGTGGAATGTGTGTCGCTGGCGAAAAAGCCGGCCAGTCGTGCATGACGGCCGTCGAATCGCTGGGGCACCGGGACGAGCACGAGCGGACGTCAGAGTAGGGGCTGCAGGGAAAGTCCAGGAAAGGACTGGTATGGAAAGGGTTCGAGACGAGTTTTTAGCGTTGGGCAACAGCTGTACTGCAAAGAGGCTGGGCTGTTACCTGCGATCCGGCAGGAAGGGAGGACCGACTGGCCCCACCGGTCCGGTGCTGAGGCAGTCGAGCCGCAGAGGCTTCACGGGCTCGTGCGATGGATCCCTCAACCTCTCACCGTGAGGACGCGAATGAAACGACGCCCATATCACCACCTCCATCTGCTTATGCACCACCTGCATCAACCGATCCCTCTTCTCCCGAGTGGCGTTATGTGACCGGCCGCCGGTCGGGATACCGCACCCGGGCGCACGCCAATCCGTTGGCGCCGGGCCACTTTGCCGTGCCGCTCTCCCCGGACAGCATCGACCACGCCGCTTGGTACGCTGGCAACGCTGATGTTCGCATACGACTGGCGGATATCGGCTGCGGATACGGCGGTCTGCTGTTCTACTTGTCGTCGCACCGGGACCGCGCGTACGGAATGTTGGGGGTAGAGATTCGAGCAGCGGTGGCGCGGTATTGTCAGCTGACGCTGCAGCGACAGCGCGCTGCCGATGCCACCGCCTACCCCAACATCGCTTTTGTGTACGCCAATGCGCAGCGCCACCTGCCCAACCTGTTGCGCGGCCGCTCGCTGGACGCGATGCTGTTCGCCTACCCGGACCCGCATTTCAAAGCCCGCACCCACCGCCGGCGCATTCTGTCGCGGGCGCTGCTGCAGCAATATGTGTACTTTCTGAGGCCCGGCGGGCGCCTCTACGCCAGCACCGACGTGGAAGCGTTGTTCCGCTGGATGCTCGAGCGGCTGGACGACTGTCCGCTGTTGCGATGCGTGCACATGTCGGCGGTGCGCACCGGCCAGAGTCGATTCAATCTGGCGGAAGCGGAGGAGTTGCATGTGGTGCCGAGCCAGCCCGAGGAAGTCGAGGCGTTTCTGCAGTCGGATGTGCTGGCGCGGGCCGTGCGCGACTACAGCGACGAGGGTCAGCGGGTGGCCCGGCAGCACGGCGACAAGTTCCTCCTGGTGTATGAGAAACGGGGTGTAGAGGAAGAAAGGGCCGCGGGAGAGGGAGATGGGGCGAGCGGTGCGTGAACAGAGAGAGGCGCATCCGTAAACGCTTGCGTCAGGTGCTGCTTTATTGTCGTCTTCGATGCAACGCTTACGCCGCAATACGTTGAAGGATGTCGTTTGTCGGCCTTGCAACCACCGACCTGTCGTTCTCGTCAGAGAGGAGCACCGGTGATGCCATTACGAGATGTTCCCAACAAGGCCACTTCTCAGGGAGGAGATGCGGACCTGAAAGAACTAGAGGCCTTGTTTGCCGACCGCAAACGCAAGCGAAAGACGCCCGAGAAAGTCAAACAACCGTCGGAACGGTCCTCCCGACGGGCGCCGCGACCTGACCCTGAGGGCCGCCTCGCCCGCGGCCACCCGCCGGCCACTCAGCGTTCACGGCACACCGCGGAGGGCTATCGAGTGTACTCGTGGGAGGAGCACGTGGCCGACCAACCGGGCGACTTGCCGCCGGGCGGAAAGTGTCCCTTCGACTGCAACTGCTGCTTCTGAGGAGGTCACCGAACGCACCGGCGCCACGGAAGACGCAGATTTTTTAGCGGAGCACGCTCGCAGACACCGTCTTTCATTCATTTCTCCGACGAGTCGCTCAAGCTGCGCTCGACAAACTCTACCACGCGCCGCTCCCACTCGTCTGGGTGCTGATCGAAGAGGGCGCAGTGGGCGGCATCCTCGGCCAGCCACAGATAACGCGGCTCGCGGGCCGCAGCGAACACTCGCATGCCGTGGTCGACGGGCACGATCTCGTCACCAGTACCGTGCAGCACCAACAGCGGGCAGTCGATGTCGGCCACCACGTCCGCGGCGCCGCTGCGCCGTCGGAGGAATGCCGTCTGAAACACCGCGCCGATGGCCGTCAGGGCACTGCGCCAGCTGGAGGCGTTGCCCAGCGGCGCCATGTCGTCCCAGGTGAGGCGGAAGAGGAGGATCTGGCTGGCGAACCAGAAGATGGCCCGCCGCGCCAGATGGTAGGTGTCTCGCGGCAGATAATTGAGCGACAGCCGCTCCAGGTGGAAGCGGAAGAGCTCGTCGGGCGTGGCCAGCGGATTCTCCGCAATGACGCAATCGATCGGGGCTGGGTGCGGCGGCTCGCCCCACAGGTCCGCATAGCGGTCGCGACGCACCCGCACTTCGGCAGCCGCCAGAATACACGACGACGCGCCCGCCGAGGTGCCCAGCAGCACGACGCGGTCGACGTGACGCTGTTGGCGGACGTAAGCCACCGCACCCAGCACGTCGTACTTTTCGCGCACGCCGAACGCACTGCCGCGCCCGTGACCGTCGCTCAGTCCGTGCTCGCTGACGTCGAACAGCAGCACATCGTAGTGGTGGCGGTGCAACACTTCGCTGTGGCGTAAAAAGGCGCGTCGGTCACGCCCAGCGCCGTGCACCGCAATGACGCATATCTTGGGGGCAGCCTCCGGCACCGACTCGGCCGGGACGTACCATCCGCGCAGCTGCGTCAGACCGGGCCGCAAGGATAAAAAGCTCACATCCTCGTACGCCAGGCCGAGATCGTGTTGCGGATCGTGACACACACCGCGCCAGTAACCGGGTATCTCCACCATAGAGAGTTTGCCGTCGCGGCCCGGACGATACCACGGCGGTCGCATGGCCACCTCCGAAGCGAACACCGCGGCCACCGCCAGATACCACACCGCGAAGAACACCGTGAGAAATAGCAGTGCTCTCCACGGCAACACCAGCAGCGGCATCAACATGGGCAGCAGAAGCGCTGCGACCATTTTGGTGGGGCGGAATAGCAGCGTCGGCGAGGTGATGAACTCGGCGGCCTCGGAGGCGGCCTCGACCGATTTGCGCGCCAGCATTTTGCGGCCGCGGTTCAGGTTCTGCAACAGCAACGACGGCGAGCGCGGCACGGAAGCGCTGGGTTTGTCGGAGCGGGACCGGGCCAGTGGGCGCGGTCCGACCAGTCGGTTGCGCGCGCCGCTGGCGGCCGCCTCGCCGCGCATCCGCCTCCGCAGCGACGATAAGATGGCCGTGGATGACCACTCGCGCCGCAAGCCGGCCGCTCGTCGCCAAGCGGCGGATATGCCAGTGTCGCCCACGTCGCTTAAACTGCGCATATCCCTCACGTCCATCGAGGGCGTTTCCACCGGCTGTTCCGGGTGTGACGCAGGTGCGGCCAGCTCGCCGACCTGATCGGCGCTCTCCTCGTCCTCCTCGTCCTCCTCGTCCTCATCTTCCTCCTGGCTGTCTAGCGTTCGCTCGGCATCGCGCTCATAACCCGCGTCCAGCAACTCGTCCGGCGGCGAGCCGTGCAGCGCGCTCATTTCCCCGAGCGCCGCGGACGCCTGCGAGCGCCCCAGCAACGCCGCTCGCTTAGCCGCGGCCTGCTCGATCGACCTCCGATCCACAATGCGCTCCTCGGAACGCTCACCGCCGCCCATGCCCGACTCGCCCGTTCTTGCCTCCATATGAAACGGCAGCGACGCCACCTTGACCGCTTTCGGTTGGCTGGTCGTGTCCACCGGCTTTCGCGCCAGCGCGTTGCGCGCTACAGCGAATATTGAGAGAGCCGGTGGATGGGTCGGAATGTCCGAGACGAATATTGGAGAATGAATGGACGGGAGACGGGGAAGCAGCTGACGTTGGCGAGTCCGGTAAAGTTTACGTGGAAGCGAGGAAGAGTGGCGCGTAACGCTTGAGATGCATCAGAATCAGCTCCAAGTCTTTTCCTCACGACGCTATGAGCGCCGATATTGCATGGTCGCACGCGACTTTTCCCACCGTCTCTCACCGCATCTTCCCCCGTACTTTTACCGCCGATGGTAGGGGCGGCGCTCGCCGGGCTGGACGACCACGACGCCGGGCAGGGCGCCGAGACCCTCGGTGCGCAACATGGCCTTGGTGTCCGGATCGACCTCGATGACCTCGGTGTTCACGGCGCTGACCTCGGGCACAAAGTCCATGCGGCGCTCGCGCTCCTCCTCTTGCAGTTTGAGGGAGATGCCTCGCACCGGCCCGCGCTGGATACGGCGCATAAGGTGCGTCACAAAGCCGGCGATCTTGTTGCGCAGTCGTTTCGACGGGATGAGCGCCACCTCATCGCACACCCGTTTGTTGGTGTGAAAGTCGCTGGCCGACAAGCGAGAGTAGTACTTTTCGATGATGACGCGGGCGGACTTTTTGACGGTCTTGGTCCGCACGCGGCCCATGATGAGTGGGGAAAGGGAGCGAGGGCACAGGGAGCGTCAAGGCGTTCGGGGAAAGAGGCGTCGCCGAAGCGCGGCGGGATGGGGCGGCGCGAATGGATTTGGGACAATCTTGGGTGGAGGTTGCGGAGACGGTTCGGTGTGCGCAACTTGGTCGCGCGGCGAACCGCGACGTCAACGTTGCGAGTGGACTGGGGGCTCGTCCACTGGATGCTTCGTACACGTCGACGTTGGGGCACTCGTCGCTTTTCAGTCTCGCGCACGTCGGATCAAACTTGTTGATCCGCGCCTCACCGCGCCGCGCCACTCTGAGAAGTAGGTCTGTACATTCGTCGATTCCACATCAACGCGTCCAGGCACACAGGATGAAACTTCGACGGTATCTGATGCGGGTACCCTAACCTCGCCCGCCCGAGCCGTCTCCGGCTCCACTGAAGAGTCGTGCAGGCACAAAAACGTGCCGCCTCTGATGAAACCAGCCTGCTCAGCGGAGAAGAGTCGACGTGCAGTTGAGGCGAATAAGACACTAACCCGCACCAAGCAAGAAAGATCCAGTGCGCAAAGCACCGATAAAGCACCACACACTCGCCGCCCTGTCTCCTTTCTCTCCTACGCCCAACTCGCCTCCCTCAGCCTACCTTTTTCTCTGGGACATGTTTCCGCCGCCACGCTATTCTCGGCGGCTCGAGACAGCATTCTTTTTCCCTCCTCCAAGTCGCAGACACGTCATTCGCCTCACGCGTCACGTCCTCTATTTCTCGACTTGGCCTTGTCGTCTCTGCAACGTCACCTTCTTTCTGCACACATCAACTCTCGCAATGACTACGAAGCACACTTTCTACGCGTTGTTCCTCCTCGTCGGCTGCCTTGCCCTGGCGGCGCTGGCCATTCCTCCCGCAGCAGCGGCGACGGGCACGACGGGCACCACGGTGACCGGCCCGACGCCCACACCCTCGCTGGACTGCGGCGCCGTCTTCGTCAACGACGTGCCGACGTGTATTGGACAGTTCTTGGGCACGCCGGGCCTGGTGCTGTCGGACTTGTTGAGCGTCGTGGAGGACTGCGGCAGCGCCGTGGTGGACCTGGCGGTGTGCGCTATAGGCCACCTGAGCAGCATCGACAGCAGCTGCAGCTCGCAACTACGTGTCGTGCACTCTTGCGTCAGCGCCGCCACCAGCAACAGCACCTCGTCGTGAGGGCACTACCGGTTGGAGAGAGTGGATAACGGAGGAGCGGATGCAAGGGCCTGCACGGTGAAAAGAGACGTTACTGCAAAGAGGGAACACTCATGGGAGTGTGCAGGCGGACCGAGGATAAAGTGATGATATAAAGATCGTGACTGCCTTGAACTGGATATGTCGGGACACGAACGCGGACGTCCCCGCAACATCTCGCCAGAAGCGACGGCTGAACTCTTGTGTCGGAATTCGTCAATCCGTTCCGCCTTCGAGCCTGCACTGCGGCAGCACTTGCGTCGGAAAGACGTGGGTCGTCGACTGACACAGTAATAGACTTCTCGCCTGGCTTGCGATAGGGCACTGTTCGCCCGTCCCTCTCGGCGCCATGGCCGTGGGCTTGGAAGATGACTCAACAGACGCCAACCGCTCCGACTCGGCGTGGTACAGCTTCCACCTGCAGGCGTCGCAGAGTGCCAGCCGCGGTGCCGAGTCGTTGCGGCGCTTCCTGACGGGCGACGATGCAGTGCGGGAAGATCTGGAGTCGCAATCGCGCTTCACGACATCCCCGGAGCTGTCGGACACGTGGGCGCTGTCCGAGTTTTTTCATCTCACTCGCATGCAACGGCTGGCACTGTTCGGCATGTTCTTCGCCGCCGGCATCCTTATGTCTATGCTTTCGCTGCTGCTGATGCCGTCTATCGTGCTGCGACCACACAAGTTCGCGCTGGCGTTTGCGCTGGGGCAAGTGTTCCTCATCGGCTCTACATGGTTCCTCATCGGACCGCGGGCACAGTTGCAGGCCATGGCCTCAGCGGACCGTCTGGTACCCTGCATCGTGTACTGGACGTCGCTGGCGCTGGTCATTGTGGCCAGCGTGCGACAAGTTGCCCCAGCCGCCATCGTACTGGTGCTGGTCCAGATCGGCGCCGCCGGTTGGTACGGACTGACCTACGTGCCGTATGGGCGCACGTTGCTGGGCGCCTGGCTGAATCGATCCTCTCGCTGGGCGACGCTGCCGACAATATGGCGCGCTTCAGGAGGGGCTTAAGATGGGAGCAAGCGGTTGTGCACCATGCCATGTTTTGTCAGAACCCACCGGGCACTGCTGCGTTCTCTCGGCGCCCTAAATGCAAGTTGTACGCTCTCCACAAAGACGCGTCCGCCGTCCGACGCCGACCTTTTCGATTTTTTGTCGGAAAGCAAAGCCGCCGAAGACAAATGGTCACCACACAGCGAGAAGCGCCGATCATGCAAGGGCACGACGTGCCTCATCAACGCTCGGCTTTGATGGCATTCCACTTTAATCCCGGCGCTCTGACGTTGTCGCGTTGGCGGGGAGCACGCCATCGCCGCGGGACACTGCCGACCCGCCGATCACGCCCGCGCACATCCGTGCGAGCGTGCAACACCACAGCCCCCAGCGGGGACTCGGGGCGCTCTCCTAGGCGTGACCACACTGCCCGCCACTATCCTCCCTGGCTGCGCTCAGCCCTCATCGGGTTGGCATCGGCCGCCGTGCCACTGTTCGGTCCGTGGGTGGCCTCGGCACGGCCGACGTTTCGCCGCCACGATCAGCAGACAGTGGCAGCGGCGACGCAGCGGCGTACCCGGCCGAACACGCAGCGTTCGCGCCTGGTGCTGCCCTCGGAGCGCGCCTATCAAGAGTCGCTGACGCGGCGGCAGCGACGGATGCGAGCGGTGAAGTCCACGGTGCGAGTCGCGGTGCCGACTGCGCTGGCGGCAGGTGCCATCGCGTCGCTGGCGTGGTGGATTCGCGGGCGTCGGCAGCGCGCCCAACAGGCGGCCATGGCCGAATATCTACGCACCGCCCTGGGTGACCGCGCCTTTACCGCCGAGACACCCGCCGAGAGCACCGAGACGCAACCGACACCACCCTCCGCCCCGCCGCCCAGCGCTGCATCCCCTGGGAGCCGCGGCCGCCGCCAAGTGGATCCGGAGCTGGCCAAGAAGTTGCAAATCCAAGTGTCCGAGAGCACGCAAGCGCCGGTGCTGGATGGCGCGGCGTTTCCCGAAGACACGACAGAGAACCGGCTGCATCGTTATCTGTCGGTGGAGGAAGAGGAGAACGCGGCAGACGAACTGTTGACAACATTGTCGTCCGAGTTGGGCGGCGCCTCGGCATCCACCGATGCACTCCCGCCCAAACTGGTGGCGGTGGCCAACGGGCGCATTCTGCAGGTGGTGAACGACGCTTTGCGGGAGCTGCGTCAACAATCGCAAGCGCAGAGCGCGTCCGACTTGGGCATGCAGGCGTTGTTGCGGCTGGTGGCGCGAGGCAAACGCTTGGCCGGAAAGGTGGCGGTCGCGACCACTCCCGACACCGACGACCAGGCGGCCCGTCGCGCTGCCGAGCGGTTCGTCAGCAGCATTGAGTATACGGCGCGGCGTGGCCGCGACATGGATGTGCGCGAGCTGTATCGGCGGTATGCGGTGCGTGTGCTGATGGAGAACCAGCCCAAGCCGGGCGCCGAGGTGGATGCGTTCACCCCCGAGTCGCTACAACAATCGCTCGATGCGCTGGACGAGTTGCAGCGATTGTTGCGCGTCGACGACACCACCGCCGCGCAGATGAAAGATCAGGCGGCGCGTTTCATCTTCCAAATGGCGGCATCAGCAGCAGCGTCCACGGCGGCCGGCGACGACACCAACGCCGCCACCGACGAGGCCTATCTCAGGGCGCTGACCAACCTACTCAGCGGCATATTGACGCCCGATGCGGCCGACAAGATCAAATCGGAAGTGGGCATAATGCGCATTCTGTACGATGTGGAGAAGATGATTAAGGAGGGCAACTTTACCGCTGAGGATAAGCGTGCCGTGCGCCAAATGTGTCGGCGGTTAGGCTTCGATGTCAAGGACATTCTGGCCAGCACCGCTCAACTCAAGGAGGTGTTGGGCGCGGAAGGCGCCCGTTACGCGCAATTGCTGGAACAAGTCCTCGGCGGCGATGACGACAACGATGTGCCGAGAGATGTTGGTGCGTCGAGTGGCACCGGTGCCTTTACGGACACCGTGGCCACGGAGGTGCGCTCGGAGCAGGAGCAGAAACGCGATGAGAAGGACGCCCAGGATAAGCGCCCCAGCGGCGACTAGCAAAGACGCGGTATCCACTCCTTCCTCATCCCCAATACCGCAAACAGCGCGTCTCCAGGTGCGCCTGGGTGCAGGCCAGCGAACAGGTGTAGCTGGCACAGCGCGCGCAAGTGTAGCAGGCGCCCCAACCGCACACGCAGCACAGGTGCCAGCGACGTTTGTTACTCGGCGCTGCTACCGCCGAAGTAAAGTAGAGCTCTCGTTGGGCACCGGCAGCCGCTAGTTCCGCGTAGGATATGTTGAGGCGACTCAACTCCGCTGGTCGCAGGCCGACAGCGCCGGCTGGCGTCTCCGTCGGCGCCGCTTCTCGCGCGGCACTCCGACGGCCTTCTCGGCCACCCGCCTTGCCCTGCGCTCCTCTTCTTCGTTTCGGTGGCGATTCGCGCTCTTCCGCCTCGTCTCCTTCACCGGTTTCGCTGCCGCTGGCGGCATCGTCGTCTCGCCACCTCTCGCCGTCTGCCGCCGCCTCGTCAACGCCGACCGAGTCCAGGAATCGCTTCAACCGGCTCCGTCGCGCTGCATCTCTTCCAGCAGCTCCCTCACGCACTCTCGCAACTGCTCGCTTCATGTCTTTGGGGACGTCACGGGGAGCGACGATCGGTGCTACACGGGACAGAGAAGCCCGGCGCAGCGCACACGTTCGGCGTCGCTATCACCATGGCTCCGCGAGAATGTTGCGTGCAATGAGCACGCATGGACTTGCAGGTGACGTCCTCGGCTATGGCAGTGTTTACCCAACTAGTCATAGTCGTCCTCTAGCCGAGGCAAGTTGACTGGGGCAGCATTGGCGGAAGTGGCGATCGCATCCGGAGGCGCAGCCGCGGGCACCCCCGTACACGCTGCTGTAGTCGTCTCAGGTGCCACTGTCGCACTGGTCGGGGACGACGCGCCCAGGACGTTTCTCCGGGCATCGCCAACCTCGTCCGCAGTTTGTTCTCCTTCAGGAGTCGCGTGTTGTGCAGCAGAGACGGCTGCCGCCTCGCCCCCCTTTCCGCTCTTCTTGGATGCATTTCGCCTGCTCTTCGCGCCTCCCGCTGTCGGTCGTCGCCTTTTGGATCTACTCACCGCCTCCTCATCCTCGTCTGCCACTGCCCGTCGCCTCCGACGCGAGCGCCGGCTTGGCGCATCACCCGTCGCCGCCGCCGCCCCCAAGTTCCCTCCGTCTCGTCGGCTCTCCTCTGAAACATCCCTATACAACTGCCGCAGAAACTCCAGCCGCTCCTCTCCCTCCACCACCCGTTTCAAGTGTGCTCGCGTGATAACTGGACTGTCGCCGCCCTCCTTCGCGGCGGCCGCCGCTGCCGCCCGTGCCAGATCCCCTGTGAACCACTCCACGGCGTGACCCAGCAAAACCGGCACGCTGGCGGCCACATGGCCCACATCGTTGCCGGTTTGCAACAGTCGTTTGACTCTGCCGGGTGGAATCCGCGGCTCGCCCTTTTTAGAGGCCATCGGGAGACGGTTGCGAGTGCGGGACCGAAACTGGAAACGCTTCCTCCATGAGCGCGCGAGCACCGCGGCGGATCACGCCGATCGCGTCCGATGCCGACGCGTTAGGCAGAGGAGGCAGAGACCGTTTATTGCGGGATATTCCGGGACGACGGTTGTGTTTGCAAGGCGTGCAGGCGACGTAGCTTGTTGGTTAATTCGCGCTGCTTCTGCATGGCGGCCTGGTACTTGAGCAACAGGGTATCGTAGGATGGAGGCGGTGGTTGCTTCGATTCGGCCAATACCGTTGGCACACCGCCGGCGTGGGTGACCGCCGCAGCATCGGGCGCCTCGATGGGAATGACCGCGGCAGTGCCGGACCACATATTTTCCTTGGCGTCGACGAGGCGGCGCGCCTGAGCGGCCTCGGCTTGCACCATCTCCAACGCCTCGCGTGCTTCCCGCAGATCTGTCTGCGCTTGCTGCAACTCCTGGCGCATTCGGGTAGTGGTGCGCTCAGCCTCCTCCAGACGCTCATGCAGCCGCTCTCGCTCGCGATCGGCGTCGCGGCTCTGGCGTTGTTGCACCTGCAACGCCTGCTGCAGCTCGTGCACGCGTTGCTCCTCTTCCTCGAGGCGCTGTTGCGCATCGCCTTTGGCCCGCGCCAATGCCGCCCGTTCTGCGGCTCGTTCCGCCTCCAGGCGGTCTGCCGCTCGCAGCGCCTCGTCTAGCCGCAAGCATATCTGCTGCTCTGCGGCCTCCTTGGCGTCCAGTGCCTGACGCAGTTCCTCACGCTCCTGTTGCCAAGCGTGCTGTTCTGTGGCCAGCCGCTCTTGCACCGCGGCTGCCTCCGTCAGCTGCTGCTCCAGCGCCGGCACGCGCCCGTGTACGGCTGCCGCTCGTGCCTCCTCGGCCTGCTCGGCGCGCGCTTGCGCCTGCCGCGCTGTCGTCTCCCATTCACGACGCTGCTGCTCCAGCTGCACACACGTCTCTCGGCTTTCATCGAGTAACCGATCGGTCTCCGCCAGACGACCTCGCGTCTCCGCAACAATGTCTGTCAAGTTGCAATTCCGCTGCTCCAGCGTCGCCAGCGCTTCCCGCAAGCGCTGCCGCTCCGGTTGCCACTCGGAGGCCTGCGCGCCGGCAGCGGCCCGCGCCTCCTCCAATTCATCCTGCAGCAGCGCTCGCTGCTTCTCCCATTCGCGCTCTCGCTCCTTGCACTGTCGATGTTCCGCTTCCAGGGCGCTCAGCGCCTGCCGAAGCGGTTCCAATTTCGCGACACCATCGGCGGTCTGCTGTCGCTCCTCCTGCAGCCGCTGCTCCAGCTCCTGCAACTCAGCGGCTCGACGGGACAGGGTCTCGCTCCACTCCTGCTGGTCTGCAGCGCGTTCGTCGCGCAGCTTGAACAACTCCGACTCCAGCACACATACCTGTTCGCGTTGCTGCTGCGTCAGTCGCTCCTGCTCTGCCAGCCGACGGCATGCGCGCTGCAGCTCGGCCTCGGCCTCGAGCGCCCGATCCTCCAGATCGTCGTGGCGGTTGGTGGCCAGCAAGCGCTCCTCCTCCAATCGACTGCGAGTGACTGTCAGCGCCTGTTCGGTGCCCTCGCGAATGCGTTCGGCTTCGGCGCGCGCCGCATTGGCCTCATCCAGACGTTGCTGCAAGTATTGCCGCGTCAGCAGCACATCGTCCAGGTCGGTGGCAGCGCATGCCCGCACCTGCTCAAGCTCGGTGTTCTTGGCCGCAAGCCCCTGCTCCAATTGTTGTGTCTGTGTCGTGAGCGTCTCGATGCGTTGCTGCAACTCACCCGTGCGTTGCTGGACAGCAACGGCTTCGTCGCCATATCGGTCGGCTAGGTCGACGACCTCGTCGCATTTGCGCTTCGCTGCATCCCGCTCGTCCTGCGCTCGCTGCAGCGCTTCGCGCATGCTACGCAGTGCGTCTTCACGTGCGGCGACGGCTTTGCGCAATTCGTTCACCTCCCTCTGCTGAGTGAGGAGTTGTTCAGCTGCATTGGCGGCGTCGGTGGAAGCACTGCCACCCATCCGACGGGCGACTTCCAGCTCCTGCTGCAGACGCTCGGTCGCCGTCCGCAAGTTGTCCACCTCCAGCTGACGCGATCGCGCCTCTTCGCGAGCGCTATGCAACGCGTTCGTCATTTCGGTCTGTTCGACATTTTGCGACTGGCGCAGCTCACACAATTCGCGCTCGGTCTCCTCCAGCAAATGCGTCAACTCGGCCACTGTACGTTGTTGCGCGTTCAGGCTCTGCTCGCACTGCGCCACTTGTTCGCTGTGCGACCGCGCAGCGGTTTTTGCCTCCGATAACTCTTGTTGCAGTGCATCCACCTGCCGCTGCATCTCTGCCAGTTGCTCGTCTCGCTCCCGTTCCTTCTCTTCGTCCCGCGCATCTCGTGTGGTGAACGCCTCGGTCGACTCTTGCCATCTGGCGGCCGCCTCTCGTGCCTTGACTGCCTCCGCCTCCAACCATTGGGTTCGCTGCTCGGCTGCCTCCAGCGCCGTCTGGGCACTAGCTCGCTGACGTTCCGACTCCCGCACCTCCCGTCTCAACGCTTCCAACTTGCTCTCCATCTCTGCGAAACACGCGTCCTTCCGCGCCCGCTCCTCACGCAGCGCCTCTCGTTGTCGCTCCGCTGCTGCTAGACGCTCGGTCAGCTCCACCGCTTCCAAACGCACTTGACGCAGCTCCCTCTCCGCATCGTCCGCCCGCGCCCGCGCCCTGGAAATAAGAGAATCCATGACGAGTAAAGTGGCGCTATCCAGATAATGTGCTCAGATGAAGCTTAAGGAGGCGTCGCTGCGCTTCAAGATGGCCGACGTATGAGTGCGAGCCCTCCAACACGTCCGACTGCGTCATTCAAAAAAGCGAAACACCCCTGTGACCGTTACCCGAATGCGATCGCTAGCGCGCCGTCTGACGGATCTCGTCGCTCGGTCACGATTTTGGGGCGCAGCGAAAATCGCTCCGCCGGATACGACTGAGAAAACCCTCACGCAGTCCATCCGGCCATTTATGCGGAGAACAGTGATGCGCTCGCCGAGGCAGTTTCATAACCCGCAATCTGAGTAGTACATACCCGCCATCCAACGACACCAGCGGCGCACGCCCCCGGTCCCACACGCACCATCCGCACTCGCCGCTCGTGAGCGCCTCTACGCCTCTTCCGTCTCCCAAAACAGCGGAAACGAATCCCCATTCTTGCGGGTGAGAATCTCCACACCACCCTCCACGATCAACAGCGTGTGCTCGTACTGGGCGGAGCGTGCGCCATCCACCGTCACGGTGGTCCAGCCGTCCGGCCAGGTGCGGGTGCGCACCTCGGCGCTCTCGTTGATCATCGGCTCGATGGTGAACGTGTGGCCGACGCGCATGCGTCCAAGCGGTTCACGGTTCCGATAATGAAGCACGTTGGGGACGGTGTGGAACACCCGCCCGATTCCATGTCCACAAAAGTCGCGTATCACTCCGTACCCGTACGGTTTGGCATGCTCCTCAATGGCGCAACCGATATCCGAATACTCGGCATCCGGGCGACAGACCGAGATGGCGCGCATGAGGCACTCGTACGTGACGCGCACCAGCTGTTTGCCGGCGTCGTCCACCTCACCCACCAGCACCATCTCCGAGCAGTCGCCGTGAAAGCCGTCCACATAACAGGTCACATCGATGTTCATCATGTCACCGTCCCGCAGTTGCCGCGAGTCCGGTATCCCGTGACAGACCACCTCGTTGATGGAGGTGCAGCACGACTTGGGAAACCCTTGATACAGCAGCGGCGACGGGTACGCGCCGCGCTTCAACGTCTCCTCGTGCACGATCGCATCGATCTCCTCGGTGGTTGTACCCACACGCACCGCCTTGCACGCCGCATCCAGAACCTCGCGTGCCACCTTGCCCGCTCGCCGCATGCCGTCCATCTCCTCGGGTGTCTTCACCTCAATGTCCCACGGGAAGCGCGACAGCAACCGACTGGCCCATTTCTGTTTCGGTCCGCCCGCATAGTCCGGTCGCAGAATGTGCTCGGGCACTGCCCGTGTTGCCGATACCGTGCCCGGTCGCACCGGCTCCAGCCGCGGTCGGGCGCGAGCCGCCTCGCGCCCCTTCTGCCCGGCCGCCGGTTTGCCGAACCCACGCCCCCGAGTAGACAACCACAGCGCGAGCGAGCCACGTCGCGGCACCCGCCGCGGTCTGGATGTGGCCGCCGCCACCGTGGAGCTCAGCGTCTCCACAAAAGCCATCAGGGGATAATAATGGGGTTGCTCGAGCACGAGGCCGAGCAGGTTCTGCCTTGCGAGCAAAGCGCGAACCGCAAAGTGGATTTTGGCGGTGGCGCTCGGGGGCGGTGTGGCGTGCGAGGCAACGGTGTCCGACGCACCTGCAGAGGGCGTGGACCAGGCAAAGCGAGGTGCCAGTGATTCGAGGGAGATCCTTACAGAAGTGAAACATTGAGAACCGCGCGGCTGATTTTTCACCGGGTGAAGATGAGTCAGGCGTTGAGTGAAGACCTGGATCAGCGGGTGCTGGTGTGTCTGCGGGACGGGCGGTTGTTTCTGGGCTACTTGCGCTCGTACGATCAATACTCCAACTTGGTGTTGGAGGATGCGGTGGAGCGGGTGGTGGTGAGGAATGAAGCTTTTGCGGATGTGCCGTGTGGTTTGCGGGTTATTCGCGGTGAGAACGTGGTGTTGTTCGGGCGGGTGGCCGACGAATCAGGCGAACTGCGGATGCGGCACCGCCTGCGCCAAGTCAGCGAGGAGGAAATCCGCCGCATGCAGGAGGCCGCTGCAGCAGATCAGGCTGCCGTGCGCCGCCGGGACAAGTTAGAGTGGCCCGTCTTCGACGATGGGGCGTTCTGAGATGCTGCACGCATCCCCCCGATCCGCTGTTTACACCAAGTTATCGGGCATTGGCGCGGGTGCCGCGTGACGCCCATGGATCGTCCTCGTCGTCTTCATACTGCGGCGGTCGGTCGACGGGCGGCGCGTTGCTGCCGTAGCCGTCCGGCTGCAACGACTCGCAGTAAGTGTCCATGTACTTGGCGTAGGCCACTCGCCGCGGCGAATGCGGCGTGGCGCCCGGATTCAAGTAGTACAGACGGGCGTGCGGAATGCCGTAATGCAGCGCCAGCTCCAGTCGCGACTCGGCTTCGAACAGCTTGGCGTCGATGGCGTCGCGGTCGGTGAGGTGAGCGTTGCGCCGAAACAACGTGCTCGCCTCGTCGTAAATAGCCTCCCGCTCCTCCGGCTGCGCGCCGAAGCGAGTCCGGGCAGCCCGCAAAATGGCCCTGTACAACGAAAGTGCCTTGGCGCGTTGCTGCGCGTTGGGCATTCTGACTTGTGCGGCAGGAAACAGTTGGTCGGTGTCGGGAACAGGGATCGGGAAGCACCTTGGCCGTCGATGCTTGACGATGAGGTGGATGTGCGTTGATGGGCAGGCCTCGAAGCGTTTTTCAGTGACGATAGAAAGGCAAGAGGAGCTCTCTCTCTAGTCCCGAATGTCTCGGTAAATAACACTCGCAAGTCCGCGACTGCCACCTCCAGCACGACGAAACGGCGTCGCGTACCTCAGGTTGGCGTTCTGGCCGGGCGCCGTGTCGCGGCTTTCAGACAGCTTTTCCACCCGCCTCCCAGAGCCGACGTGAGCCAAAGACGCAACTTTCAGGAGGGGGCTATTGCGATGACGCGAGCAGGAGTCGACTCCCAGTATCAGCGCTCGCTGCGAAGAGCAGAGGACGTTCTCACGAGTTTGCGAGTGCAGCGGAGGTCGTTGGCCTTTTTACCCGGCTGGTCACCGGCGAGGAGGCCGCGCGCAGCACCAGCCACACAGCGCCCAAGTGGTCCATGCCCCTCACGGCGGTCGAAGGCATTGCCCTGGCGTATGCAGGTTGATTCGACCCCGAAAGCGATATCTTCCACGACTCCTCCGTCAAGCACAACGTCTCCGTCGGCGGCATCGTCAGGACCCGTACCGCCGCTGACACCAACAACCTCATGGACGGAGCGCGCTCTGTATGTCGCTCGCGAGGCGCTGCGACCGGCGCTACTCATAGAGTCGATCACGTTTCATGACGCGACCCGCACGCTGCGCATACAGCTGTCGACGCAGGCCACTGCGGACGATTGTGAGACCGTGGCGCGAGCCATCCAAAACGACGAGGGCGTCGACCTGCCGCATCGCATCCCGGACGACGTCGTGCTAGAAGTGACCACTCCGGGCGTGTCGGAGACGCTCACCGCGTCGCACGAGTTTGCCGCATTCAAGTCGTTCCCGGTCACGGTGACGTTGCACGAGGCGCACCGCAAGCACGGCAAGCAAGTGCAGGGCACGCTGATGGGCCGCAACGACACACACGTCTCTGTCAACTTGCACGGTCGCATTGTCAAGCTGGCGCGGGGGAATGTCGCCGAGGTGCGCCTGCAGCCGGCCACAGACGGCGATGAGGAGGAGTCGGCATAGAATATGGCGGGACGGGATAGCGGCGAGCGGGCGACAGGAGTACCGGACGTGCGCTTTGTTGGCCAACCCTCTCTTCCTCCCGGTTGCGAATCGTTGCCTTCGGTGCACTGGATGCATGCCGCCGGACGATGTACACGCCACGGACGTCCGCGTCACCAAATTTGGGACTGTCCCGCGGCTTTGTAGGAGGAGCAGCCGGTGTAAACCATGAGCTGACCGGTGAAGCCTTTTGAAGGTGAGTGCAAGGCCACGTGCACTGCAAGCGTGGTAGCTGCGTAGAGTAGCCTTTCGTGGAATGGATACTGAAGAGTGCTGGTGAACTTGGCAGGTCACTCGTCGGAGCCACGATGCGACGACGGACGACGGTGCTGCCGTGGGCCAACACTCGACACGACTATTCACCCACTTCAACTCCGGAGGCTCAAACAGAATCCACATCCGAGTCACCCGACGACAGAAGCAAGCGGCAACGAGCGCGCTCGCAGACCGCTGGCCCGGTGTGGGTGTCGAACGGGCACACTGGCGCGGACTCGACAACGGACGCCTCGCCCGCACGCGATATCGATGACCAGACGCTGCTCCGTTTACACCACACCGTCTCCGAGGCCGAGGTCGCTTTCCGCGTCCTACGCGACGCCAACCGGGTGTATCGCTTCGTGCTGCGTTCGCAGCTGCGGGCGCTGGTGCGCGACGCCGCCAACGTGGACGAGTGGATCGACGCGGCCTGTCGGTGCTCACCGGGCAAGCCGCCGCGTTGCGTAGCTTTCGATGTGCCGGGCGACGGTCGACCGGCCCTGTTGCTTTTTGCAGACTATCAGGCGCTGGTGGGCACGGATGCGTCGGCGCTGTCACAATTACCAATGCGGCCGGAACAGGGCAACGTGGTGGCCGAGGCCAAGGAAGTGGCCGCCATCGCCGGCCCGCAGCTAGACCGGTGGCTGGCGCGAGGATATCTCATCCGCGACGCTTCTGGCAACGGTCTGCGCCGCGCTTTGCCCTGCCCGCCAGGGGTGATTCAGTCTCTGGGTGTCGGGCGCGAGTCACTCTTGCGGCAGGTACAGCGACGAGCGCGCTACGGCGGCATGCGATTGGTGCAGGCAGAGCAGCTACGGCTGCGCGGCACCTGTTTCGCAGCACGATTTCACATCCTGGATGCGGTGGGTAGCGGCGCGTTGCTGGCAACACCGCTGGCCACGCGCGCAACCGCCTCCGGGACGTCACCGTTGGTCCTCAGCGTGCCGTTGCGCCGACAACTCCGCACCGGCCGCCCTACTTCAAGCACGTGGAGTAGACGGGGCAGTGACATCCGTTCGTGATGAGGCCCACTCGGGCCATTCAGCCTGGGCTGCAAACCCCGCCTGACCCAGCGGGCCATCATGCACGCTGTACGACGCCGCATGCAAGTAGATGCCCATTTGGCGGCGACAGGTGCGCTCGCGCCATCGCTCGGGCGCGGCGTGCGGACAGTGGTGGCAGTCGGCGTCCTGCAGGGAGTCCGCCGCGTCCGGGAACAGGTCGCGCACCAGCGGGTCAATGTCGGCATGTGCCGCCTGATACAACGTGTCCTGAAAATCTTGTCCTGGGGTGGTGTTCTCGCCTAGACCGTACCGCCGCCCGCCGTACTCCACATCGTTGGCCACCGGATGTCCGAGGTGCTGCAAGTGCGCGCGGATTTGATGCGTACGCCCGGTCAGCGGTCGGCACTCCACCAGCGAGGTGTCGCTGTGCACATCGTATCCCAGCGGCACGAACTCGGTCACCGCCGCCTTTCCCTGCTGCCAGTCGGGTACGGAACGCGTATAACCGCCCGTGATGCGCTGCAGCGACAACGGCACGTTGCAGTGCTGCGGCTCGGCAAAGCGCCCCAGCACCCGAGCAATGTACACCTTATGGAAGGCGTCTCGATCGGTCAGCATCGGCTGCAGTGCATGCCACTGTCGCGCTATTTGCCCCGACTTGGCCAGGATGACCACGCCCGACGTGACTCGGTCCAGCCGGTTCACCGCATACACCGCATTGGGCGCGTCGGGGCTGTCGCGACCGCCAACCTGCAACTGTCGGGCGATGTATTCGGTCAGCGAGTGATACCGGAACAGGCCGCACGGATGCGTCGGCATACCCGCCGGCTTGTATGCCAACAGATACTCGGACGTCTCGCCAAGTATCCGCGGCCTGTCCCGAGCCGAGACCGGCATCTCGTGAAAGTGCACGCGGTTGCTGAGCAAGTCGCCGTCTTTCATCCGATACGTGAGCGGCGCGCTTACCATCGCGCCATTCACCAGCACCAGCCCACGCTCCATGTTCTCCTTCCACGACTGCTCAGTGCCGTAAAACTCCTCGGCAAACACCTCCGGCACCGTCCGCGACAGCCATCGCCGCTTCACGTGCAACCGGTACGTGAACCAATGCGGCGCTGCAAACACCAGCTCCCCGCACACGGCACTCAGTGGAGCGGCACTCAACATACGGCAGGGTGGTTCAGTTGTTGCTGGAAGGAAACGTAGAGGTGATGAACCGCCGAGGAGCGCCTCGTCGAGACACGAACGCGCAGCGACCGTTCCGAACGGTAGGACGTCTCGGGATGAGCGAGGACGAACGAACTGGCCCGCGCCACTCCCCAACAAGGTGCCGACTTGCGTCGCCGGAGCTGACCTCGTTCCGATCGAGTAACGTGCCTGTGTAGAGGCATCCATTTACTCCTCTCAACCTAATGCATTTTGAGACGGCAGCTATTCACGTGGGACAAGCGCCGGATCCGCACTCGGGCGCGGTGATACCGCCGCTGTCGCTGTCGACCACATTTGCGCAGCGGGCGCCGGGTGAGCCGATCGCGCACTACGACTACTCCCGCTCCAGCAACCCGACACGTGAGAGTCTGGAGCAGTGCGTGGCGGCGTTAGAGGCGGGCACCGACGCGGTGGCGTTTGCCAGCGGATTGGCGGCGACCACCACCCTGATCCACCTTTTGCAGGCGGGTGACCACGTCGTATGTATTGACGATGTGTACGGCGGTACGCAGCGGTATTTTCGGCAGGTGGCGGCGCGGTTCGGGGTCACCTTCTCGTTTATCGACTTTGCGGGTGACAGTTACGCGCGGGAGCTGCAGCGCCATCCGAAGACGCGGATGGTGTGGCTGGAGACGCCCACCAACCCCACGCTGCGAGTGACCGATATCGCCAGTGTGGCGGCCGCCACCCCGTCTGGGGTGATTCTGGTGGTGGACAATACTTTCTTGTCACCTTATTGTCAGCGGCCGCTGACGCTCGGCGCTCACATCTCGTTCAACTCCATGAGCAAGTACATGAACGGCCATTCGGATGTGATTATGGGGGTGGTGGCCACGCGCGATGACGCATTGGCGCGGCGCTTGCGGTACCTGCAGAACGCGCTGGGTGGCGTGCCCAGCCCGTTCGACTGCTACCTGGCGCTGCGCGGGCTGAAGACGCTGGCGGTGCGCATGCAACAACACTGCGACAACGCCCTGGTGTTGGCGCGCTGGCTGGAGCGATGCATGCAAGAGGACGAAGGTCGCCGTAACATCCGCCGCGTGCTGTATCCCGGCTTGCCGAGTCACCCGCAGCACCACCTTGCGTTGCGCAACGCCGTCGCCCCGGACCGTATGGGCGGTATGATTGCCTTTTACGCCGCCGACGCGCTGCACGCCATAACCCGACTGCGCTACATTACGCTCGCCGAGTCGCTGGGCGGCGTGGAGTCGCTGATCGAGGTGCCCGCCCGCATGACCCACCTGAGTGTGTCGGCCGAGGAGCGACAGCGGCTCGGCATCGATGACGAGCTGGTGCGTTTTAGTGTCGGTATCGAGCATGTGGACGACTTGCAGGAGGATGTGGCGGATGCGTTCGGTCTGCCCCGGTGGGAACGAAAGTCGAGGAAAGGGAATGAGGACAGTGTCGGTTGAGGGAGGAGAGAGGAGAGAAGGAGAGCACGGGGAACGTGCATGGAAGGTAGCGTGTCCCTGTGGATGTCCCAGGGCGGCGCTTTCGTCGGGAATCGCTGCACAATCGATTCGCGTCGCGCGATTCGGTGACAGCGCCCGAGGATCGGGGAACGGGGGAACGTTCGGGCGTTCGGCCGCCACGGAGTCAACCAAGAGACGGCACTCGCCGTGCCAATTATCCAGCGACCATAAAGGATCGTCTCCCGTGGGAGTGTGAGAGAGTGATCTGGACTGGCGGAAGGGCGTTGGAGTTGGTTGAACGGCCATCTCTTCGTTGGTCACAAGGTCAGAGCGGAGGCAGCGATCGGAGCGTCCAACAGTCGGTTCATGTCGGCATTATGAGGCCCTCGTCACGGAGGGTGACGATGCTCTCTGTGATAGCGGTGACGTCGCTTGTTACCTTGCTATGCTACTGGGGTCTGCACTATGTGCCTGCCGCCGTGGAGAACGCCTCGCGCGGGAGCAGGACGCACTCCTCCAGCTCGGTCGGTCGAGAGCGGGCTCGTCGTGAGTTGCAACAATTGGCCGTGGTCGAGGTGCAGCGGCTTCGATCGCTCACGCCCGAGAGCGCCGAGCGCCACTTCCGAACGTGTAGCACCTGCCTGTGCTTGCTCATCGTGGACAATGCTGTGGTCCGCATCGCGTCCGGACCGCAATCATGGGTATCCCGCATGCCGGCCTATTTGCAGCTGGTAGATGACATCCTGCTGTATCATTCGGTGCCAGATACGGTAGTGGTGATTGACACCACTGACCATCCCAAGTCGCGCATATCCTTCAATTTCAATCGACGATACGGCGACTCGTTCATAATGATGTTGCCCAACCACCGCTTCGCCGTCAACGATATACCGGTAGCAGCCGGGATGAAGAGCAAGAAGTGGAATCCAACTTTGAAGGTACTGCTGCAACTGTCACAGCGGGCGCCGTATGCGTCGCGAGACGACCGCTTGTTTATGGACGGCATCCCGCACCCTGATAAGAAGCATTACTTTGATATTGCTTGTCAGCAGCCGGACATTGCCACCGCCTACATCCACGCTGGCTCGGAGCATTTTGAGCGTCTCATGCGTGGCGAGGAGCAGCGCCTCGAGTGTTACCGACAAGCAGGCCTGCTGGCGAACACGACTGTCCCTTTTGCGACTCACAACTTGCGCCACAAGTTTCTGGTGTACGCTCACGGAAACAGCCTGTCGGATCGGTTGCGGTTGTTGCTGCCCTCGGGCAGCGTCATATTCAAGCCGGACGAGGACCGCACCGAGTTTTTTCGAGCGATTCTCCAGCCGTACCGACACTACATTCCCGTAGCGCGCGATTATTCGGACTTGCTGGAGAAGCGACAGTGGGCGCTGGCGCACCCGCAGGCCTGTGAGCGCATGGTGCGCGCGTCTCGGGAGTTTGCCGAGGACTACTTGGAGTACTCGAATGTCATGGCATATGCCGGCCGACTGCTGACCGAGTACGCCCACTGGATGCAAAGCTTTTCTTGGTTCACTGCCGACCCGAGGCGGGTGTGCTCCACTCCGTGGGGCAAGGATATGTTTCAGTGCCGAGCGGCATGAGGCGGATCGCAGCGGAAATGAGGTTCAGCTCTTCCAGAAGTTGCTACACGTAACAACTTCCCGCGGACCTCGCATTCGCGGTGACGAGTGGCGGTCGAGGCGCCGCGGATCGGCCCGCTGACGGGGGAGGTCAGGTTGTCGTGCGAGGGGGTGAATTAAACCGCGTTCCATCCGGACGAATTCAGGCCGCGTCACTGCACGTGCTTGCAAAGCCGGTGCGCTCAATATTGTGTACACGGCGTGCACGGAGCGGACTGAATTGCGACGGGAGTCGGATCGGGATCGCCCGAGCCACGCCCGACTCGAGTGGACCTCTTTCTCGGCGAACGCACTCCCTGCTTTTCTCACCGCTTCATGGCGTGGATTTACTTCCTCGCACCCACTTATCCACTCTCATCCTCCCCCCGTATTTCTCGCTGCGGCACATTCACCCATCGTGCGCTGTCCTCTCGCTCGAGCAGCATGCTTGCCCGGCGGGACGCCAGCGTGCGGGTGCTGCTGAGCGAGGCCAACCTGGCGCGCTTACGCGGCCTGTCGCGCGCTCTGAAGGTGAAGCCAGCGACGGCCGTGCGTGCTGTCTTGGAGACCTACATGAGTGCGCTGGAGATGGCCGAGACCAAAGCAGTCGTGTTCGACATGGACGGCGTGCTGTGCGACTCGGAGGTGCTCAGCCGGCGGGCCGCGGTGGACCTGTTCGCCGAAGTGCACGGGGTGCAGGTGCAGGAACGCGACTTTGCCGACTTTACCGGCCAGGGTGAAGCGTTCTTTTTGAAGGGCGTCGCCGACCGCTATCAAGTGCAGGGATTCGATGTCGAGGCGGCCAAGGCGGCGTTTTTCCGCATCTACCTCAGCAAGTATACCCCACAGCTGGAGCCGTTTCCAGGCGTGAAGCGGCTGATCGACACGCTGAAAACACGTGGCGTGCGCGTGGCGCTGGCATCGTCCGCGGACGCGGTGAAAGTGGATGGCAACCTGAATGCCATTGGCATTCCGCGCGACACCTTCGATTACGTGACCCACTCGGACAGCATTCCCCGCAAGAAGCCGGCGCCAGACATCTTTTTGGCGGCTGCGGCCGGCTTGGGATTGGAGCCGCGAGCGTGTGTGGTCATCGAGGACTCGGAGGCGGGCGTGGTCGCTGCCAAGGCAGCCGGCATGCGTTGCGTCGCCGTGGCCACGTCGCTGAGTCGGAATCGGTTGTGGAAGGCCGGCGCGGATACCGTGCTCGATAGTCCGGAGGAGATCACCGAGAGCGATCTGATCGTCACGCCCGAGGTGGCACAGCTGTTTCAAAAGTAGAAGAGTAGGCGCCGCGGCAACCAAGAATCAGCAAGGGGATACTCAAGCAAATGACTGAGACGACGTACGTAATGCAAGCGCATTTTCACCGAGGTAAATCTGCACAATTCATGCCACACGGAACCTTTTCAGGTCTCGCTCCCTAGTGTTCACTCGCGGGTGGTCTTGATGATATCGATGAGCACCGGCTTGAGGGCGTTGGGGACGGCGAGTTCAGAGGGGTGGCGGGCGTCGCCGGCGCGCAGAGCGGCCACGGCGGCACGGGCGGCGGCTGCGGCCACTGGAAAGTGTGGCGAGTGGAGCGCCTCGCGGATCTCATCGTTGCCACGGAACCGATGCGCTGCGGGCGGCAGTTGCTCAGGCGGCAACGCGCCCAGCAGATACTGAGCGAGGCGGCTCTGCGCCAATCGTTGCAACGCCTGCAGCACTGGGCACATGGGGAGACCGCATTTTTCGTGGGGAGTGCTTGCGGCGCTCCACATGCACAAGACGTCGCCGGCCACCGGATTTCGATGCACCAACGCTGCGCGAAACAGGACGCTGGGTGGAGCTCGTAGCGCCAACGCGCCCAACGCCGTCGCATATACCCTCTCGTCGTAGGGCAGCTTCGGTGTCTGCTGCAGCAGATGAACAGTGAGTTGGTCGCGCGCGCACCCCAGACACAACAACGCCGCAGCGGTGCACAGGGACAATCGATCCAACGGAACTTGACCAGGAAAGTGCAGCCAGCACTCGGCCAGAGTGTGATGGACCACACGCACCGTCGACAACACGTCTTCGGTGGCGCTGTCGCTGGCATTCTCCACCACCACAGCACGCTCATTGAGCGCGTTGGCCAGTGAAACCCAGTCCACACCACCCACCCATTCCCCGTCACTTCCCGCCTGCCCGTTGCCTCGTAGCGCCGTCAACACCTTCTCGCTGGCCACGTTGACGTAGTAGCGACAGAGGCGCGGCTCGTCTAGGCGCGCCCGCGCTCGCCGCACCACCGCCGCCGCACTGGCGGCGCCTGCTCGGGCAAACTGATCCAAGGTGGCAAACTCGCCCGACTCGAGCCGTTCCAGCTCCCGCTCTTGCTCCTCTGGCGCCATAACCTGTGGCAAGTTGGGGTGGCGTGCGGACGATCGAAACAAGCAGGCAGGTCGAACAGATGGTGTGGGTCGAAGCGCCCGTTTCGCGCCACCGAAAGCACGACTCGGACCATTTCGGTTGCCGCCGGGCTGCTGACACGAAGAGCGTCGAGAGACGACGGCGTCGGCGACAGGGCCATTAGGTGAAGTAGGGGAGGGCGCGTCGAAGCAATGAATGACAAGAAGTGTTGGACGGGCGCCTCGTATGCATAGCGCGGAGAGAGATTGGTGGGCAGCACGGGCAGGACTGTTTTTACGAAATTGCGTGCGAGTTACGGACGAACGCCCGCTGGACCTGTGGGAGATCGACTGCACTCGCGTGTAATGCTGGTATTCGCCGCCGGGGTAGCCCAATCGATAGGAAAAGTCTTTTGGTTGCCACTGGGCTGCCGACCATTCCCGGGCTAGCACGAACGTTCCTTGGCGGCCGCGAGTCGTCGCTCGCCCAGCGCTGCCGTAGATCCTGCCACACGACTTTCCTCGTCCTCTGGTGGGCACTCGCTACCCGCCACTTTCTATCGACTTTTCCTTTTACCTTCATGGAGCTGTTGGAGCGATCGCCTTCGTATGCCGATGGCACCGAGGACACCTTCCACAGCGCCACGGACGAGCCGGTGCTCCAAGAGGCCTACGACCTCTTCCTCCAGGAGCGCATCTTCGCGGCGTTGCGAACGCTGGACACTTTATCCTCTGAACGACGCGCGCAGCTCGCCCATGACGAGCGTTACGAGGCCATTCAACGCGTCGGCCGCGAGCTGCCGCCATTCCTCGCCGACCTCGACGACTGCCGCGACCGTGCCTACGTCGAGGCCGTGCGCACACGCAACATGGTCGTCAAGTTCAAGCGCGACCTTCGCACCCAGCTATATCAGTATCACGTGACGCTGGATGCGCACACGCCACTGGAAAATCTGTGCTGCATCCTGGCCGAGCCCGACCTCTTCCCCGAGCTATTGTGGTTTCTGCGCGACGCGCAAGTGCTGGAGATACCGACGCGCGTCCGCCGCGCGGTCTATGTGCGCTACCACGCGCCGTGGCCGTTCGCCGATCGGGTGCTGTTCATGACGGGGCGGGCGTTTGACGCCCTCGACGAAACATCGCCGTCGATCCTGCTGGTGATTCGCTCGGTGCAGCCGTCCGACACCGTCGCATGGCAGCAAGCGCAGAAGATACGCGCGCGGCCCGAACAGAAACAGTATGTGGAGATCGAGGCGCGGGCGGCGTTCGAGCTGCGCCCGCTGTCGCCGCACAAAACCCGCATCCGCATGACCGGCGTATTCGACCCGAAGTTGAAGTGGGTGCCCAAAGCACTCATCAACTGGGTCTCTCGCAAAGTCGTGCGCTACGGCATGAAGCGTTTGGCCAAATCGGCCGCGCAGCTGCAACAACTGCCCACGCGACACTGGCAGCGCCTCCACGACGACAGCTGGTGCGACGGTCTCTACCCGTGGATGCGCCGCCGTCTAGCCGAGTTTTGGCAGCGCAGCCTAGAGCAGCCGTGCCTCTCCCGCAGCCGCCTGTCGGCGTCGCTGAGCATCAGCAGCGACGAGAGCACCGACGACGAGTACGCGCAACGCCGCCTCGCCTAAATGTGGAACGTTGGGAGGGGCGGAGATGTTCTGAAAGGAGGATTTCGGAGCGCGCCGATTTATATTGCGATTGTCGGCGCGGGAGTACGGGTGCGTGACTCGGGCGCCCGCAGCGTGCGTAGCAGCCGTCTTAGCTCAGTCGGTAGAGCAGTAGACTCTTAATCTACGGGTCGGGGGTTCGAGCCCCCCAGACGGTGCTTTTTTGTGAGTTATGAGAGGTGTTGGTGCGTTGCCGGCGCGTGTGCGTGTCAAAGACGCTGAGAATGAGTTGAATGAGCGATCCGGACTCTTTTCCGCCACAGCGACACGTCCGCAACCAACGTCTCACGTAGTCGCGTCAACAACTTTTAGGTTTCCCCCTCCCTCACAACACCAGACCACGCCGAATCTCTGCATAGTCCGGCTCGTTGTCGCCATTCACCACCCCGTGGCGCATCAAAAAGTCCAGCATCACCAACGCCGAGTTCGGTTTCCAGCACCCGGGCGTGTCCGTCAAGCTCGCCAGCGCCTCCGATGCGGGCACCGCGTAGAATTCGGACACCTCGCCGTCCAGCACGTGGGGCGTCCAGTGTTCCGGCAGCTGCAGATCGTACACGAACAGTGTCTCGGTGCAGAGGCCTTTGCGCGTCTCGTAACGATACCGCACGCAGCTGCACGGCCGCGCCGCCGCGGCATCCGCGTACGACGCCTCCTCCTGCAGTTCGCGCGCCACATTGGCCGCCAGGCTCGGAGTGCCGGCCGGCACGGCACCGGCCGCCAGTTGATCCAGCCGACCGGGATACGTCGGTTTGACGGGCGAGCGCCGGGCGATCCACACATACAACTCGGGGCCGTCGCCGCGATCGCGATAAAAGTAGCCGTTCACATGGGTGCCGAGTGACTCCAACCCCAGATACGGCACGCAGGCGCGCTCGATCTCCAGCATCCGCCCATCGCCCAGCGGCAGCGGCATGCGCTCGTTGCGCCATCCGATCACTAGGCCATGCTGTCGCATGGCCTCGGCGGCCACGGCCAGCGCCTCCGAATCGACGCCATCGCGCAGGCGCACAAACCCGGTATCGCCGGCGCCTTCGTCGCCCGACACATCGCAGCTCTCCAGTTGCACATCGAACATCGCCCGGGTGGCGTCGATGCTGAGCAGCTCCGCCGCCAAGCAGCGGCCGATGAAGCCAATGCGCGGCGCATCGGGACGCTGGCTGCCGTAGAACGGCAAATACGGTCGCGCATCGAATTGCTGGGTGAAACGTTGCACCAGGCGCCGCAGCGCGCCTGGTCTCGGTCGACCGCCGCCGCCGCCGTTGTTGTTGTTGTTATGATGCTGCCGACGCTGCGGCAACGAGCCATTGTTGAAAGGCACCGGCGGCAACTCGTAGACCGCCCGTTCGTCCTCGGTGAACGGCAGCAAGCGCTCCAGCGTGGCCGATACATCTGCGAAAATCTCCAGCGGCGTGCGACGCGTTGACGTATCGATACGCGTCAGGCGGTCGGCATAGCGCGCAAAAATGCGCTGCGCCTCGCCGTGAAAATGCTCCAGACGCACCCGCACCACCTCCTGCTCGTCGTCGAAGCGCCGTTCGAGACGCATCAGCAAGTCACGCTGTGGCGGTGGCGGGTTGAATATCGGGTGGTAGATCACGCTGGTCTCCGGGTCTGTCACGCGCTGTCGCGCCCACCACAACGCCTCCGCATCGGAGCGCTCCAGCACCAAAAAGTGGTCGACGGCGATGCCGGCCTCGTCCATGGCAATGGCCTGTTCCAAGGTGCGCGGAAAGCCGTCCAAAATGTAGCCGCACTGGCGGCAATCCGCCTGCATCATCCGCTTCTTCAACACGCTGAGGATGAGTTCATCTGGCACCAGCTCGCCGCGCCGCATGGTGGCCTCGACGGCGCGACCGAGCTCGCTGCCGAGTCTGATCTCACTGCGCAACAGGTTGCCCGTCGATATGTGCACCATGCCAAAGCGACGGGCAATCAGCGGCGCCTGCGTGCCCTTACCTGACGCCGGCTTGCCGGCCAACACGATGCGCAGTCGAGCCGGCCGCACCAGAGGTGCCGTGAGCTGCAGGAGTTTGAGGATATCGGCGCTCCGCGGCTGTGCCCGAAGGAGCGAGTCGATCAGCGGCGGCACACACAGCTTGCCCGTGCCCAATGCCGGTGGCGGTGGTGGTGAGGGCCAGCGCTTGCCGGAGAACACCGCCGGCGCAGCGGGCGCTGTTCCTCGACCCATCTGTTCCAGCAGCCGCGCCGAATTCCGGGATGTCTGTCCGTCTTTGAGGACGACATTCCCATCGGGTCCGTCGCGCATACGCCAGCGAGTGAATGAGGCAGGATGAACAAGTTTGTCAGTCGCGCGAGGCACGTCTGCGTCAGTGAACGCGCTGCTGCGACGCGCCCGTTGGGGCGGCGGTCGCACTGGCCGGCTTGTCGATTGGACGAACATTGCCGCTTGCTTGCAGCGGTGACCACGGCCATCGCGCTCCATTCCTCGCCGAGGAGGCGATAAACAACTCTGTCTCACCGCTCGCAGGCCTCAAGCGCCTCCAGGGACCGACGGAGGGTAAAGTGGTACGCTCAAAGTTCCGACACTGCCCGAGCGCGAGCGGTGGAGGCGCACGTAGATCGTTTGGTTCGCAGGCGGTATCGCGGCTTTGAGGGTGTACCGGATGGAGAAACGACAAAGAGCGGCCATACGCCGACGGCGAAGGTGGTGAAAACGGATGTCGTGAGGATAAGTCGACGAGAATCTATCACTGAGCACATCGCCTTGTCCAGGTCTCGCCCTCTGTTACCCGCTGAAGAGCACTCACGCGCACGCTGAGGACAGGAAAATCATACCACTCCTCCTACTTGACTCTATCTAACACAGGCTCAGACCACCGCCACCCATTTCCCAAACGGCCAGATTTACCTCTCGTCTGCTCTACTTCCCCCACCCGACCGCACCCGTCGCGCTACCTCAAATTGCCCCTCGCAGCCGCGAGCATCCGGAGACACGTCATTGCGACGGCAACCGAACGCGGACACCGAGGCGGTCGCAACGCGGGGGTGCACGTGTTGCGGTTCGCAGGCAGAAGCCTGTGAAACCGTTGGGTCACGCCGAAGGGGCGGGGTTGCGAGAGGAGCCGCAGTGCCGCCACGACGCCTGGATCCCTCAACGGAAGCTTCCGTAGCGGGTTTCGAGCGCCAAGCGGCGTGGTGGCGGAGCGTTGCCGCTGAGCCGTTTGGCAGTGCTTGCGCTGCGTCGTGTTCGACCGCGAGAGACGAGGAGCGCGTGGAGAGCTTTGCCGGCCGTCACATCGGGTTCACGCCGTGGCCACCGTGGGAGTCATGACGCGGCGCACGGCTGCAAGCGTCGCTCCGGTGGAAGCAAATGAGGGCGGCAGCACGGAACACGGCCCGGCGAGCGGTGACAGCCGTGGAAGCACCAACTCGGCCTTGGTGCAGCTGGCGAAGGTGGCAGCCGAAGAGGCCACCAAGAAGAAGGGGGCGCCGGCAACTGCACACCCGTCACAGCCGCAACAGCCGTCGCCGCCGACGTCGTTCAACCTGAACGGGCCAGAGTTTAGCCTGCCGTTGCCGCTGCACGAGTTGCGCAGCCTGCCCACGACGGCCGAATTGCTGGGCTCGCCCAGTATGCACTTTTCGGGTGTCGCCGCGGCCGCTTTCGACGAGGACGATCCGCTGCAGCGCCTGCTGCGGGAGCAGGGTCCGGTAAGCGGTCTGGATGGCGCTGGGGGCACACCCAGCACGGGTCCGCCGAGCAAACGGGCGCGGCTACGCTCGCCGTTCTACACACGAGGCAGTCCGCCGCTGGCGCTGCTCAATGGCGCGACAGCGGGCGCCTCGGGTGCACTGCTGAACCCGATGCGCCCTGATGGCAACCCGGTCACACCCCACCGCAGCGGCATTTTGACGGCCGCGGATGCCGCGGCTGCGGCGGCCTCAGTGGCGACGGCGGCCACCCACACCAAAACCTCACCGGGTGATGCGGCGATGCGCCGGCGACGAGTCGATGCGGAGGCATACTCACCGCCGCCACGACCACCATCGGGTGCAACGCGCGCGGGGCACGAACGCGTCGCTGAGGGACTGCGCGCCGAACGCAACCGCCAAGCGGCCGCTGCCTCCCGGGAGCGACGGCGCGCCATCGTCGGCGACCTCGAGGCGCGTAACCGCATTCTCAGCGAACAGAACGCGCAGCTGCAGATTGAAGTCATGGCGTTGAAGCGGGAGATGAACGAAATGATACGTCGCCTCCAGGGCAACGTGGATGTGGCGGAGAAGGAGAGGGCCCAGTTGCGTGCCCGCACCCAACAGCTGCAGGCCGAGGTGAGCTGGTTGCGTGAGAAGGAGAGCGACACCGCGAAGCTGTTGGGTCTGATGGATGTGGCGGAATTGCCCACCGGCGCCGACGACAGTGTCCTGTTGCGCTCGCTGCACACCGATGCTCGTCAGCCGGAGCGATAGTGCAGATGGGCGGGGAGAGCGGCGAGGCGCGCGTCCGCTGCAGCACGTGGAGGGCGGACTCCGCATCGCCCGGATGGGAGGCCGTGGGGCGGTTTGCCGAGCAGCGCTGAGGTGCTTGACGGGGGTTGCGGTGGGCACTGCATCGGGGTGTCGGGAGGGTACGCATTCGTGCCGGTGCCAGTCGCATACACATTGCCAGCTATTTGCCATAAACAAGAGACGATTCATGCTCAAACGGCCACGCGTCTGCGGCTCCCCCCTCCATTCTTGTCCCGTGGACGCCGCCTCCGTCTCGGCGCGTGCCAGTCGTCGGCCTCGCAACGTCGAACAACGCACCCGAGCACTGCCGCCTCATCATCCTGGTGAACTCTGCTGGAGTCTGAACAACGCTCCCAGCGCCACGGACGCTCCTCTCACGCTTCGCGTCAGTGCTCTCTGGTTGACGGATCCATGACCAAGCAGAGGAGGCGCCGGCGGGCACGGCCGGCAGCGTCTCCCGACGACATCAGCGATTCCGAGTCGTCCTCACCCAGTGGTGCATCCTCCAGCACCTCCGACACTGGCTCGCTCTCTGACAGCTCGTCCCAGTCTCGCGGCTCTACGGTTCACACATCGGTAGCGTTCCGGGATCCCGCTGCCGACATCCAACCTCAAGTGTCCGCCCTGCTCGACGCGTACGGCCCGCACGCCGAGGCGCTCGCCGCCGCGGTCTGCCGACAAACTCGCGTCGGCACCGTGGTGCTTTTGGATGAGGCACCGCTGGGTGTGTTGTCGTGTCTGTCGTATGCGGCGCACGCGCAGGTATTGCCGGCGACGCCGTTCGAGCCGACCGGCACCGGGTGGATCGTGTTTGGCACGCCGCTGCTCAACTTCCCGGCAGCGCTCTTCCCGTGGCTACTGCAAGCACTGTTCGACGAACTGCAGTGGGCCGTCGAGGACGACACTCGCGACGCGCCGGCGAACAGCCCGTTTGCGTTTACGCGGTACGTGCATGTGGGCCGGGCGCACGTCGGGCGCCCCGACAGTGAGCGCCGCCGCGGTGTCCGTCAGCGAAAGCAGGCCAAGCGGCAGCAGACGCCACGCACTACCCCCGGCTACACCTTTGCATCGATCCTAGATGATGCGTTTTACCAGCACGCCATCGCCACCCACGTGTTGCGACTGGAGCGAACGGCTGTCGCGCCGAGGGGACAGGTGTGGCTGGCGATGTTCGTCGAGGCGCGCTCCATTCCCGATATACGGCGCGCGGTGCGGCTGAGCGTGGGCGACGAGAATATCCCTGCAGCCGAGACCGGCCAGCTGCTCACCGAGCACGCCAACGGGGGGACGGCCTGAACCGACAAGCTGGGCGCACCTGCCTGGTGCAACGTGCTTCGTCCGCGCCGCCCTCTAGAAGCTGCTACCGACCGCCCTACCCGCCTGCGCCCCCGCCGGGCGCTCCGTCGCCGAACACCGGCGAGCCCATGATGGCGTAACCGGAGTCGACATACAGCACCTGGCCGGTGATGCCCGAGGCGGCCTCGCTGAGCAAAAACGCAGCCGTCTTGCCCACCTCCTCCTGTGTGACCGTGCGCCGCAGCGGTGCATTCATCTCCACGTTGCGAATCATGGTGGTGATGCCACCGATGGCCGACGACGCCAGCGTGCGTATCGGCCCGGCCGACACACCATTCACCCGCACGCCCAGTTGCGGTCCCAGCTCCGAGGCCAAATATCGCACCGAGCACTCCAGCCCGGCCTTGGCCACGCCCATCACGTTGTAATTAGGCACCACGCGCTCGGCACCGAGGTACGTGAGCGTCACCACCGAGCCATTCTTCCGGAAGAGCGGCTTCGCCAGGCCGCACATTTCAATCAGCGAATACGTGCTGACACCGAGCGCCAGATGGAATCCGTCGCGGCTGGTCTTGCTAAAGTCGCCCTCCAGATCGCCTCGGTCGGCGAACGCCAGGCAGTGCACCAGAATGTCCAGACCGCCCCACTTTTGTCGCATGGTATCGAACAACGCCTCCATATTGGCGCGCGATTGTACATCGCACGGCACCATGAGCGTGGGCGATAGCGGCTCCACCAGCTTGGCGATCTTGCTCTCGGCGCGCTCGTTGATGGGCAGATACGCCACGCCGATCTCCGCGCCGGCCTGCTTCAGCGCCTGTGCCACGCCGAAGGCGATCGAGCGCTGATTGGCGATGCCGGTCACCAGCGCCTGCTTACCCCGCAGATCGACCAGCGGCGAACGCGCCTCGTTGGATTGCAGGCGCAGCGGCACGGAAAGGCGGTGGCCGATGCGGCCGCGCGGCCGGGGCCATCTCGCCGAGTGCCGCGCTCTCGGCGTGCCCGATACCCACGCACTCGACCAACATCCCGACACCCGATGGTACGCCTTGGCGTTTCCCAGCGTGCTGTGCACCACAAACGACGTTGCAGGCGACATGAGCGCAGACACGGGAACCGGAGCACCCGACGAGGCCGGAGCGGAAAGCGTGCCGCGGAATGCGTGCGGGGCGGTCGCGTGTGACCGAACAGGAGGGGGCGAGCCGTGACGAAATGGCGGCAACTCCCCACGTGCCCGAGATATGAAACAAGATTGTGCAGACCCGTCGCGCCGGACTGCAGGGCGCGTGCCGCTCGGCGCGCAACCCGTGGCAGGGTGGCGCGGCCTCCTCCTCTGGCCTTGCGCTCCACCTCCACCGCATGACCACCCTAACTGACGCCACGGCGCATCCTTCCCGCATCAACGGTAGCGGTCATGAGCGCTTCAGCGCAGCGGGTGGTGGTGGCATTGTCGGGCGGGGTGGATTCGGCGGTGGCGGCGTATCGGTTGCGCGAGCTGGGCTACCGGGTGGTGGGCGCGTTTATGCGGCCGTGGTGGCCTGGCGACGACGCCGATGCCAGCGGCAGCAGAGAGTGTACTGCGAGCGCCGATTATATCATGGCGCAACGCGTGGCGGAGCATTTGCGGTTGGAGGATCTGCGCCTCATCGACCTGACGCGAGAGTACTGGCAGTCGGTGTTCGTGCCGCACATCCTCGAAGCGTACAGTCGCGGTGAGACGCCTTCACCGGATCTCGTCTGCAATCGGCGCATCAAATTCGGTGTGTTTCGGCGGGCGGTCGATGGCCTCGGCGACTATGTGGCCACTGGCCACCACGCGCGTTTGGTGCATGGACACCTGTGCCGAGCACACGACGACCTCAAGGACCAGACCTACTTTTTGGCGGCCACACCGGCGGCGGCCTTTCATCGCGTGCTCTTCCCGGTCGGTGACATGCCCGACAAGGAGGCAGTGCGCGCATTGGCGCGTCGCATCGGCCTGCCCAACGCGGAGCGACGATCCACCCGCGGCATCTGTTTTATCGGCAATCGCAAGTCGATCGCCTCGTTTCTCAACGACTACGTTCTGGCAGGTGGCGATTACGCCGCGGTGGATGTCGACACCGGACGGCGCGTCGGACAGCTGTCGCCGTACTGGACCGTGGGACAGCGCGCACGCCTCAGCGGCATGTCCCGACCGTATTACGTGTGCGACAAGGACCCCATCGCGCGTCTCATGCACGTGTGTGCGGGGCGGGAGCATCCGCGGCTACGGTGTCGCGGTTACGAGGTGGAGGCGTTCGATTTATGGTCCTCGCGGCACGATGCGGAACGCGCCTGCGGTGTCGCCGATGCATCCAGCGACCGCTATTGGTATCGGGCGTGGCATCGTCACCACCTGACGCCATGCACAGTGACCTGCATCGGTGCTCCCGAGGCGGCCATGCGTCCGCGCCTGCACATCCGCTCCGTCGGCCCGGCGCCGGCGACCGCCCCCGGCCAAGCGATTGTGCTCTATCGCCAGCACGTCTGCGTCGGCGGCGGCACCGTCGTAAAGATGGTGCGCGATGAACAAAGTGAAGAGAACAGCGTGCAAGTGTTGCGCTCTTCGTGATGAGACGCTCGGAAGCCACAGCACCTTCCTCTCTACCGTGTCCACCTCCGCGCACACTTGTCCCCCTCTCTACACGCCCATGCTCCCGTCCGATGCCAGCGCTTGTCGCCGCCGCTTCTCCTCCTCGGCCTCCTTCTTCTCCCGTTCCACACGGCTGACCACCGACTCGACCACCTCGTCGCTCAGCTCGACGATCTCGCCACTACGTCGCAACACCACAATCTCCACGTTCTTGCCACTGCCCTCCACCACCTCCAGAAGCGCCCGCACCGCCAGCTGCAAGCACTGCTCTTCGGTGGTGATCAGCGCGGCGCTGTCCGTACTCGCGTCCGCCTCGCCCGCCGCCCGATAATGCTTCTCCAGGTATTCCAGGACGGTCTTGGCGTTGCGCCCGATGGCGCTCGCCTTCCACTCCAAGTACGTGCCCGATGGCTCCGTCTGAAACAAGCGCGGCGTGCCGTCCATGTCAAAGCCGGCGATCAGCGTCGACAGACCGAACGGCCGCACGCCGCCCGACTGCGTGTAGCGCTGTTGCAGCTGCGCCACGTGCTTGGTGATGTACTCGGCCGAGGGCGCGTCCTCCACCGTCAACCGATACGACTGACACTCCACCCGCGCCCGATTCGTCAACACGCGCGCGTCCGCCGTCAACCCCGCAAACGTCATCACCAGGTGCCGATCCAGCATCACCACCTTGCGCACCGTGCGCGGATCCTGCAGCTTGGCGGTGGATTTCTTCTCCACCGCCAGCACGATCGCCTCCGGGCTGCGCACCCCCACCGCCGTCGTGCCCTTGCGCACTGCCTCTAGTGCATACTCGACTTGGAACAGGTGACCGTCGGGTGAGAATACGGTGATCGCCCGGTCATAACGGGACATGGAGTTTGGTGATCGATGGGCGGATGCGCGGTCCACAGAGCGGCAACTCCGCGCGTGCGGAAACGCTCGCTGCGCGTCCACCGGATCGCGCTGGGGGTGCGAGCCGCGCGTCGGTTCACGGTTGGACGGGGCTGGCTCATGGCCCGGAGAATGCGGTGAGGAGGGCTTGGCGTCACAACGAGAGCATAACACGCATCCCCATCTTCTGATCGAACGCCCTGGCGATCGACTGCGTCTGAGACGGAAGGTTCCGGGCTCAGTTCTTCCCATGCCACCGGTGGGGCGCAAGGCGGTGCGGCAAGTGCTGCGCATGCTGGTGCCGGCCGGCAAGGCCGCACCGGGACCGCCCGTGGGACCGCGCCTGGGTCAGCTGGGACTGAATATTATGCAATTCTGCAAAGACTTTAACAAGGCGACGGAGAACGTTCGGCAGGGCACACCACTCCCGACGGTCATCACCGCGTACACCGATCGCACGTTCACCTTTGTGACGCGCACGCCGCCCGTGGCGTACCTGCTGCTGCGGGCGGCCGGTGTCGACAAGGGCAGCGCCCAGCCCGGACGCCAGTATGTCGGCGAACCGGTCGGGTTGCGGGCGGTATACGAGATCGCCTGCATCAAACAACAGGACCATCACCTGCAAGACGTCCCGCTGCGCGGTCTGTGCAAGTGCGTGTTGGGCACAGCACGAAGTGTGGGTGTGCGCATCGTGGACGACCGTGATGCGTCGGTGTAGGAGCGTGGGAGATGGGAGTGCGAGGCGCAAAGCACGGGGCGCACTGTGGGCTGGGAGGTGTCTCTCGGAGAGCTTGATGAATATCCGATACGGACAAGGATGGACAGTAGAATGTCCTTACCGAGTGTAAAGGAGCGGAGAACTGGCACCGACGCTCTCTCTCACACTTGGTGATGCATATGCGTGTCCGCCGTGGTGGTCTCCGACCGCGCCCCTCCGGCGCATCCGCTCCCGCTCGGGTGCGCGATGGGGCGGATTTCGGAGGCCGCGGCGTCTGCTGGACGACTTTCGCGTCCTTGCGGTGCAGTCGCCTGCCTTGCGCGACGCTGCCTTCGTCATGGAGCCGAGAGGAGTGTGTCGTGGCGAGTGTCAGGCGCGCTTTGCCCTCATTGCTTTAGAGAAACCTTGCTGTCCGGATGGCTCTTTTTCCGGGCAAGGTGGCGACCCGTTGGCGTTTGTTCCGGCCGCCGGTCGGTCGGGCTGGGCGTCCGGCACACGCGGCCGGCAGCTGGGCGGACCGCTTTCCCTCTCGCGCCACCGAACCGTGGTATGGAGTGCGGGGGCGGCGACGGTGCGTGCTGCTGGGTCGGCTGTGACGGTGTGGCGGGGGGAGGCGGCACCGAGGTGGCCCGCGGGTTTCACCCTGGCCATGGGCAAGCGCCCCAAAAAGGACAGTGCCCGAGCTGCCAGCGCCAAGCGTCGTCCGCAGCCGCAGTCGCCAGCGCCGGCGCCGCCTGAAGACGCGGGCCAGCCGCGCGCCACTGGGACCGAGACGGCGGCTGAGCGCGGCGATGGCGCGGCAGCGCCGACGACGGTGACCGACGGCCGACTGGCGGCCGCGAGAGAGGGACAGGCGCAGGAGCTCATCGGCAACGTCACCGAAGAGTACGTTAAGTCTGGTAAGCCGTATTGGGAACTGGATTTGGATTTGGAGAATATTCAGGACTTTCCGGGGCCGGACTGGCCCGAGCCCGACGAAGCGGAGGACATGCGCAGGGAGGCGCTGGGCGAGCATGCAGTGTCGGTCGAGGACCACGACTTTGACGACGCCACCCCGGAGCTGATCGAGAAGAACACCCAACAGATGGACCGAACGCCTTCCTCGTACATGAAGGTGGTGTTGGAGCAGCTGAAAAATCGGGAGGTGATCACGCAGGCCACCTCCAAGGAGGCCACCGAGATCGATGCCGACGTCATCGCTCGACACCGATTGCCACCGGGTATGCGCCTGTTGGAGGTGGTGTCACAAGCGCGGCAACGGCTGGTGCGCGATACCGATCGGAAAGAGATGGAGGAGGCCGCGCCGCACTGGTCCCTCAACGGCGGCGGCAGCGGCAGCGGCAGCAGCAGCAGCGCTGCCGAGGGCGCGCCCGTCAAGTCCCTCTCGGATCAGCTGCTGGTGGACGAGGAGCTGGCCGTGGCGCTCAATCGAGTGGCCGCACACGGATTGGAACTGGACGGCATTCACTTTGTGGTGGTGAATCGACACTATTTCGACTTCCGCTTTTTGTACGGCCTCACCGCGCTCAAGATCAGCGTCGGCACCCGAGGCGAGCGCGACGAAGAGCTGCAGCTGGAGATGTTGCGCGCGCGTCTGATGCTGGCGCTCCGCATCGCCGACCAGCCGATGGCTCGGGCGCTGCGCCAATGCGAAGCGCTGCTGCGCGCGGTGTTGGAGCAGCCGGATGTGCGCTCCGAGACGCAGCTGGTGGAGTTGGTGGAGCGGGTGCTGTCGCCGCTCGACACCATGCACGCCGCCGCCTTCTGGTTGGTGGTGCATGCGGCGTTGGCCGCCTGGCAGCGGAGGCGTCAACGCCATCCGAAGAGCGTCAACGAGACGGTGGTGTACGGCCTGATGGCGGTGCGCAACGCGCTGTTGCGGTCGTCACGCCTGCGCACGCAACTGCCGCGCGAATACCTGTTGCTGGGGGAGGTGTTCGCCACCGGCGCCGCCGTCGAGGACGGCGGCAACGAGACGGCCGCGGAGATGGCGGCGGCCACCGACGACGAGGACGCGCGGGTGATCCAGCGCGTCACCCGCGACTCCACCGATGACGTCATCATCAACATCGGTGCACTGAGCGCCTTCCTCACCGCCCGCCAGGCACACGCCTACGGCCCGCTAGCCCAAATGGTCACCGACGTGTACGACACCATGCGTTCTGCGCGCTACGACATCCCGTCGCCGTTGGACGACCTGTGGCCGCTCATCTCCGACGACGACATCCCGCTGCCGGAGGGCACCACGAAAAGCATCTTCAACAAGGTGCGAGACATCGACGTGTGGTAAAGAGAGGAAAAAGTCGGGAAAGGAAGAGAGACAGAGAGGATGAGAGGAGGGGGAACGGGGGTGATCACCGGAGGCAGGTCGGTTGTGTCACCGTAGCGCGGAAGCCGCACCCTACTGCGCGTCGGTGGGTTCGACGGGCGCACCCCCGCCCATCACGCCATGTTCACCGCGCCGAGCGCCACGACACGCTCGTTACCTTCCCCGGCACCACTGGTACTACCCGGGGATGCCATTCACGCGCCGGAGGTGAACACGCTGCGCGGGCACGGCACGCGGCAGTCGGCGCACGACCGCGCGAGCACGCTGCGGGCCACGCAGGCGGGCGTCGTGGAGCGCATCAACAAACTGGTGACAGTGCGGGCACTGCGCGGGCGGTACGTGCCCGAGGTGGGTGATGTGGTGGTGGGGCGCGTCACCCAGGTACAGATATCCTCGCGGCGGTGGCGGGTAGACGTGCAGGCGCGCCAGGACGCCGCGCTGCTACTGTCGGCCATACCGCTGCCGGGCGGTGTGCAGCGCCGACGCACCCCGGAAGATGAGCTGAACATGCGAGCGGTATACGCGGAGCGGGATTTGATCAGTGCCGAGGTGCAAGAGGTGAAAGCCGACGGCACGATGATGCTGCACACCCGCATCCAGGGGCGGCTGGGGCGACTGCGGCAACGGGGGGTGTTGGTGGCGGTGTGCCCGGCGCACATACGGCGGTCGACGCGACATGTGGTATCGCTGGGGTATGCGGGCATGGCGGCAGTGCTTGGGGTGAACGGTTACGTGTGGGTGTATGTGGAGAGCGAGGCGACGGCGCTGGATGGCGGCGAGGATGAGGAGCAGGAGATGGCGGCGGAGATGCCGACGGATGCGGCGGTCGGCGGGGTGACAGCGCCGAGTCGCCCTCAGGCACTGGCGTTGTGCCGGGTGCGCAACGCCATTCTGGCACTGGACGTGTCGTGCTTTAGCATTTCCGTGGAGAGCATTCGTGCAGTGTGTCGATGGAGTGAGGCCGTGCCGCCGGCCGATATGCTGCAACCGGCGTTTCTGGAGCGATTGCAAGCACAGCTGGCGGCCAGTGCCTAGCGCCAAAGTCGGCTGTGGCCGTCACCGCGTTGCGCGTCAAGCACTCCCGCCGTGCTCGACCCGTATCTCTGGCTACGTCGACGCGGTGGTGGACCACGGCGGTGGCGGCCGCCGCTCCCTCGGTTCGCCGGAACGATTCGTCGCGGCCTCGGTGGGACGCGGCGGATAACGGCGACGACCGCGATACGGCCGCGATGCCCCGCCGCGGCCACCGCGCGCTGCCCCACCCCGCGGCGGCGGATAGCGCCGTCGCGTGCCCGCCTCGCCGAACGTCTCGATGTTCCGGCGGCGCATATCCTGGTGCGAACTGCCCTGGTGGGCAGCGTCCGCCACTTGGGGCGGTGCACTCGCCGCGTCGATTACGCCCAGTGAATCGAAGAACGACGCATCCTTGTCGTACTTTCTGGGCGCCTCCCGTATCTGTTCTAAAATATCGTGCTCTTCCAGGCGCGTCTTTTCCAGTTTCTCGGTCATAGACGCAAAGTCGAACTCCTCGGTCACCGCCGCCGCCGCCGCCGCCGCCGCCGCCGCCGCCGCTGTCGTCGTCCGGTTGGCACGCGGCGCATTGTGTCGGTCGGGTCGATGAGCGGGCGCTGGCGCCCGGGTGGCGCGCGGTGCGCCACTGCGTGGTGTCGCCTGGCGTTCGGAGGGTGGTGCACGGTGTTCGGTCCTGTTGGCGGTCGCCGGTAAATTGCCGGTTGTGTCCGCGGTAGCGGTAGTTTTCGGCGGCGACGGCGGTAGTGCTCCGCGTGGGGCGATATCGCGCGACGGTGGCGGTGCGGCAACCCCGTTGGCCGCTGCCGGAGGCGCCGCGACACCCCTCGCCGCGGTCGGTGCTGCGGTCAGCGGCGCTGTCCGCAGCACCGGCATGCCCGCACTGCCCGCCGCATACGCCGGCGGTGCCGAAACCGGCGCGGCCGCTCTCGGTGCCGACGAAGCTGGCGGCGCCGATGGCGGTATACCGCCCATCGAGGGCGGCGGTGGCGGACCTGGTACTCCCGGTCCCAACCGCCCCGTCGTATCCGGTATCCCGCCGCTTGGCCCGTACAACGGCCCCGACGGTGGCGGCGGCGGCATATACCCCGACGGCGCCGGCACCAACACTTTCAAGTCTTTGATGTCCGAACCGCGGAACACAATAAAGTCGTACACGTCTTGGGACGGCGGCACCGGCGGTCCCCCGTCAGCCCGCACTCGCCCCTCCGTGCCGAACGAGCGCACGCTCTGCAGCTGCACCGTGCTGTCCTGCGGGTTGATGTTGTAGAGAATGCCCTCGTACCGAATATCCATCTTGGACAAGAGCGCTATCCGCGAACCGATAAATTGCGGTGGTCCCAGCGGCATACCAACTCCCCCGCCAACAGGCGGCGGCGGCGGCGGTGGTGCCTGCATCGGCCCACCGCCGGCCATTCCGCGCCCGTCCATGCACCCACCGAACACGTCGGCGCACACCGCGCCCTCTCCGTCCCTACTGAGGGTGCAGTCCCCAGCACAACGCTCTCCACAACCTGCCTCCTCGCCACCACACGAACTCCCCGTATCACCACGAGACCTAGTCTGCCTCTTGGCGACAGTGCTCGAGTGCCGGCGTGTCGTGCTCGCGACACACGCACGCACACGCACGCACGCACGCACAAGACATGTCCACGGCGCGCCGATCGACCGCGTGCGCCACACGGCGCCATCGATCGGGCCGTCACGATGCGCGAACGGGATGGAACCGGCGCGATGAACGGATTCGTTGCGGGGATGGCGTTGCTGGAGGTCGTCACCCCGAGAGCGAGGCTGTGTGGGTGTGGGTGCTCGTGGGAGGCACCGCTTGTCATCGGGGGAGAGCAGCAACTGCGGTAGGATCACTGAATACATACTGGAGAGTGTCGATGTGGGAGCGGTTGACGGACTGGGCAGTGCGGGCGGGGGAGTCGTCGGGTGCGGGGACCGGGGAGGGGGCGGTAGACGGGAGCGAGTCGGGGCGGGAGGCAGCAGTGGGGGAGACGCGAGGGCGCGACGCCGCGTCGGGACATTGCCCGGGAGAGGATGAAACGGCGGTGGTGGATGACCACTGCTGCTTGGTGTGTGCTGAGGAGGCGAGGGCGTGGGCGTTCGGCCCGTGTGGCCATCCCACCTGCGTATGGTGTATGCACCGCCTGCGGACGCTGTACGGCGTGCGCCACTGTGTAGTGTGCAAGGCATCGGCGGCGGAGGTGGTGGCGATGGGTGCGGACGCGTCCTTCGCCAGAAGCAACGGTTCGCGAGGGGACGCGTTCGCGGCGGCCATGGAGGCGAGAGGTCAGAGCGGTGGCGGGTACACTGACCGCGCCTCTGGGATGGTGTTTTTGGATGAGCCACTCTTTCAGCAAGTTTGCCGACTGCAAAGCGCGGTGTGTCGGGCATGCGAGCAGCCGCAGCGCTCGCTGGCGGCTCTGAAGCAACACATCTGGCGGGAGCACGATGCCGCGGTGTTGTGCAACGTGTGCCTCAAATCGGGTCGCAAGTACCTGTCGGAGCTGGAGTTGTATGCTGGCGAGGCGCCGGCGAAGAAGGGCACGGCCAACTCAGCGGTGCGCATGGGCATTCAGGAGCATTTGCGACGGCAGCACCCGCTGTGTCGCTTCTGCGGTCGTTACTGTTACGACGACGACGCCTTGTACGAGCACCTCAACAAGCAACATTTCACGTGTTTCTTGTGTGAACGGGCCGGCCGACTGTACGTCTACTATCGTAACTATTGGGAGTTGGAGGAGCACTACCGTGCCGAGCATTACATGTGCGAAGCGGAGGGATGTCGCGGGGTGGTGTTTGCCACGCGCCTCGACTTGCAAGCGCATCAGGCGCAGGTATGTGGTGGTGCTGGAGGTGGTGGCAGTCATCGACACGGAGGACGCCGGTCGGCCGGTGGCGGCGGTCGTGCTCCTGGCGAGCGTCCGCAGCCGGTCACCATCTCGTTGCGCGATCTGCACTCAGACGAGCGTACTGCTGCCGCGAGTCGGACGCCGAACGGACGCCACGAGCAGGGCGGGACAATGGGGGATGTGGAGCGACAGGCACGAGCACGCCGACGAGGATTCTCCGGCGGGGCGGTGGTATTTGCCGGCGCTCGTCCAGCGACGGGAACAGCGGTTTCAGGAGAGGAGGAGCATGGGGACAGGTCGGGGGCAGAGCGCGGCCACCGCAGCCATCGTTCGACGGAAATGCCAGCTTTTCGCGTGCCCGAATCGGCTGAGGAGCGACAACGCCGCAGCGACGCGCTGATGCAGCGCCTGGGGGAATACTGGCAAGGCCGCCCTGATGTCAGCGGCGGTGGCGGCGCCTCGTCAGCGTCGGTGAACTCGTTCCAGCGCACTTGCGTGGATTTCTTGCAGCAGCGCCTAAGCGCGGATCAGTGCATCGGCGCGTTACAACGCATCCTGCTTGACAACGGCGTGGATGGACGCCAGCTGGCGGAGGTATTGGGCGAAGTGAGCGTGCTGCAACCGGATGCCGAGCCGCGACAGGCACTGATCGAGGCGTGCGAACGACGCTTCCCGGGACTGCGGGTGACGTCCCACGCCACCGCTGCCGCACCACCGCCACCGTCACCAGCGCCGCATGCACCACTGTTGTCGAACGTGGTGGCGCGCAACGGCAACGCGCCCGCATTCCGCCGGCCGACCGGGCGAAGCGGTGGAGCGGTCTGGCAGGCGGGCGACTTTCCAGCGTTGCCTCAGGGCGCTGCATCGCATCCCGCTCCACAGCGAACGACCGAGACGCCGACAGCAGCGGCAGCGGTGAAGTTGTCCGCAGCCGACCTGCCCACCCACGCCTCCACGGTGCGGCGGGCTGTCGGTGGTACCTCCCCCTCTGGCGATGCCTTTCCACCGCTGTCGGCATCGTTCGGAAGTGTGCAAACTGCTGACGCCGACTGCCCGACCGCTCTACAATCCACGCGGGCGCGCACCGACCGCACGGCCACGAACCGGCCGCCCGCTGTCGGCGGCGACGTTTTCGAGCCCGGCAAAGGTGGGCGCGTTCTCGATCTGCAGCAACTGGCACACAACCGCCGAGAGCAGCGATTGCGCCAGGGCACCCTCATCGGCTACGACGGTTTCGCCTGGGAGAAGCAGCGCGTGGCGCAGGTCGCCCGCAACGCCAAACAAGAGCATGCACGACGGGAGGCGGTGGATATCCCCGGCACACCGGCGGCCATTCATGCTCCCGCCACGAATGCGTCACCAGGAGCAGCCTCGCGCGACGCGGACCCACAACGCGAGCGCGCCATCCACAATTTCCTCAGCGAGCACCGACGCAGCCCGTCGACGGCGGGCATCCCACGCCATGGCGCACCACCGCTCTCCACGGCACTCTCACGCCCATCTCCCTCTCAGCGATAAACGGAACATGTGGTACACGAAGTAAGGAACATGAAAGAACAGCAAGGCTTACCGAATCGACTTGCTGCCGATGTCGCGTCTGCTGCCTCCTCCCACAAAGTGCAGCGCACGCGACGTCCACCGCGCGCAATCCGGCCACCTGTACGCTTTCGGTGTTGCCGTTCGGCTGGTCCCTGCGGGGAAGCGGTCACGGCCGATGCCATGGTGGCGCAACCGGCGTCAGTGGGATTTCACGCCGGATTCTGGACGAAATGTTCCACCGGGAACCATGCTCCCCACCGTCGCATCGTTCTTTCCGAGTCGTCGCTGGCTGGTTGCGGGCCAGTTTGTCGCAAGCGCGCGCGTCGAGCAGTGGGCGTCTCCCCGACGCGGGACCCGCGTTTCACCCGGTCGCACTCGCTTGACCCGCTCCGTTCGCACCGTTACCTTCTCGCCCGTATCGATGACCCGCCGCACCCGTCCATACCACCGTGGCGGTCGCGCTCGCCGATGGGTCCGGCCGAGCGGTGTTATCTGGTGGGCGTGGAGCTCAAACGCGAGTGGAACGCCCCGGGCGAAACCCTGCCTGCAGCTGAGATCACCCTAGAGCAGTCACTGGATGAGTTGGCCGAACTGTGTCGCACTGCCGGGTTGGAGGTGGTCGGCTCCACCACGCAACGCCTGGAGCGCGTCCAGAGCGGCACCTACATCGGCAGCGGCAAAGTGGCCGATGTGCGCGCCGCCATGACCGCCGTCGGCGCCAACACCTGCGTGCTGGATGATGAGCTGTCGCCGTCGCAACAGCGCGCGCTGGAAATCGCCTTCGGCGGCGAGCGCGCCGGCATCAAAGTGATCGACCGCACCGCGCTCATCTTGGACATTTTCGCGCAGCACGCCATGAGTCGCGAGGGCGCCCTACAAGTGGAGTTGGCGCTGCTGGAGTACCGCCTACCGCGGCTGACGCGCTTATGGCAGCATCTGGAACGACAGAGCGGTGGACAGGGCGTGGCCATGCGCGGCCCGGGCGAGACACAGATCGAGGTGGATCGGCGGCTGATCCGCGTGCGCATCGCCCAGATCAAACGGACGCTGGAGAAGGTGCGCGAGGAGCGCGCCCGCCATCGCAGCCGTCGCATCGCCAATGAGGTGCCCAATTTGGTGTTCGCCGGCTACACCTCCAGCGGCAAGAGCACGCTGTTGAATGCGATGACCTCGGCGCGCGTGTTCGCCGACCCGATGCTGTTTTGCACGTTGGACCCGACCACCCGGCGCGCGCAACTGCGTGGCAGCGAACTGACGCCGCAGGTGCTGCTCACCGATTCGGTGGGGTTTATTCAAAAGCTGCCCACGGCGCTGGTGGCGGCATTTCGAGCCACCCTCGAGGCAGTCGTCGAAGCCGACGCCATCGTGCACGTGGTCGACCGCGCGAACGCGGCATGGCGGGCGCAGGCGGCCACGGTGGAGCGGGTGCTGGACGAGTTGGGCGTGTTGCGCAGCAAGCCGCGCATCGTGGTGTGGAACAAGATGGATCAGGTGCCGGATGCGGTTTCGGTGGCGCTGGAGGCCGTCGAGCGGTCCACCGAGGCGGTGCCGATCGTGCCGATCTCGGCGCTGCACGGCGACGGCCTGCCCGAGCTGACGCAGCAAGTGGAGCTGTTGATACAGAACATGCTGGAGCGGGTGGAGTGCGTGGTGCCGTACTCGCAGAGCGCGCTGGTGGATGCGTTTCACGTGCACGGCGTGCGGGAGAGGCTGGAGCATCGACCCGAGGGCACCTACTTGTGCGGGCGCGTGCCGCTGCGGTTGGCCAGCCGTCTGCAAGCGTACGCCGTGAGCAGAGGAGGTGCGGAGCGCGAGGAGCGGCGCGTTGACGATGGAGAGCAGCAAGTAGCGGAGGAATGGGACGAAGGTGCCGCGCGTATGCGGGCATTGGAGTGGGAGATGGAGGCCGCAGCCCAGACGCAACGTCCAGCATCGCCACAGTCGCCACCGCCTGTTCAGCGCGTGTATCGCGCAGGACAGCCAGCGCAAGTGTCTTGTCGCGAAGAGGATTGGAAAGAGTTAGCGCGCGGACGGCACCGCTGGCGCCCGGGGCACACGGCGCCAGAGGAGTGATGACGCGCTCCGTCACGAGTAAATGCCTTCAACTACCTCCTCAATACACCGGTTCGTGCTCGGCATCCGATGCCAACGAGTCGTCGTACTCTTCGTCGTCGTCGACCTTTTCAAACTCCAACTCCGATGCGGACGTCTCCGCACTGCTCGTGACGGCGTTTCCGTCGTCGCTCTCTTCGGTCTTCACCCGACGCGGACGTGCCGGTTGCCGCACCTCGTCTTCGTCGTGGTGCTCCTCGGGCTCGTCGCGCGCGGCGTCGGTATCCTCATCGCGAGTCGGGACCGGCTTGCTCTCGGTCGATACCGCCGCCGAACGCAGTGGTCCCAGGCTTGTTCGCGGGCGTTTGTGCGGTGCCGCCCCGGATCGAGCGCCATCAGCGCCTGCACGGGTGACGCCGGCGGTGGTGCGCACCAGCGCCTGCATGCGACCGATGGCATCGTCCAGTCGCCGCCTCCACACGTCGCGCATACGCGGTGACAGCAGCTCCGGCGGCAAGCACCACAACGCCGCGTCTCCATCGTTGTCTGCTGGAGCGCCGACTCGGCGCAGACGCCGTCGAGCACCGGCGCCTCTCCGATCTTCCTCGTCCGTCGGTGGCGCTCGATCGCTCCACTGGCGCTGCGCCCGGCGTGCCGACGGCACCAACGGCTGCAACTCGTCAACGATAACTCGCAACTGATCCTGGCGCAAGCCGTTATCCCGCCCGTGCTCGAAATCCAACCGGTACGATCCCATCGCCGGCCAGTCCAGCGCACCGGTGCGACTCGACGCCGCCCATTCCAGGCGCTCGGTGGGCACCGCCAGCCGTCCCTCCGGTTCCCCTGCCAGGAAAGCGTACTCCGTCAGGGCAGTTTGAACCAGCCGCGGCATCGAGAGGAGAATTCTCGGGCACGAATGTGACAAGCACGTACCACGCAGATGGGTCGGGCCAGGAGCTGCGGTGCACCGTCCCCGAGCACCGCCGACCACACCGTTTCCTGCGAGGCGGCGTGGCCAGCGCCACCGATGGCCGCGAAGAGCACACCGAGCACGGGTGCGTTTTTCGACCTCCCCTTTCAGTGAGACGTGGTGAAAGCGCGGAACAGAGGGTGTTTCCTGGCATTGGATGCCAAGTAGAGTGTAGTGGCGAGTGCGATAAGCCACCCGACGCTTTCTGGTGGCCTGACTCTGTTGCCTGGTCGCCCATGGCCGCGGCGGCGACGACGGGGCGTGCGGGTGATCGAGTGGGCAACGAGCTGACGTCGGCGCTGACTTCGGGTTCGGTGGGCCTCGGCCTGGTGCGACGCATCGCGGTACTGGGTGCTCGGGGTGTGGGCAAGTCGGCGCTGACGATTCGTCTGTGTGAGGGCACGTTTCCGGAGTCATACCTGCCCACCATCGAGGACACCTATCAGACCGCCATCCGCGGGCGCGACAATCAGCTGTACACCTGTGAGGTGATTGACACGGCGGGACAAGACGAGTTCTCGCCGCTGGGCGCGCAGGCCACGATAGGCGTCGACGGTTATGTGCTGCTGTATTCGGTGCGCGATGCAACCTCGTTCGAGATGGCGCAGTACATCAACGACCGGCTGCTGACCACCTTGGGCAGCGAGCAAGTGCCGCGCATCCTGGTCGGCAACCAGATCGATTACGCGTCCGACCGGGAGGTGACCCGGGATCAGGGTGAGCAGGCGGCGCGGCTGCTGGACGCTGCGTTTTGTGAATGCAGTGCCAAGACCGGCGCGAACACGCTGGAGGTATTTCGAGCGCTGCTGGAGGAGATTGATCGTGCGGGTGCGGACGGTCTTGACGATGACGATGAGGAAGAGGAGAAAGAAGAGACAGAGGATGGAGTGCAGGGCGCGGAGGATGCCTCAGGTCGGCCGCTGAGAACTGCACCAGCCGGGGAGCAATATGAGCGTCGAGACGGCAAACAGAGCGGCGCGAACCGACGAAGCAGCAGTGGGCAGGGCGTTTCGCCGCCCAGGCGCTTTACTGACTGGGCGGATGAGAAGGTATCGCCCAGTCCCAGCGGGAGCGCGCTCTTGTCGCGATGTATCACCCAGTGAGAAAGAGCGTGGTTTGTGAATGGGCACACGTCCGTGCCAGGAAATGGGGTCGTTGCTTGATGGAGAAGGTATCTGAGTGCGGCGTCGCATGCCCGCTGGGGCTGCTCTGTAAACTACAGCGCGCGCTGATGCGTGCTGAACCGCATGACGTCGGGCTTGCGACACGGTCGGTCGCGGCGGATTCGCTACGTGGCATGGAGGACGTTCGCGCTGTGGAGCGGTGTTCTCAGGGAAGCATCCCAGGCGACCATGTCCTCGCTCCTCACCTTCATCAAATCGACGCTCTTGTCTCGCTGGCAGTCGCGGGCGACTTCGTCGGGCACGGAGGAAGGTAAACAGTACGAGGCGTCTCTGCTCGTCGATCCCCTCGCCGGCCAATCGCCGCCGTGGCCGCTCTTTACGCTGAGCGCCTACTATGGCGTGGGCACACCTCCGCCTCCGCAGCGGGCACTGCTGGACTCTCTGGCTTATTTGCTGTCGGCTTGTCTAGGTGTGGCAGCGCGTCTGGATATCGCCGGTGTGCTGGGTAGGAACGGTGGTGGCATGTCCGCGGTGCAAATTGGCGAGGCGGTCGGTTGCCGCGACGCCACCTCTATTGCTCGGGTGTTGCGCACGCTGGAGAATTACGGATACTTCGAGTCATATTCGCCGCCGACGCGGGGGGATGCCGCGGCAGAATCCGCTCTGGAGGCGCGGCTCTGGCGCAACAATGCCGTATCGGCGGTGCTGCGCGCCGAGCACCCCAAGAGCGTGCGCGGCATGGTCATCCACCAGGCTGTCGATGTGGCACCGGCAGCGCATCTGCTCTACGACAGCATGACGGAGGCGAAACGCGCCGACCTCAAGCCCAGCGAGGTCGACACCGAGGTGGGCGCCGACTTCCAAGATACCCCGTCCGCTTTCGAGCGCTTGCACGGTCACGACGCGTGGAGCTATTTCGCCGAGCATCCGGATCGTTGGGACAACTTTCACGTCGCCATGCGCAACGTGGACAGTGTGGCCGTACAGGCGCTGTTGGATGACATCGATTGGGGCCGCTACCTCCGCATTGTAGATATTGGCGGCGCCAACGGGACGATGTGCGAGCGCATCATGGAGCGGCATGCGGTGCGAGCGGTCATTTTCGACCTGCCATCGGTGATCGAGCACACCCGCAACTATTGGAACGAAAAGCCGGAACGTGCCGAGGCGGTGAGCGGCGGGCGGGTGAGCTTTGCGGCGGGCGACTTTCTGCGGGGCGTGGGATTGCCGCCCGCAGCGCCCGGCGACGTGTACCTCATGCGCAACATCTGGCACGACTGGAGGACGAAAGAGTGCGTCAAGATCGGGCGTTCCATACGGGCGGCCATCGGCGATACCCGTAACGCGCAGCTGATGATCCTGGAGAGCAGTTGCGATATGGCGCCGCGCGGCGCCCCACTAGAAAAAGGTCGCACGATGACCGACGAGGTGATGCATGTCATATTCCGCAGCCGTGAACGTAGTAAGGAGGAGATGGCGGCGCTCATGGAGCAGTGCGGCTTTCGCCTGGTGCGCGTGCAGACCACCCGCAGTTTGTTGGTGGCGTTCATCGGGGAGCCCGTGTACGGCAAGGGCGGCGACAGAACGGCGAAAAAAGTCGGTGACTCGTGAGGGATTGCATAAAAGCATGCCGCGGAGGCAGGCGTGTAGTTCATGGTATCGTTTACGGTTATCAGCGATAGCATCCGGGGAGGAACAGTTAAAGGTACCCACGTGCTCGTTCGCGGTTCACGTCTTGGGCGTCACCTGAAACGAGTCCACCATCTGCTGGAACACCCGGTTCAGCGACTTCCAGTTCGGCTCTTTGGCCTGGGCGGTGAGCACGTACAGTTGTTTGTTGGCGATGGTCACCTTGGCCATGTAGTGCATGTCGCCGCCTCGCGTGGTGTTCACGCGATATTCGCAGATGTAGTAGGTCGGCTGCGTCGGGCCAGTGCCTGGAAGGCTGCGCGTGCGAATCAGCGCCGCCGACAGAACCCCGTCCTTCTTCTTCTCCAACTCGATCACCCGCTTGCCGATATCCTCGGGCGTGCCAAAGTCCACCACCCGCTCGATACGCACCGGGTCGCATACCACGCCCACCGACGAGCTGGAGTCGGTATCAGACACCACCAGCACTTCAAACAGGTGTGTCTTGATGAGCTTCCGTTTGATTTTCCACTGAGAGGGGTACTTGAAGGTGAGGCCGACCTCCCTCGGGCCGGTGAACACCGCGTCTACAGCAGTAGGCAGTGATTGGGCGGGAGCGGTGGTGGCGGACGGTGCGCCGACGCCCGGGAACCCTATGGCGGCGGAAGCAGCGGGAGACTTGGTTAGCGTTGGTACCGCGGCCAATAGCGCGCCCACACTCTGGAGCAGTAGCTCCCGGCGGGAGCAGCGGCACGGCTGCTGCTGCTGCTGCATGCGCCAAGCGCACCGCGCCCCAGCTCGCTTACCTAACCCTCCAAGGCGACGCGCCGGGCATGTCGCTGGAACGAAGGAAAGGGAGCTGTCTGGTGAGGTCATCAGAGTGCCCACGGGAGCGGATGGGTTGTCGTCGGGTGCAAGAGCCGCAAACGCGACGAAACGCGCGCGAGGAAAATGCCGCGCTGGCCGGTTTTTCTGTGCGGCGGTTCGACTCGGGCGCTGGTGGTGCCCGTGGAGGAATGGACGAGAATCTCACCGAAGCTTTCCGGCACCACGGGTGCGAGGCAACTTGATCAATTCCACCGTGAACACTACTTCTCGTATCACAAAACGAGACTTATGTCTGGGCAATTCCGACCTGATGACGCTGCCCGGGCCTCACCCCTGCAAACCGCGCTCCTGCAAGCGGAAGATATGGCCGCCGAGCTGCGGGACTATGCGCGTTTCGGGGATGCGGATGGGGTGGCGTCGCTTACGTCCGACGCCATGTGGCCCGATGCAACGACAAGATCCCACTTTGTGAACGCCGCCGAGGAGTCGAGCGGCAACACCGCGCTGCATATGGCCTGTGCCAACGGGCACGCCTCCATCGTCCAGTTGTTGCTGGAGCGCGGCGCTGACGCCAGCGTGTGCAATCAACGCGGCAACACCGCACTACACTGGGCCGCGATGAACGGCCAGCTGGCGTGCGTGCAAGCGCTGTTACGGGCAGGAGATGCTGCGGAGCGCGCCGCCAACAGCATCGACTCGGTGTGCGACCCGTGGGCCCGCAACGCCTCCGGGAACACCGCTCTGGACGAGGCACAGCAGGCGCAGCGGCACGAGGTGTGTGCCTTCTTGGCGGAGCATATGGAGAGGCACACCGGCGCCACAACAGCCACAGCCGATGCCTCCGACTGGCTCGATGCGGAAGAGTCGCCCGCCGATGCCACGAACTGAGGCAGTGCCTTCTCCGTGTGGTATGGCTCCAATCCTCGTATCGTTCTGTATTCCGGCGGCCCGCGTGATCCTCGCGGCGGTCTCCTTGCCACCGATCCGACTCGGGGTTGTCGCCCCGCGCCTCCACTGCATGGATCCCTACGGCAACGCACCTGGGTTGGAGGAGGAATGGGCCGTACAGGCGATGCAATTCGCCGAGCAACACTGGCAAACTCGCCATCACACGCCCCTGACGCCCTTTGACGATCAGCTTTACGGGGCGTTTCGAGCGCGCTTCCCGCACCTGGCCGTCGATCCGCTGGACGTCACCGAGCTGAAGCGACCCGAGGCGCGCGTTGCCTGGCGCCAGTTGCTGGAGGGCGTCGTCAAAGAGCTGCTACCGGACGACTGGAATTTTGGCACTTTGCTGCGGATCCGCGACGAACTGGCGTACACCGACGACAACACCGTGCTGGTACCGCGCGGACAGTTTTACTGCATCGAGGTGGCGCGGCTGCGGGAACGTCGGAGAAACGGCAGCGCGAATTGAATAGGTTTACCGCAACCGCTCGTCAGTCGTCGAACAAGTTCACTGTATCTGCCGAGCGCGGCGACGGATTGCGCGGCGCGGGTATGGCCAAGCTACCCCCTCCGGCACCGCCGCCGACCACGTCGCCGCCGTCGTCATCACCCATCCCATCTCGCTGCCAGGACGGTGGCGGCGTGGCCTGACTCGGCAGCGACTCTACTTGGCGCGCCAGCGGCAACAACGCCTGGTACTTTTCGTTCAGCGCGCCATATATCTTACACTGCGCCTCGAAAAAGCCCCGCACTTTGCTGCCAATCTCCCGCGCCACCCGATCTTGGTACCGGATCATCTCCTCGCACAACATCTCGCTCTTACGCATGTACTCTTGGTAGCTCTCGGTGAGCGCCGCCTGGTTGGTGCCGCCCGCCTCCACCTCAATGGCTCGGTCGCTGTACACCGTGCGCGCTTTCCTGTACTCGTTCTTCAGCGAGTCGATTCGCTGCAGCTCGTCCTCCTCCTCGATAGACTTGTTGGTCAGCGGGTGGCCGGCGTAGTCCTTCAGGCGCGCGTTGAACCGCTCCAACTCGCGCTTCACCGCCACCTCCATCTCGTTCAACTCCCGCTCCAGCGTCTGAATGTAGTGCGCCTGGGCGGCGGTGGGCTCGCGCGCGTACTCGTTGCCGTCCGGACTGAACCGAAGCGAACCGACGTTTTTCTTGTAAATATTCAGGTATGCCAGCTGCAGATCCATGCCAGCTATAGAAGCGTCCCGCAGCGCCCGGCGGTAAGCGTTGATGCGCGAAGCCAACTTGCCCTCGTCGTGGCTGATGCCGCTCTGAATGTCGCTCAGCGAGTCCACCTTGGGGTTGCGCGTCAGGTGCGTCCGCCGGCCCAGCCGATTCAACACCCGCTGCTTGGCCTTGGAATAGAGGGAGGACACCGAGGTGCCCACCGAACGATTGTGCGGCTCGGAGGACATGGGGAGGTGGGGAGCGGTGGAAACGGAGACAAGCGGAATCGCGAGACGGGGCGCAGCGCGCGCGTCCGCATTTCGTCCGCGAATGCGTGTTTATGAGCTGTTCGAGTCGAGCACACAGACGTGCGCTGGCAAGCGTGTCGCGTGCACGAGAGGAGGCGGAGATGGGAGGGAGAGTCCAGTCGGCGTGGTCCAGACGGTTAAGACGTTCGCTTCACACGCGAAAGATCGCGCGTTCGAGTCGCGCCGCCGATACGACACACACTTTTTGGCACCGCGCACCCAGTGGGCGTTGAGGCGAGAGCACCTCGGGCCGAGCCCGGTCAACCGCTGCGGTCAGAAACGGCACATGCAACATGTCAAGTGGTTATGGCACATCAAGCGCTCTTCCATAAACCCGTTTCCACCAGACGAATGAGTACACCTCGGTGGCCACCGGCGACCTTGAACGGTTGGGGCGCCCCAATGCGGCGCGCGCGTTCGGCAATTCCTTCTCACTCGTTTCAAACGCTACGGGATCACGCCCGCTGATGCCTCTCTTCGCTCGCAATCCAATACCTCTATCGGATGACTCACTGTACAGCACAGACGATGATGAGGTACGAGTGGTGCGTGAAGATTCCGTGTCCGCCGTCTCCAGCGCGCCGGGATGGACTTCACCGAGCGTGTCGGACGACAGCGGGACGGAGGATGTCTCCCTCGGGCTGCCGTCCCCCTTCACCGCCAGAGAACCGGTCGAGTGGATGCAGCTCGTAACTCGACTAGCCCGTCTGTGTGAAATGACCGACGGTGAAGGGGCAGAAGAGTTGGCAGAGAACGTCGACAGCGCTTCGGAGGGGCTCCAACGCCCACCCGCACCGCCGGAGACGCATCCTTTATCTTGTCTGCAGTGTGTGGTGTGTGCCGACTTGCCCACCCGTCCCCTCTTGTGCCCCTCGTGTGGTATCATGCTGTGCCAGGAGTGTGCCGCGCGATGGTGGTGTGACGAGCGCTCCCCATCCACCACATCTCCCTCTGCACGGATGCAGCGCGCCTGTCCGCACTGTCGCCGGGTGGTGCCGTATCACCAGCTGGTGGTGGCGCGCGGCTTACAAGAGATGCTGCAGCGAGCGCGAGACAGTTCCTTCTCCGATATTGCCACCGTCGCCGTTCGTCCTGCCCGCCGCAACACGCCGCTCCCCGACATCCCGCCACATTCCCCTCCCGCCACCCAACTCTGCTGCACGGATCATCCACACGAACCGCTGCGCTACTACTGCGCCACCTGCGCGCGCTTCATCTGTGCCGAGTGCTGTGCGCCGCTGCCGGACGCGCAACATCGTCAACACGACGTGCGGCGGGCTCGCGAACGCCTCGTCGATGTCCGCACATCGCTGCAGCAGCACGCACGACATCTGCGCGAACGCATCCAGCAGCTAGACGCGCACATCAGCGCCAGCGAATCTGCCACCGAGGCGCTGTTGCTGGAACGCGAGCACATCAGCCGACGGGTGCGGGCCCTGCTGGAACGCGTCATGGCGGAGACGGATGCGGATGTGGCGGCGGCAGTGCGTCGACACCAGGCCAGCCGCGACAAGTGGGGCGATGCACGCGATCGCGCCCAACGCCTATGGCAACAAGCGGAGGAGGCGATGCAATATGGTGGTGGTGGTGGTGGTGAGCAGGCGCCAATCACTTCCGTCGCCTGCGTCTCCCATGCCGCCTCGCTCACCGCGCTGCAGGCAGAGATACGCGCCTGTCTGGCCGACACTGCCGGCGCATCCGCAGAGCCCCAACGAGAACCACCGAGCGGCCCCGACGATCGCCATACCATTGGCGATATCGACCGAGTGCCTTGTGCGCTGCTGCCGCCGTGGACCGTCACTTCGGTGCCGGGCGTGGTGCACTTGTTCGACATGCAATGGCGCGTGGAATGCTGCTCGCACTGGCCAACGCCGGGGGCGCCAGCATCACCCTCGATGCGGCGGTCGACATGGCCCGGCCGGCGCGTCCACCACACTGCCGCCACCGCCACCGCCACCACCTCCTCTTCCTCGCCCAAACGCCTGCTGCGCATCTCTCGAGTCACCCCAACCGGAGGCGCCCCTGCAGCCGTCAGCGACTCGACACCACCACCACCACCACCACCACCACTTGCGATCACTGCGGAATGTGCGCTGTTCGAGGCGGGCCGTCCAGTGTGGGGTCGGGTGGTATGTTTCGGCGGCGACGGGTTCCATGAAGTGTGGCTCGCACAAGCAGAGCGAAACGGCACTTGGCGGCAGCACGAACCGGACGCCAATGGGACGCGGTCGCACCGGTGCCTACCCATCGTCCACTCCGAATTCGCCATCACCAACCGTCAACTGGCGTTTGCCATGCGGATGCCGGACCTGGTCGCGCACTGCCAACAGCAAACGCGCTACATTCGCCTCTTGGAGCAACGGTCGCGCCCGTCTCTGCCATCCTAAATCAATCCAGTGCGCCGAGGGTGCGTTCAAACCGAGCCACTTCTTCTGGTGAACCCAGCGCCACTTGCGTGCGCTCGCACACGTCCGCAATGCGCCGCGACAGCAGCGGTGCCGCATCGCCGTGCCCATCGGAGCTGGTGCCGCCCACGGATTCCACCAGAAACGCCAGCGGCAGCACCTCGTACACCAGGCGCAGTTTGGCGTCCGCCGCCGGGCTCGGATTGCAGAAAATGCCGCCTCGGCGTACCAGCAACTGGTACACGTCCGGCACCATCGCGCCGGTGTACCGCAGCGTCAGCCGCGCCGCCATCCAATGCCGCACCAGCGCGTCGTAGTTGGGCAGCGTGGCGGTCATGCGCAAGTTTCCCGGGGCGAACACTTTGGCGGTGGAGGCGGTGAGGGCATTGCGGTCGAATGTGCGCAGATGTCGCCATGGGATATTGCCGACCGTATTCGGTGTGCTGGATGCACCGGGAGCCGTGCCGACAGCGGATGAGGGCAGGTGAATGAATTCCACCGCGCCCACTGCCTCTTCCGGCATCTTGTAACCTTCCGGCCGCACGGCAAACACCATCTGGGTGCGCGGGCCGTACACGGCGCATCCGGCGGCCACCATGTCGTTGCCGCTCTTGCCCACCAGCGTATCCGTGGCGCGCCATATGCCGAATATGGAACCGACGGCAAAATTGCACCCCAGTACCGATGAGCCGTCCAGTGGGTCGTACGCCACCGCATACTCCCCGCCGTGGGCGCTGCGCGTCTCCGCGGTGTCCTCCTCGCTGGTCACCAGCGACACGCCCGGCTGCCGCAACAGGCGATCGCGCACCAGCCGATCCGCCAGCACGTCTACCGCCAACTGTTCGTCACCGAACACGTTGTGCGACGTCGGTGAAGACGTAGAGACGGTGTCATCTCCCGGAGAGCCATCCTGTCGCAGAGCGCGAGCGACCTCCGCAAACGCATCGGAGAGCGCCACCAGTATCCCTCTCAGCTGCTCATCCCCGAGCCTGCCCGTCCATTCTCCCAATTGCATTTTCCGGTGAGGAATAAGAGAGGTGTCTCCTCCTCCGCTGCCTCACCACCGGGTGGGCGTGCCCAGGTGCGCTACGCGCTCGCTTTGTCGAGCGGGCGCGCATCTCTCGGTGGCACGGCGCTCGGGTTCCGGCGTTCCGCGTCCAGCAGACACACGCACCCATCGCCGACAGAAACCTCAACTCCAGCACCGACAACACATCTCCTCTCTCTTCCGCATCTTCTCTCGTTTTATTCTTTTCATAACGTGCGCCATACATACTCCCTCACTGCGACTGCTGTACGGCGGCAAAATCGGCCGCTATCGCCGGCACCTCCTCCTTCTTGGCCGGCGGCGCCACGCCGAACAACTGCTTGATGCCGTCGTAGATGAAAAACTGTCCGGCGGTCAAACTGCCCACCATGATGGCGCGCGTGCCGAGGCCGCGGAACAGACCGCGGAACCCGAGTTCGCGGATGATTCGCACGGTGGCCTGCGCGATGCTGCCGCTCACCTGGTGTTTGTTGATCACGGACAACACCGTATCGGCCGGCTGTGATACCACCGCCGCCACCAGCCCAGCGAAAATACCTGAGTTGAGTGACACCATCAGCTTGGTGGGGTCACCCAGCTCGCTCTTCGGTTTGCCCATCGCCGCCAGCGAGCGGTAGATCGCTTCGGAGCTGGTCTCGAACACCGCAAACTTGGCCATGGTGTACGGGATCTGCTTGAGCAGGATCGGCAGCAGGCCGGCGTAAAAGCCGCGTAACCCCTCGGCGGTGAGGATCTTCGTGAACGCTGTCGATAGAGAGGGAGCAAAGTCCGGCTTGCTCACCAGACGGATGCGCGTGGCCTCCATCGGACACAGCGCCAAGTCGGCGAAAAACTCCGCCGTGCCGCCCGCCGCCAACCAGATGCCGAAGCGCGCCCGCTCCGCCCGCTCCGGTCCCGCCATCTCCGAGTACAACCGCTTGAAGTACTCGTACAGCCCAAACTTGAACCAGCCCTGCAGAAAGTAGCCCACCGTCGTCGGGCCCAGCCCGGTCAGCAGCGCACCTGCGCCCTCCTCCTTGACGATGGTGCGCGCGGCATGCGTCATGCCGTGATACCGATCTGACAACTGCAGTCGCGTCTTCACCACATCGATAGGCACCACCGCCGAGTGCGTCGCGCTGCAGCAGATGGCGCCGGCCAGGGCGAACTTGAGGTACGTGCCGAGCGTGGGATTCTCGTGGGCGGAGGCGGCCGCCCACTTGCCCACCGGCGGCGGCGTAGCCGATGGCGCAGTGTCCCCGCCGCCGCGACTGCCACCCGCCGACACCGTCCGCAGCTGCATCATCCACACTGGCGCCGATTCGGAATGGAACGCCAGCCCCTGCGGTTGAAGGGCGACAGCCTCCACCCGTTGCTGCTGCTGCTGCTGCTGTCGTTGTTGCCGCTGACGCCGCATCGACTCCACACGATCGATCAGAGGCACGCTCGACAGAGAAGTCAAACTCCCAAACAAGTTCATGACGCCACCAACAAGAGTGCGCGCGCGCGCCTGTTGTTCCACTGCAGGGCTGCTCGGGTGGGGGCAACGTCAGCTGGTGCCTGCGGGCAACCGCGTCCGTCTCACTGCAGCGACGGCCGTCATCGCTCGCGAGCCGAACATGCGGCGCGCAACGATCGAGCGCGTCCGGGAGCGTCCGATGCGGAAAATGCCCGAGAGAGGGAGAGGGAGAGGGAGGGAGGGAGAGCAGCGGCGGGGAACGCAGAGGATGAGCCGCGGGAGGGGGAAAATGGGGTGCCAGGCTGATCATCGGGGGTGGGGGTGGGGGTCGTGCTGTATTCCGGGGGTGAATGGATAATCAGAACTGTGGATGACAGTTCGCTATGGGATTCTTGCAGGCAGCGCCGGGAGTCCCCTCTGTCCTGATCAGTATCGGCGCGACCCGCTGCTCCCAGATATCGGTGGACAGCTGTGGGCGGCAGGCGTAAAGTGTTCGCAGGGTCGCCGTGCGCCAGCGCGGTGATCGCAAGGCGCCGAGGCGCTGCAGCAGCGCGTCCACGATTTCTTGTTCATGGTGACTGTCAAAACATGCGCACAGGAGGGTGCACAGCGGAGCGGATGCTGGAGCGGCGGGCGTCCGTCGCAGCGCCCTCAGCGCATACTCGAGTGTCTCATGCTGGCCGAGAAACGCCTCGCTGTGACCGTTGCGCCGGGAGAGCAGTTGAGCGAGAGATTCGGTAGCGGCGAGGCGCACACGGCTATTGCCGTCGGCCTGCATCGCCCGCGTCAGGCATTCGAGGGCCTGATGCGTCGGCTCGTTGGCATATCGCGCCAGAGCGTGGCAGGCGGCAGCACGCACTTGAGCCGCGGCATGCGTGGTCGCGCGAAGCAGCAGGGCATCGAGCGTCTCTCCATTCACCACTTCCAGCGTCGGGCAGCCCGGTTGACCGACACAATCCAGCGCCGCCGCCTGCACCGCGTGATACGGGTCGCTGAGGGCGGCGTGCCACAGACGCGGGGGCACGACGTGCGCGGCGTCCGCTGAGCGCACCAGCTCGGCCAGTATGCGCGCAGCATGCAGACGCAGTTCCGGCGCATCCGCACACGTCATCAAGGTGTCCACCATACCTGCACATAACGATAGCGGCACGCCCACCCCAGATGGCCGATTCTCGCCGGCACGAGCGCGCTCTGCCAGCACCTTGCACACCAAGGACAACACTTCGGGTTGTTTCCAATGGGTATGGCACTGCAGCAGCGGCAGCAAATCGACCGGCTCGGGCACATACGGCAGCATGTCGCCCAGGCTGGCCAGCGCCGCCGCCTGCACCGTGCGGTTGGATGCATCTGGGCGCAGGGCGTACTGGTCGCAGATGATTCGAAACAGGTGGCGCGGCGCCGTGGCGCCCTGCAGGTAACCGCGAGGACTGTGGCGCACCAGAACGCTGGCACAACGCAATGCCTGCGTCAGCCAGACGGGATCGCTGCGACCGTCGGCGACACTCATTTCCTGGGACGTCTGGGCGTCCGTCGTGCCCGACAGCGCCCGCATCACACTGACATACGCCCCATCCAACAACACGCGACAATACTCGGACAAGGACACAAACGAGCGCGCCGACTTGATTCGACTCGGCGGTCGTGCGCGCTCACACGCCACTGCCCGGTGCGGCCCGTAAAACATCGGCGCCAGAAATCGCCGACCGCCGTGCATCAGCGCCGCCAACGCCCCGCACGCTCCATAGCGACGCGCTGCCACCGCCTCACATAGCTGCGACACGCCCCGCAGCCACAGTTGGAATCGTTGCGGATCGGTCCAGACAGTCGATGCGTCCACCGCGCTGCCCTCCTCCCCCTGTCGTTGACGGGCGTGTCGAGTCCGTTCCAGTGCGCGCTGCAGCATCACAAACTCCCCGGTTCGCAGCCACGCCTCCACCTCCTCCACAGATGCTCCCGTTGCGGCCATAGCGCCCGTGGGGCGAGCAGCCCAAAGCCACACACACACACACTCACAGAGAAGAGCGACCGCTTCGCGCCCACTCGGTTCTGCGCGCCCGCTGCGGCATCGCGTGCGCGCTGGCGGGCGCGCTGCGTGCAGCTCCCCGTGCGGTGTGCGGGGTTTCCGCGTGCCGTGGAGAATTCCGGCAGAGTGAGAGAGGACCGTGCACACTGAAAAGGCTACCAGAGGTATTGAACACGGAACGAAAGGGCGTGCGGACAGCGGCATTCCGCGCGCGCAAAGGCCCCCAGAAACCAGGACGTTCGCTGACGTCCAGGGGCGCGAGCCAGGCGGTCCGACAGGAGAGCGACGCGGGAGCTGGCGTGCGCCAGGACACCCGCAGCTCCGACACCACGAACGACGTCCGGGAGCACGCTAGGAGGGGATACGAGTCCCCGACGCGCACTTCCAACTTCATTATGATAGAGCGAAAGTGTCTCATCAAGTCGGTGGACATGCCGGAGGAGCGGCAGAGCGTCGCGCTCCAGGTGGCCGCGGACGCTATCGAGCAGTACCACGTGGAGAAGGATGTGGCGTCGTGCATCAAGAAGGAATTCGATACGCGGTTCGGGCCGACGTGGCACTGCATCGTGGGGCGTAACTTTGGATCGTATGTAACGCACGAGGCCGGCTGCTTCATCTACTTCTACCTCGATCAGATTGCTATCCTATTGTTTAAAGCCGGCTAGGACCGCGGCAGGCAACCAGCGGATGCCATCGTGTGAGGACGGGGGGATCGCGACCCGTGTGACTGTCTCGTCACGGCTGGCTCCAGGCGCCCCAGTGGGGAAACATCGGCGCGGTGCGCGATGCCCTGGCCACAGCTGCCGCCCGCTCCATGTACGGGTAGGCGGGCGGTCGACCGAAGCGCGCAAACATCGGTAGCCACGGCGGCGCCACGGCCGCGTGGACGCCGACGGGCATACCGAGCGCCTGTCGCAAAGCGTCCGACAAGACGCCGGGTTGATGGTGGCAGCCGCGCAACGGATCATACTCATCCAACTCTTGATATACGTCGCCATGCTCGCGCAGCCGATAGGACGCTGCACGGCGCGTCGCCACTGCCTCTCCAGCGGCCAGCGACTGCTTCAGCCGCTCCACGACCTGGTGCAGGTGCGCCAGCGAATGGTCTGGCAACCCGCGCTTGTTCGCCAAGTACTTTCGCTTGTACCGCCAGTGCGGCGGCACTGGCACCGTATGCCGCGTGCCCTTCAGTTGCAGTAAAGTGGGCCAGTCGGGCGCAGCCGCGTCCCACGGCTCCACCAGCGACGGATACCGAGTGTGCAGCTTCAGTTGCAGCACGCTCGGTCGCGCCAGTTTGCGCGCCTTTCGAGATGGAGAAGGGGATGAAAAGGAGGATGTGGGGAGATGGCCGTGGGCCGAGGTGGCATCGGCAGCGGGCGGCGCGGTGCCTACCGCCAAGCGCTCTTCGATGGCTCGGTCCGCAGCGCGCTGCGTTTCCGCAGGCGACACCGGCGATGACGGTGCTGCCCACCGCTGGAAAGCTCGCTCGATTTCGTCCTTGCCCCCCTCAGGTGTACTCGCTTCTCGCCACCGTTGCATGCTGGCGGTGACCAATCGGCCGTCCGTCAAGTTCTATGTTTTCCCCACGCGGCAACGCCTCCACGTCGCAACGACTCCCGGCGGCACACGCTTTGCGAGGGTCCACCACGTGCCCGCAGCCCGGGTTGGCCGCGAGATGAGCAGAGGACGCGTCTCTGGCGTGTCCTCCAGCATGCTGCACATTGCGGAGCGACGGCTTTACATGCACAGTGGGGAGGTATCCCCCCCGCATCCCCTCTGCTCCCTCTGGTGCTCCTCTTCCCTCAGGCCCGGCTCGACTGCGGCCCGTTATTCGAGGCGTCCCGCGTAGGTTCAGACGCAAGCCACAGCCGCAACTCGTGTGCATCCTCGCCGTCGGCATAGTACTGCTTCTCCACCTTGTGCAGCACGTATCCCATGGTGTGCATGTACAGGTGCTTGGCAGCCTCGTTGTTGGCGCGCACGTGCAGCGACACAAACGGCACCTGGTACACTTGCCGCATAACATGGTGCGCCGTCTGCATCAGTCGCTGCGCCAGTCCCAGGCGACGGTGGGAGCGCAGCACTGCCAGCGAGATGATATGGCCGTGCTGTACGGCAACCGCCTTGCCTCGGCCGCGCGCCTCCGACACCGCGGCCGGCTCGTGCCTCGGTCTCTGCGGCTGTTTCGGTCGTCGTCGCGGTTTCGGTGGTTGCGGCAGCGACTGGGCGTCCTGCGGCGCCTCTTCTCCTCGCGATTCCGCCTCCTGATCTTCTCGCCGCTCCTGCGGCCGCGGCACCTCTTGCGACCACTCCAACTTGCCCAACACGTAGCCGACCACGTTGTCCGGACCGTCCTCGGCCACATACAGCAGGTGCGGAAACGCCAACAGGTGGTACAGGTAGTACCGCATGGCGTAGTTCTCCGGCAGACACAGCAGGTTACACTGCTGCGCCGCCAGTAGATCACTCGGCAGTGCTTGTCGTATGTTCACCATACCGCTGCCGTTGGTCTTGAGGAGTGTTCACGTGTGCAGGGACGGAGCAGCGCCACACCCGTGACCGCTGAGGCGCCCCCACCACCGGTCAGCAGGGTGCGAGCCGCCGCACGCGCGTCGGACGGACGCAACGTGCCCTGCGCGCAGGGCTCGGCGACGGGCAGCGACCCGTGGGATGAGAGGCGCCGACAAGAAGATTGGACGGCAATGGAGTGGGAGGGAGGGGATATCACTGACCAGACGTGCGATGCGACTGCTGCTGCAGAGGTAGATTCGGCTCGCAACACGGGAACAAGTCGGCCGCTGTCCATCCGCGGTGAGGGCGCTGTGGGGACGCTGGGGCACTTGGAGGCGGCGTTCGCCGAGAAGGACGCGCTGCTGAGCGGCGTGTGGCGACGGGCCTGGTGGGCGGAAGATGAGGGCGGACACGCGGTGGAATCGGAGAGGCGAGACGGGGCCACGGAGGTAGTGCCGACCCGAGGGCGATCGACGGACCGGGCAAGTGCACCGACGACGACGACGACGACGCCGCGGCAGCACGGCGCGGCGGCCTCGTCCTCCGACGAGCTCGGTTTGTTGCTAGAGACGTTCCGGCAGTGGACGTGGTTGCCGCTGCGACCTGCAGGTGATTCCCCGCCGCCTCTCCTCTCCACCACGGTAGACACCTCGCTGTTGCGCAAACGGTCGTGGGCCGGGGTGCAGCCCGCACACCGCGCCATCGTCTGGAAACTGCTGCTCGGATACTGTCCGACGCGGGCAGACCGCGTGGCGCGCGTGCTGGAGCGGCAACGTGACGAATACTGGCGGTCTGCGGAGGAACTGCTCTCGTCCGCCGGCCGCCCACCCCGCCCGCCATCCCTGCCCGTCTCCGCGGAGGCATCCGCCTCCCGACGCCAGATCGACATGGATGTGCCACGCACCTCGCCCGCACACCGCCTCTTCCACACCGCCGAGATGCAGGCTGCCATGAAGCGCATCCTGCAGCTGTGGTCGGTGCGCCACCCGGCATCCGGTTACGTGCAGGGCATGAACGACATCCTCCTGCCGCTGCTGTACGTCTGCTATGCCGACCACGACCCGTCGCGAGTGCAACCCCACGACCAGAGCCTGGATGCTGCCGGCGCGACCGCCCTGCCGCTGGCCGAAGCCGACGCCTACTGGTGTCTATGCGCGCTGCTGAGTACCGTTCAGGATCAGTACACTTTCGCGCAACCGGGCATTCAGAAACGGGTGCGCTACCTGCGCGACCTCATCCAACGCGTCGACGCCCCGCTGTGTGACCACCTGGACCGCTGCGGCATCGACTTTATGCAGTTTAGCTTTCGGTGGATGAATTGCCTGCTGGTGCGCGAGTTTCCCTTCCCGCTGGTGCTGCGCCTGTGGGATGCGTACCTGAGCGAGCAGGGCGCGTTCGCCTCGTTTCACGTGTACGTGTGCGCGGCGCTGGTGGAGCGCTTCTCGGCGACGCTGCAGCGACTCGACTTTCAGGAGATGGTGATGTTTCTGCAGCATTTGCCCACGGCGGAGTGGAACGAGGACGATGTGACGATGTTGCTGAGCCAGGCGTATTTATGGCGGTCGTTGTTCGAGGGCGCCCGCAGGGTGTAGATGTGGGATCGCTTCACGTCGCTCGCCGGCGGGCATCGGGCGGCGCCGGCATCGGCCACCTGCCGGGGCGCTCCCGCGGACCGGGGGCATCGGCACCACCGGTGGACGATGGCGGGTGCGTGCTGCTCGTCGAATCGCCGGCGCTATTCCGATGCGACGAATGGCCGGTCGGCGCTGAACTCTCACCGGACGCGCCCGGACGCGAGGTGCGCGCCGCCACCACCGCCTGCGCCTGCATGCGTCGCAAAATGGCATTGGCGCCGGGGTTGCGAATAAACGGCCGGCGGCGCCTCATGTCCTCCTCGAGTTTCACCCCGGCGCGATGGCGCGACGACACCGGCAGCGTGAACGCCAGATCCCGCGGCGAGGCGCGCGCCACCTGCGGCAGTGTCGTCTGCACCACCCGCTCGTGGGATGCGTGGGCGACGGGCACCGCCAACCCGTTCGGCGCCGCCGATGAGGCGGTCGGCGGCGTCGCCCGGTGGGATCGGCCGCGCTCTCCCGCCCGCGCCCGCCCCGCCAACGATTGATTCACCGCCGACTGCAACGCCGCCCAGTGCAGTTGCGTCCGCGTCGCGCTGGGCGACTCGCCCGCCCCGATCGCCATCGGCGTCACCGCCGTGTGAGAGAACGTGGTCGTCGGGGAGGTGGGCGAGGTGGGCATGCTGGCCCAGCCGCCCCACCGCCGACCGGCACCGGTCCGCAGCGTCGCCAACCGCTCCTCCACCTGCGACGGCGTGCGCGGCGGACAGTGCCCGACGCGGTACAGCGGGTGTATCGCCAGCGCGTCGGCGATCAGCGCCGCGTTCACCCCCAAGCGCTTGGCCAACGCCCACAACAGTCGGTCCTCCTCGTCGCTCCATATCGGCCGCGGATATGCACCTGGAGGTGCCGCCGCCCCGTTCTCGGCCGACAACGGCGACGACGATGACGACGACGATGGCGGCAGCGGCAACGACGTCGACGCCGATGGTCGCATCGACGCCAAGCGCGCCCGCTTCTCCGGCACCGCCGATATCGCGCCGTCCTGCACGCGGTTCTGCACCACCGCCCGCGCCGATTCGCTGTTCTCGCGGCTGCTGCTGGCGCTGACCTGGCCGGTGAGATCGGTCATCGCCGGACCGCCGCGTCGACGCGCCGCGCCGCTCAATGCCGTCAGCCGCTCACGCTGCCGCCGGGTGGGCATGCCGCAGCGGGCCAGTCGCGCATACGCGTGCGGGAAGAAGAGCGCATCCTCACTGCCCGTCTCCCTATCGAATACCAGATCACCGGGGGCCTCGGCGGGTGGGCGATAGATGGCGAGACCCCCGGGCTCTTTTTTTTGCACACTGCGGTACGGGCGTCGGTCCACGCGGTACGCGAGCTGGGATGCCGCGTCGTCTCCATCCGTCCGTGGCTGCTCGACGATGCTCCACTCTCCCCGATGTTGCACGTACAGCTGCATGGCGAGCCGTTGCAACGGCGACACACGCTCCGCCATCCCAACGACCGCATCCTGCCTCTTCTCACTCTCCTGATTGCCATCGTCGTCGTCGTCGTCGTCGGCAAACTCCCACGCCTCCCGTTGGCGCTCGGCGACCTCAGCCGTCCGCGCCGCCACTTCATCCTCGTCGTCCTCGCCGCTGCCGCCGTTGCGCCACACCTCCATCTCCACGCGCTCCTGTTCCGCTTCCAACAGACCGACGCGCAACCGCCCGTCCGCATCGGTCTCCATGCTCGGCCGAAACGACGCATCCACCAGCTCCAGCGGGTGCAGCCGCTGCAACGTCTCCGTGGTGAACGAGCCGGCGCTGATCACCACACTCTCCAACTGCCGTTTCTGCCGCGCTTTGCGCAATATATTCTCCTCCACCGTGTACTCCGACACGAGCCGGTACACCCGCACCGGCCGCGTCTGTCCGATGCGATGGCAGCGGTCTTGCGCCTGCGCGTCGACGGTCGGGTTCCAGTCCGAGTCGTAGAATATCACCGTGTCCGCGCCGGTCAGGTTCAGGCCGACGCCGCCGCTGCGGGTGGTGGAGATGAGCGCGAAATACCGCGGGTCGCTATTGAAGCGCTCGCACAGTCGCAGGCGCATGTCGGTCTTGGTGAAGCCGTCCATGCGCAGGTAGGCGATGCGATGCAAGCTGAAGAACTGCTCCAGGATGTTCAGCATGCGCGACATCTGGGTGAAGATGAGCGCGCGATGTCCGCCGGCCTGCAGGCGGTGCAGCAGCACCGCCATCTCCTGCAGTTTGCCGCAATCCCACTGCAGCAGACGCGCATCCGGGAACACCACTTCGGAGTAGGCGCCCAGCGGCCGCCACAGTGACAGTAGGTAGTGGACCGCGCGGGGGACGTGCCGTTCGCGGCGATACCGGAATTCCGCGGCGGACTGCAGCACGGGCACTGGCGCGCGCGCCCGCACGGCACACAAGGCGAAGGGGAGTGCTTCGTCGACAGCGCGCTCGGCCACCTCCTCCACGGTGGTGAACAGATGCGGTAGCGTCGGGCGCCGCTCGACGTGATCATCGCGCAGCGTCAACCGCGCCACGCAGTCAGCGCCGTACACGGCATGCGGCACCGGCGCCGAGCAACTGAGGCGCCGCAGCTGCCAGGCATCCTCCGCCTCAACGGCCTGGCATTCTTTCCACCACTTGAACGGCGCGCTCGCGGTCCGGTCTCCATCTCCAACCCGCGTTGCCGTCTGTTTCTGCAGTTCTGATTCGCCCAACAGCCGTGCCGCTGCCGACAACGCCGCCATTCGCTGCCAATCCGCTTCGGCAGCGCTCTCGTCGATGACGCGCAACCGAGCGCTGCGCCCACCGATATCCACCTCCCGTGCCAGCAGCGGCACCCGCAACGTGATGGCCTCTGCGCTGCTGAACGGCTGCGCGATCGGCCGCCCGGCGAACAAGTCCGGATGATTGCACACCTTGCGCAACTGCATCAGCACGTTCATCACCGACAGGTAATTGCCGCTCTCCAGCTTCTCGCGGGTGGAGGCGCGCGCCATAAAGTCGTCGTACAGCTCCCGCTGCCGCTTGCTCAGTCGACACAGCACCACCTCTTCGCTCTTGGGCGGCAGTGCGCGCTCCACATCGCGTTTCACCCGCCGCAGAATGAAAGGCCGCAACACCCGATGGAGACGCGACACCAGCTCGTCGGCGAGTGCCGCGGCGCCCTCCACAAACTGCTGCATCGGCGCGTGAAACCACTGCTTGAACTCAGTGTGGCTGTGGAACACGCTCGGCATCAGGAAATGCAGCAGCGACCACAGCTCCATCAGGGAGTTCTGCAGCGGCGTGCCGGTGAGCAGCAGCCGCCGCTTGGCGTGAAAGGTGAGCAGCGTCTGCCAACGCTGGCTCTCGAAATTCTTGATGTTCTGTGCCTCGTCCAACACCAGATAGTTCCAGCGCTTGCGCCGGAAGATGCGTGCATCTTGCAGCACCACGTTGTACGAGGTGATGCACACGTGGAATGCCTCCGGCTTGGTCCAGCCGCGACGCCGCTCCCGCCGCTCCTTCACCGAGCCAAAGTAGCTGAGCACTTTGCAGCCGGGAAAGAACTTCTTGAACTCGGTCTCCCAGTTGAGCACCACCGAGGTGGGCACGACGCAGAGGTGCGGACCCCATTCGTGCATCTCCGATGCCAGCCAGGCGAACAGCGCAATGGTCTGCACGGTCTTGCCGAGGCCCATTTCGTCCGCCAAAATGCCGTTCAGTCGCTTCTCGTGCAACGCCGCCATCCAATTCACGCCGTCCAGTTGGTAGTCGCGCAAGTTGCCGCGGAAGAGCGGCGGCTCCCGGATGAGCAGCACCCGCGTCAGCAGTGAATCGTCCAGCGACGCCTCCAAACGGTGCTGGGCGTCTGGTGGCACCGCGACCGCCCCGTTGGCCATGACCGAGGAGGTATCAAGGCCAGAGCCGTCGCGCTCATCTCTTTGGTGATTGTCCACGGGCACTGCGATGCGGCTCTTCAGCGAGTACTCCTGCAGCAGCTGCTCAAACGCTCGCGCCGCACCCGCTTCCACGCCATCCGCCTCGTCTGCTGTCGCCGCATCCGGTGCCTCCACCGACATCGATTCGCTGCTCGACGCCCGCGATGCATCCTCTCCGGCGGCGTCCATTTCAAGCGTCTCCGGCGACGACGACGACGACGACAATGTCCCGGATCGGTCCGCGGTATCCACGTCTTCTGGTTTCACCGTCGGCGGCTGCAGTTCGGCGACCTCCCTCTTCTCGTCCGCGTCTCGCGCCATCGGGCCGGCAGCGCTGTCCACCGCACCGGCCACGCGTTGCGCGATCACCTCCGTGTACTGCTCGGTGCGCTGCACCAGCTGCTGCAGCTGCCGCTCCATCTGGAGCTTTTGCAGGCGCGCATCCACGTCCTCGCGGTGTCGGGCGTAAAGGCGCTCGATGTGCTCCCAGAACTTGCGCACCGACCGCGCCAGCACCCGCGCCACCCGCCGGCGCTGCTGCTCCAACCGCTCCGCCTCGCGTTCCTGCCGCAGTATGTTCTCCGCGTGATACTTTTCCAGCGCTTTGAGCAGGCGCTTGCGAGCGGCCGTCTTCCATTTGGACTCCTCCCGAAAGTCGGTGGCCAGCCACACCATCTCCTCCAGGAAATAGTCGTGGTGCGTCTTGCCGCGCGGTGCCTCGGGCTGCTTGGGCAGCCGCTCGCGTGCCAACTCAAAGTTGCGCTTGCGGATTTCCACCGCCCGGCGGATCAGCGCGTCCTCAATACTGCGCTCGCCGTCGCGCTCGCCGTCGCGAAACTCCATCACCACCGCGTCCAGCCGCAGCGCCTCCTCAGACAGCCCGTCCAGGCCAGCGGTCGACTCCTGGCCGTCGGCAGTGCTGGCCGGGGCGTCCGCCCGCCACCGCTCACCAGATCGGCGGCGTGATCGCGCCGGCCCCGCATCGACCTCCGACACCGAGTCCACGGTGCCGCCGTGCGACGCCAGCGCCACCTCCGTGTCCACGCTGCCGGTCTCGGTCGGCGCCAGCGATGTTCGCGGCAACTCCGTTTCGCGCGCCCGTTTGCGCTTCAAGTGCCGCACGATGCGTGCCTCGGTGCGCTGCGCCTGCCGCCGGTGCTCGTCGCGTGAAGCTCCTGCCCGCCGGCTCAGTTCCCGCAAGCGCTCCGACAGCCGCGCGTCCAGCACCGCCAGACATAGCGACTGCACATCGCGCAGCGGGAGGCTCTCACCCAGTGCGGCCATCGGCGCATCCGAACCGGCCGATACCGCTATCACCTGCTGCTGAATGGGCGCCGCCGTCGTGGCCGGTGCCCCTGCCAAGCGCAACAGCGGCAAGTGCGCTAGCCGCGGACTCGGGTGGCCGGTCGCGCCGCTTTGCGACGCTAGCGGTGCCGGCGACACCAGCACTTTGCGCCCGGCCAGCGCGGCATAGTCGGCGCGCTTCTGCCCTCGTAAACGCGGAGAGTCCTCCACCATGCCGACCGCAGAATGCTCTCCTCCCGGTCGTCAGCGAGAACGACAAGCCTGTTGCGGAGTTTGCGGGCCGGCGGCGGGACGGGCAGATGAACCGCACATTCCCGGTTGAGAGGAGAGGCGTCGGTTGCCAGAATACACGCGACGGTGGAACTCGGGTTTAGAAATAAGGCAGCGGCGGCTGCGAAGTGCCACGCATCGTAACCACCGCCCCACCCACCTCTCCTCTCGAGGCGAGCACCCTGCAACTCCCACTCCCGTTCAGGCCAACGTATCGATGAGCGAGGTGCGCAAGTCGTCCTGGTCGCCATCGCGTTGCGCACCGTCCCACGAGCGCAGCTTGAAGATGCTCTCCATCACCGATAGCTCGGTGGAGGTGGTGTTGAAACCGCAGTATCCGATCCAGTCGTTGGCCACCACGCCGGCGCCAATCACCTCGCTGCCTCGGTTGACAGTGCCCGCCACCAGTGGCACCTGAAGCAAGCCGCTCAGCTCGTCCAGGTCCTCGATGCGGCTCATCGGGTGGATCAAGCCGCCCTGGTTGGTGAAGTAACAGTAACTGCCCACCAGTGCCTCGCCAGCCAGCGTCTGTCGAAACGTCTCCACTTGCAGCACGTCGGCCACAATCTCCTCGGTCTCCCGGTCCAAATCGGGGTGCACCAGCGCCGCGTAGTCGTTGCAGGCCACGCAGTTGCCCAGCGCCGACAGCCGCTCCTCCAACCGTTGCACCGCCACGGCGTCCGGCAGCGAGTTGCGAATATGCTGCAGCTCCTGGTCCGTGGTGGTGTTCGGCACCAGTAGCCCGTTCTTGTTGCCTACACAGAGTCGTCCGACGATTCGACAGCCGGCTATGGACGCGTGGATCACCGGGATGTGGTCCGCCAGCTCCGCCTCGAACAGCGAGTAGAACGCCTCGCTGCCACCCACCGCCACCAGGCAGTACGCGTTGGTGAGGCGCGCAAAGCACCCCACCTCATTCGAGTTTTCAAACTGCGCCCTCAACGCCATCAGCTGGGAAGATGTTTTCTACAAGGTGCAGGGCTCCGTGCAGCGTTGTCGCGTTCGAGGGCGCCGCCGCAGACACCGAATCGCTCCGCTTGCGGGAAATCGGGGATGCGCGTCGGTGTTTCCCGCAGTTCTGCACGGAACACCGCGAGCAGCACGCATGGCACCCAAGAGGAAGGCTGCAAGCGGTGGAAAGACTCGGAGGACGCCATTTCGAGGCGAGGAGACATCCCGTACAACCCGGGCATCCTCGAAACGAAGAACGGATAAAACAGTGGAGGCGAGCACCTGCAAGCACTTGCCGCAGACGGATGTGCGGGCGGCCCAGGCAGCGTCGCGTGTGCCGACGGGCCTGCAAACGCCGTCACCGCGTCGACAGCGATCGCGATCACGCCAAGCAAGTTTGGCAGGAGAGACGCCTCAGAAAGGCGCTGCCATGCCGCGGTTTGCCGCAGCAGCACCCCGGATATCGCAGGCGGAGGGCAACGGCGATTCGGGCACGTCCGTAGCTGACGAGGATGCCTTGCGCGCCTTTGACCTGAACGTGTGGTACGGTCCCTGCGTGGGCCTCAGCCGCCTGGAGCGGTGGGCGCGGGTGGAGGAGTTGGGGCTGCACCCGCCGCTTGCGGTGCAGCGCACGCTCGACGCGGCCGCGAAAGAGGTGGGTACGGGCGCGACCCGTCGACAGCTGCTGCGACCGATCTTCTCCTTCCCCGAGCGATCTATTTGAGAGGGACGGCAGCCGAGCTCTCCGGCCACGGATGTGGCGCGAAGTGTGAGAGCCGGGCGGAGCCGTCAAGGCGCTTGGTTGGCCAGAGTCGATTTTCGTTCCAGAGTAATTTATGAAACACCAAAATCATCCACTCCCTCCTCGTCTTCGTTCACGGCCCCTGCAGTGCTGGGCCTGCCAGCGCCCTCACAAGATGCCCGCCCGCTTCTGAGCCACGTACACCATGAAAAATGGGAGGCCGAGCGCCGTCGCCACCCCGGAGCCTATCCAGAACGCTGTCTTCACCCTGCTGATATTGCGCAGATCAAACAGCGGCTTGTGCATGTAGTCGTCCCCGCCGTGGCCGTGGCCGTGGCCGTGGCCCTGCGAGGCCATCGACGTCCGCGTGCTGTGCAACGCCCGGCGCGCCGGTGCCGCTGACCCGTAACCGCGACTCGCCGCCACCCGCACCAGACGCTGCGCGTGCCCTGCGAGCGACATGAGGTGCGGACAAGATGAGGTGAAAGTAGAGACGAGTAGGGGCAAGTCCAGTAAAGGGCGTGCGTTTCGGAACACCCTGCAACGCAAACGCCCAATCCGATCAGAAAGCGTGCGGAAGCGCCATGCGTGTGCTTGCGAGCAAGAGCTTTTTAGGGAGCGCTCACATCCACCGTCCAGCTTGCCGTGATGCAATGGAGAGCACCTCAGACCGAGGAGTACAAGAACTCTGGTGCCGAACATCTCTTCCGCAATACGCCTCCCAAACGATCCGCCCGTTTTCCCTTCATACTCCCCGTTTCAACGATGCCCCCATTCCCCAAATAGACTGCAACATACCGATACCGATATCTCTCCCTCCGGCCCATTCCCCGCCCTATTCCAGCATTCTCGTCGCGCCCTCACCCAACACGGAACCCGCAAACAGAACCCGGCGCCCGCCAAGAACAATTCGCCGATCCATTCGCGCCCGCATCCCCGAATTGGTGTCCGACGCGCGGTGCTTGTCACCGGCAGAATGCATCTCCAACGCACTTTTCGGAGTTTCTCGCTGTACTTGCACACAGAGCGTGATTGTGCAGTGCTTTGTAGAACCGTTTGCGTTCATTGAGGGAATCATATCGTGTACAGTGTTATGGGCGCGTGCAGAGCGCCCGGGCTATGGATATGGGGGACTGTCTTGCTTATTCTATGGGCTGGCGCGTGGCTGGGTGTGCAGGGCGCCACCGGTGCGGTGCTCTTCTCCACCACGTTCAGCTCCTGCCACAGTCCGGTGTGTTCATTGAATTCTTCTCTATTCAAACCGGTGGATACGGGTGCCGTCGGAGTGCCGTCGGAGTGGATTGCTAGTGACGTGGCGTCCGACGGCGAGCGGTATCGCAGCGGGGCGGTGGCCGCGCAAATTCGCAACGTGTACGCGGGCGCTGGCGCCACCGACCCCTTCGCGGGCACCTATTTAGAGTATCGTGGCGATGGCGCAAGCGACTGGACCGATTACTCGTTGTCGGTGGATGTGAATGCGCTGTTTCCCGGCCCGATCGGGGTGATGTTTCGCCTTGTCGATGCGGACAATGCGTATCGCTTCGTGTGGCGGTCGCGCTCCACCACCGAGGGCACATCGCTGGCGCCCGGGGTAACGCCATCGCCCGGTGCCGGTTCCGTGCTGCCGGCGGTGCGCGAGCTGCAGAAGAAAGTGCACGGCCGGTGGTCGACGGTGGCGCGCGCCTCCGGCGCCCCGGCCTTTCCGTTCGGCAGCTTTGTGAATATCCGCGCCGAGTGCCGCGGCAGCAGTCTGCGTATCTATGTGGACGGGGAGCGCATTATCAGCGCCGAGGATGATTCGTTGCGTCGCGGCACTTGGGCGTTGTTCAACTCCCGGAATCCGGGCGTGCGCTACGCCAACATCGAGGTGCGGCGGGCGACGGGCGATAGCGCCACGCATTCACCGCTGCCACCGCCCACCACCGGCGCGGTCAGCAGCGCCGCCTCGTCGGCGACCACGACCGCAGCCCCACTGGCCACGGTGCTGCCGTTGCCATCCTTTCAGGGCGCCGGCAGCGAGCGAGTGGTGTTCACGCTACACTTCACCGACATCGAACTGCATCAGTTCACCGCCGACGCCAACAGTGCAGTGACCCGGGCGCTGTTGGACGGAGCCAACACGCGGCAACTACTGCTGTCGCAGCCGCCACTGGCGCTGGTCGGCCTGCGCTCGGGCTCGGTGCGCGCCGAGTACGCCGGCGTCGTGAATGCGGCGCAACTGCAGACCTTCCAGAACCGCCTCGACCGCTACGTGTGCGGTGGCTCGCTGGCCAGCGGCACCCGATTGGGCGCAGTGGAGTGCAACCGCAATGCCACGCTGCCCACGGTCATTGAGCCGTCGCCGACGAGCAGCTCCGGCAGCGGCAACGCCGGCGCCACGGCGGGCATTGCGGTGGGGGTCACGTTGGGAGTGTTGGCGCTCATCGCTGTCGTCGTGCTGGGGTGGTGGATACGGCGTCATCGCCGTCGTCGTCGCCTGCAGCACGCCAAAGGCGGTGCGGCCGATGCAGTCGTCACACCCGCATTCGACGGCGACCTGGCCGAGCAGGGGCTGGTGTTCCGCGACGGCCAGGTGTTCCTGCAGGGCGATGCAGCCGGAAAAACGCTGAACGGCGATGGTGGCCTGCTGAAGCCGCTGCCGCCGCCGCCGCTGCCCACCGACCAGAGCAACTTCGTCCTGAAGGCCGATGACGAGTCGGAGTCGGACGAGGGATTCTCCATCCTGGCCAACACGCGGCGGCTGACCCTGGACAAGTTGCTGGAGTGTGCGCGCCCGCAGGCCAACGGCTGGCGCGTGCTGGTGGTGGATTCGCGCACGCTGCGCATTCTGTCGGCGGTGGCGCGCCACTCCGAGCTGGTCGGCCGCGGTGTGACGCTAGTGGAGGCGCTGGAGGAGACCTGTTCCGCCGCCCACAGCCTGCCGCTCTCCACCATTTACTTTTTGTCGCCGGTGGAGCGCTCGTTTGCGCATCTCATCCAAGTGGCCGCCCAGCGCGACCCGCAATGCGCCCAGCGCGTGTACTTGACACGGACGCTGGACGGCACTGACGACCGCCACGATACGCTGGTGCAACGGCTGGCGCTGGACCGCGCCGGCTTCCCACCGCTGCAGGTCGATTACGTGGCCATGGAGCAGCGGCTGATCAGCTTGGAGAGTTGTCCGGGACACATGTTGCCGCTGTTGTACGGCAGCGCCGCTGCGCGCCCGCAGCTGACGCAGACGCTCGGTCAGGAGATCGGCACCGTGTTCCACGCGCTCGGCTGCGGTATCGACACCGACGAACTGCCCTGGATTCAGGTGCACACCAGCAGCGCGGCCAACGAGCCGGCCATCCAGGTGGCACGCGCCGCCCAGGCGTACGCCTCGCAGCAGCTGCTGCCGCGAGTGCCCAAATTCACCTCCACCTACGCTGGCAGCGGCAGCGGCGGCAGCGCCGTGCACGCCATCCTGGTGGACCGTGCCATCGATCCGTTCACCCCGCTGATGCATCTCCGCTCCTATCGAGCGTGTCTGGCGGAGGCATCCGGCGAGCCGGCATCGGGCGTCGCCTGGCCGCCGCCGAACGATCGGCTGTGGCGACGGCTGCGCGATGCCGACCTGGTCGACGCCGCCGAAGCGCTCTCCAACGAACTGGACGCGTTACTGCACACCGACACTGTCGGCCAGTTGTTGGCGCGGTCAACCGCGAAAAATGGCCGTATCTGCACTGACAACTTGTCGCTGCGTGAGCTGGGCGAGTTGGCGCGTGGCACGCCCGACCTCTTCGAACGCATCCGCCAGCTGGAGTGGCATATCAGCGCGGTGAATCAGTGTCTGCGCGAATACGACCGGCGGCATCTGCCGGAGCTGCTGCCGCTGGAGGACGAACTGGTGAGTGGGCGACGCGCATCCGATGGTCGACGCGTCAGCACCGCCTCGCTGAAGCGGCGCGTCGAGAGCGTGCTGCGTGCCGACCGCTTCCAACCGCACGACCAGATGCGCGTGCTGTTGCTGTATGCAGCGGCGCGCGATCCCACCGGCTGGTCGGCGCTGCTAGATGCCGCTCCGGCCTTCACCGAGGAGATGCGGGCGTACGTGCGCGCCGCCGCCCGTGGTCTGTTGGACCGGATGAACGCCGCCAAACTGGCGTGCAAAGCGGCGCGAGCACGGCGACGCCGTCGCGCCAAGAGCGCTCGCCGACGGGCACACAGCCGCGACGCCATGGCGTTCGAGCCCGTCTTGCGGCACATCTTCCTGCAGTACATCGAAGCGGATCGGCGCACCGGCGAGCGCGTGTGGAGCTATCCGAGCGTGTTGGGCGAGCGGGACGCCCCGTCGGATGTCGATGACGACGACGACACCGATAACGAGGCCGATTCGCCCAAGGAGTTCGGCGCCGCCGCCGCCGCCGCCGCTACCGCGTTGGATTCCCCGCAAGGCCCTGCCGCTGGCGCCCGCACCGCCAACTCGCCGCGTCCGGCGCGGTCGCAGCGCAAACGCGAGCGCTCACGCAGTGTCAGCGCCGGTCGCAGCCAGAGCGTCGGGCATGCCGCTCGACCGGCCGCCGCTGCGGCTTTTGCATCCGACGAAAAGTTTCTGCTGTTGGTGCTGGGTGGTGTGTGTGCGGCGGAGGTGCAGCTGGGGTACGCTCTCGCGCAACAATGCCACCTGCAGGTGGTCATCGGTGGCACGTCGCTGCTGACGCCCCGCCAATTTATGGATGAACTGATGCAGCTGGGGAAGGAGACAGAGCCATAATGCATCGCGGCCATGGAGCAGTCGCCTAAAGGGATATCATAGGTGCAGCCCTTCCGTCGCGGAGCTGGGGGTGGCATTCAGAGGGCAGAGCACGTCCGCGTAATGCGTCTCGTCGCTGGTGACGTGCTCGGCGATATCCAGCGCCACCTCGCAGCTCTCGCGCACTACCCGCTCCGCATCGGCCCGTCGTTGCTGCAGCAGTCGGGTGGCGGCAGGGGTACCGATGGCCCCGATGGCCTCGGCGGCCTCGTGTCGCACCATCGGGTGCTCGCGCGGGTCGTTGAGCGCGGTGGCCAGGGCCAGCAGGGTGCACTCGCGGCACGTCTGTCCCATGATAAAGGCGATCTCGTGGCGGAACAGGGCACTGCTGCGGTCCAGCAGCAGTCCGTCGCACAGCGCCAGCGCCGACTCGTCGGTGTTCAGGTTGCGCAAACTGAACATGGCCTGGTAGCGGGAGAAGAGCGGCGCCCGCGCATCCAGCAGCATCGCCCGGAGCGCCTGCACGTCCGGCGACGCTGGAGTGACGGGCAGCGGCGGTGCGGGATCCACCGACAGGAACACCGGATCGATACCAGAACCGCGCGTATCGGTCGGTCGGTCTGACGACTTTGGGTCACGTGCTCGCAACCATCGCACTCGGGCGAGTGCCAGTTGGCACGTCTCGCGCACTTCGGGCACCTCTGCCAGATCGCCGGCATACACCTGCAGCGCCGCCTCCACGTCGTCGGTGGCGATGGCGCCCAGCGCCTCGGCGCACTCGTGCCTCACCATGGAGTTTTCGGTGCGCGAGCCGAGCACCCGCTTCAAGGTGGCGTTGGCGCGGTGGTTGCGCATCTGTCCGAGCACGTACGCCAGCTCGTGCTTGACCAGCACGGACGTCTCGCCGTCGTTGAGCAGCGCTTCACACAAGATGTCCACCGCGCCGTCGGTGCCCACTCCTTTGAGGCCGAAGATGGTGCGCATGCGATCGGCCACCGATGTGCGCGGCGACAAGAGCCGCTGCCGCATCGCCTCAAGGGAGTGAATCGGCGGCATGAACTTTCACGGAAAGATGAGGCAGGCACTCACCAGAAAATCTGGGGCGCGGCAGCCAAAGTGCCTCCTCCGGCGCGACCAGCGTCTCCCACCACGGTTGTGGCGTGTTGCGCACAGGAAACGGAAGCGCGAGCGCGTCAGCGTGTGGCGCGACCTGACTGGCGCAAGAGGAAGGGCAGGAGTGCCGCGAGACCAACGATTCGGGTAGAGCAGCGGAGAGGGAGACGAAAGAGCTCCACAGCCTCCAAGCTGCAGGCGTGTCCCCCTTATGGCGATACAGCATTCCGCTGTGTCCTTCAGGCGGTTGCTACGGTACAATGGCAGGGCCGTGTTTATCGGAACGGGTTCGTGCGGTCTCGGCTCAGGCCGGAAAGCCGTGCGAACGGCTACACGCACGGGAGTTGGTCGCGATGCGGTACAGCTCGCTGGGCGCGGCAGGCGTCGAGGTGCCCTGCCTCTTCTGGCTTGCCGCGTGCGTTGGTGAGATGGAATGGCAGGTCGGCGTTGGCACTCGGTCCTGGCCACCGGTTTCCTCTCCTCATATTTTCACGCCAACCCTCCTGTTCCCCACGGCCGCAACTAGGATACACGGGTATCGTGTGGCGTGCCGGATACGTCGATACCGTCGATACACGCGGACGGCAGCGCGCGCCCGCTTTGGCTCCCCGCCTCTTCAGGTGGATGGATGTTTGCGGGCTTCCGCCTCGCTCGCGTCGCAGTGGACGCCCGACTTGCTCAGCGACATGGCCTGCCCGGTGAACGCCGTCAAGTGCAGACCTTCGAATTCGTCGTCGTCCGTGGTGACAAACGAGCTAGCTTTGGCGGGCGTCTCGGCCCCGGTGTCATCCCCTGCTGCCGCCACCGGCAACGCCGCATCGTCCGCGCGCTCCTCCCGGCAGGAGCGTTCCCGGCGCATCTCCAGCAACAGCCGTTCCAAGCGCGCCAAGCCCAACACGCTGTCCGCGGCACGCGCGCTGGGGGCCGTATACCTCGACGACGCGCCGCTCGAACTCATATCCAGAGGTTGGGGGTCATTTCCCGCCTCGGGAGACATGGATTTCTGAGTGGTGCGCACGCTCAACCCAAAAGCTACCCGCTTACGTGTAGCCTCCTGCGCTGCGAAAGGGCTTGACGGTGAAGCGCGCGTTGACGGTAAAATGGCACGGCCGATTTCACCGGTCGATTCGCTCCCTCACGTGTCGCGGAAGCGGCGCGCGATTGCCACCGATCGGTCGAGCGGGGGCGCTTCGGTCGTGGAAAAATCTCCCGTGCGGGCGCGAGACGTGACGCGTCGTGACGAACGGCTCGAGGGAGACAGCTGCACTGCAGGCGTACCGGTTGAGGACGGAGGGAGTGCCACAGTGGTGTGTGCACGGCGCTACGAAGAGCACGACGGGGTAGGGGATCGTTGCCCTGCCAGAGACTCGCGTCCGTGTCGCAACCGCCCTGGAGGGGAACGAGCAACAGCTCCCGAGTGGACCTTGTCAGCGCCTCATATTACATCGCTTGCAGCACGCGCACCACCTCCACCTCCACCCTGCGCCCGACGAACGTTCGGTCACCTCATCCCGCCTGTCCGGAGTTGCACGCTCACCTCGCCCTTGGAGTGTCTTGACGCTCGTCACCCGAACGCGACGTCGAGCGCGTCTCTTGTCCGCCGCCGCTGTTCCTACTCCACGACGCGGGTGTGATCCGTGCGAATTTTGGTAGGTCACACAGCCTCGTCGCCAGGAGACATTCTTATTCCATCTTCTCTCGAGAGCTTCAACATCCCGCCATGAGCAAGTCACAATCCACCAGAAAACCTCCATCCACTGGCCAGACCGACTGGGCGCCGCTCTCGCAGGCCGCCGCCGACGAGCTGCTGGCGGTGGTGTTGATCGACCGGACCGTACATGAGGTGTTGCCCGGTCTAGGCGCGGGCGATCAGCCTGCGTGCCTGGTGCCACTCCTTAACGTGCCCATCCTGGCCTACGGCCTCCAAACCCTGGCGCGCAGCGGCGTGCAAGAGGTGCGAATCATGTTGGTGGGCGCTTGTGCCGCCTACGCGCAAGAAGTGGAGGCGCTGCTGGCGCAGTACCAGCAGCGCTATGCGCCGCAGCTACGCGCGCAGGTGTTGGTCGGGGCGGATCGCGGCTGGCTCAGCTGCGGCGAGGCGCTGCGCGAGCTCGATCAGAAGGAGCACTGGCGACCGGCGCACGACTTTATTCTGATGAACGCGTTGTCGTTGTGCAGCGCCGACCTCCGCCACGTCGTCCAGCGGCATCGGCAGCGCCGAGAAGGCGACAACAACTGGTCGGCCGCCTGTCTCTTCTGCAAGGCGGGCACACTGGCGCATGCCGCCGACGGCCGATGCGATGACCTGCTGGTGGCCGTCGATCCGCGCACTCGACAGCTGTTGCGGTACCGGGAGCGCGCCAGCACCGACAAGTACGCTGCCCTCGACGCGCAACTGTTTCGAGAACACAGCTGCATCGATTGGATGGGCGGCATGCGTGACTGCCACATCGACGTGCTGTCGCCGGAGGTGCTGGTGGAGTTTCGTGAGAACTTCGACTACGAGCACACACGCGACTACCTGCGCGGCAAGCTGGAGAGCGGCGAGAGCGAACTGCTGGGCAACCGCGTGTATTTGGAGGATCTGGACGCCACCGGAGCATACGGAGCACACATCTGCGACTACGCCTCGTACCTGCAGGTGACGCGGGACTTGCTGCACGAGTGGGCGCCAGGCATCACGCGCCCTCTGCTGGGCGGCGCGCAGGTGATGCTGCATCCGGGGCGACGCTCGTGGTCGCCACCGCATCACCCCGATGCGCAGATCCACCCCGAGGCCGTGGTGGAGGGGCGTTGCGCGCTGGCATCCGGCGCGGTGATAGGTCGTCGCTCGCGCATCGTGCAGTCGGTGCTCGGTGTCGATGTGCATGTGGGCAGCGACGTCGTAGTAGAGCACTCGATCCTGCTAGATGCGGTGGTGTTGGAGAACGGCTGCACGGTATGCGGCGCGGTGGTAGCGGACGGCGCTCGTGTGATGAAGCGGGCACGCGTCGGGCCTGGCAGCGTGGTCGGCCGTGGTGTGGCAGTGGCCGAGGGCACGGCCGTGCCCAGTGGCTTTGCGCTGGAGCAGCGCAACAGCTATCGTGACGCGGGAGAGGTCAGCGACGAGTGCGATAGCGAGAACGAGGGGTGGACGGCGGCATCGACCGAGCGCCCAGTGGTGTCGCGCCGAGACGAGCGGCCTGCAAACGAGTATCCGGCGGTGGAGCTGTTCAGCGATCCGGAACTGCAATCGGACACGGATCACAGCCGAGATGCGCCGGCTGACGGGATGTACGTGGTGCGCAAGCTGAACGTGCAGTCCAATCGGCAAAACCCGTTTGCCCGGCTGCTCAGCTCAGAGGCGGCGGCGGCGGCGGCGGCATCGGATCGTGACACTTCATCGGTCAGCGACACCTCCGCGTCAGACGCGGCCGATAGTGTCGCCGAGGCGCCGCCGTCAGCACCAACGTCCATCGATGCCTGTCGGCAGCGTCTGTACGCGGAGATTGACGACACCGTCGAAAAAACCATTCGGGAGGCGAGCGCACCCGAAAACGCCTACCTCGAACTGAACAGCCTGCGCATGGTGTACAACTGTGCTATCGAAGAGCTGGTCGACGGTATCACCTACGGACTGTTGGCGCACGCGCAGCGACGCATGGCAACGGATGCCGACGGCCCGACGGTGTTGCAAGCGGTGTTTCGTGATTGGGCAGTGCTGTTGCGCCGCTTTGTGCCCAGCCTGGTGGATCCGCGCCGGGTGCTCGATGCCGTGTATCGGTGCGTGTACGCGCACCCTGCGCTGTTTCCGCTCTTCTCGTACATCGTGCAGCTGCTGTATGACACGGAGGTGTGCGACGAGGACGCCATCGTCGCCTGGCACGCTGGCGGAGCCGAGGCGGTCGCCGTGCGCTGTCACACCGCGGCGGAGCCGGCGCAACGTTGTGTCGACCAGCTGGCGCCGTTCCTGCAGTGGCTACACGAAGCCGATGAAGAAGAAGAAGAGGGTGACGAAGAAGCGTGAATGCATGCTGGAGCAGGTGGGATGTCTCCAGGCGACTCGGCGACATGCTCCTCAACACCCCCTCTACTTGGCTTTCGCGCTCGTGTCGTACACACGCCTATTTTGCTTGGCGTATGCTCAGTGCTGGCCCACCGCCGGTACACCGCGTCCTCTCGTCCGATGCGGTACCTCGCAGCCTCCATTCGAGTTGTCCCCTCACACGCCGTTCTGGCTCCGCGCGTCCTCTCGCTCCCCGCGGCCTCTCGCTCCACGTTGATGACCGGTACGCGCCCGGAGTATGCGGCGCCGCCGCAATTCTACTACAATGCCGACGAAGCGCGCAAGTACCTCTCCAACTCGCACCTGGTGGAGACGCAGACGCGACTCGCGCAGCGAGCGCTGGAGTTGGCGTCGCCGGTGTCCCCGCCGGGCACGCCCGGCGAACCGCTGCTGTTCCTCGACGTGGGCTGCGGCACCGGCCTGAGTGGCGACGTGCTAACCGACGCCGGCCACCACTGGGTGGGTGTGGACGTGTCGGAGTTTATGCTGACGGTGGCGGTGGAGCGCGACGTGGACGGCGACGCGGTGCAACTGGACATGGGCGCCGGGCTGCCGTTTCGCATAGGCGTATTTGACGGCGCCATCAGCGTTTCAGCGTTGCAATGGCTGTGCAACGCGGACCGGACCGAGCATGAGCCTCGACGGCGCCTGCGTCAGTTTTTCACCACGCTGTACGCCAGTTTGCGCAAGGGTGCCCGCGCCGCCCTGCAGTTCTATCCGAGCGGCGAGGCGCAGATCGGCATGATCCTGGAACAGGCGCGAGTAGCGGGGTTCAGTGGCGGCCTGTTGGTGGACTATCCGCACAGCACCCGTGCCAAGAAGTTTTACCTGGCGCTGCGCGCCGGCCCGCCCGAGCCCGGCGACGGAAGCCTGCAGCCGCTGGAGGAGGATACGGAGGGGAACGTGGCGATCGATTTTCAAAGGCGGCGGCAGAGACGGTGCCGGAATCGGGCCGGAGCAACACACAGCACGCGTGAATACATCGAGCGGAAGAAGCAACGTCAAGCACGCCAAGGCAAGGCCGTGCGACCGCCCAGCAAGTACAGCGGGCGGCGACGCAGCGGCCGGGCATTTTGAGGGAGACCGGACGGAATGAGCGCGTAGCGTGTGCCTGTCTCCCCGGGTGTTTACGGGGGGCGAGCGGAAGGGTATCGCCGCCTGTCCTGCGAGCGCTCGCTCTCGCTCGTTGCTCCCGACTCGTTGCCGTCAGCTTCAATGGGTGGTATTCTGTTGGCGTCATCCTCGGGGAGTTGGTTGGCGCCCCTGCAGATAGAGCTAATATGGAAATCGTCATCCGGCCACGAGTTGGGTGCATCGGTGAAGAGCAGACGTAGAGGATGCCGCGAGCACCACACGGGCATCGACGGGTGCGCATGCACACTCGCTGCTCGACGCGGTTGCCGTACGGATCGTCGCGACTTGCTCACGCGCTGTTACCCGTAATGAAAACTGCGTTTCAAGAACGACAGACTGCGCGCCAGGGCGCGCGACTCTTGCATCCACAAGTCGCGCTCCTTCATCACCTCGTGCAGGCGATAGAACAGCGCGCGATGCTTGGGGTTGTTGCAGCGCGTCGGCGAAAATGACAGCGCCGGCTCCTCTGCGCGCTTCGTGCCGATGGCCTGAGCGCGCACCGGCGTTGCCCGCGTCTCATATCGACGCTCCAACAGCGGCTCTTCGGCGCGGATCCGTAACGCCGGCTCCTCATACCTTTCCGAGGTGCTCATCGTCCCGCCGCGCTCCCGCATCTCAGCCAACGCTTGCGACAGGCGCTGACATTCCTCGCGTAGCCGCTGCGTCTCCGCGCGCTCCGTCTCCAACTGTTTGCCCAACGAGGCGGATGCCTCGCGCTCCTGTGCCAGCGCCTGCTCAAATTCGTGTCGCAGCGTCTTGGCCCGCGCGATGCTCTCGTCACACAAATCCTCCAGCTGTCCGTTGACGCGACGCAGCTCGACGTCTTGCTCGCGGCGCATCTGCCGCTGCCGCTCCACTTCCTCGCATACCTCATCGCACAGCCGCTGCACTTGCTCGCACTCGCGTCGTACTGCACTGACCTGTCTCTTGGCCGCGTCCAGCTGCAGCCGCAACAGCTCCGTCTGTCGAGCACCCGGGAGCGCGGCCGTGTCGACGTCAGTCGCCGGGACGACCGCAGCGCACAGTGGCCGTCGGTGTCGTTCCTCCTCCAACACCGTCACTTGCCGCTGTGCCGCCTCGAGCGCCCGCACCAGCCGCTGCACCAGCTGCTCGACGTGCTCTTGCAATCTGTCGTCCGACAGCGTCAGCCGCAGGTAGTCGTGATCGGATAGGAACGCCTTGGCCTCGTCCAGCAAGGGCGCCACCGGCGCCTCGGACGAAACGCCTCCAACACCCCCTCCCTCTACCGCCCTGGTGACTGGCGCTCGCGCGTCGGCCACTTGATCTCGCGCCAAGCCGCGGGTGCAGCCGGCGCGAGCGCCACCGCCCCCGCCAACACCGCGCCCCTCTGACACCAGCAAGTCCTCGTCGGCCAGCACACTAAACTCATGAAGGCACTCTTGCAGTGTGGTGCTCAGTCCCTCCATGAGCGCGCGCCGGCGTTCAGGTGTCCTCGAGGGAGAAACGCGCCGCCGTTTCAAATCGGCGCCGCACCCCGCAAAACTCGCCTCGCGGCAGCCGCGACATTCTCGACGATGCTGCGCCCCGCCCCGTCCGGTTCCTACCACCCTCATCATGCTCATCTCAGTTGTTTTCCCGTTCGTGTTCCACCTCCCATTCCACCTTGCGGCCCCGTCGTCGTCGGGTGGTCGCTCCGTCGGGCACACCGCTGCGGTCGGCCCGCCGATGCCGAGCGCGCCTCTGCAGCGCCGCTCGGGCCGCATCCTCATCCGCGTCGCTGCGCACCGCGTCCTCGATATCGTTGTCGTCATCAAAGTCAAAGTGACGCGCACTCTCTTCATGTGCACGGTGCGCCTCTTCGATGTCGTCGGTTTCGGCATCGGCCGACAGCTCATCGTCCCACTCCTCCTCCATCTCGTACTCCGATACCGCCTCCGACTCGGACTCGACCTCGTACAGCGCCTGTGCCTTGCCATTCGCCAGCACCTCCGCCTGTTGCTCCAGCTCGTTCGCCTCGTGCACCCGCTCCATATCCAACTGGCCTTGTGCGTACAGATCGCCGTAGGCACCGCGCTGCAGACGCCGCGTGAGCTCGCCCTCGATGGAGCGCTCCAACTGGGCCGATGCCAGCGCCCGCTGTTCCCGCACCCGCTCCCGTCGCTCCGTCTTTTTCTTGATCGGCACCAGCTCCGGCTGCGGCTGCATGCGGAGCTTGCGCTTGCGCTCCAGGTATTCCACCATCTTGGTGAGCCGCTGCTTGGCGCAGTGCACCAAAAACGCCGGCCAGTACTTGAGGCGCTTCGACACCTGCGCCAGCGCCTGCTCGTACGAATTTGACAGCCGCACCCTCTCCCACAACTGCGATGGCGTGTGCGCCCGCTCAATCGTCTTCATATAAAGGTACAGCACGCCGTCCTCTCGCTCGAGGATGGTGGCGTAGCGCGAGTTGGCCAGCGGACACGACTGCCGATTGCACAGCCCGGTGACGTTGAACCGGTTGCGACAGAAGGCCTCGTTCTCCCGCCGCGTCTCCGCCTTGTAACTACAAAAGTTCTTGTTGCCGATGAGCGACCAGATGACGTCATCGTTCTGCATGGCCGCGGAACCGGCGATCCGACGAGCGCGGACGGCAAGTGCCGACCCGTCCGCCGACCGAACCGTCCGCCGACGGCGCGAGGCCGTTCTCCGCCGTGGACGCGTTCGGGCGAGCGCGGTGCACACTCGGCGAGTGTGTGGTTTGACGGCGAGCGTCACCGAGAGCGTAGCGAGCAGGGAGTGTATGGGCGTCAACGTTTGGTCGACGTAGGTTCGTCCGTTGGCAGTTTCGGGACACCTGTGGAGAACGTGCGGCGTTCTTCTTGAGTCTAGCTACCCTTTCGCGTTTGTGATGCCGCTGCGCGGAGTGCCGGGCGACGACGCGACGACGCGACGCGTTGCGCGCACTCCGGGCGGGAACCGGCCGACGTTGCACGAGCGTTTCTCGGCGGCCAAGGAGAGTGCGGTGCGCAGTGGCGAACAGCGCGTGCGCCAAAAGACAGTTGTCAAGGTGCCGTCGAAAGCGTCGCCGAATTTGCCGCCCAAAAAGGGCACGGCTGCTGCCGTCGCAACGAGCACCAACACCGCCACCGGGAAATCCCGCCAGAGCCGGCGGGGACGACGGCGCAAGTCGAAGACGCGTGCCGCGCCCAAATCGGTCACGGAGCTGAATATGGAGATCGACGGGTACATGAAGACCGGGGCGGCGCCGACCTCCGCTTCGTAGAGGAGAAATGAAGACGTCACCTGAGCCACGCAATTCCATCACACTCCCCAACAGTGCTCTTCAACTCGGCGACGGAGCGCCGTCCGGCACATCGGCCGGCGTCTCTCCCGCTGCCGAGGGCAACAGGCGTTGCAGGTGCGCTGCGCCGTGCTCCAGTCGTTCCAACTCCCGCTCCATCTGTTGCACGCTCCAGCGAGTTCGGCGGCGGTCTGCCACCATGGCATTGCACTGTTGCTGCAACTCTGCCAGATGTTCCTGCAGGCGGCGCCGCTCCGCCAGCTCTTCTTCCAGCCGTGCCGTCGCCGCCGCGTAATCTTGTTCGCCGACGCTGCCGCGCCCCGCATCTTCGCCGCCCATGATATTCGGCACTTGCGCCGTGTCCAGCAATGCCCGCGACGCCGCCACCTCCGACTCGACCTGGCGGCAGGCGTACGCTAGCCGGGCCTGGCGCGCTCGCACCGCATCGGTGTGATGCTGCGCGGCCAGCAGACGCCGCTCGGACTCGACGGCGCTCTCGGCGATTCGTCGATGCACGCGCTGCAACTCGACGACGATTGCCAGCAGCCCCTCCGGATCGACTCGCAACCCGTTCAACACGGACGCTGGTGTCGTTGTCAGAGCCGCCGCCGTGCTCCCGCTCGACGTTTCCGACGTCGTCGGTGACGCCCTCCGCGAGCGCGTTCGCCGCTTCGGCAGCGCATCGGATGCGCCGGCGTCGTCAGCGCTCTTGGGTCTGGTTCCCTCCTCGTGCACTGCCCGGACCGCCGCTTGCAGCACCTCGCACAGCGCCAGCAGCGTCTCCAGGTCGTCCGCAGCGTCCATCAAAAGGTACCGACTGCACTGGAATCGCTCAGCAAACCAGCAGGATAGACATGAATCACCGCGGTGAGCGCGTGCTCCTCGTAATGAACAGTAAACCTCTATTCCTTCCGGTATATTCCCTCGTCCGGAGCTCTCCCACCACCTGTTCGCGGTGCTGCCCGTCCAACGCGGACCGGGCAGCGGCGTTGTCGTCGCGGACGCGTCGCCCTGTGTGACACGGCCATTGTCGGAGACATATCGCCGGGAGAGGAGGCCATCTTACGCAGTAGACCACCACCACCACTTTATGGGGTCGTGCAATCACCACCACGGCACCATCAGCAGAAGCAACAAACCCAGGTAGAGGAGCGCGACATACGACGCCAGCCACCGCGTGTTCCAGCGCATGCCCGTCTGGCGCTCCAGGGCGACGGCCAACCGGTGCGCCAACCGCAGCGCCGGTGCCCATTCGGTGCTCTGCGGCGGCACGTCCCATACATCCCCCAGCGGTACCACATCCAGATTGGAGCATTTGCGCTCTCCGCGCAAGACCTGCTCGCGACCCTGTGGTGATAGGCGCGGTATCGAGCGCCCGCCCCGCAGACGCAATGCGCTGCGGGATGACGTCGTTGCCCCCAGCGCTGCATCGCCCGCCACTGACCGCGTCGGCGAATGCTGCATGTCGGCGGTATCGTTCCGGTCGCTGGGCCATGCCAATGCACTCACCTCCGATAGACGCTCCGGCAGCAGCGGCGCGCTTGCATCCGGCCCGTCGACGTTTGGCGCATGCTGCGCAGGCATCTCGGGACGTCCATCGTGCGTCTCATCATCGAACAGGCGCACCCACGGATCCACCCAATGCTCGCTTTTCTCGCGCGCCGACCGCGAGGAAAAGGGCGCCGTGGCGCTCCAGCCCGACAGCAGACGCTTTTCGATCTGCGCCCGCAGCTCGCGCATGCTCTCTCGCAGTTGGTCGCGATCCAGCACCTCCGCGCAACGCTCGTCGGCATCGACAACCGACCATCGGCCAGGTCGCTTCCACGACGAATGCTCCGGGTGTTCGGCGCGGGGCGACGCCCCACGCAAATCCTGTTCCAGTTCGCGGCTGTTCAGACCACAGTACAGCCGGTGGTATTCCAGCATTGCCGCCGCGCTGCGCAGAATGCACCGCGACCGGGTGATGAACCGCAACAGCAGTGCCAACATCTCTCGATAGGCCGCGGCGCGCTGCTCGACGAGGTGCGCCCATCGTTGCGAGTCGTATCGTGAGCGGTGGTCGTGTCGGTCGCGGCGTTCCAACACCTCCCGGGTCAACTGGAGGAATTGTTGCAAGCGGCGATGCGCTCCGCCGGCGCTTTCGCCGGGCGACGGTCGCAAGTACGGCGCCTCCTCCCACGGCAGCAGCCAGCAGCGAAACAGCTGCATCAAGGCGACTGCGGTCTCGGGCGACAAGTCCATGGCTGCAGACAGCGCTGCGTGCATGCTGTGGTGAAAGAAACGGATGTACTGATGGTAAAGCCACGACGCCCACGGCACGCCGCCACCGCGATACAGCTCGTCGAAATCGGAGTCGGGCGTGCCCGACGCGCGCGCCGACATGGCCGGCTGCCCGCGTAACGCTGCGGCGAGCGATGTCACGTCCGCACCTCGTAGTGTGCCCGGCTCCAGCGCACTGGCTTGGAGCAGCGTGCCCGGCGACGACCGAGCATCCGATAATCGGCCGCCATTCCGCGCGCCTGCGGTGCCCGGTGGCAGCGATGCTGACAGCGCGGCCGGGCTCAGGCGTTGCAGAAAGTCATGCACCACCACAGCCTGACAGCGCAGCGTCAAGCGAGACAACGGACGATACGCCATCGGGCGCAGCGGTGCAGCGCCTCGATCCTGTGCCCATGACGCGCTGCTGCCGGCCAGTTCACCATTCCAATTGAACCACAACTCCAGCATCGCGCACACAAACAGACTGGGCGCGTCCTCGGCACCTCCCGCACGCAGGCATAGCTGCTGGTCGCGCACGCGGTCGCTACAATTTCGCCAGAACGCCAACACCAGCCGCTCATACACATGCTGCGACCGCACCGCCGATGTCGCACCTCCCCGTCGATCATCCGACTCGGGCAGTTCATGCCACAGTGGATACGCTAGCAAACAAAACACGTAATAGGCGGCAGCGCCGATGCGTGCAGTCTCCCCGTGGACGTCGTGCAGGCGTTCGGCCAGATACCGCGACAGCGGTGAGGCTGTGCTGGGCACAGCGCCGCCGGGTTGGACAACCTCAGACGACGATGTAGCGTCACTCCTGCGGACACCGCGTCGCCACAACGCCCACACTTCGCGCACGGTGTGTGCAGGAAAGTTGCTCAGGGGGAACTCGTACGCATACTCTGCGTGATACCGCAGCAGACACCGGAAGAGCGGCCCGCGCGGTCCGAGCAGCTCCACCAATCCCGCAACGTCGCCACCCCCTGTGTCGCTCAGTTCGGCCCGCTCCAGCCAGCCACTGGGCCCGCCAGTGCCACCGCGGGAATACCCGAACACACAGCTCACGCAGTCGGGCAACAGGCCGCTTATCGCCTGAAAGTCCTCGCGCCCATCCAAAGCCGCCTGAAACACCGCCTGCAGCTGCAACACCACGCCTCGCGTAGCCACATCGCCGGTCAACGCCAAGCGCAAGTCATCCGCCGAGGTGCCGCTGCCGCCATTCCACCAGCCGCTGCGGTCCGCGGAAAAGGACGGGTGGCCCTCTCCCGCTCCGCCTCTCGCTCGCCCCAACCAGTCGTCCATAAACCAGGTGCAGTGTCGGACAGCGACGTTCCCTCCTGCCAGTGGTACGTCCCCAGACCCCCTTCTTCGAGTGCTGCTGTCGTTCAAAGTCCGTCGCGATCCTCCATTCCCGTCTCTTGGCAACGTGGCCACCGGCACGCTGTTGGAACGCTGGCGACAGACGGCGCGCTCACTGCAAGCGCGCGCTCTCCCAGCGACACGGTGCGACGGCTTGTGCGATCGTCGTGGAGAGCCATGTGGCGAAGAGCGTGGCGTGAGGTAGTAGGGCGAGCGAGTAGGGCGTGGTGTATGCAGTATGCGGAGCGACGGTGGAACGGGGTGCAAGAGATAGGGCGGGGTTCCCGGCTAGGCGCGGCGGCGGCGTCGAGTGCCGCGGCGTCGGTGCGACGACGACGAGGTGATCGCCTGCCGACGCGGTTGCAGCGACTGACGGCGACGGCAATTTGGCGACAGCTCTCGGTGGCGACGTCATCGAGCGGGCGCTGGACGCTCTATGCTGCGTTGGTCAGCCTCAGCGTGCCGTTGGCGGTGGCGGCGGAGAGCGATTCGGCGGTGGCGGCCATCCAGGGCACCGCCTCACCGGGTGTGGGGAGCAGCAAGCGGGATGGTGAGGCGGGATGGATTGCGCTGGTGCACGATCTCAACTCGGACGATGTGCGAGTCGCCGACAACGCGCTAGACTCGACGCTGGAGTTGCTGAACGACGCGGACAACCACGCCGCCCTGTTGCGGGCGGGCGTGGGCCAGGCGCTGTTGCGAGCGTTGGAAGAGGAGCCGGCGGAAGCGCCGAGGCGCCTCAAAACAGTGCGAGCGCTGGCCGACATTGTCAAGCAACGTAGCGCTCACGATACGCTGCTGCAACTGGATGTGGTGCCGATCATTCTGCGCGTGCTGGAGCGATACGGACACGTGGCACCTTGTTGCGGCGGTCGGCGGCGCAGCTGGCTCTTCGGGTATGGCGGCGAGATGAAGCCGGTGGACCCGGGCAAGACCGATCTGGCGCTGGTGGAACAGTGTCTGCGGCTGCTGTCGTCGCTGGCGCTCAACGAGCAATGGTGGCCGACATTTGCGGGCAGTCAAGTCGGTGTTACTGCCCGTACCTTGCAATGCGCGTATCGCTCTTTTTGTCGTGATGGTGCTGAACACAGCAGTGGCACGTCGTCGTCATCGCCGTCGTCGTCGTTGATGCGTGAGGTGCAGCGTTACACCGTGCTGTGCATGGCCGGTTTGACGCGCGCGCCCGACTTTGCCAGCAAGCAGCACAACTTTGTGGACGCGCTGCTGCAGGCGGCTGCCTCGAGTGACCCGGTGGTGCGCAAGTACGCCAGCGGTGGATTGCGCAACGCCGCTCGCCACGTCAGTCTGCAACGTCGACTGACGGACGAGGAGGCGCTACAGCGTCTGCGCGACCTGATCCGTCTGGGCACCGACGCCCAGGTGCAGACGTTCGCCATCCTAGCCATCCACGAGATGGCCACCCAGCGCGCATCGACGTCCACCGGCGCGCCCGGCAGGCCGTTGCTGGACAAGCGCGCCGCCATGCGTCTGGAGCAACGCGGCGTGTTGGAGGCGATGGTGGATGTGTTGCGGGAGAGCGGCACCGGTGCGGTCGATGCAGGCGGTCCGCGCGATGCCCTCGCCGCCGAGGTGCCGCAACGCAGTGCCTGCCGGGCCATCGCCTCGTTGTGCACGTTGCCGGGCGCCGTCGGCGAGTACCTGTGCAAGATGCTCATTTTCCACGGCGCCGATCAGGAGATCCTGCGTGTGGCCGAATCGTTCGAGGGTGCAGATCGGCTGCGGCGGCCCGGCGTGCCCAGCATGGCCGCGGCGGCGCTAGACGCGTACGCGGCGCTGGCGGGCGCGGCGGGCGCTCGGGTACGGTTGATCGCTCGCGACGCGTCGTTTATCGTGCGCAAGCTGAGCGAGTGCAGTTTGGCAACGGCAGCGGCGACGGCGACGGCGACCGAAGCGGTGGGCCTGCCCACCAGCACTTGCCGCTCGTTGTTGGCACTCATCGGCCGCCTCAGCGAAGACGCCGATGCGTTATACATGTTGGGCAATCAAGGTTTGTGTGGTGCGTTGTACGCTCTGTTGCAGAGCGGTGCGGCGTTGGTGCCGATGGAGACCGAGATCGTGCTGCACACCGTGGCCAACCTGAGTCGGATGGACTCGGCCAAACTGGATCTGTTAGGCAGCCGCGGCGCGCTGCGGTTGCTGTTGCGGCTGCCGCGCACCTGGGCGCAACCGGGTGCCGATACTGCGGACAACTTGTTTCTGAGCAATGTGGTGTTGCGTCGGGAGCTGGCGCGTGCCGTATTTAACGTGTCGCTCGGCGGTCTGGCGCGCGTCATGGCGTCACAAGCGGATGGCGTGGAGGCGGCGGTGGTGCTGGCGGCCGATGTGGATGCGGCCGTGCGACGGTATGCCTTGCGGGCTCTGTCGCTATTTGCGGAACAGTTGGAGAACACCGCGCGTATCGCCAAGGCGGGTGGGGTGGCGGTGTTGGCCACCGCCCTGGCGCAACGCCGGACGGATCCGGAGGCGGCGCGGGCGGCGCTGCTGGCGGCCGCCGAGCTCACCAACAACTTCGAGCTGCACGATCCACTTATCGCCAGCGGCGCTGGCACCTGGTTCGCCCAATACGCCACCCAAACAAGCGACATCGAGTCGCAACAATATGCGCTGGCGGCGTTGTGCAACCTGAGCACCACCCCGAACGGCCGCGCAGCGCTACGTGCGCAGGGCGTGCAACGCACCCTGAGCGGCCTGGCCATGTCAGCTATGGCACCGCCCGAGCTGGCCATGCTGGCGAACATGGTGGTGGCCAATATCGTGCGCGAGGAGCAGAACGTGATGCAGGCCGTGCCCTTCACGCTGCCTGTGCCAGAATAGGGGAAGAGGACGCGTCGGGGAGTGATAGAGGCGAGGAGCGCGCCATCGATTGTGCCAGCCCGCAACTTCCGTAAACCGTCGCCTGCGCCTTTTGCTGGCAGTCGCGGTGTACGGCCATCTGTGGAGTGCGTGGAGGATCCGTCGAGGACGCTTCCGATCACGTCACCGCCGGGAGAACCTCGGCACGCAGGGAACCTTCCCCAAAGCACCACGAATTTCTGGAAACGGAACGTTTCGCGTCCGGACACTCGGCCGTTTTTTCCGTTCCGGTGCCGATGCCACTCGGTCGTTTTCACCCTGCGGACATTTGTTTTCGCGGCGTTTGGAGTCGAGCGGACGTGGTGTCTGGAAGAGCACAAAATGGGCTCGATGAACTCGAAGAACTTGGTTGAGGAGAGGTACACGGTGGAGGGAACGGGCGGCGTGGAGAGTGTCGACGGTGGTGGCGCGCGCACGGTGGCGTTTGTGGCGCCGGCACTGTCGCCGCTTCCCCACCGCGGGGTGAATCAAGGCAACAACGGCGGCATGGTGGCGTGTTCGCGACGGCCTCACAAGAAGCCGCTGGCGGCGGTGGCAGCAGCGCCACGAAATACAGAGGCGACCACGAGCGTGACCGCTACAAACCGCAGCGGTTGGCGCTGGTCGTTGCTGTGGGGGCGCTTCGGCACGGACGCGGCCGACGTTCCAAGTGCCCAAATGAAGGCGCAAGTTGCGGCAGCCGCGCCCGCATTGCCGAATGCGGGTCACCTGGGGGCACCCAACGGCAAAGCGGCGGTCATTCGGGATCTGTTGTTGGAGTGGGTTGACTATCATCGCACCCTGAATCGTTGTGAGGCGGAGGCGCCAACGGCCTCCGACCCTGCCTGCGCGTATTTGTTCTCGGGGCACCGCTTGATGAATAGACTGCGGGCGCTGCGTATGCGGTCGCGACAGCACTCGCCGCCGACGGCAGCCGAGGTGCCTTCCGATTCGATAGCGTCGCCGCTGGATGAGGAATTGGACTATTTCGCGGATGACCACTTGGAGCCAGTGTTCCAGGACGTATCGCTCATGGATTATCTCAGCAACATTCCGCTGATGCTCACCACCAACACCCCTCAGGGCCGCTTGCTGCAACGCCAATTGCGCGCCGCCCACTACCGAGTGCGCCGCATCGTGCGCGACAGCCTGCGCGCCCTCCAGACCAGTCTGCCGTTGGTGCTGGCCCGTCAGACGCAAACGCGCCTGCACCAATGTGCGGTCGCCATGCAAGCACTGGGCACCGCCAAGGCCGAATGGCATGCGCATCCACTGCGGGCGCATACGAGCACTTGCGACGACGACGATGACGACACCGCACCAGCATCTCCATCGCCAGCGGGACACGTCGTCGGCCACATGCTCCGGCGCCTCTCCTACACTGCCCTCGCCAACTTTCCGGGCTGGAAACGCGACCTGACCATCAACCACTAGGTCGCATTCACGTTATGGCCGAGCGAGCGCCATATCTAGGTGACTGCTTTGTCGTTGCCAATAAACTAACTTTTCGTCCACAGGTGCTCTCCGCATTTTTCTGTATCCATCCACCGACCGCTCCTCTTTCGACGCCGCCGCGTCGATTCGCAATGAGCGAGCGATCGATCGCTCGATGGAACGTCCCGCGGTCGTGCTGCGGAACGTGTTCTGTCGTGTCGAGCACCACGGTGCCTCATCACCCGCCTGCGCTTTCTTTCGCCATGGGAGACGCGGCGGGATCGTTCGTCATCAAGCAGTTTGGCGTCAAGCCATTCGAAGGACAAAAGATGGGTACCAGCGGGCTGCGCAAAAAGGTCAAGGTGTTCCAGCAGCCGGGCTACATCGAGGCGTTCGTGCAGTCCATCTTCGACGCCCTGCCGGAGATACCCGGTTCAGGTATGGACGGCAGGGCGCAGTCAGCGCCAGTGCTGGTGCTGGGGGGAGACGGGCGTTACTTCAATCGGGAGGCGATCCGGACCATAACGCGTTTGGTGGCGGCGAACGGGGTGGGCAAGCTGCTGATCGGCCAGAACGGCATCTTGTGCACGCCGGCGGTGAGTGCGATTATTCGGGCGCGGCGCTTGTCGGGCGGGATCATACTGACGGCGTCGCACAACCCGGGCGGGCCGAACGCCGATTTCGGCATCAAGTACAACACCGGGGACGGCGGGCCGGCGCCCGAATCGTATACCGACGTGTTCTACGCCAAGTCGCAACGCGTGAGTGGGTATCGGTCTGCGTGCACGGAGAGCGACGCGGATCCGTTTGCCTCGGTGAATCTGTCACGCCGGGGAAGTTACACCTTTGTCGACCGCACCGCCGCGACCGAGCGCCGCTTCGTCATCGAGGTGATCGACTCGGCTGACGACTACGTGGCCCTGTTCCGCAGCATATTCGACTTTGAGCGGTTGCGCGCGCTGCTACGACGCCCCGACTTTTCCATGCTGTTTGACTCGTTGCACGGCGTGACCGGCGCCTATACCCGACGCATATTCTGCGAGGAGTTGGGCGCGCCGCCGTCCGCCCTGCGCAACGCCACCCCGTTGGAGGACTTTGGCGGCGGCCATCCGGACCCCAACCTGGTGTACGCCGCCGAGCTGGTGGCGCTGTGCGATCCGAAGCAGAACCCCAAGGCACCCGAGTTTGGGGCGGCATCCGATGGCGACGGCGACCGCAACATGATCATCGGACGTGGCTTTTTCGTGACACCCAACGATTCGCTGGCGGTCATCGCGGCGTACGCCGAACGCGCCATTCCCTACTTTGCGGGCGGCAAACTGGTGGGGGTGGCGCGCTCCATGCCCACCGCCAGCTCGGTGGATCGCGTGGCCGCCAAGCACGGCCTGGCGTGCTACGAGACTCCCACCGGGTGGAAGTTCTTCTCGTCGCTGCTGTCGTCGGGGCGGGCGCAGATCTGCGGCGAGGAGTCGTTCGGCACCTCGAGCGACCACGTGCGCGAGAAAGACGGCATCTGGGCGGTGCTGTGCTGGTTGTCGGTTCTGGCGTACCGCAACGTGGACAAGACACCGGTCGGGTCGCTGGTGGGCGTGCAACAGGTGGTGGAGGAGCATTGGCGCGAATACGGCCGCAATTTCTTCACCCGCTACGATTACGAGGAGTGCGATGCCGACGCTGCCCACGCCATGATGCAGCATCTGGAAGAGTACCAGCGACGCGGCGATATGTCGCTGTTGGAGCGTGGTTACGGCGACAAGGTGAGCGTGGCGGACAATTTCTGCTACACCGACCCGGTGGATGGCAGCGTGGCCCGCAACCAGGGCATCCGGTTCGTGTTCGCCGACGGCTCGCGCATCGTGTTTCGCCTGAGCGGCACCGGCAGCATGGGCGCCACCATCCGCATGTACATTGAAAAGTACGAGAGCGACCCGAGCCGCGTCGACCAAGACGCCGCCACCGCCTTGCGCGGACTGGTGCAGCTGGCGCTGGAGGTGAGCAAGCTGCCGTCGTTCACCGGCCGCGACCGCCCCAACGTGATCACTTGAAGAGGATGCGGGCGTAGGGGATATGCTCAGTGGGTGTCGGGTGGTGGAATGTTGTGGTGGTAGGATAAAGAACGAGAACGTCTATCGTGAAAGACACGGAGAAGCGTCGTGCTGTCGAACGATGTGGTGCATGCAAAGACCGATTGGGTCGTCAATACCCGTGCACGGGCGCTCCGACGAGGACAGAGCGTTCCCCGAGGCGTTGTGCCGGTGGCTGCTTGTGTGCGAGGTTGGAACAACGCTCTTGACGAGAAAATCTGCGGCGGGATGCTAAACGAAGACCGCTCGGCGTCCCTGGTGTCGACGTCAGAGCTGGCGCGTCATTCTTCTTGAGCGGTAACAGGCGACGGTGTGGGACGCTCCAAGAGAATGGCCGGCCACGAGCCGCAGCACTCGGTCTCCACCGACTACGTTTCGGCGCTGGCGTCGGGCGCTGCAGACGAAGAAGAGGAGACACCGCTGCAGCACACCGTGTGGTGCGACACAGCGTGGCTGACGCACTTTCCCCTCACCGAGGACACCGTTATGGATTATTTTGCGCGCTCGCCATTTTACGATCGACAGTGTAACAATGAGGTGATCCGTATGCAACGCAATCTGCAGCTGCCGGCAGCGCCCGGTGGTGCCGGGATGGACGACTGGCTGCGCAGCATGGTCGGCGTCGAGTACGTGTCAGTGGGGCCCGAGGAGCGGCCGCCCCTGCCTGTCGAGTACGTGCACAACTTGTTTGTGATCCGCAAGCAGTGGCGGAGGGCACCTGATATCGCCGACGTGCTCGCATCCTACTATGTACTCAACGGCAGCGTATACCAGGCACCTACGGTTGTGGATGTAGTGCTCGGTGCCGTGGAACAGAGTCTACAATTTCTCGCCGATGCGCCCTGGAGCAATCTGCGCTCCTAAAGCGGCACCGACGATTTATGCGACCCAGCTGCGTCCTCCCTCAGCCTACACACCCTCCTCCGGACTGCCCCGGAAGACCCGGTGGCCAAGCAGTCGTCTGAGTGGGCTTGCTTGACCACGAACATTTCCCATTCGCGACACGACCGGCTTCTCCAGGTCGTCTTCGTGGTGGTGTGATCTGAAGAGGCGTGTGCTGCATCATCGCGCGGTTCATCTCGCAAGCGCCGATCGGCTCGACCCGATCGGCGCTGTCAGGAAGCGGCGGCGTTGGACCCGGTCGGACACTTTCACGTGGTCATCAACGGGCACTGCAGAGCCGCAAGGCCGGTCGTGTTTCGAACGAGAAATCTTCGCGGTCAAGCCTATTCAGACGACCACTTGGCGAACGGGTCTTCCGGGGCAGCCGAGAGGAGAGTGTGTAGGCTGAGGGAGGACGCAGCTGGGTCGACTCCAGGGAGGCGCTGCTCGGTGGGCTCGGATTCGTCCGGACTGACGGAGGCAGAGCGGGATCTATTGCCAAGGTTGCCCCGATGAAGTACGGCCACAAATTAAAAGGCTTCTCAGAAGTCTTTGCGGGCGAGGCGCCGGCGGTGTTCGAGGCCGACTACGACGATTGCCCGGCGCCACCGGCGGACGCAGCGGTTGTCGAGAAGCACTCGGTTTTGGAGACGCGCTCGAACGTGGATCTGTCTCCGGAGGAGAGTTTGCCAAAGCTTGTCTTATCCACCGTGCCACCGTCGCGCCTGCCGTCCCTGCGCGCGGTGCTGGGCGAGCGGTATGCCGCCCTGTACCGTATGTACAAGGCAGGCAAGCGGGCCGTGTCGGCGATGCAGGTGGCGGTGGGCAAACGACAGCTCAAGGCAAAGATGGCAGACGCAGCAAGCGGAACTGCGGCGACGACATCTCTGGAATGCGCCCCGCGCCGCCGGCGCAGTATGGGCACTGCTGGAGTGTCGTCGGCGCTGGAGACGGTGCAGCGCGCGGTGTCCGAGTTCTGGCAAGCGGTGGTGCGGGAGGTGCAGGCCACCGATCAGTTTTTCTGTGCGCGCACCGGTGACTTGATGGAGCGCGTGGAGCGCATGCGTCAACAGGGCATCAATGCGTCGCTGTCGGCGGCGCTGAACATCGGCGTGGAGGCTGAGCAGGTGCTGGTGTGTCTGCAAATTGCCCAAGTGGCCATCGGAAAGATTGTGAAAAAGTATCGCAAAGCGTTGGCCGAGTTGGACGCAGCACCAGCGGCGTCGGCACCGTCGCGGCAGCTCGAGTCGGGCGCGAGCGGTGGCGATGCGGAAGGCGGCAGCAGCAACAGCGCCACCACCACCACCAGCGCCAGCAGTGCCACCGAGCGGGTGCGCGACCGCGGAAACATGGAGACGGTGTCGGCGTCGGCAGTGCGGCAAGTGGTGGAGACAGCCACCGCCAAAGTGCTGGCACCGGTGGTGTCGCGGCAGGGTGAAGCGCGCCGCAACGATCTGGACTACGCCGGACGGTTGCTGCGACGCTACATCTCGTCGCAGGCGTTTGTGTGCGATGTGCGCCGGCTGAACTTTTTGGTGGATTTCCGACAGCGCAAGGATTGCGCGCTGTTGGCGCTGTACAAAATGCGCCGACAGGTGCCACCGTCGAGTGGCGGCGCCTCACCGCTGTCCGCTTCGCCGACGACCGTAGCAGCGGTAACCGCGGGACATGCGCCCAAGTCGCGTTCGCTGTTGCGGTTCATCCTAGGTGGCGGTCGGCACGGTCATGCCGACCCATCGGCCCCGAAAACGGCTGCTGCCGCCGGCGGCGACAGGCACCCGCGCACCTTCAACGACGAGTGCCAGCAGCTGGCGGTGAATCTGAACCGGCACATGGGTCGCACGGGCGATCAGCCGCTGTCGGCCTCACCGTACAGCATTGCCACCAAGTTTTACCTCACCAAGGAGATCGGTATGGACGCCAAGGCGACTGAGGAGGCGCTGGCGGTGGCGGTGGCCGCCATTCCCAGCCACTTTACTTGCCCGATCTGCCTGGATATGCTGTACGAGACGCGCGAACTCCCCTGTCGCCACCGCCTCTGTGCGCTGTGCCTGGAGGAGGCGACGTATGGCGCCGGGCAACACGGCGGCAGCGCGTTTCTCTGTCCTCTGTGTCGGCTGCAGGATGCCTCGCGGCGCGCCTGCTGTGCGGATGGCGTGCCGACAACTGGCACCCCGTCCGACGTCGACACCCAGGAGGAACGACGCGCCGATGCCGAGCCCGCCGAACAGCCGGCAGTGTCCGGCCGTCGCGCCGACTCCATCGACGCGCTGCTGCGGGTGGCGTTCGCGTCGCACTGGCGGCGACGCCAGCGCAAAGAGCAGGAGTTGCGCCTGCGGCTCGAGCGCCGCAAGCGGTACGATGCGCAAGCCGCCGCCCGGCTCACCGCCAGCATGAAGGCGTTGTCGCTGCCAGAGGAAACCCGCCCGTCCACGACCAGCACCGGGCCACGACCAACTGCTGGCACCCGCGCCCGCAGCCCGCCCCAGATCTGGAAGGCGGTTTCGGTCAGCGGTGCAGACGCGCTGTTCGGTTACGACGAGATGGGCGATTTCACGTATGACCGGCCGCAGAGCGCGCCCGACGACGTCACTTCGGGGGCGCGCCCGAAACGCACCCCGAAATCAGCTTGTAGTATCATCTAGTCCTGCATTGATTCAGTAGCACGTTCTATCTGTCACTGGCGAGCACTTTACGTAAATCGTGTTGGTCGTCGGTGACCCCTCACGACGGAGGTGTGCCTCCGCGCGTCTCTCTCTCTCTGTGTGTGTGTGTGACATGATCTGCGGAGAGCGGCCGCCGCGACAGGACGGCATCGCGGTCGCGCGTTCGACGGCACCGCTTCCGTCGTTCTGCCGCGGTACGAACGCGTCGACGGGTTCATTCACAGCCAGCGTCGAGAGCGCGCGCGCGCAACGCACTCCAGTTGCATTCTCCGCGGGCGTGTGGATAGCGAGTTGCGTCCGAGCATGTTCGTGCAAGTGGGTACGCTCGCGCGGGGTGGTGGTGGTGGTGGTGGTCGCGGCGGACCGGCTCGCACCGGGTGCTGCGACACCCGCCCGCCACCTGCGGCGGCGTGGGGGGTAGCACGCGGACGTCGTCCGTCACTCAGCCAAGGCCGTCGTCGGCGCAACAACGAGCGCGAAACTCGTCTGGGTGGAGGAGCGCTGACGTTGCGGGCGGAGGAGTCACCGGAGAATCCGCCGCCGTCCTCGGGCGGCCCGTCATCCGAGCCGCCGACCTCCTCGCCCGGCAGTACCCTCGCCTCCAAGATGGAAGAGGTGGATGCGGGCAACTTGCTGGAATACTGCTCCATTGACCCCCGCACCGGCGAGCGCCGGCAGCTGACCGAATCCGAGAAGGAGCGCATCTACCTCGAGGCGGTGTACTCGTACTACAACGGCAAGCCGATCATGAGCAACGATGAGTTCAATCTGTTGAAAGAGGACCTGCAGTGGAGCGGCTCACAGGTGGTGGTGATGAACCGCGATGAGCAAAAGTTTGTCAGCGCGGCGCAAGCGTACTACAACGGCACGCCGATGATGAGCGACGACGAGTTTGACATCCTCAAGGCCAAACTGCGCCTACAAAACTCCCGTATCGCGCTGCAGTGGGGACCGCGCTGCAACGTGGAGACCGGCGTGTGTTATAGTGACTGCCGGGTGGACCGGATGCGGCAGACGATGATGTACGCGCCGGCGGCCGGCATCGGGGCGCTGCTCTGGGCTGCGGTCACCTTCGAGCTGACGCCGCTCCGCCACATCAACCCGGTATTCAACCTGCTGCTCGGCACACCGTTCATCTACGCGTTCGCAGTGTTCACCACCCAACTGGTGCTGCAGCGCAAGCCGTTGATCGTCGAGGGCGAGTGTCCCACCTGCGGCGCCGAACAGCGCGTCTTCTTCGGCGACATCCTCGGCATCGAGGGCCACCGCGATGTGGCCGACACAAAGTGCGAAAAGTGCAAGTCGGCGCTGCGAGTGAGCCGTGAGCGCATGCGCATGGAGCAGGTGCGACGCGTGGGCGAGTCGGGATCGCTGGCCGACGCACCTCCGACGCCTGTCTCCGCAGCACCCGGCGGTAACAGCGGTGGATGAACCGTAAAAGTGGCGATGGGCAGCTTCCATGGGTCCGTGACATCGCGGAAGGACGGAAGAGGGGCGTGGATGGGACGACGAAGCCATCACCGACTCGTCCACTTGCTCCCCATCCTCTCCTGTATCGCGCTTGTTCCTACTGCTTTTGTGCGTCGTGTCCGATGCCGCGCCGATTTCTGCGTGCTCCGCATGGCACCCCCGTCCGTTCGTCGTCGGGCGTCTGCGCGCGCCCGGAGGCGGTCGTTCGGTGCGCGAGCGGTGCGCGTGGCATCTGCGGCTCGATAGGCAGATCGAGCGAGGGAACGCGTGCCAGTAGGAAGCTTCCGACATGCTGCAACTGAGTGGATCGTTGGGGTTTGTGGGCAACGTGCCATGGGCGACGGTGTGCGGTGCTGGGCGACGGGGACGCGGCGAGCGAGCCGTGCCACAGCTCGACGGGTCGTGGGCGCGAGGTCGGCCGGCCTGCGCTCAACGAGCTGCGGCACTGACGCCGATGCGGCCGCACCCGGTGCGAACAGCGAGCACCTGGCGGATGGCCAAGGGTCAGCCGGGCGTGTTCACTCCGGCGGTGGTGGCGGCTCGGGCGGTTCTGGGCAAGGAGCGGTTCGAGAAGCTGCGCGGCAAGGGCATCGCGTTGCACTCGCAGGCCATCACCAATTTCTGCAAGTTCGCCGGTGTGGAGGGGAAGATGCGGCAGAACTTGATACGTATGGCCAAGGCTAACGGCGGCAAGCTGGGGTTCCTGTCGTGAATGACCCGTAGGGAGGCGGTTTGCCGCTGCGGAGGAGTGGCGACGACGGCCACGGCCGGGGCGAGAGCTGTCTCCGACGGTGGTTTTAGGAAACGTGCGGTTCGCGTGCCCATAGCGCCAGACCGCCGCCGCGCCCGCGGCCGGCGAGCACGCGCTGGTCGACGTGGAAAAAGGTGAAGAACGGGAGGCGGCAGCGTTGCGTCCTGGCATCCTCGTCTTCGAGCGCCTGCTTGCCGCCGGCGACCGCAAATGGACCGTACGCCGTGCCCAAGGCGTGCACGTACATTCTGTAAAAGTTGAATTGGAGTCGGGCGTGCTCTGGTTGAAAGCGCCACGGCCCCTCAAACTCGATACCCAGGCAGCGACCCGGCAGCCAGGCCTGGTTGCGGATGACGCCGGCCGCTGCATGGCCATCCGTCGCGCCGCCCGGTGGGGCCTGGATGATCAGGCCGGCCCGCAGCGGAAAGTACATTCCGGGCGTCGACCACCACGGCCCGGCCGTCGACGCCCTCTCTTTCAGCATCGCTTGCCCGCGTTTGTTCAAGGTGAACACCAGCCGCCACTCCCCCAGTAACTGGTCGGTGGGCGGTGCTTGCCATTCACTGGATCGATTGGCGTCGGCGCGGCCACGGCGGCACGCGGCATCCAGTCGCGCCAGCGCCGCGGCCACCGCCGCGCGATTCGGACGACGAAGAGGTGAGGAGACAGCAGCCGCCTCGTGCAACGTCTCCACCACTGCCGTGCGCGCTTCTCGGTCCGCCAGCGCGCGACGCGGCTGCTGCGGTGTGCCCGTCGCCGACGCCCGGACCATCGCCAGCGCAAACGCCAAGTTGTGCGGTGCGTTCATGTCGCCCAGAAAGACGGGAAAGCCAATTGGCAGCACGAAACTGGATTGGTTGTTGTTGCCACCCCGCCTACTGTATAGTCGCCCATCCTTTCAGGGCGTCCCTCCCTGTCTCCCCGTCACCGCGGTGGTCGATCGCTCGATCTGCCCCGATCGGGCGATCGACATCTCCGCCCGGACACGACGTCGACGACGCGTTCCACGTCGCCTGGGCCTCCTCTCTGCAAGCATGGAGAGCCTGAAACGACTGCCTCTGAAATGACCACCACTGTGCACCGTCACGAGTGATGGACAGTTCAGACGACGACGTGCTGCTGTCCGAGGAGGCTTATCGGCGGCAGCAACAACGGGCGGGCGGTCGATCGGCTCCGGCGGCGCGCATCGTCTCCGCTGCATCGGCTACCGCGGGTAGTCGCCCCGACTACGCCTGGGAGCGGCGATACGAGCGCACCTGGGATGTCATCCAGGTGGATGACGTGAGCGGGGCACTCGTGCGCACCGATCAACTGCAACAGCAGCGACAGCGGCACGCGCAGCTGGAGCAGTGGTATCGCGAGGTATGGCAGCGGGCGGCGGTTGGCGGTGTGGGAGGCGGAGGCGGGCACCGCGGCCTCATCCGCTACCTCGTGTTGGTGTTGGACACCTCGGCGGCGATGCGGCCGGGTGGTCAGCGTTCATCGGCCGCCAGTCGGGCGTTTTACGATCTGAAACCGAACCGGTGGGCGGCGCTGTTCTCTGCAGCGCGACAGCTGGTGCGCGACTACTTTGACGAGAACGCCATATCGCAATTGGCGCTGGTGGCGCTGCGCGACGGTCTGGCGCACGTACTCAGCGATATGTCTAGTTCGCCGCGGCCGCACATGGAGGCGCTGCAGGCGTTGGAGAAGGGCAGCGGGGACGGCGGTGGAGCGGCCTCGCTGCAGAATGGACTCGAGGTGGCTCGGCGGCTGCATGCGGCAGTGCCCCGGTTCGGTACCCGCGAGGTGCTGTTGCTGTACGGCGCGCTGAGCACCTGTGACCCGGGCGATATCCATCAGACCGTGGAAGAGTGCGCGGCCGACGGCATCCGCATCAGCATCGTGGGGCTGGCGGCCGAAATGCACATCCTGCGCACCGCCTGTGAGAAGACCGGCGGCGTGTACCGAGTGCCGCTGCACACCGAGCATTTTCGGGAGCTGGTGCGGCGACACCGGGTGCCGCCGGCCGGGCGCATTGGTCGTCAGCGTCCCGGTGAGCGAAACGCGTCGGCGACTGCGAAAGGCGTCGCCGACGACAGCACCCAGGTCACCCTGGTGTGCATGGGCTTTCCGCCGCGAGTGGCCCGTGATGCGCCTCAGGTGGCGATCGATAGCCGGCGAGCGCAACGTGTCGGCTACGCGTGCCCGCGCTGTCGCCAATGGCTGGCCGACGTTCCCGGCACGTGTATATTATGCGGGTTGACGCTGACCCACGCACCGCAATTGGCGCGCTCCTACCACCACCTGTTTCCAGCGCCGCGGTATGTCGAGTGCGCGGAGGCGCCGGCGGCGGATGGCCCCAGCCGTTCCCAACCGGCGACGGACATTTGGGAGTGTTTCGGCTGCCGTCGCCATCTGCGGCGGAATCGCGCGTTGTGTTTACAATGCACGGGCCGGTGTGGGCAGCGCTACTGTGTAGAATGCGATCAGCATGTGCATCAGCTGTTGCACAACTGTCCCGGCTGTGAGGCGCTCTTCGCGAGCGATACCGGGTGAGGCGCGCGTCGGTCAACGAACGCGACCACGATCGTCGATGTAAAAGTCGTTGACATCCTCCTCCTCTTCCTCCTCTTCCTCCTCTTCGTCGTCCTCTATATCGTCAACGTCCTGCGCCATCTCTAGTTCCTCATCCTTCTCCTCCTCATCCTCTTCGTCATTCTCATCCTCTTCACTCGATGGCCAATCGAAAGTCTCACTTGGCCAGTCCATGTCATCGTCATCGCTCGGCATCGAGGACCCCGATCCGCCCACCACCGCCGGCGGCTCCTGCAACAGTTGCCGGAATCGCTCCTCCGAGTCGTCGCGCCGCTTTGGCGACGCCGCCGACGCTGTCGGCGCGCGTGTCGCCTCGGCTCCTTCCTGCGCCGCCACCCCCGCGGGCTCGGCATCCGCCTCGAGCTCCCGCAGCACTCGCTCCGCTTCGTTCAAGTCGCCGCTGCCGAAACACTGACTGCAGCGCTCACGGCGCAGCCCGCCGCACAGCGGACACCGATACAGGTTCCCGTAGGGCATCTTGGTGGGCAAGTGCACTTCGATGCGCTTGTTGCGGGCGAACACGCGGTACTCGGAGCGGTGGATGATGCCGCGGCCTTTGCAGTACTCACACGTCTCCCACCCGGTACCGTTGCAGCTGGTGCACAGCCGCTCGCGTTTCCGCCTCTCCACAAACGGCCGCAACCTCTCCAGTTGGCTCTGGTACCAGGTCATGCCTCGGAGCACTTCCAGCGCGTAGTTCAGCTTCACCTCCCAGTCAGATTGCTGCATGGGCGGCGGCCGTTTGTAGGATATCCACGAGCGCCGCTGGCGCCGAGGAAAACGGAAGGGGTCGCTGCAGTCCTTGAGGCTCAAGTCGCAGCGCGCATATTTGCTGGCGGTCTTGGACTGCTCCAGCAGCCAGTCCAGCTCCTCGCCGCGTGGTTCACCGTCGGCGGTGGAGTCGGAGTTGGGGTCGTCGCTCGGCGGCACCACACCGAGCCACTCGCACAGTTCCGGCGTCGGCGGCACCTCGTTCCGCATCGGAGAGTCGATCTTGCGGCCCTGAATTTTGATTCCCTTGCGCTGGCCGCCCCAGCGCACCACCTCCACAAACTTGCTGGAGGGCGCGGGCGCCCGAGGCCGTCGGCCGCCCGAACGTCCGCTCTTTCGAGGCTTGCGAGATGCCGTCCGATCTGGAGCGCTCGACTCGGTGAGTCGGTGTCCATCGGGTATCGCGTCCGCGTCGGCAGCGCCCGAGTCGCAAGCACAGAGGAAGCGCACGGCCGGCGGCGGTGCATGAAAGCGGGTCGGCCGCCGACCATCGCAGGTCACCTCAGGTTGCCGTCGCGGCCGCCAGTGGCCAACGCTCACCGACACAAATGCGTCTGCAGACGTCCGTACTGAATTCATGGCGTGCCGCTCTGGAATCTGAGCTCATTCAGTCGCTTTAGGCTCATTTCCCGTTCGACCTCACAGGGCACGCACCACCTGGCCACAGGCGTCCCGACGAGGGGGAGATGAGACGCCGGGCGACTCGGCGGGCTGGCTCGTCATCGTATGCGCTCCCGATCGACACCTCGGGGCACGCTCCCAGCGCCGACCATACCTCGAAGACCTGCCATAGAATAGGGTAAGGGACAGCATGGTCACAAGCGTATCCCACTGGGTCGTCCTAACCGCGGCGATCCCTATTCAACGTGACATGTTTACAAAACAGTGCTGCGGCCGACCGAAAAGTCGCGGTGGATGAACCATATCTGCTCGCCGATGAGCGCGTCCACGGATACCACCCGCAACTGGGGGAATTGCTTCTCGGGCAGCACCGGAACGGTGTCGGTGACGATCACTTCCTCGAAGAGGCCCGGTTCGCTGAGGCGCTGCCGCGCCGGCCCGCTGAACACCGGGTGCGTGGCCATGGCGAACACCCTCTCGGCGCCGTGTTGGCGCAGCAACCGCGCGCCCGCACAGATGGTGCCCGCGGTGTCGATCATGTCGTCCACCAGCACCGCCGTCTTGCCGTGCACCTCCCCGATGAGGTTCATCACCTCGGCCACGTTGTGGCCCGACCGCCGCTTGTCGATGATGGCCAGCGGGGCGTCGTTGAGCGCTTTGGCAAACGCGCGCGCCCGCGCTACCCCACCCACATCGGGCGCTACCACCACCAGACTGTCGGTTGTCGCAGCGGCGGCGTTGATGTTTCCCTCCCGCTGCGGCTGCACCCGACTCCACAGATAACTCACCAACACCGACGAGGCGTACAGGTGATCCACCGGAATGTCAAAGTACCCGCATGATTGTGCCGAGTGGATATCCATCAGCACCATGCGGTCGGCTCCGGCGCGGGTGATCAGGTTGGCCATCAGTTTGGACGACAGCGCCTCACGCTTCTCCACCAGGCGGTCCGCCCGGGCATACCCGTAATATGGCATCACCACGGTCACTTGTGCGGCATGTGCGCGCTTCACCGCGTCAATGGTGATCAACAGCTCCATGATGGCGTCGGAGATGCTCGGCCCGCAGGTGGAAAACACCAGGAACACGTCGCACCCGCGCACCGACTCGGGCAGTTTCACGTACCATTCGCCGTCGGAGAATTTCCTCCGCACCACCGCGTCCACGCCGTCCCGCCCGAGGTACCGCGCGACGCGGCCGGGCAGTTCGCCGGTGTTGACGCCGCCGAAAATGCGCAGCCGCGAGGTGCCAAAGTTGATGGCCGAGCGCGTGGGCACCGTGCGCGTGAGGGCGTCGGCGCTGCTGCCGCTAGCGCTGCCGGTTGAAGGGATGACTGCCTCGGGATGATGTCGTTCGGGCGGTTGCGCCACGTTGGCAAGCTGTAGCAACGCCGGATAGCGTGATCGGCGCGGTGTCACGAGCGCCAGCGGCTGCGGAGGCCGACGGATTCGCGACGTCCGGCCGTCACCACCAAAACTTCGTCCCCGTTCGCCCGTCTCGGAGCGCACTCGACAGCTGGGCCACGGTGGATGAAGGAACATGACGCGTTGGGTGCGCGGCGTTGCCCGCGTCGGAAACGCGTACGCCCCGTGATTTGAGGATCGGGCGCGAAAGAAAGTCGGCGGGGTTACTGACTGAGGAGAAATGGGCGCGATGCCCGAGAAGGAGAAGACCAGCCTCAGCGGTGCCCCTTATTCGATAGATGCGTCCGGCACGACGCACAATCACGTGAGGCGTTCACGGTCCGAGCGGCCGGCGCGAATGTCCGCCCGGAAAAAGAAAGGCCGCCCAACCGACGATGAGGATATGTCACGCGACTCAAATGTCACAACACCGTTCGGCGGGGAACCGCGCCGCGAGAAACTCGCCCGCTCGCTCACCCACGAGGTCCCCGCGGAACACACGGGCATGGCCATTCAAGGGTGCTCTCCAGCGCCATTGCCTTGATAGTCTCCTCGGGCATGCCAGGCCCTGCCACACCGAGACGACTTGCGCACAGCCGAATGTATCCCAGCGACTCCAGAGGTGCTCCCAGGCCATGGCTCCGTACAGGCTCCATAAACACCGGCCAACTGCCCCTCACGATGGCATTCGTCCTCCCCTGGGCTCCTGTCGCGCTTTGCCCGTGCAACTCCATTCCGACGCCCCCGTCGATCTCGACCGCTGCGAACGGCAAATTCGTCGGGTTCTATTCTGCCGCTGTTTTGCACGCGAGTTGTTCTTGGGCAGGCACCCGCGTTGGCGGACCGGGTTGGACCGCGTTGAACGTGTTATCGGTTCCGGGGGTGTAGATTGTCGCCGTCGTTGACGTGCCCGCCTCCATGCTTGACGCCTTTCTCAATTCCACGTCCGGCTGATAGCGATCATGGGTCTGCTGCCGGCCGCGGTGGATGTGCGCGACACGGCGACACCCACCGCCGCGAACGCTTTTCTGCTATGGGCGACGCTGCGTTCATCCTGTGTGGTGGGATTTGTTGTGGGACTGCTCCTATCCACGCTGTGCACCCCGGTGGTGGGCATGAGCAACACGCTGCGTATGGTGCTGCGTGCTCAGGTGGGGAGCTTGGCGTTTGCGGCAGCGAGTCAAGCGGTGGGATTGCTGCTGGTGCTGCTGAGTGCGCCGGACGAGGCAAGCCGCGCCACGTCGGCGTTGCCGTCCGAGCTATCCTACTGGGTGGCCGAGTCCGCTTTTGGTGCGTGCTCCTTCAGCGTGGGTAACATCCTCGGAGCGCTGCTCGGGTGCGTGCTGGGCCTGCTCCTGAGCATCCAATTCGGCTCGCTGTTGGCGTGCGACATCGAAGAAGAATGGGCGCTGGTGGTGCGGTGCGCGGTGGAGAGCCTGCAGGCGAGCGGACCGTTCGGTAAGCTGGGATACCTGAAGCGAGGCTCTTGGCTGACCGAATGGTTGGTGAAGGCCCGGCCGCCGGCCTGTGAAAGTGACACCTGCACCGCTGTGGACACCACAGACACTACATCGGCGACCGAAAAAGACGATTCAATGGCGGTGGCCGTGGCTGTCGACGGCGACGACGACCGACGATGGAGTCTGTGCTTGTCGTCGCCCTTGTAGTGACGAATGGATGATGCGCTTTGTGTGGCGTCCGCCGATGCGGATCGCCCTCGCTTCGGTGGGCCTCTCGCTTTCACTGAATCGGCGACGACCACCGCAGACATTGCAGTAACGATAGGCGTCGTCGCTTTTGCGGCAGGGCTGTTGACGCCGTGCTCCATTGCGGGCACCAGCGACCGGTATAAATCGGCCGCCGCGCTCGGTAGTTCCCCCGGCAAACGCTTGTTTACCTCAAAAAAGGCCCACGCTTCGTCCTATACACACCGAGCTGTCTTCATCCTCCGATTCTACACCGGCTCTACCCAGCAGCGCCTCCACCGCGCACCTCAGGCGCTTGCGCCGCTGGGCTCCGCATCGCTGAATATTTCACAGGCGTCGCGGGCCGCTTGCTGCATTTCGGCGACGGCGGCCGCCGTCTCCGCCGCCGTGTCCTCCTCGCCGTCCTCCAACGACGAGGCAACCGGGGCTGTCAGTGCCGCCGAACTAGCTGACGATGATTCCCGCTCCGCCTCCCAGGTTATCCACACAGCGTCGTCTCTGGCGCTGGCGCTGCTGCTGTTGCCGTTGCGCGGCGAGTGTCGCTCCGCTGCGCCCAGCGCCTCCGCCAGGTGCATGGCGTGCGGCGCCACATACGTGAATGCGTGGAAATGGGCGTCGCGCTGCGGACTCAGCGCAAAATCGGGCGGCGTCCGCGGCGATATGACCGCCCGTTCCAGCGACGGCCGCGCAAAGTTCCGCGCGCTGCTGGGCGAGATCGGCGCGCCGCTCTCGTCGCAACAGGGCACCATCGGCGGCGCCCAGTCGCGCGCTTCCACCCGGTGCCACGGCACCCCGCGGAACCACGGATGCTGCCGCAAGAGCGCCGCGTGCTGGAGGCGCTGTTCGGGTGCGCGACACAGCAATCGCCGAATCAGCGACTGTGCCTCGTTGGTCAGGTAATGTGGAAAACGCGGCTTTGCCTGCAGGATGCGCTCCCGCAGAGCGGCGCGCGAGGCGACATCATGACGTCGCGGTTGCGGGGATGGCGCGCCCGTCCGCCGCTGTCGTCGCCTGCGCCCCGTGGGCGTGCCGCCGCCCAGCCTCGCCGCCTGCGGCGAGAACGGCGCCAAGCCGGTCAACATCTCGTACAACAAACACCCGTACGACCAGTAGTCGGCTGCGAAGCTGTGACCCTCGCGGGCAACCACCTCCGGCGGCATGTAATCCTCGGTGCCGCACCACGAATGGGTCAACAACGCCCCGTATCGCCCGTCTTCCACAGCGCTCGGTACATCGACCGCTCCGCCAGTCGCTGAAGGTGGCGCGCCCATGCCGGCCTTGCTCAGACCAAAGTCGGTCAGCACCAGGTGCCCGTCGCGGTCCAGCAACACATTCTCCGGCTTCAAGTCGCGATGCACGACACCCAACGAGTGCAGATACTCGATCGCCACCAACATCTCCGCCGCATAAAAGCGCGCCACCGCCTCGCCGAAGAGCGCCTCGCGGCGCAAATGCACAAAAAGCGGACCGCCGCCCACAAAATCCATCACCAAGTACACGCGCTCCGCCGACTGGAAAGCGCAATGCAGCTGCACCACGAACGGGTGCGGTGCCGATGCCGTCTCCTGTGCATGCCGCGTCTCCATTAGCAGCGCTAGCACGTTGCGCTCCGAGCGCACCTGTCCCACATCGTTGCGCTGCAGAAGCGCCTCCTTCTTCATCGATTTCAGGGCGAACAGCTCCCCGGTCGGCCGATAACGCACCAACAGCACCTTACCGAACGCGCCCTTGCCGATCAAGCGTAGCACCTCGAACTGATCCAGCCGCCGTCGGCGTCGCTCGGCAGTGGTCGGCGATATCGAGTGGGCGCCGGGAAGGTGCGTCGCAGAGAGGACGTCGCGGTAGACAGTTCCCCGCTCGTCCAGCGAGCCGCCGGGCGCCTCTTTCGAGTCTCGACCATCGACAGTAGGCTCTCGAGTGGAATTCGCAGCGAGGCGCTCATGCTCTGCGGTGCCCTCGGCGGTCGGGCCGCGGAGCAGTCGGCTTCGTAAAACCGCCGTCGTCGATTCGCAGCAAGACATGATCTGCGCGTTCGAAGCTACGGCCTGAACCGGCACTCCCCGCCTGACCTCATGGACTGGCGGCACTACTGAATAACTCCCAACAGACCTCCTCTCTCGCTGCGTCGACTCTCGGTGATGTCCTCTCGGCCGCGGCACACCGACCTCTGCGCCGCGGTCGTGCTCTGCACGCCTCGACGGCTCGGCCGCGAGCGATTTCGAATCGACCATGGCGGTCTCTCGGCCGTACGAGGCAGCACCGTATCGGACACGCTTCTGTCGATGCACTCGCCCTTCCACCTCATGCCTTTCATCAGTTTTCGATAGTCTCTCGGCAAGTTCGTCATCATGTGTCGCATGGTGGCCTACTTGGGCAGGCCCATTGCTGCGGCCGACGTGGTCACTCGGCCGAGCCGCTCCATCATCCGCCAGTCGTACGATGCGCGCGAACGGCTCTGCGCGGCGAGTGAGCAAGTGCCGGCCTCGCTCAACGGCGACGGGTACGGCATCGGTTGGTACAGCAGCGACGGTGCGCCGTGCGTGTACAAGTCGATACGGCCGGCGTGGAACGACGCCAACTTGCACCACCTGGCCGAGAAGGGGATACGCTCACGGGTGGTGTTTGCGCACGTGCGGGCGGCCACGGCCGGCACTTCGGTGACCGAGGAGTCGTGCCATCCGTTCACTTATTCGCACTATATGTTCGCCCACAACGGCGCCATAGCCGGATGGCAGGGCGGCCGTGTGCGACGGGCGTTGTTGAACCAGCTCAACGACGAGTGCTACGAGTTTGCGGTGCGACATGGCGCTAGCGACAGTCTGGTGGCGTTTGCGCTATTCCTGAATCAGATGGAGCGCGGCACGGCAGTGCGGTATGATGTGGACGCGATGCGGCAAATGCTGTTGCGTACTATCGAGATCATCGTGCGCACGGTAATGGAGGCGGGCCGCGCGGACAACGCCCCCAGCGTCCGCTCGGAGGTGTCGCTGCTGAACTTTGTGGTATCCAACGGCGAGGCGCTGGTGGCCACGCGGTACGCTTTTCGGCTGCACGACGCGCAAGTGCCGGCGGCGAGCTTGTATTTCGCGTCGGCCGCGGCCTACACTCGGCTGGGCGATGCCCCCGATGACGGCGCATCCGATTACACCATGTCGTACGGAGCGGCAACGCGATGCGGCGTGGTGCTGGTGGCCAGTGAGCCGCTCACCGCCCGCACTGCGGATTGGGTGCCGTTCCCGCGCAACTCGGTGCTGGTGGTGACGCGCGACCTGCACTTGCTGTTGGAGCAGGTAGAGATCGGGGATGTGGCGGCGCCCGCGTGCCACCTCCGCAGTCGCATCTCCGTGGCGCTGGAGTATCTGCTGGCTGGCGAGATGTCCTCCATGCCAAATGGAGAGGCAGCGGCCGATGCCTCCCTGGCGATATCGCCGATGTCGCTGCCCGAGGCACATTCGACCGATGCGTCCACCGAACCGTTTGTCATGCACCAGGTGGACGAGCTGATCGAAATGCACCACACTGCCGTCCTGACCCTGGCATTGCATCGCCGCGCCGCGCCCCCACAGCTGCCGGCCGCCCAGGACATCGGATCGACACCGGCCACTTGGCTTCTCTTCGGCGCACAAGACGGCAGTGTGTCGGTGTGGGACACCACCTCCATGTGCATGGTGGAGCGGGTGCGGGTCAGCGACTCGAGCAGCGCCATTTTGGGTTTGGCGGTGATGCCGACGGCCATCACCGCCTCGCCGCCGCCGTGCCCGTCATCGACGCGCCTGGCGGTCATCTCCACCGACAACTGTGTGCGCCTGTTCAACATCGCCAAGTCGCCGTTCACGCTGGCGGCCGAATGGAGACTGGGACACGCCGGCGGTCACCCGCTGTCGCTGGCCACCTGTGGGCGCCGGCTGTATCTGGGCTTTCAGGACGGCTCGGTGCAGGCGATGCCCGTGGATACGGACACACCGACAGAAGATGCCCTGGGCGATGGCGACGGTCGGGGTGAAGCGGGCGTCGCCGCGCTGTCGTTGTCTTCGCCGCAGAAGCCACGCCTGTTCGGAGGCGCTGCGGCGTCGCTGCACTGCGGGCCGGTGTACTGCCTGGCGGTGAGTGTGTTCAGCGGCACGCTCTTTACCGGCTCCGGTGATGCCAGCATCAAAGTGTGGGATATTGCCTCGGGCGCGTGTCGAGCGACGTTGCGCGGACACCGCGGGGCGGTGCTGACGCTGGTGGCGGACGACGCGCGTGGCCACCGCCTCTACTCGGGGGCGCGCGACGGCAGCATCCGGGTGTGGGACACGGGCGCCGGGGCGGCGTATTTGTGTCGGCGCACGTTGGATGCCGGCGCGTATCACCCGGGCGATGTGTCCTGCCTGGCGATGGCATCGTCGTGGCTGTTTTCCGGCTCGTCGAACGGGGTGATTCTGGTGTGGCGTCAATCGGATTTGCAGTGTGTAGCGCGTCTGATGGTGCCCGGCGCCAGTGCGGTGGCGGCGCTGCTGGTGGTAGACGAAGAGCGGCCATCGCACATCGACGCGGACGCTGGGGGAGCGGGTGAGGCAGCTCGACTATACGCGTCATGTGCCGACGGCCACATCTGTGGGTGGAGTTTGGACGGCGCCGGTCGACTGTGCGGCGGAATTGCCACGGCGAGGGCGCGCCGTGAACTCGGATGGCCATCGGCGGCCGTCGCAGCCGAGGCGCCGACGATGGAGACACCGTCGGAGTGGTCGATGCCGCGCTCGCCCATGGCTGCGGACTTGCCGCTGGCGCGACTGAGCCTCACCTCGCCGACCGCCACTGCCGACAGCGGCGCCGTGATGGGTATGGAGGTGTTGGAGCGGGCACTGCGCACCGCGGTGCGCTTTCGATCCATTTCCGGCGGCGGCGACTGCCATCCGTTCTATCGGGACGAATCGTTTCGTTGTGCCAAATGGCTGGCGCACCTCCTGCAGAGCATCGGCGCCGATGTGACGTTGAGTCAGCCGGTGGAGGCGCGCAACCCGGTGGTGTTGGCGCGGATCTGGTCCGCGGGCGCGGCAATGCCCCAAACCGCCGCGACGATGTCGCCAGTGCCATCCCAGACCGTCGTGTTCTACGGTCACTACGATGTCGTGCCAGCGCATGGGACGCACGGTTGGCGCACCGACCCGTTTGATCTGTCGCTGGTGGACGGATACTATTACGGCCGCGGTACGACGGACAACAAAGGCCCCATTCTGGCGATGATCCTAGCGGTGGCCGAGTGGCAGATGCGGCAACGCGCTCGATATCGTCGGCAGGAGGGCGGGAACGCCTCGCTTGATCGTGTGCCGACGAGTGTTCCATCGGGCGAAATACACACCAACGTGGTGCTCATTCTGGACGGCGAGGAGGAGAGCGCCAGCGAGGGATTCCGGGAGGCGGTGCTGTCGCAGTTGCCGTGGCTTTTGGGCGTGCCCGCCGCCACCGCCGGTGCCGAGGCCCACGCGAATGGTGTCCCCACTGGCAGTGATGCGGGCGCGGTAGAACGACGGATGGCGGAATCGCCGGTGGCTTGCATCCTGCACGCCAACAGTCTGTGGGTGGGCGACGACCGCCCCTGCATCACGTACGGAATGCGCGGTACGGTGACCATCGAGGTAGAGGTGCGCGGCGCTGCCCGCAATTTGCACTCGGGCACCGAGGGCGGGGCGGTCATCGAGCCGGCGATCGATCTGGTGAGCGTGTTGGGCACGCTGGTGGATACGCACGGCACGCCGGCGGTGCCGGGGTTCTTTGACGGCGTGCTCGAGCCGGATGCACGCGAGTTGGCCGCGTACGATGAGGTGGATTTCGATGCCGAGGCGTATCGGCAACGGCTGGGCGTGCCGGCGCTGGCCGGCAAGACGCCGCGCGATATCTTGCGACGTCGCTGGGGCGAGCCGTGCCTCTCCATCACCAACATCACCACCTCGGTGGCAGGCGGGGATACGGGCAACGGCGTCGAGACCATACCGCTATCGGCAACGGGAGTGACACCTGCATCGGGCCACTCCGCCGACCCGAGCAGGTCCGCGGCCACCTGCCCGCCGTCGGTGATTCCCCGCAGCGCTAGCGCGGTCATCTCCGTGCGCACTGTGCCGCATCAGGATCCGGAGCGCGTGCGCCGCGTCATCGAGCAGCATTTGCGATTCGAGTTTGGCAAACGCCGCTCGCCCAATCAGTTGCGCACGCGCTGCATCAAACAGGGTGACTGGTGGTTTGGCGACGTGCACGGCAGCAGCGAGCACTCCCCGCCGAACGGTACCATCGACGCCGCCTCCCTCTTCACGCTGGTAGAGCAGTCCATCGAACAGGTGTGGCACACCAGACCGCTGTACGTGCGCGAGGGCGGCAGCATGCCGTTGACCTCGTGGCTGGAACGCCTCTTCCGGGCCAACGCGGTGCATGTGCCGCTGGGACAGGCGAGCGACGCCCCGCATCTGCCCAATGAACGCATCCGCGCACTGAACCTACTGCGCGGCAAAGAGGTGCTGCGCCACGTGCTGGAGCGCATCGACCAAGGGCATCCTTGTGCCACTGCGTAAACGACCCGCATCGGAAGGTATCGGAGCGGGTGCGTCCTCAGAGGGGAGGCATGCCGGAGGACCCGAACGTTCCGAGAACCGTCGCTGTGGAAGGTTGTGGAAGGAAGAAGTTTGGCGGGAAAGGGAAAGTGGATCCGCTGGGGCCGCCGTCGATCGGGCGTCACGAAGAGGCGGGTGGAGGCGAGGGCGTTCAAGGCCGGACGCGAAGCCGAAGACACGGTCTCGCGAACAGGCCAGAGATACCGAGAGCAACCGCCATGGTCAGAAAGAGGAGGGCTGACGAGCGTGGCGCGAAGGAGGACGGGACCAAGACGCACCGAATGGCCGCCGCGCAACCGCCACCGACTGCCTCCGCCATCGCTTCCATTCTGGCGCGACTGGAATCGATTCCAGCACCGGATGGCGTGCCGTTGACCCCCGATGGTGATGCGGTGTGTGAGACGCTGGGGCAATTGCTGGAGTCAAGTCTGTCACCCGACGTGCACCAGCGACAGCACGCGCTGCACTCGGCGTTGGTGCTGGGACCGCCGTCCGGTGGCAAATCGGCGGTGGTGCTCACGGCGTTGCAGCGGCTCGCGCGGCGACTCCGACGACCGCCGGCGTGTGTGTATCTCTGCGGCAGCATGCATGGTGCGGACGAGTTGGCTGCATACCGCGCCATCGCCGCCCAGTTGCAAGCGGCGCTGCCGACGCCCATGGCCGCCGATGGCGCTGTCGACGCGCACTCGTTGGTGGACTGTCTCGGCATCATCCAGCGATGTCTGCGTCGTCTGGGCGTCGTGTTGGCTGCCGCCACTGCCACCGAAGCCGATGCTGCATCGGTCGACGAGCCAGTGTCAGCGTACGGCGCGGTGTTCGTTTTGGATGCCTTCGATGAGTTTGCCGCCAGCGCACCGTCATCGGCATCTCCCGTGGTTTCGCGACCGCAACAGCAACAGTTGTTGTACAACTTGCTCAACTTTTTCTCTAGCGACAGCTCGCCGCCCGGGTTTGTCATCGGCATGACCCGCCGGGTGGACACGTTGGATCTGTTGGAGAAGCGAGTGCGGTCGCGATTCTCTCAAAAGGTGCTGTATGCAATGGCGCCCGCGAATGTAGAGGAGGTGGTGCAACACGTGCGGCAACGCCTGGATGTGGACGGCAGTGGCTCCGATCCCGGAGCGGCGGTCGCCCGGCGGGTGCTGGCCGCGCTGGAGGGCGACGCGGCGGTGCATGCGCTCGCGCAAAGCCAGTGGCGCGACCGTCGCCAGGTGAAACCGTTTCTGCGAGCCGTCGCCTTGGCCATCGGGAGCACCCACCGCCAAGGCATGACCGATGCGGCCAGTGTAGCACACTGTTTACGCGATGCCCTGACGCTGGTGCACCGGGCAGACGAGCGAGCGCAGGCGCTGCGCAGCGTATCCGCGCTAGAACTCGGGTTGCTGGTGGCGCATCACCGTCTCGTACAGGTGCAGAAACTGGACGCGCCTTGCTTCCAGCAAGTGCACCGCGAATACCAGACGCACAGGTTCCATGCGGCCGTCGCGGACGCTGCTCCGCGGGCGCACCCCTCGACGGCCTTGCCGCCAGCGGTGGCCCTGCGCGCGTTCCAACGCCTGCTGGATAGGGAACTGTTGGCGGCACATGACCACCACCACCACCGCCACAGTACCCATTTGCCCAAATCGCAACAGCCGGTGGTGCAGCTGGTCGCCGGCCACGAACTGGTCCAGGCGTTGCAAACGCATCCCGCCGCCAGCGCCACCCTCCAGCGCTGGGGTCTCTCGTGGCTGGAGTAGAAAGAGGGGAGGCGCGGCGGCGAACGATGCCATAGCCGTCATCGCTCTCGCATGTATTGTGCTCGCATCCTCACCATCACCTACACTTACCGTCGGTGTCGAGATCCGCGCTCCCGTCGTCGTCGTTTGAAGGAGTTGTCTGCGGCGGTCGCGTGCGGCAGCCGGGCACCGACAGCGCTGCCGTTGGTGATTTCCGCGCGGGCAGTGATGCGGCCGCCGCGATCCGGCATCGCGCCCACCAGAATCCGCTTCACTGCGTCGGCCTCGGACGCTATCAACACCCGTTGACTGCCGGGAATCGCGGGCGGTGGATGCCGCGCCACCCACACATCGTAGAGATCGAAGCGGGGCCACGGCACACGCGCCTGCAGTCGTCGCTCGATGCGGCCGGCGTCGTATGCACCCGATTGCACCCGGGCGCGTTGCGATTGTCGGAACGCGTCCACGCTCACCAGCAGACGCTGCACCAACAGCTGTCGCCGCAGGGTGTACTCACCGTGCAAGGCGTCGATCGCCGCGTCGGTCTCTGTCGGCGATAGAGATGCGGTGGTGGTGGTGGTAGAGGGCGCGATCGTCGAGACGGTGGAGAGCACGCGTGGCCCCAACGGCCGCTCCGTAAGTCGCGTGCGTATACGTCCGGCAGCCTCGCGTACGCAGGCCGCGGCTACAAGTGTGAGGTCGATGGGCGCTGCATCGCCTGTGGCTCGAATACCGGTCGGTAAACTGAGTACGTCCAGTCGGTGCAGCAACAACGTCATCCACCGAAGCGCCTCCGTATTCTCCGACAACGTAGTGCATTCCGTCTCGCACTCCATGCGTCCATTCGAAGCGGACGACTCGGCGCAGAGGTCGGCCGCGGCGGTGCCCAGCAGTCTGCCGCATAGACTCAGCAGGGCCAACGACTGCACCAGCGCCCCAGGCTCCTGCCACCGCTCCTGCTCCCCAAACGCCCATCTCACCAACTCCTGCGCGCTGCTTACTCGTCCCTTATCGTCGGCTGCTTGCCAATACGTCTGCAGCGGCCACAGTCGGTCTTCGGCGGCTGCGGTAGCGTCGGCGGCCGATGCCGCGCTACCCGCTACCGCCGCCCCAACCACCGCTTCCCTGGTCAACTTGATCAAGGTCGACTCGCACTCTGTTGGCTCCAGACTATCCGCTCTCTCCAGTACCTTCAACAACTCTTTGGTGTGCATTTCAGAGGGAAACAGTGCACTCGATGGGTGTCCTGGAGGGCGCCTTCGAGCCGAGACACCGAACGGCAGGCACGCTGCCGAACGACTCGGGCGTCGATAGGCGGCACCGCGGTCGACAAGGCACCTGGAGCACGGCAACGAGTCATGGCGGCCGACGAGGGTATGGAGTGGTTGCGTGTGGAGAACGGCGGGAGCTTTGTGGTGGAGGATGGAAGTGACGGGAATATAACAAGCTGGGAGGCGGTGGAGGAACGTGGTGAGGCGCTGCTGCGACGACAGCGGGTGGAGCAGTTGCGGATGTGGCAACGACACTGGGATGAGCGCAGCGCCCACCTGTGGCAGCGACATCAAATGCTACATGACGGGAGGATACAGTTGTCGACAGGGTTTTGGAGTGAGGCGCTGATGGGTCATGCGACGCTGGGCGCTTTGGTGGAGCCCGAGCGGGATGGACCGCTGATGCGATGGATACGGGATATTCGGGTGCGGACGACGGTGGGCACGGATGGGGAGCCGGCCCGCCCGACGGACTACCACACTGTGAAAGAAGAGCGGGAGGAAAGAGCGGGCGAGTTTGTGTTTTGCGTGGTGTTCGATTTCGACGACGCGAATCCGTTTTTCACGGAGGACGCGCTGGAGAAGGTGTACCGATTCTCCGGCGAGGACGGCTCGTTGGCGTCGGTGGGCTGCACCGAAATCGGCTGGAGAGCGCCCGTCGGCGCCGCCTATTGGGAGCGCTTGCGGCGGGATGCGCAAGCCACCCGCGCCTCGGCGGACATTGCCGCGTGGCCCTCGTTGATGGCGTGGCTCACCGGTGCGGCCTTGTCGGCGGTTACCGAGCAACACGAGGCGCGGGAAGACCGGCAACAGTTGGTGCTGGCGGCCGCCTGGCACAGCGATTTGGAGGTGGCGGAAATGCTGCGCGACCAGGTGTGCATGACGCCGCAGCGATGCATCCGTCCCGCCTGATCGTCGTTCGGTGGGCGTCACACCCCGAGCGCCACATCGCGATAGCCGTTCAGGTACACCTCGTTCACCGCCTGTTCCATGTCTGCGTCCCAGCGGCCAGCATCGCTGTGCTCATCAAACGCTGCCAAATTCTCTTGCAAGTGCTCCACGCGGGTCGCGCCCACGATGACGCTACCGACAAACCAGCGGGTGCGCACGAACGACAGCGCCAGTTGTGCCGGTGTCTTGCCGAATCTTCGGGCCACTTGCGCATACTGCCGGACAGCCTCCGTGGCCGACGGCTTGCGGAAACGTTCCATATACGACTGGAAGATGGTGAAACGCGAGTTTTCGCGCTGTTGGGGGTCGGCGTCCGGCAGGTACTTGCCGGAGAGCACCCCGCCGGCCAGCGGCGAGTACACGAGCAGCGGCGCGTGACAGCGGGCGCTGGCCTCGGCGTGCGCCCCTTCAAACTCTCGGTGCAGCAGCGAGTACGAGTTTTGCACCGACACCACCCGCGGCAACCCGGCGCGCTCGGCAGCGTGCGCAAACTCCATCATGCCCACCGGTGTCTCGTTGCTCAGGCCGACATAGCGCACCTTGCCATCGCGCACCAGCTGCTGCATGGCTTCCAGTTGCGTCTCCACCGACGGCACCAGCGCCTCCGCCTCCGCCGCGGAATGCGGGTCCGGAAAGGCGTGCTCTCCGAACAGCGGCACCCGTCGCGCTGGCCAGTGGATCTGGTACAAGTCAATGGTGTCCACGCCCAGGCGCTCCAACGATGCATGGCAGGCGTCGATGATGGAGCGGCGATCCAGCTGCGGTCCACCGCGTATCCAGTTCATAAAGCGCCCCGGCCCGCATACTTTGCTGGCCAGCACCAGCTGGGAACGCAGGGCGCGATTCTGCCGCAGCCATTGCCCCAAGATACGTTCCGTAGCTCCCTGTGTTTCCGGCCGCGGAGGCACCGGATATGCCTCTGCGCAGTCGATAAAATTGAGGCCGCGCTCGTGGATAGCGTAGTCGAGCTGCTGATGCGCCTCCGCCGCGGTGTTCTGTTCGCCCCAGGTCATCGTGCCCAGACAGCAGTTGGTCACCAGGAGGTCGCTCTCGCCCAACTGCCGCTTGATCGGCCATTCCGCTCGAGCGGTCGATGGACGGGCAGGGGAGGCGGCGGCGGCGGCGGCGGCAGCGTGATCACGTCCGCCTCGATCGCTCTGGGCGATCAACTCGAACAAGCGGTGGGGTGAATGTCGGTAGCGGATCCTTCGGACACCACCCACCGTCACTCCCAACACCGATTTCCCGGTGAAAAAGTGGAAGCTGCTCCCACTGCGGTTGCACCCCAGGGGTGTTTGCACGAACATGTTGCTGCTGGCGGTTCTCTCGGTGTCCAACGCGACGAGCGCCCTCACACAAATCCCCGAGTCGCGCGCGCGCGCGGTGAACGATCCCGCCGCGGAGCGCCGCGCGTGAGGGTGATTTCCTGCTCACTTCCCCCTCTGACTGCGTCGCTTTCGGCGTCCGTGTCTGAGTGACGCTCTCTGCCGCTGCACTCCCCATGACGCCTCTGAAAGTCATGGCGTTTGTATCGGGGGGGTTTGCGGTCCGCCGCCAGCAGCATAGTCGCTCATCCTCTTCTTCTCTGCCATCGCCGGTGCCGTTGTCAGGGCGGACGCCGCGTCGCCGGAGCGCGGTCGTGGGGGGCTGGCTGCAAATGCAGGCGGGCACGGGCACCGCCGCCGGCGCCGCTGCATCGGACGCTGTGCTTCGCGATGCGTTTGATATGGTGGGCAACACGCCCATCATCGAACTGAGGAAGATACCCGAGGCGGAGGGCGTGGGGGCGCGCATCCTCTTGAAGATGGAGTCGATGGAGCCGTGCTCCTCGGTGAAGGACCGCATCGGCAAGTACATGATTATGGAAGCGGAGAAGCGCGGGGACATTGTGCCGGGCAAGACGGTGCTGGTAGAGCCCACTTCGGGCAACACCGGTATTGCGCTGGCGTTTCTGGCGGCGGCACGCGGCTACCGGCTGGTGCTGACCATGCCCGACTCGATGTCCATCGAGCGGCGCATGGTGTTGCGGGCATTCGGCGCCGAGGTGGTGCTGACGCCGGCCGCCAAGGGCATGAAGGGAGCGGTGGCCAAGGCGGAGGAGATTCTGAAGCAGACTCCGGACGCGTTCATGCTGCAGCAGTTTGCCAACCCAGACAACGCCAAGGCGCACTACGAGACCACCGGGCCGGAGCTGTGGCGCGCCACCGGCGGCGTCATCGACGCATTTGTGTCCGGCGTGGGCACCGGCGGCACGATCACCGGCGCCGGACGGTACTTGCGGGAGCACAACTCCAATATCCATATCGCGGCGGTGGAGCCGACCGAGTCGCCCGTGCTGAGCGGCGGCAAACCGGGCCCGCACAAGATCCAGGGCATCGGCGCCGGATTCGTACCGGCCATTCTGGACACCCAGATCTACAACGAGGTCATTCAGGTGAGCAGCGTGCAATCGATCGAGATGGCCCGCCGCCTCGCCCACGAGGAAGGCCTGCTGGTGGGCATCTCCAGCGGAGCGGCGGTGCAGGCGGCGCTGGAACTGGGCAAGCGCCCGGAGATGAAGGCCAAGACGATCGTGGCGGTGATTCCCTCGTTCGGCGAGCGTTATCTGACTTCGGCGCTGTTCGACAAGCAGCGCGAAGAGGCCTACAACATGGTAGCCGCCGATGTCGCCTAGACGTGGGAGAACTGGAGGATGGCCATGACCCACAGGACGGGCGCAGAGGCTGCGCGCAACGATAAACAGGCCACCACGAGCAGAGACTAGCCCAAAGGATAGAGACCGTGCAGGGATGACACGCATCGACACGGAGGCTTTTGAGACGCAGCGCTTCGTGTCGCTCGAGATTCGTCCATCGGGTTTGCCGGGTGTGGGGTAACCCAGCCAACCGCCCGCACCATGAGCGACGGCCGCCGTTTTCGTCGCCAACTGCAACGACTGACCGCGGCGCCGGTCACCAACGTGCCCGAGGCGCTGGCGGCACTGGAGTTTGTGGAGTCGCTGTCGCTCAGTGCCCCTGGCGACGGCGGTCGGTGTCTGGTGCGCACGTTTGCGCAACACGGTGGTTTTGCGTGGCTGGCGCAGGCGTTGGCGGTGCTGACGCAAACGCGACCATCGAGTGCCTCGCGGTCACTCGCAGTGCCTCTTTCTCACGCTCAGCTGTGTGAGGTGCCTGTCGTGCCGCTGGGTTTACCTGCCAGGAGGGATTCCCCGGCGCCCAAAGATGCGGTGCCGCGACTGCTGCAGTTCATCGCGCGGTCCTTGCGTCTCGCCCGCTATGACGCGCTGTGCACCGCGGCCCGCTCGCCGCTACTGCCGCTGCTCACGCACCTCTTCGTCACCCATCGCGAGCTGCCAGTGGTGACCGCCTGCGTCGATAGCCTCGGCACTCTGGCGGCCACCGAGCGCGAATTCGCCCTGTTGATCCTCTCCGCCGCGGATGTGGTCGGCCGGATGGACGCCCTGTGGCCCACGTTGCCGACGCCTCCGCCGGCATCGTCTGCAACGCCTTCGACGGCCTCGCCGGTGGCGCTGTGGCGACGGATGGCGGCCGCCCTCGGCATCGATATGCACCACGACGGCATCGGACCCGGCGGACGAACGTCCGGCGGCGGCCGCGCGGCCCCTTTCCTGCCGCAATGGCTGCGACGGGGCAGCGCAACTGCTCGCTGTCGCGGCATCCGCATCCTCTCCCTCGATGGCGGCGGCACGCGCGCGCTCATCTCCATCGGGATCCTGCGCGAGCTGGAGCGCCGCACCGACCGCCGCATCCACCAGCTGTTCGATCTCATCGGTGGCACCAGCACCGGCGGCATTCTGGCCATAGCGCTGGGAGTGGCGCAGCGCTCTTTGGACGAATGCGAGCAACTGTATCGCGACGTGAGCGGCAAGGTGTTTGTGGCGCCGTCCAACCGCGCCGGCCACTGGTTCGGCGTCGGCAAGCTGCTGCTCAGTCGCGGATATTACGACAGCGCCGCTCTGGAATCGCTACTGCGGTCGCTGGCCGGCGACGCCACCCTGATCGACTCGCGGGCGGTAGAGACCGCCGCTGCGGACCCGCCGCACGTATTCTGCGTGTCCACCTTGATGAGCCACACGCCGGCCACGCCGTATCTGCACACCAATTACGCGCCGCCGCCCGGTCGCACCCCGCGATATCGCTACTCCGCGCATCACCGGCTGTATGAGGCGTTGCGGGCCACTTCGGCCGCGCCCACCTACTTTGACGCGTTCGAAAACGGCGGCCAGGTGTTCTGCGATGGCGCGCTGCTGGTGAACAACCCCACCGCCATCGCGTATCACGAAGCGCGACTGCTGTGGCCGGACGCGCCCATCTCAGCACTGGTGAGCGTGGGCACCGGCCGTTGCGATGTGCGGTTGCTGAAGGAACAGGCCGCCAGACGCGGTGCTGCCGACGGGCACCGCGACAGCATCTTCGAGTTGGCGCGCACGCTACTCAGCAGCGCCACCGACACCGAGGCCGTGCATCACGCCATTCTGGACTTGACGCACGGGCGCGACTTTTACTTTCGGCTCAATCCGGAGATCCAACCGGTGAATATGGACGAGGCGCGGGCGGAGAAACTGGTGGAGCTGCAGGCGTACGGTCGGCATTACGTGCAGCAGCATCGAGTAGTGTTGGAGGCGCTCGCGCACAAGTTGCTGCAGGCCGAGCGTCCACGAACGAACATTCCGTCGGCGATGTGAAGGGACGGCGTCGCCGGACAACGATAGCGTATCCCGAATCTACTCCCAGGTGGCAGCTTCGGCGAGGGCAATCTGTTCTAGTAGGCGCATCTCGGCGATCTCTTCACGGCGACGACGAATACAGGCCACGTCCATGGCACGCAGCGATGCCTCGTCAGCTGAATGTGCCGCTTCAGTTCGCTGTTGCAGCCGGCGATCGCATGCGCCGTCGGAGGCGTCGGGGTGCAGGCGGCGACAGGCCAGCCAGCAGCGCACCGCCGTGGATGCCTGACCGAGTCGGGTCCAGTACAGCAGTGCCAAATTGTAGCCGATATCATGTTGGTGCGGGAGGAGGCGGGCGGCGCGTTCCAGGCGCGGGAGCACCTCGCGGTCGACGGCGGCACATCCTTGCAGCAGCAGCTGCAACGCTTCGGCGTTGAGCAGATGCGCCTCCAGCAACGATCGCAAAGCGTCGTTGCTGGCGATGCAGCGTTGCCGTTGGCAGCGCAATCGTTCCAGCGACTCTTGCAAGCCGGCGATGGTCTCTGCTTGCAGCTGCAACTGCATCTGCAGCGCGGTGCAACGCAGGATGGCCAACGTGGACGCCTCGGGCGTCAGGCGTGCGTGCGGCAACTGCACGATCAGCTGACGGAGGGCATTGTGTGCCGGTTCGATGAAATGCGTGCGGGCCAGCGCCTCCGCCTCCAACAGCCGCACTTGCCATTGCGCCTCTTGGCACAGGGCATCTGCGCTGGCGTGTCGAGTATCCGGCGCGCCCGCCTGGCGTCGCAACCGCTGGCACACTTGTAAACATGCGTCCCAAGCGCTGCGCCAGGCCAACGTCTCAGCGATGGCCGCGCCCAGCAGCAGCCGCTGATCGGCCGGCTCCAGAGCGTGCCACGGAAACACGCCGCGACCGCGCTCGGCATCGGTGCCGTACGCGAGATGACGGGTGTGCGCCGTCGTGCCGGAGGGCATCGGCGCCGAATGCGGCGGCTGCAAATACGCCACCGGCGACCAGAACGGCAGCGAGGCGATGTCGTCAGCTGCGGCGATGGCGCTCACATACGCGTGTCGCAGCACTGCCAGCGCCGCCGTAAACTCCTGCTGCTGCAGGTATTGCCGGGCGACATACCACCACCAGGCACCGTAGTCTGTGGCGTTGCCGGTGAGACTCGGCCACGCCTCCGGTGGCACTGCCTGCTCACCCGTATAACTCATCAGGCGCTCGCAGTCGGTGCTTCGATACGAACGCACCAGCGGCTGCAAGTGCTCGCGAGCAGTCGACCGGTCGCCGCGCAAGTAAGCCATTACTCCGTGCGAGTAGCGCACCCGCGGGTCGGCCGGCGCGTCTTCGGCGTCCTGGGCATCGAAAGTGCCCTCGCGGGATTGTCGTACGTGATGGAGTACTCGAGTGCGTGCCAGCTGCTCTTGAATGGCCATAGCATGCTTTGCACTGGTCTGCGGACGGCGTTGACATGCCCGCAACAACTGCTCCAGCGGGTGTACCGCAGTGATCCACCAACTGCGTGCATAAGAGGTGTCCGCGGTTCCCGACGTCTCCTGCCGCAGATACAAGACCAGCACCAGTAGCGCCGTCTCCTGCAACAGCAGCAGCTGCGTCGTCGCCTGCACCGAACCGCTGCCCAACGTCTTCGCCAACGACTCGGTGATCGCCCAGGAGGAGCAGGCGTCGACGCTGCTAGCATCATCGGGTGACGTGGACGCTTGCCACACAACGCTGGCGTCCTGCGCAGAGCGCTCCCCACTTTCAGTGTCCGACAATCGACGCGCGGACTCGAGCGCAGCCACGCAAGCCGCTCTGGCGTGGTCCAGCGCCTGCTGCAGATCGCCCGCGGCGACGTAGTAGAGCGCGAGGTTAAAGTATACCACTGCCTTCCACTTGAAATACGCCCGCAGCTTATCCCATCGATCGATGCCCTCTTCGATCAGTGCCCGTTGCAGTACCGATAGTCGTCGCAACGCCCCTCGCAGCGACGCGGCAACGTCGGTCGCTGGTCCTCTCGGGAGGCGGTGGAGGTCGTTCGGCGCGACCTCGCCAGCCTGTTGCGCCAAACACTTCACGGCGGCGTTGTTCATCTGTCGCACCTCTTCGCACAGACTCCGACCTCCTAACCGGGGTGTCATTCTCTGCAGCTCTGTAGGCATTGATGTGCATTCCCTCAGACACGCTTCTCTCGGCGTGGCACCGAAAACTGCGTGCGAGACATCTCCGGTCGATCGTTGGCGCCACTTTCGATCCGACACTGCAGACGACCACCATCCTGCACGCCCAACACTCCTCGTCTGTTTACAGGTCGCACCAACCACGATCGCTCACTGTCTGCATCACCAGCTCGTCAACTCGTTTCACGTCTTGCCCCCTCGGTCTCCGTGTCGATACCGAGCATCTCGTTCTGTTCAGGCGTGCGCGCATATTCCTCCACCTCGATCTGCGGATCGTCTCCCTCCGCCGACAGACTCTGAATGTAACTGTTGCCGGCCGGGTCGTCCAGCACCAGCTCAAACGGTCGCGATGCCGACGCCAGCTGCTCCATGTCCTCCAGAAAGCGAGCAAACTGCGCGCGCTTCTGCCGTTCCTCCTCCTCTTTGAACTGCTCCGCCTGGGTGAACAGGTACGCTTCCCGCAGAGCGTCGATGATGTCGCGCAGCAGGCCCTCCACGGTGGTAAACTTGGATCCTAGCGTGCCCGGCTCCAGCTCCAATTCCGTGGCCGGCACCAGCACGCGCGCCGTGTCCGACTTGATGAGGTCGCGACTCAGATCGTCCGGGCGTTCCACCCGCAGCACGATGCGTCGGCCCAATGCGGACACCTCGCCACTGGGTTTCACCTCAGACGACTTGAAGCCGCAGTCGTCACAGGTGAAAGCGATGAGCACCACCTCCCTGAAATGCGGTATCACCGTCTGGTGAATGCGATTCTCGCCGTGATGTCCGCACGCCGGGCAGTCTGCTGGCAGCCGCACGACGGCGCCATCGCCCAGATCCGCGGACGCGGATTCTTCAGTCGCGCTCGCAGCGATGGCATCGTGGCTCCCGTCCGGTGCCACGAGTCCCAGGGCGACGTTCATCTCTCGGGTGCGGGCGTATCGTTCCAGTCGCACCTTCTTATCCAATTTTCCGGTTTCGGCAATCATTTCCACGTGCGATCGACCCGACGGATCGTCGATGCACAGGGTGAAACTGCCCTGTTGTCGCAGCGCGTCCAGGCGCGCCACCGTCGCCTCCAACTTGTTGCGAGCCTCCGCCTCCACGTCCGCCCGCTCCTTCAGATATTCCTGCAGATCCTCCACTGCCTGCAACAGTATGCCCTCCACTGTGGTAAAGCGGCCGCGACCGCTGGCCGGCGCCTCCAACGCCACCTCCGGCACCGACACCGACGCCCAGCCCGACAGCAGCACGCTCCGCTGCAAATCGGCCGCCCCACCGTCTACTCGGACACGATATCGTACTCCGTGCTCAGCCACCTCTCCAGCATCTTGAACCTCATTATTTCGGTAGCCACAGTGCGGGCACTCGAACGACGCCAACACCACCTGTCGCACGTGCGGTATATCGGTCAGCAGCAGCCGGGTCACGCCCTGCTCCCCGCACTGCACGCACAGTGACTCCACTGCGGTCACCGGAGACTCTTCATTCACCACCGCCGCCACCGTCGGGAATAATGCAGAAGGCGGTTGCGGTCCTTCGGACTGAATCATGAGTGAAGGTAAGAGGGTGAATGGACGCGGCAATCAGGCCGACCGACGGAGTGCGCAGAAGGCGTGGGATGCCGAAAAGCGGCGATCGGCAACCGGGTCGCAACCCGATATGAGACAATGATGGGCAGGGGACGGGCTGCGTCTCTGATGGAGCGGCTCCGGTGGGCAAATCTGTTCGATATCACCGCTACCAGCCCATCCCATTCAGGACGCCAAGAAGGTCATGCTCCGAGCGCGTCATAGTTAGTGCTCTTCTTCCGATCTCTGCACAGCATGCACAGCGAACCAGCTTTCCAGTGGGTCGGCGCGGTGATCCGCTCCCATTCCACCCAATTCACCACGAGAGGTGAACGGAGCGGTCACCTCATCGACCGCATTGCCTGGCGACCGGCGCTTCCACCAAGCCTCGCCAAACGAGCGTTTCGGCAGCGAGTGCCTCTGCTCCGGTTGCTCTGCCAGCACGCTTCCCGCCCTGAGTGCTCTGCACCGCCATCATCACCGACCGCGACCTCCCTCCTCGTGTGGTTCCGACGGGACCTGCGGCTGCACGATCACCCCGGTATGGCACTGGCACTGAAAGACATTCAAGCAGCGCGTCGAGACGATTGCGCGTCCCCTTCCCCTGCGTCGCTGGCATTGGTGTACGTATTCGACTCGGAGGAGTGCGCCGCCCTCCCGCTGGACGCTCTGGAGTACCTGGTGGGGGCGGTGCGCTGCCTGCGACAGACCATCCAAACCGACAGCGGCGGGCGCACGGACTTGTATGTTCGCGTAGGTGTGGCCGCCGACCAAGTGGCCCAACTGTGTCGACAGCTGCATGTCCAGAAAGTGTACGTGGAAGACGACTGGAGCGAACTGGGTCAGCAAGCGTTGCAGCGGGCGCGAGCGGCCTCTGTGCCGCTGCAACTCTGGCAACCGCTGCGCATGTCTCACCTGCCGGAGGTGAATACGGCTTTGCGCGATGCCACCGCGGCCGACGACACCCAGGTGACCTTGCCGCCGGTGGTGGAATTCTTCGACCAATATCAACAGCGCGCAGTGACCGTGTCTCTCAGCGCTGCCGAAGAGCGCGCCCCGTTCGAGCACGTACTCCAATGGATGCAGTGCGGTGCGGCGCGGTGGTCCTTGCCCGAGGGCACCACGACATGGGGAGAGATCCCCAGCGCCGAGGCGTTGCAACCACCGGCGACCATCCATTCATCGTCAACGCGCCATCTCCATGCATGTGCGGGCGAGCGCGGCGCCGAGCGCCTCCTGCACTCTTTCCTGACCACCCGTGACCCGGTCAGCACCGGCACCGACACAATACGCGCGCTCTCGCTGCCGTTGTGGCTCGGCTGCATTTCGCCGCACCGTGCTCATGCGTTCATTCGGGCACAGGCAGCCGCAGCGCCTTTCGATGGACGTCGGCGGGCGGCGGCGCGCGATGCGCTCGCCTTTCTGCAACAGCGCGAGTGGCATCTGCATCTGGCGACACAAGATCGGCATCAGCAGCACGCGTGGCACTATTGGGATTGGCAGGGCGTGCCCATCCGATACGCGCGCTGGGCACCTTCGACGTTGACGCCCGCCTCCGCGGCGGTGCTGCTGGTGCACGGCTTTGGCGCGTCCATCGAGCACTGGCAGCACAACGCTGAAGTGCTGGCGCGTCATGGTTACCCGGTGTATGCGGTGGACCTGGTGGGTTTCGGCCGCAGCATGAAACCGCCCGCCCTGTACACCCCGGACTGGTGGCGGCAACAGCTGTTGGATTTCGTGCAGCAAGTGGTGCGCCAACCGGTGTACGTGATGGGTAATTCTATCGGCGCGTACATGTCGCTGTCGTTTGCCGTGGCCGCCGTAGGTGCCACACCTGCGGAGGCGACTGAGCCGTCTCGATCCCGCCCGGATACGGTCGCTGCTCCACTGTGCCGTGGGGTAGTGCTGATTAACGCGGCCGGTCCGATTCGAGAGCCATCGCTACCGCCACCGCCACCGCCACCACCGCTATCACTGCGTGCGTTGTTGCGGACCCCGTCAGCGGCCTGGCTGTCTGCCGAGGTGATCCTCTGGTATCTGCAGCGCAACATCCGCCGCACCCTGCAGCGCGTCTACCCGGTCAATCCGCACGCCAGCACCCGCCTGGAAAAGATTATCTACCGCAGCAGCACCGACCCGGGCGCCAAACACGTGCTGTGGTCCGGCTTTCGGCTGCCGCCGGCGCGGCCGATCAACGAGCTCATCCAGGCGCTCGCACACACGCACCCGCTGCCGGTGCTGATGCTGCAGGGCGCGCTGGATCCGCTGGGCAAGGTGGGCGAACGTGGCACGCTCCTGAAAACGCTGTGTCCGAGCATCGAGCTGGTGCTGCTCCATGCCGGCCACTGCCCGCACGACGAAGTGCCGGAGCAGGTGAATGCGGTGCTGTTGGAGTGGCTGCAGCGCCAAGAACAACAACAGCAAGAGATGGAGGAGAGTGCGCCGGCAACTCCGACGCAGCAACAAGCGCCTGCTTCCCCCGCGCAGGTACCATTGTCATCGCTGACCACCGTCCCGCCGGAAATGTAAACCTCAGCACATCGTCACGACACCGATTTCGCATACGATATCCGCACCCTTTACGTGCCGCCGTGCGCCTTCCAACCACGCGTTCCCCTCGTGCCGCTCACCCCGCTCACCCGTCCGCCTCGTGCTCGCCCACCTCACTGAACGCCGCATACGTCGGCGTCGGCTCCGGCAGCAGACTCGCCAGCCGATCCTTGCCCACTTTCTTCAGAATCTCCCGGTGCGCCTTGAGACGGATGGCCTGGATGCGGATAAAACCGCCGGCGTCCGACGGCGAGAACGAATCCACCTCCTCCATCGAGGCCAACTTCTCATCGTACAGGCTGGTGGGCGACTGGCGCGCAATGGCCATGCAGGAGCCCTTGTAGCAGCGCACATCCACCCAGCCGTCGATCAGCTCCTGGCTCTTGTTGATGGCCGACACCAGAAAGTCCATCTCCGGCGAGAACCAAAAGCCGTCGTACGCCAGTTTGCTAAACTCAGGCGACAACATGTCGCGCAGCCGCATCACTTCGCGGTCCATGGCGATGCCCTCGATGTCGATGTGCGCACAGCGCAGGATGGTCACCGCGGGCGTCTCGTACACACCGCGCGATTTCAGCCCGATGTAGCGGTCCTCCACAATGTCCACCCGGCCGATGCCGTGTTTCCTGCCCAGGCGCGTCAGGCACTGGAACATGGGCAGCGGCTGGTCGTGCGATTCGCCACTGGCCGGCAGTTCCACCCGCACCGGCACGCCGTTGCTGAAGTGGATGCGCACCACCTCGGGCGCATCCGCCCACTGGTCCCAGCGTCCGGTCTTGCCGTAGAGCGACTCCTCGGCGACGCGCGACGGATCCTCCAGTTCACCCGACTCGTACGAAATATGCATCATGTTGTCGTCCATCGAGTAGGGCGGTTTCTCCCCGCTGGGGAGTGGAATGCCTTTGGCGCGCGCGTAATTGAGCAGGTCCTGTCGGCCGCGGAACCGCGCCAGAAACTTGTCATCGCGCCACGGGGCGAGCTCCTTGATGGTCGGATCCAGCGCATACACCGACAGACCGAACCGCACCTGGTCGTTGCCCTTGCCGGTGGCGCCGTGCCCGACGAACTGCGCGCCCTCGGCGTGCGCCACCTCCACCTGCCGCTTGGCGATGCACGGGCGCGCCAACGACGTGCCCAACAGGTACCGCGACTCGTAAATCGCGTTGGCCTTGATCGCCGGATAAATGTAATTGATCAAAAAGTCCTCCCGCAGATCCTCCACATACACTTTGGACGCGCCCAGCGCCACCGCCTTTTTGCGGACCGCATCGAAGTCCTCGTCCTGGCCCACGTTGGCGCAGAAGCAGATCACCTCGTAACCCTCCTCTTGCAGATACTTGAGGATTACCGACGTGTCCAGACCGCCTGAATACGCCAATATCACTTTGCCCTTGCTCATGGCCGGTGTACGAGACAATAATGAAGGCACTCCGTCCGATGCACGAGAAGCGCGCACCGGCCGTTGAATCTGCCCTCCGCCGCTAGCGTCTGTCGACGGCCGATCGGCAGCGAATGCGGAGGCGTTCGGCGATGCCGCGATGCGTGCGCGTTGCCCCCAGGTAGCGCGGGTGTGACAAGATCGTCAGGAACCGTCAGATGCAACACGGGGAACAGCTTGGCCAAACACCACTTTACACACCCCCCTACCTGCTCAGCTCTGCTCTTGCAGGAACATGGCATGCAATTGTTGCAGCGTATCGTCGGGCCCGCTCACGGCGTGTCCCTCCACCCGCACGTGGGAGTATATTTCCCAGTCGTTGCCGCCGGGGTAGCACTTGTCCCCGAAAAACACGATGCGTCGATACTGCGTGTCCGGCAGGTAGCGCAGAGTGTACTCTTTGGTCCAGCCGATGGGCATCACGTCGAAGGAGATCTGACCGCCGATTGAGTACACCAGCGGCAGGTCCGGCAGGCGCTGCTGCAAATGCTCGATCATGTGTTGTCGCACGTGGTGATGTTTGTCGTACTGCTCGAAAGCGTCGCGCTCCTCTTGCGTGCAGTTGCGTCCGATGGGACTCACGTTGAGCATGCCGGTGCGAAACTCGATGAAAGTGCCCCGCTTATGCGGTATCTTCAGCGCCGCGATATAATATAAGCACTCGTTGATGAGTCGCTGCAGCGCCTGCTCGCCCAGTGTCTCCTTGATGGAGGTGGAGGCGAACAGCTCGCCGTGGCGATACGCGCTCAGTCCGTTCTCCGCAAACACGTAATCCACTTTTCGCAGTATCTCTGCGCCCATCTGTTCCTCGATCAGGCCTATGCGAGAGCCGCCCACCAACGCCACCTCCACGCGTTCCCGTAACTGCTCCAGCGCCTGTAGCATATCGCCGGTGACGGGATTGCGCGGTTTGGTCAGGGTGCCGTCCACATCGAACAGCACCATGGTGGACTCGTCGCGACCGCTGGACATATTACGAAAAGATCCGAGCGAGTGTCGTAACAAAAAAGATGTGCGGATACACCGTCTCCGTGTCGAGAGTGAGTGGAGTGATTGATGAGATGGGCGATCGATCGACGCGGTGGTGGCTGCCGAACACCCCGGGCCGAACGTTCGAGGGCCGCGTCGACAACCGCGGGTTTGGCGGACGGAGCGGAGGAGGCGCTGGTTGAAAGCCTGCGGGATGTTCCGTGCCCCCTCAAAGATAGCATGGACGGCCCCGAGAGTGAATCAGATCTGCCCATCGTGTGGATTGATTGTGAAATGACTGGATTGAATCCTCAGCGGGATGTTTTGTTGGAGATTGCGGTGCTCGTGACGTGGGGCCACTCTTTGGACGTTGCACACGACGCGCTGGATCTGGTGATGCATCAACCGAATCACTTGTTGGAGCAGATGAAGCCGGTTTGCCGCGATATGCACACACGATCCGGTCTCATCGATCGAGTGCGTCAGTCGAACTGCACTGTGGCGGACGCGGAACGGGAGGTGCTCACGTACTTGACCCAACGGGGGGTATCGTCTGGCACCGCGCCCATGGGCGGCAACTCGGTGCACGTCGACCGCGTATTCCTGGCGCGCTATATGCCCGCGCTCTCCGCCTTTCTGCACTACCGACTGGTGGACGTGTCTACGGTCAAGGAGCTATGTCGCCGGTGGTATCCGCAGGTGTACGCGGCCGCACCGCGCAAACGCGGTCGCCACCGGGCGCTCGATGACATCGCCGAGAGCATCGCCGAGCTGGCCTACTACCGCAACACCATATTCCGCAACGCCGACATCGGCCACGCCGGAGTTGGCTCCCCGCAGCCGCTGCAGTGAACCGAAACCCTTTATTACCCGCTGTCTCTCTACCGCCCTCATTCGGCCGCCAGCTCTTGCGAGCCGGTCCACGTCTCGCCCGGCTTCAGGGTGACGCCCTCATTGTGAAACACCACCGGCTCCACACACACAAAACCGCCCCAGCCCGGGTCGCTGCCCTGGCTGCCGTACGGATTCCACACCGTGCAGTCGGGGAAGCCCCGCTTGTTCAGTTTCATCACCGACAGCGCGGTCGAGTCGAAAATGGCCATCTCCTCGGGCGCCTCGCGGTACACCCGGTCGGTGTGCTGGTTGATGGCCAGGCCGCTGGCCAGGCCGTCGGCCTCGCGCCGCATGGTGTTGCCAGCGGTCTTGTCCATGTACTCCAGGCCTTCGCAACCGAAGATCCGCACTTTCTCGATGTCCCGCACCTTGAAGTAGTTGTGCAAGCCGGCGGTGAACTTGAGATCCTGGCTGGCGTCCTCGTTGGTGACTTTCAGCTCGCAACTGAGTCCGCGCAGGTTCAGTGTCACCCGGTACTGAGCGCGGAACTTGTGCGGGAAGAGGCGGCGGTGCTCCTCGGGCAGGTCGTCGGAGCGTAACGACAGCACGCAGCGCGACGCGCCCAGCTGCTCCACCATTTCGATGGCGTCCAACTTCCAGTCAACACTGCGCGCAAAACCGTGATTGGGCAGGTTACCCTGGTTGCCAAACTGCGGGAAGCAGACGGGGATGCCGCCGCGGATGGCCGTGCTGCGATCGAACACCGCCTGGTCGGACAGGAAGAGCACCTCACTGGCAGCGTCGCGCACTTTCCAGGAAGTGACGCACGCTCCGAACAAGTACACCTCCGCAGTCTGTTTGGTGTGCTCGTTGGTGAGCAACACGTACGGCAGTCCGTTGCGCCCCTCCATCTGCTTGCCGGCCTTTTCGCTGGGCTCGCCCGGCACATCGTTCTCGTCCACTTTTGGCGCGTGCAACTCCGCCGCCAACCGGCTGGCCATGGAATCCACGTCCAGGCTGCTTCTGGTTTGGTTTGGCGGCGGGTTGTCCCGCGCCGCCATGCACAGCAGCTGCCCCGCCTCCGCCGGCGAGCCGAGGCAGCGCGCGCGCCGCCGGTTCACCACCCACCAGAAAGCGCTCCCGCCGCGGCCGTTCCCCCGGGCGGCCACACGTGGCCGCGCCGAGGCTCCACCCAGTGCCCTAGCGCCATGCAACGCTGACGATGTGCCGGTGATGAACATGCACTTTGCTCAGATTGCAGGCACCGCGCTGGGAGCGATGCCGCTGCGTCGTCCGCGACGAGACCGAAAAACCGATACCGCGCGAGCGCGGCGGCGCCTCCCCCCGCGAGGTGAGGGTGCGTGCAGGTTGGAGGGTGAGATATCGTGCGCGGAAAAGCGGGTGAGCCAGAAAAGTGAGGCGAGACGAGGGGAGTTGATGCAGGGAGGCGGCTGCGATGTGGAGTGTGGGAAGGAGGTGTGGTTGCGGGGTGCAAATCGGTAAGATGATCGGCGAGATGCCGCGGCGAGTGTTCTCAGGAAAGAGTTCTCAATGCGTGCGCAATGGTAGTTGCGCTTTATGCTCTAACGTATGCGCCGACAGGGTCGTCTCCTCGGAGGTGCAAGCGTCGGCCGACACACACGCAGGCATCCGAGTGCCCTGATTCATTCAGCTCTTTCTCGTCCAATATCGTCTACATTCACCTCATTTCAGGCAACGTTACGATTCGGTGGCCGCGTTGGGTCTCGCGCGCGGGCGCTGTTCACCGCCGCTCGGGTCGGTCGCAATTCGGTTCCCCTCACGGCGGCTCGTCGAGACCGTGTCGCCTGCTCGCTCCTCGGGGCCGGTGGTCTGCACGCTCGGGCGGCGCCGGCAACTGCAGCAACGCTGCCGCAGTGTGCCAGGGAGCGAACGCTGACGAGGCGGCGGAGTGGCGGAGAGAGGGTCGTTCCCGCCTGCCGCCCACTCGACCACCAACAAGCCTTGTCCGGGCACGGGGAAACTGGTGCCAACACGGGAGCCGGGCGCGCGCACACCCGTCAGGCACGTGGCACCACCACCATCACCACTTCCACTGAACGCTGGACGTTGAGCAGCTCGGCAATTCGCATGGCGGACGCCGCAGCCGACCCGTCGGGGCCGGCCGTCCCGGCCAGTGAGATGTCCAAACTGACTGTGTCGGAGACGCGTCAGGACAGCATCGCCGGGCCCGCCGCTGGCGGCCGCAGCGGCCCGCCGGCCTTCAGCACGGTGTTGGCGGACGGCCGCGTGGAGTCCAGCGGCAAGCATCAGAATGTGCTGGCGTCGTCGGCGGTGCAGTCGATGCCCGAGTTTCCGGTGACCGGTCCCATCGGCCCGCACCTGTTTCAAAAGTTGAAGTTGCTGGGCAAGGGCGACGTCGGACGCGTCTACCTGGTGCTGCTCAAGGGCACCACCAAGGTGTACGCGATGAAAGTGCTCACCAAGGAGGAGATGATCGCGCGCAACAAAGTGAAGCGCGTGCTGACCGAGCGGGAAATTTTGGCCACCGCGCATCATCCTTTCATTGTCACCATGTACGCCTCGTTCCAGACCAAGGACCGCCTCTACTTTATCATGGAGTACTGTGCGGGCGGCGAGTTCTTTCGAGTGCTGCAGCGCCAGCCCAACAAACGCCTGCCGGAAGACGCGGTACGCTTCTACGCCGCCGAGGTGCTGTTGGCGCTGGAGTACCTGCATCACATGGGGTTCATCTACCGCGATCTGAAACCGGAAAACATCCTCATGCGCGCCGACGGCCACGTCGCCCTCACCGATTTCGACCTCAGCAAGCAGGCGCACCCGGTGTCGCCGCGCGTCATCAAGCACCAGCTGTCGCTGCTGGACCGAATGCGCGGCGCGTTATCGCGGCAACGCGGCTCGCGCGGCAACCTGCAGGATCTGGAGATTGTCGACTCGGAGCCGGTCTTGCCTTACGCCACCAACTCGTTCGTGGGCACCGAGGAGTACATCGCCCCGGAGGTGATTCAAGGTGTCGGACACACCAGCGACGTGGACTGGTGGACGTTTGGCATCCTGCTGTACGAGATGCTCACCGGCACCACGCCCTTCAAGGGCAGCTACCAGGACGAGACTTTCAACAACATCGTCACCAGCGCGGTGCGCTTTGACGACGCGCTGCACCTGTCGCCGGAGTGCAAGAACCTCATCAAGAAGCTGCTCAAGCGAGATCCGACCAAGCGCCTCGGGCACGAAAACGGCGCCAGCGATATCAAGCGCCATCCGTGGTTCAAGAAGATCGACTTTACGCTCATCCGGAACGACAAGCCGGCCGTCACGCCCAAGGTGCGCGACCCGTTGGATTTCTCGCAGTACCCGCCGCTCAAGGACGAGGACCTCGGTGACGACGTGGAGCCGTTCGATGAAAACTCGCCAGCGAACCCGTTCAAGAACTTTAACGCCCGTCGGATGGACAGCCGCGGCAGTGCGGGGCCCAACGGCGCAGCGGAGGAGAAGCAGCAGGAGGAGGAGGAGGGTAAGTGAACGAGAGGGAGTGTCGTCGTCGCTCTCAAGTGGGCACACACACACACACCCTGGGCGTACGATTTCGAGGGCGTCGATACCCCGCCACCCCACGCAGCAGATACAGCGATAGAATGTCCACGCCACGGGCACGGCGGCTCGCGTAAACGCGCGCGCGTATGTACCCGCCCACTCGGGACCGCGTCGTGCGAATATCTCCGCGCCCACGCTCACATCAATCGACAGTTGCGATTCCACCGCCATCCGTCATCGTTAGCGCCGACGGTCGGCGACACCGGGGCGCTCATCGCGCCGTCCGTCTCCAACTGCGGACCGCCCTCCGGCACCTCTTTCACCCGGCCCGCTACACCTGTCCCGGTGTCCGAGCCGGCTTCCGTCTCTGACGGCGGTGGCGATTGCAGTGACGGCCGCGGCGTGCTGGCCCCGCTGCCGCCGCCGCTACCCGCCCCGCTGCCGCCTTCGTCAAACAACCGGGTAACCATATCCAGTATCTTCGGATGCCGCCGCGGCACCGGCACCCAGTCACGCTGGTCGTGAAACGTGCGGCACATCCACGGATGCTCTCGCACGTCCTCAACGGCGGCGCGCTCGTGCGGATCCAGCGCCATCAGTCGTCGCAACAGATCCTGCCCGGCGTCGTCGTCGGCCAGCGCCTCCGGCATGTGGAACGCGCCCTCGCTGATCCGCTGGAACAACTCAAAGTAATTGGTGCCTTTGAAGGGCGGCTCACCGGCCAACATCATGTACAGCGTGACGCCGGTAGCCCAGGCGTCTACTTTGCGCCCCAGGAACACGCCCTCGCCCTTGGCAATCTCGGGCGCTTGAAACGCCGGCGAGCCGACGGTGCGCGTGGTGCGTCCCTCGGCGTCGAATTTGTCGAGGAACTCGGCCACACCAAAGTCGGCCAACTTCAAATGTCCGTCGGTGGCCAGCATCAAGTTAGCCGGTTTGATATCGCGGTGCACCACATTCTGCGAGTGCACGTACTCCAGCGCCTCTAGCAGTTGCGCCAGAAACGACTGCGCCTGACCCGGCGGCAGTCGTTTCTGCGGCGCGCGGTCGATGAGCTCGTGCACGGTGCAGCCGTTACTCAGCTCCATAAACATGTATAGCTTGTCGCGCTTCTCGTCATCGATCACGTCCAGCAGTCGCATGGTGTGCGAATGGTCCAAGCGCCGCATGATGGCGATTTCGCGGCGCACATTCTCCAGACCGCCGCGCACTCGGCGCAGGAAATGCTTGTCGACAATCTTGCAGGCCACAATGCGCAGCGTGCGCGTGTCCATCGCTTCGCGCACCTTGGCATAAGCGCCCTCGCCCAGTTTGGCGCCCAGCACGTAGTGAGAGACGAATTTGGGGCGACGCTCGGCGCGTGAGAAGCGCATCGCCACCTGTTCGGAGGTGTCCACGCCGGCGGGCGCCGCTTCCCTGGCCGGCACGTGCGACAGCGGCGCAGATGGCGATGCCGACATGACCGACACCGGCGGCGAGCCGATGGGCGTCGGGGAGCGCACGCTCGACGCTGGTGCGGCGCTCGGCGACACCCGGTCCCTGACGGCCTCCTCCCGTTCGTCCGCCGCTGCCGCCGCCAAACTCTCGTACGATGTACCAGCGCTGCTACGCGCGTCCGAGCCCGCACCCGTTCGGGAGAGTTGCGGCTGCGCGTGAAGCCACCGCCCTGTCCCCGGCGCGCTGGCGGGGTGCAGCGGCGAGGATGCCGATACCGCCGACGAGGCGCCCGTCGATGTCACCGCCTCCTCTTCCTCGGTGCTGGCCGCCACGCTGTCCAGCTCGGATTGGTCGTTATCATCCAGCGACAGCGAGTACAGCTTGCGCACCACCGCCGAGTGCAACCGCTCCCCACGGTACAGCTTCTCCTTGCTCTCGGGCACCTCGTCGTAGTAGACGTGGTAGGAGCCACGCGACGGCAGACACGGCGAGTCGTCGGTGCGCCGTCGACTCAGCACCGATTCACCCAGCTCATCGATTTCAATGCGGGACACTCGTGGCTGGGCGCGTCCACGGACGGCCGCTACGGAGCCGCCCTGAGGCGTGCTGTTGTCTTCAGCAGCCGCCGCGCCCGCTTCCGCCTTGGCGGACACCCGCTCGGAGCGGTGTGCTGGGTCCACCATACCAAAAACGTTACCCAAACGACAGTCGCAGCTTGTGGAGCAATGAGCTGGCGCGCTCCCAAAAGCCCACCGGCTTTTCCGCGACAAGCACGACCCGTGTCCGTCCCGCCCTCGACAGCCCTCCGGCGTCGACCGCTGCGGCGTGCACCACAGAGCACACCGCTCGAGCGGCACGCCCTGGCGTGGCTCGTCTCTAGCGCTCTACCTTGACTGGCTATGCAATGAATGGGTACTACGCTGGTGTTGGCCGCGGTGCCCACTCGCGTTGGTGCGCTCCACGTCGCGACGTGCACGTCCGGTGCGCGCGCCCGTCACAAGCGCAGGACGCGGAGAACGATATCACGCTCGCAAGAGACGACGATGAGGACGACGGCGTTGGATCAGCAGAGGGCCAGCGGCGGATGCGTCCAAGAGATTATGGGATACACGGTGCGAAGGAGGATCGGCCGCGCGTTTAGAGAAAGTCTGACGCATCGAGACCGTCTAGCAGTTGTTGTACATCGTCCGTGGACACAGCCGCGCGCACGGGAGTGGATGCAGTGGCGCGACCCGTCGGATATTCGGAAACGCAGTCGCTTCGAGGTGCACGTTCCGGCGACGGGCTTGTCCGTCCTCTCTGCTTCACCTCGCGGTCCAAGTCGACCAGCAGCTCTTGACACGACTCCCAAAACGGGTCGTTCGCGTCGGTCACCTCGTCGAGTCCGCCGATCGCCTCTCGGCGGTACGCATCCAGCAGCGACCACGGCGAACGGGCCACGGCACAGCAGACGCAACTCCGCGCCCGCTTCGACATGGGCATGCGTGCCGGAAAGACCCGCACCACATTCATCGGGTGGATGTTCACGTGCGAGCCGCTGCGGGCCAAGCGCAACACGGTCACATCACGCAGCAGCAGCACCGTGCCGGGTTCGATGCAGGCCTCGGGTGGCGAGGCCGCGTTGGCCGGGCCGGCGCTCCGGCGTTTGGCCTCCTCGTGCGTCTGTGCCAGCCACTCCAGAACATCCGCATGCACGGTGCCGTGCACGGTGCCAAGCGTCGGGTCACGCAATGTCACCAGCACGTCCCGGTATCGAGTGCTGTTCGGTGCGGATCGCCGCGGGCGCCGCACTGTCGGTCGCTGGGTCGCACCGGGGAGCTCGATACCCAACTCCCCGGTCGCCACGTCCACCTTGTCGCCGTGTCCCAGTTCCGACGGAGCAGACAGATCTCGTTCGCATCGTTCATGCATGCACCCAAGGGTTCGGCCTTTGGCGCCGCTGCGGGTGTCTTCGGCTGCAGTCGCGGCGGCTATCCGCCCGTCCATCTCCATCACCACGCCGTCTCGACACACCCGCGTCACCATCACCGCCAGCCAGTCCACCTTGCGCCCGCCGTAACCGCGGCGCGCTGCCTGCAGCGACCGCAAGCTCTGCAACGGTACTCGAACCGCTCGTCGAGAGCCATGGACAAACGGCGGCAGGCCGGCGTATTCCAACAGCGCCATCCACGCCGAGCCGTAGAACGCCTCCCGGCCGCTCGCTTCCGTCTTGACTCCCACTGGTTGCGCCACACACGCGTTCGTCGTTGATCGATTCACGAATCCCGCCTCATTCTCCTGGTTCCGGGCCCTTCCGTGACCGTCTCCTTCCCGGCCACCCTCGGCCTGCACGGTCACCGCCGGTTTCCCCGTCCCCAGCTCCTCTTCACCCCGCTGAGCACCTCGCACGCGTTTCCTCCCCCCATAATCCCTTTCGTCTTCCATTCCGCTCTATGGTACCACCACCACCAGACTCTCCCTGTGTCTCTACACCAGCACCCACCCACACTCGTCATCCGCGACCAAGACGCCCTGCCCGGACCGAGCGCCACCGCAGCGCTGCATCCACACGACCGCGATGCGCCCCCGTCGCGGCAAGGCGCACACACGTTTCGGTGGGGAGGGTTCGGTCGAGGGCGGGCGTGAACGTGGACACCGAGGTGCGGCCTGTCGAGAGCGATAGTGTAAGCGGGAGGGAGCTCGAGAGAGGGCGACCCTGCAGTGCACACCTTCAGCATTCCAGGTAGCTAGACGAGGAGTTGAGCTGGAGAGCCCGTTTCGACACCGGGAACGTTGCCCGCGTTTCGAGCTGGTGCGAGCTGTGCTCGCGATCGCTTCCCTCCGCCTGAGAGGCGAGTGCAGCCGCCAGGTGTCCGAGGGTGCAGAGGTGGTGCGCGAGTGCACGCGGTGTGACATCGACGTGGCTTCATTCGCGATGGACGTGGATGCGATCGCGCAGTTTTGCGATATCACCGGCTCGTCGTGGGAGCACGCGGAGTCGATGCTGCAGAGCTCCAACGGCGAGTTGGAGGTGGCGCTGGCGCAACATTTCGCCATACAGGAGGTGCAGGGAGAGAGCGGTGGTGCGGCCATGGAGGAGGGGGCGGTCGGTGAGGAGGCGGCGGCGGCGGCCGCGCTCCCTGCTGAAGACGTCGAGGAGGAGGCGCTGCCACAGGCGCTGCGGCCACGGATTGCCCGACGGAATCCACGGCGACGCCGGACCCAAAGGGCGTCGGCACGCCACGCCTCTCCGCCGCTCACGTCATCGGACCCGATGGCGTCGGGCGAGGGCGAGTCGATGGCCGACTCCGACTCGGCCATCGCCGGCAGCGTAGAGGCGCCCGAGGCGTGGCCGGTCTTTGAGGCCGTCGCGCCAATGGGCACGGATCGACTGTCCGGCACCGAAGGTTTTGCTGACGAAGTGGGCGACATCGACGGGGAGTACGAGGCGCTCGCTCACCCGCGACCAGCGCTTCCGAGACGTATCGCCGTACCGCCAGCGGCCGACAGCCTGGACGCACTGTTCGCCCCGCCGGCGGAGCTACTGTACCGCGGCGCGTTTCCCCAAGCGTGTGAGCGCGCGCTGGAATCCAAGCGCTGGGTGTTGGTGAATATTCAGCGCGAAGGCGACTTCCCGTCGATGGTGCTGAACCGCGACGTGTGGCGCGACAGCAACGTGCGGGTGGTGGTGGAGTCGTTCTTCGTGTTGTGGCAACAGCCGGAGACGTCGCCGATGGCGCGCGACTATGTGCAGTATTACCAGGTGCAGACGTTGCCGCATGTGGCGGTGGTGGATCCGCGCACCGGCGAGCGGCTGCGCGTGTGGGAGGATCAGCGGTTGCGATCGCTGTCGGCGGCACCGGCCCGCAGCGTCGGCGAGATCGATCGGGACGGATTTCTCAGTGAGCTGCTGGCGTTTGTGGAGTCGAATTCGTTGGAGGATGCATCGCCGCGACCGCCGCCCACGCGGGGAGCGGGCGAGCTGGCGGCATCGACCAGTTCCGGGGCAGGTCGTGCGGATGAAGTCAACGGCGGTGGTGACATGGGCACTCCGGTCGCGAATGCCGAATTCGCATCTGGAGGCAGTTCCGAGGCGGGTGCACTGGAGTCGGCAGTGCAGGCGCTGCTCGATGACGATCGGCCTCATCTTTCCGACCGACGACGTTCACAGCTGGCGTCGTTACTCGATCCGCAGTTGGCGGAGGAGCGGCGGTTGCGGGCGGTGCAGGATGCGGAGATGGAGGCGTCCATGGCCGCCGACCGCGCTCGGGAACAACACGAAGCTGCCCGGGAGGAGGATCAGAGGCGGGAGGTGGCGAAAGCCGAGGAGCAAAGGCAGCGACAACAGCAAGAGGAACAAGAGCGACAACAGCGCCGTGAGCAAATGCGCCAAGAACTGCCATCGGAGCCAGCGCCCGACGAACCCGCCGTAGCGGTGGCCGTCCGCCTGCCGCACGGCGAACGCCTCGCCCGGCGCTTCCGGCCCACCGATCGCCTGTGCGACCTCTTCGCCTATATCGAACTGCACAGCGAGCTGCATCCCGACCGCTTCACCCTCATGGAGACGTTTCCCAAACCGCGCACGTTTGCGCCGAGCAGCGCCACCCTGGCGGACAGCGGCATCGACCATCGCGCCACCCTCTTCGTCCACGAGACCGAGTAAAAGAGAATCGGGCACAGAGTGGTATCGCGGTGATTACCTTTTCCATACGGCCGTGGAGCATCAGAGACACCTCCCGTTCGGGATATGCTGCCTGGCAGTTGTGCAGGCGGTGGGCACATCCCTCCTGTCGTCGTGAACGGATCGCTGCGGTCCGCACGCGCTCCTCCATCGGTGCGCGGAATCGCTGGCGCGCCGCCATCATCGGTCGGCTCGGCCGCTTTCGCTGTCGCCGCCTCCGATCGACGCTGAGAACGAGGAGGACGCCGCGGCCGTCTCACCATCTTATAGACCCTATCCATGTCGACCAAGTTGTTACCGCAGGTGCTCAAACCGGATGCATCGGAGGAAAAGGGCGAGAATGCCCGCCTGTCGCTGTTCATGGGCGCGCTGGCGGTGACGGATCTGCTCAAGACGACGCTGGGCCCGCGCGGCATGGACAAGATCCTCCTCTCGGCTTCGGGCGACGTGACCGTGACCAACGACGGTGCCACCATCCTCAAGGCGTTGCAGATCGACAATCCGGCGGCCAAACTCCTGGTGAGCATGTCGCTGGTGCAGGACGACGAGATCGGCGACGGGACCACGTCGGTGTGCTGCCTGGCGGGCGAGCTGTTGCGAGAGGCCGAGCTGCTGCTGGACAAGCGGCTGCACCCGCAGATCGTCATATCGGGATATCGGGCGGCGTGTCAGGAGGCGCTGCGGGCTCTGGAGGCGGCCGCCGTGGATCACTCGGCCGATCAGCAGCGGTTCCGCGACGAGCTGCGGAACATCGCCCGCACCACGCTCTCCTCCAAACTGCTGGCGCAGGCGCGGGAGCGCTTTGCGGACATCGCCCTGGAGGCGGTGCTGCGGTTGCGCGGCAGCATCAACCTGGACCACATCAAGATCATCAAAAAGCCGGGCGGCTCGCTGCACGACTCGTATCTGGCCGAGGGGTTCATCCTGGAGAAGCGTTTCGGCATCGGGCAGCCGAAGCGGGTGGAGCAGGCGCGCATCCTCATCGCCAACACGCCGATGGACACCGACAAGATCAAGATATACGGCGCGCGGGTGCGCACGGACTCGGTGCTGCGGTTGGCCGAGATCGAACAGGCCGAGCAGCAGAAGATGATGGACAAGTGCCGTCGCATCGTGGCGCACCACTGTAACGTGTTCGTCAATCGGCAGCTGATCTACAACCGGCCGGAGCAGTACTTTACCGAGCAAGGAGTGAACAGCGTGGAGCACGCCGATTTTGACGGGGTGGAACGGCTGGCGCTGGTCACCGGCGGCGAGGTGGTCAGCACTTTCGACGACCCGGAGCGCGTGCGCCTCGGACGTTGTGCGCTGGTGGAGGAGACGATGATCGGCGACGATACGATGCTGCATTTCAGCGGCTGTGCCAGAGGCGAGGCGTGCACCATTGTGTTGCGCGGGGCGAATCAGCAGCTGTTGGACGAGGCCGAGCGCTCGCTACACGACGCGCTGTGCGTGCTGTCGCAGACGGTGAACGAGAAGCGCATGGTGTTGGGCGCCGGCTGTGCGGAGACGCTGATGGCCAACGCGGTGGAAGCGGTGGCGGAGAAGACGCCCGGCAAGGCGGCGCTGGCGGCGGAGGCGTACGCGCGGGCGTTACGCGCCCTGCCCGGTATGATCGCCGACAACGCCGGACTGGACGCCACCGACCTGGTGTCCAAGTTGCGCGCCGCGCACGCCGGCGGATTCGTCACCGCCGGGTTGGACATCGAGCGCGGCGAGGTGGTGGATGTGGGCGCACTGGGCATCACCGAGTCCTTTAAGCTGAAAGCGCATATGGTGAGTTCGGCCACCGAGGGCGCTGAGATGATCCTGCGCGTCGACGATGTGGTCAAGGCGCCGCCGCGACCACGCGAACGCGATCACCCCCATATGTGAAGCGGGGAGCGGAGGAGGAGTGAGAAGATCAAGGCAGGTCAGCAACACGGGCAGAAACGTGTGCGGGCCTGCCGACACCGTTCCGTCCGTGAAGAAAACCGATTGCTGCCGCTATTGCACAAGTGTCTCTCATTCCGATGCGCTCCGGTCATCGCACCACGCCCCGATACACCGCCCAGTGCTCCCTCGAGCCTGCGGTGGCCTCGTCGCCCTGCCGCCTGTCCGCCACATTCCTCGTATTCAATTTCATCCTCGCCATCCTTCACATACCATGCACCTTGATGTTGTCCTTGTCGGCCAGCTCCTCCTCGATCAAAAACCGCCGCACGTTCTCGCGCTGATCCCCCTGCAGCTGAATCACCCGCCCTAGCTCCTTGTCCTCCACGATCGATCCGTTGCAACAAAACTCCTTCTTGAACGCCTTGGTCACCTTGTGCAGATCGATCTTGTCCGACAAACCCTGGATGGTGGTGAGGCTCTTGCGGCCCGAGCGCATCTGCAGCCGGATGTGCACCAGATTCTTCGTCACCACCCCCGAGTCGGTCTCCGCATCCGCGAAGGGATCAAATGGCTTGTTCACCCCAATGCCAGTGAGGTCGCTCATGCGGACCGCACCACCGCCACCGCCAACGACGAACTACGTGTGTGTGTGTGTGTAGGGGGGGGCTCGCGCAGACGCCCGCCCGCGTACCTGGTGTGGGGACGCGGCCACCGACGGGAGAACGAAAGTGCCCGACGAAACAGAGCAGGCGAGAAGCGTGCCGCGCGAAGTGCACTGAGAGTGCGTCCAGAAGATGACGTAGCGTCGGTCTCGAAGCGACACCCCTACGCGTCGAGGTCGATTCACTCGCGCACACAGCGCTTCCCGCGGAGCCGCACAGCGCCCGTCGTGCGTGCCGACGCGATCGCGGCCGAGACGCGAAACGCCGCGGGACGAGGCGTGCACGGACGGGGACGCGGGGAGCATGGCGCACACGAGACGAAACGCCAGCATAACCGAGAATCGTACGCGGGCAGAGGCACGCTCCGTAGGGCACGAGCGGGCTGTTCGGTGGTCGCGGTCGTTGACTATCAGGGGTGAAATAGGCTCGTCCTGCTTTGTGGGTGTCCGGGTCCCGCGCTCGGTGTCTGTGTCTGTCGTCTATGCGCCGCCCTCGGCACGCCCGCCGCCGCCGGCAGCAGCCGTAGCTTTGGACATGATCAGCGCGTCCACTTGCAACACGGTGACGGCGGCGTCGGTGGCCAATTTCAGTGCCGAATATTTCACGCACAACGAGTCCAGCACGCCGGCCTCTCTGGCGTCCACGATGCCGGGCGCCAACGCCGGCGGCGCGGACTCCGCCGCTTCGTCGTCCGCCTCCACCGCCAATCCGGCGTGCGTGTGCCCGCCCACGTGTGCCGCATACAGGCGGGTGACGAATTCCAGCGGGTTGCGCCCGGCGTTCTCCGCCAGCGTGCGCGGCACCACTTTGAGCGCCTCCGCATATTGCCGCATGGCGTGCTGCTCCAGTCCGACGGTCTGATCCGCCAGCTGTTCCAACCGCCGCGCAAGTTCCATCTCGGCAGCGCCACCGCCGGCGACCAGGCGCGCATCGCGCGTGGCCACCACCTTGAAGGTGCGCACCGCGTCATCGATCGCGCGCTCCACATCGTCCAAGAGGTTCTCGTTGGAGCCACGCAACACCACAGTGGCGATGCGGGTGGCGTCGCTCTCTTGCCGTAACACCACCAGCTTGGTGGCGCCCATTTCCTCCACCTGCACCGCGTCGCAGGCGCCGATCTCGTCGGCCGTCGGCGGCCGATCCCCGAACGCCACCATCGCCACCGCCCCGGTGGTGCGCGCCACCCGCCGCAGATCAAACTTCGACGGGCACCGAATGGCCATGATGCGATGCTGCTCCAGAAAGTGCAGCGCCACCTCACCAAACTTGCCGCCGCTCACCACCACGTTCACTCCAGCAGCGGCCAGTTTCTGTACGCGCTCGGCGATCAGCGCCTCCTCGCTCTTGGTGTAATTCTGCAGTTCCTGTGCCGAGTGCAGCAGCACCGTACCTTTGGTCTCCATCGGCGACGTGTCCAAATCGCCGCTGTAGACGGCCACCCGCGCCGGCCGCACCTGCCTGACGGTGCCCTCCACGTCACGCACCAGCACCGCACCGCGCAACACCGTCGAGTCCGCCAACGAACCGCCCAGCACTTTGGCCACCCGCACGCTGTCCACGTTGAATCGTTGCACGCGCGCGCGCCAGCCGGTGCCGTCGTCGCCAGCGCCATCGGCATCCACACTCGCATCGCCCAGCTCCACCAACGGCATGTCATCCAACGTCTTGCCATCAAAACTGGACGGCAACACGTAATTGCAGGCGGCGGCCACCAGCGCCGCCAGACGCTCCTCCATGCCCAACTGTTTGCTGGCCAGGCTCGCGCGCAGCGCCCGCGCCACCTGCGCCTCGTCGCGCACATCCTCCACCCGCCAGCACTCCAACGCGTCCAGCGCCTGCAGTGCCTCTTGAGCGGCACGCTTGTACCCGGTTACGATCTCGCTGGGGTGCAGCCCCTCGTGCAGCAGCGCCACCGCCAGCGCCAGCAGCTCGCCGGCCAATACCATCACCAACCCGGTCCCGTCACCCGCCTCCCGCTCCTGTGCCTGCGCTGCCATAACCACCATCTTGGCCGCCGGATGTACCACCTCCAACTCGTGCACTATCGTCGCCGCGTCGGACGTGATAAACAACTTGCCCAACCGGTTGCTGATCAGCTTGTTGCAGCCGTCCGGCCCGAAACTGCTCCGCACGATGCCCGCCAACATCTTGCACGCCTCGACGTTCTTCAACACTGCCTCGTGCAAGCCGTACAAGTGCTGCGCACCCTCACGCAGCAGTCCGGACACACCCGGGCGGATGAAGCTCGCTGTAGACATTTTCCGTGGAGCCAGGATGCGTCAAGCAAGTGCAGCAGCGGCAAGGGCCCGGTCGCCGCAAGCCGCGCCGCGATCGACCGACGCGTCGCGTTCGGCGGCGCTCGCGGCGGGCCACAGGGAGAGCCCTCGATCGGGGAACGGGAACGGATCGGCAGCGTGAGAAATACACATATTCCCCAACACCAGACACCACCTCGGGATACGCATCCGTTTACATCCCCGCCTAGGCCGGCGCGTGCAGATGGTTCGCACGTTGTACGGTGCTGAGCATATCGGACAGCCGATCGCGCCACTCGCTCAGTTTGTCGTTGAGCATGCGCCAGTCTTCGCGGCGATCACCGGCGCCTAGCGGGGTGGCACTGAGTACGCGCACTCGTCGCTGCACCTGATCGAGCTTGGCTTGCACCAGTCTGGCGCGTGTGGTCAGCACCACCCAATCTTCCACCAGCTGGTCATCTATCATGGAATCGCCTTCGAGGCTCTGCAGAGCGGCGGCGATGGCGTCGTAGGGCACAGAGTCGATGGGCGCGTCGGCGGCTTCGACGTTATGGGTCGCATCGGCAGCACGCGACATCTGCTGCGCTTGCAAGCACAGCGCGTTGATCATCAGCAGCCGCATTTTCGCCTCCACCTCGTCTTGATGCGACCGCAACGTGGACATCACCACATCCGAATCGGCGACGGCATCGGTCATGGCCTCACGCAACGCCGACCCGTCCGCCTCCGCCAGGACGCGGCACAGTCGACATAGTAGTGGCGCCCGCTGCACGGCCTCCAGCTGTTGCAGAGGCTCGAAGCGAAAATACCGTGGATGCAACAGCGCCCGGAGACAAACGTCACGCACGTATTGCTCCTCCTGCGGTAGCTGCACGCCCCGTTCAGCGGCGCATGCCAACAGTCGAATACCCGTCTCGATGGCCATCAGTGGCGCCGCGTGTTGCTCCCGCCCGCCAGGCTCGCCGATCGACGTGAGCGCCCGGTAGACCGCCTCGTAGAGTGGCAGCCGACGGCGGGCAGGCTCGTCATCCGCATCGCGAGACGCCTCCAACGAGTCGTCCATGCGCGTCGTCCAGTAACGTTCGGCCATGCTCTCCAGCTTGGTGGTCAGAAACGGTAACAGCGCGCTCGCCCTGCCTGCGTCGGTCGCCGTGCGCACCACCTCCACCAACGCGTCCAGTCGTACCGCATTCCAGCGCATACTCAATGGCGCACTCGCCACCGCGTTCACCAACAGCACCAGCGCCACGAACGCCAACTCGGCGTGCCGGCGTTGCGCTTCCACCTCACTACCTCCGCTGGCGGCGAACAGCTGCAGCACCTGCACCAGCACCTCAGCGCGCGCCACATCGTTCACCAGCACGCGCGACTTGCGCAACGCCGCGAACACATACCGCACCACCCCGCACCAGTCCTCCAACTCGAACTGGCCCTGCTGCAAGTTGCGTAAGCGGTCCAACAGGGCATCGCAGAGGATGCACGCGCCCTGCCTGCCAGAATCGCCGGCCGGGTCCCCCAGCAGGCCGTCGGGGTCGGTCAACCGAGCGAATGAATCAGGTCCGTAGGCGGGACGGTCGGCAGCAATACCCAGTAACCGAGCGCAAGCTTCCAGCTCCACCAGCGCGACATCCCTCTCGTCTCCCGCCTGCCGATCATCCGCGGACTCGGCCATGCTCGGTTCGGTTCACGCTTTCGGGCGTGGCAGACTTTCAGAAAGTATCGAACAAGCGTGAGGGAGCGCTTCTTGGATGTCCCCGTCCAAGCACTCCCTTGTCGATGAAAGTTATCAGAGTGATCGCTATGAGGTGGAGCGCGTGCGCTTGTGGAGCAATCCACCCCGCCGAGCACCCCACCGCGCCATCGACGCGTCGACGCCGCCGATTCCGCCCGCCCGCCCGCCCGATCGATCGATCGGTCGGAGGGAAATTCGGCTCGATCGGTTGCTGCAAGACGAGCCATCACCACACGACGCGTCCGCGCCTTTTACATCGCTGGGAAGGAGCAGTGCCGCGAAGCTTATGCAGGCGAATGCAGCTATCTGGGATTCTTCGGTAGAATGATGAGAAGGCGCGACCCGAACAGCTCCCGAGCATGTCTTCGGCGTTCATTCGCAGGGCGCTGTGGGCGGTGTTCGGGTTGCTCGCACTGCTGCTGACCGTGGATGCGGCCATGGGCTGGAACTGGCCACACTCGCTGGTCATGCTGGGGTTACTCACCGGTCTGGTGGCCTCGTATGGGTATGTTGTGCGATATATGCCGACCGAGGAGGCGACAAAGCGAGACGGACGGGCGACGGCCGACAGCTCTCGGTCGGTATCGACGGATCGCTTTTACGCTGGCGGGGAGACGGTGGCCGCAAAAGGGAAATCCCGTTGAATGTGATACAGCACGAAAAACACAAATAGGTGCAGGGCAAGAGAGTAGAAGAAGAGAAAGAGGCGACCGGCGTGGGCGGCCAGCAGGCGCTGCCCCAACCGCAGCAGCGCCCGCTCGGGCGCGGACACCAGCGACGCGCGCCGCGACCCGTCACGGCGGCCCGACAGGGAAAACGGGCGGGACGCGTCGGTGTAGCGATCGCGCCACTGCTTCAGACCGCGTTCCATATCGTTGGCATCGGCGGTATCGCCCGGCCGCGATGCTGTCATGAGCGCGGCGGCCAACTCGTTCTCGGTGACGCGCGCCTGCGTCTGCTGCAACGTCCGCCGCGTGTCTGCCAGTTGTTGGGCGATGGCATCGCGCTCGGCCACACAGCGTTCCACCTCGTTGCACCGCTGGCGATTCGCCTTTTCCAACTCCAGCACGCGATGTCGTAAACGGTCGCGCTGACTGCACAGCACCGTGATCATGCTCGGCGCACTGCCGCCCTCGGTGGTGGCGGATTTCGTGGACGCGGCCGCTGTCGACGGCGATGCGGACGGGGAGAGGCCGTCGGCACCGGCCACCGCCGCCGCCCGATCCAACTGCTCCAGCCACTGCTGATGGTCACGTAGATCCGTCCGAACCGCCGCCAGCTCTCGCTCCACTTGGTCGCAGTGCGCCTCCCGCTGGGCCAGTTGAGCGCGCACGCTGGCCACCTCCCGCTCCAATGTCCGATTCCGTCGCACCAGCGCTCGCTGCCAGGGAGCACCTCTCCCGCCGTTGGCGTCGCCGTCGGCCTCCGGGCGCTCCGGCGCCGACGCCTCGCCTTCCTCCTCTTCATCCGGGGTGGTCAGCGCGTGCAACTGCTCTTCCAGCGCTCGCATCTGCTCCGGCGACGGCAACTGTTGCAGCGCCTCTTGCAGCGCGGCGATCTGCGCATCGCGCTCCTGTAGCTGCTGCTGTAGCGCTGTCACCGTCATCCCCGCCGCCGGCTCGGACGCCGCCAGCTGTTCTTGCGCCGCCTGCACTTGTGCCCGCAATTGCGCTGTCTGCGCATCCCGCTCCACCAGTTCCAACTCGAGCACTTTCCGGGCATGCAACAGCTCATGGCGCTCTTCCGTGGCACCGCCGTCCCGCCGGTCACCTCGTCGGGCCAACGCCGCCCGCAGTTCGGCGATCGTCTCCGCTTGCGTCTGCACCTCCGTCTGCATCAGGGTGAACTCGTTCTCTTTGGCCTTGACGGTCGCCGCCAGTTGCTGGCGCGCCTCGTCCAAAGCGCGCTCACTACCCTCGGCGCGAGTGCGCCATCGCTGTTCGGCCTCCTCGGCACGTCGTGCTCGCGCCTGCAACTCGCGTTCGCGGGCCTGCCACACGCGCTCCGCCACCTGTTGTTCTGCCTGCTGGTCGGCGCGGCGTTGCGCCTCCTCCGACAGCCGCTGCGCCTCGGCTAGCGCGCGCTCCAGCTGATGCACCCGCGTTTCCTGCTCAGCGGCACGCGCCGCCTCCCGTCGATAGCGCTCCAACTCACCGCGCATCTCCACCAACGATTGCTCCTGCACTGCGTCCTCCTCGCGCCGCCGCAGCGCCAGTTCCAGCAGCGGCACCGGATCTGGCGCGTCGTACAACGGCCGATACAGCTTCAGAAAGGCGCCCTCGGCAGCGCGCGCCCGCGCGGTCAACCGATCGACCTCCTGCTGGTACGCTTTGAGTAGTTGCGGGAAGCGCTCCAGCCGCGTTGCCGGCTCTAGCTGCCGAAACTGCTTGGTGTCCGCTGCCAGCCGTCGGCGAGCCTCCGCCGACGCGTCCTGCCGCTCCGCCACCTGCAGCGCCACCGCGTCCAAACCCTGACACAGAGCGTCCAGGTTGACCTCGCGCCACGACTGCAGCACGGTCGTCAACGCCTTGCGTTCTTTGAGCTCCAGATCGGTTGCGGACGCACCGGAAGCAGTGTCGGTCTTCAGAGGTTCGTGTCGGGCGCGCCCGCCATCGCTCACTACCGCCGCGGCCATCTCCGTGTCTGCCATTCCCGGGACGAAGAGACCAGAAAGTGTCGAATCGGTCTGCACAAATCTTGGTTGTTGTCTCTCACCGCCACAAGCGGTTCCCAGTGCGCTCTGGGAACGGCGCCGTCCGCGACTTCGGTCCCAGCGAGCGACGCTCGCCACCACCACCGACCAGCGAAACGCGCTCTCATTCCGACTGGCTCGCCTCGCGTGGAGGGCACCGGGAGCGGTATGCGACGATGAAGCTGGGGGATGGTAGGGTTGCGGTGTGTTGAGGAGGGACGGTATGCCACACCGTCACTGTGATCTCCATGCGCTTGGTGCGTGCTGTTCCGCTGCCAGAGACGCTTGTCAAAGCCGGTGCAGCTGCTGAGCAACCGTCGTGCCCGGCGGCCGTCTCCGGCGATCGGCGCTTGCCGCTGAGTGCCGGCTGGTACAGCAGTCGGTTGGCGTGGCTGGAGCGACGGAGTTTTCTATGTGCATCCGATAACGCGGTATACGTGGTGCAAGTGGAGGGGAATCGTCAGGTTGCGCGCGGCGATAGTGAGCCGTTCGCTCCCGCCCCGCCGCAACCGTACCTGTTGCCGACGGAGACCGTGACCGCGCGGTGGACTCGACTGGACCAGCCGCGGTTGCGATCCGAAATACAGTGTCTGGCGTGTGCACCTTGCCATTTGACCACCGAGTCGTCCCTCTGGCTGCTGAGCGCCGTGGACGCGCACGGCACCGCGGTGGTCAGTCGATTGCATCGGGATGTCGCCGACTCCGGCCAGCGCTGCTGGAATGTGCGTTCGGGCTACACCGTGCCGCCGGTGGATCCAGTGGATGCGGTGGCGAGTGGCGCGGCGTGTGCTCTGTTGGTGGACGACGCCCGATCATCGGCGCCACTGCTGGCGGTGATGCGGCACTTGCCGAATGCGGTATCGCTGTACGACGGCGAGCTACCGTTGCGCACTTGGCACACCGTCGAGCATCCCACATCGGTGGCGTTCTGGCCCGGTGACATCGGCTTGCATGATACCGGCGCTACCGGCCACATGAACAGCCATGCGCCATTGCTTTTCCTCACCGAGGGCGCGTATTTGACAGTGCTGGATTTACGGGCCAGCGCCGCCGCCATGCGCCGCAAGCCGTTGGCGTCGGTGCCAGCCGCCACGGGCGGGCGCTCCGGCTGTCTATACGGGTGCGCCGTGAACGAAGATGCAGTGGCGGTGGCCGCCGGCGCCGAACGCACCGTATTGGCAGTCGATTATCGCACCTGGCGCGTGCGCGGTCGCTGGCCGACATGCCTGCGCCAAGATGCCACCACGGTGCTATTGCCGCGTCGCGCACCCGATGCCGCTGCGAAAACGTGGCGCGGCTGCTGTTTCGTAAGCGGCATCGATAACGAGATGGCTTTCGGCCGCTGGGACGCCATCGCGCCCACACCGAGGGGCGGCGACACCACCATCACCGCCCCGCACGTCATGCTGAGCGGCTCACGCCCGCTCTCCTCCCAGCGACTTTTCGGTTTCCGCGCCGACGAGCGCTGGCTCGGCGCCTGTCTGATGGGCGACACCCACTGGGCCGGCGTATCCGAGAGCGGCGCAGTGTATCTCCTGGAGTTGGAGTGAGGTAAAGGTGTTCCGACCGCAGGGCTCTCCGCGACCATCTTCGACTTCGCTCCCCTGACGATCGCACTCCCTTTCGGACCTTCGGTACGGCTCTGCACGTGCCTCTCATCGTGCAACGCGGTGGTCGACAACGTCGTCGACAGCGTTTTTCGCCTCTCGCCCCCGCTCCTTATTCGTCATGTCCGCGTCTTCCACCGTCTTGCAGCAGCTGATGGCGGCGCGAGTGCATCTCGGCCACCGCACCAGTGTGTGGAATCCGAAGATGAAGCCGTACATCCTCGGCGAGCGCAACGGCATCCACATCCTCGACCTGGAGCAGACCGTCGCCTGCTTGCGACGGGCGCTGCTGGCGTTCCGCGCCGCTGGCGAACAGGGCCTGGCGCAACTGTGGCTGGCGCCCAAGGACCCGCTGCTGCAGGAGATGGTGAGTCGGCGCGCCGAGGAGGTGGGGGCGTTTACGCTGCCCGGTCGGTGGATCGGCGGCACGCTGACCAACGCGGTGGAGAGCCGACAGATACGGCGCTTCGGCGGGCGCCTGCCGGATCTGCTCTTCTGTCTGGACGTGCACCGGCACGCGACGGCGCTGCGGGAGGCGCGACTGGTGAATATCCCCACCGTCGCCGTGATCGATAGCGACTGCGACCCGGAGCAGGTCACATATCCGATACCGGGCAACGACGAGTCGGCGCTGGCGCTCAACCTGTACTGTTCGTTGGCGGCGCAGGCGACGCGAGAGGGACTGCAGCGATATCGCGCAGCGCACACGTTGCACGCCACGGAGGCGTCGAGTTAGCAGAGTGGCATTGTTTGCTTGGTGGTGGTGGTGGTGGTGGTGGTGGCGGCGGCGGCGGCGGCGGCGGCGAGGTTGTGCGGCGGCCGTGGTTTCGCCTCATGGCGCTCGGTTCAGGAAGCGGTTCACTGCGGCCACAAACGCGTCCGGCTTTTCGCTCTGCAGCCAATGGCCGGCATCGGCAACGGTCACGATCGTCGCCTGCGGAAACAGTTGGCGGATGAGCGGCAAGTGCGCATCGCGCACGTAACCGCTCTGGGCACCCCGAATGAAGAGCGTCGGGCCGGAGAAGGTCCGCGACGCCGCACGGTCGGCGACATCAGAGTGACTACCGCCGCCTCCCAGCATCGCGTCGCCCATCAGCTGCCGAATGGCGTGGCGCAACGCGTCGACGTTGACGCGCCAACGGTATCGGCCGGGGTGCTGTTCGTCGGGCACCAGGTTGGTGAGGGCAAACTGACGCACGCTGTCATTTGTGACGCCGCGTTGTCGCAGCGCCTCGCTGACCGCCGCTCGTGAGCGATACACCGCCTCATCCATGTCGCTCATGGCGAGGATGACACCCTCAGGCGAATTGCCCTCCACGGCCGGCCAGCCGCCATCCTCAGTGTCGTGATTCGTGTAGGCAACCGGTGCACTGTCTACCACGATCAACTCGGACACGCGCGGTGCGTGTTCCCACGCCAGGCGCATGGCCAGCTTGCCGCCCATGCTGTGTCCCAGCAGGCACGCCCGATCTACCCGCCGGGCATCCATAAATGCCAGCACGTCGCGCGCCATCGCTCCGTAGCTCATATCGGCAGCGTGCGGACTGGCGCCGTGGTTGCGCAGATCGAGCGCGTACAAGTGGCGGTCGGCCGCAAAGTCGTCGCGCTTGAGCACCGAGTGATACGTGTTGGCGTTGGCCAGCACTCCGTGCAACACTACCACCGGCGGGAGCGCCCGTGTGGAGCGAGCCGCGCTGTCCGTGGTGACAGCGTCTCTGACGGTGCACTTGGGCGGGTAGTGCTTGTAGTGCAGCGCAACGGGCGTGGCAGGATCGGTGGAGCGGCGGCCGTCCCTCATCGATTCGTGGTCGGTTCGGGTGGGGGCACTGAGGGCTCGACGAGCCCTCCAGCACTGTCGAATTGAGGTGTTGCTGGTGCCCGCGCGCAAGACCGCAGGCATTTCGCACGGGTGCAACGCGGTCATTCCAGTCGGGCACCGTTATCCGCCCCGAAAACCGCGGTTGCACACGGGCGATGTGCGGTCGTCCATGCGCTCCCGGAGGCGACATCTGTCCAGGTGAGGTTTCCGCGAACCTGGATATCCGCTTTCCACACTCGCATCTCCGCCGTTTACGCGACGATATCCTGCACCGCCGCGGTGACGAAGATATCGCGACATCTCACGTGGACCCGATCCACGGCACGCACACACGCACACACACACACACTTTGCATCCTTTCATGTTTTGGGAAAGGGCGTCAACGTCAGCGCCATCAGCAGCAGCAGTCCGAAGCCGAGCCACGTGCGTCGGTCGTCGGGCTCGGTGACTTCGTCGCGTGCATGCCGGTCGACGCGCCACGGTCCGAACAGCACCAACACCAAAAACCACAACCAATGCGGGGAGGCGCCGGCGGCGATCAACAGAAACAGAATGGTGAAGCGCGAGGCGACGCTGGCGGTGCGCCGGCCGTACAGCGATGCCACGATGCGCCAACCGTCCAGCTGACGCAGCGGCACCAGACCGAGCGCCGCCACCAACACCAAACTGGCACCGGCAAACGCCAACGGATGTACCATCACCACCCCAGCATACTGCGCGCTGCGCGCCACCGCTTGCGGCCACGAGACGGTCTGCAGGCGCAGAAATGCGCGCGCCAACAGGCCCAACAGAAACGACCGCTGGAACAGAAACTCGTGCTGCACATACACGTACGATGTCTGCTCCAGCAACATCTCGCTGCTGGGATCCACCCCCATGCCAATCGATAGCGAAGTCAGCACCAATCCGAGCATAAACAGCAGCAGGCCGCCGATCAGGCCGATGCCCGAGCCGGCTGCGGCGATATCGAACACGGCGGCGCGTGTGGGCGGTGAGCGGTCAATGTGGCTGATGACGCCAAACGTGCCAAACTCGTAACTGGGTAGCACCATGGGAATGCCCAGCCGCGCCTGATTCCGCCGGGCAATCCACCGCTGTGCCGCCTGCGTCACCGCCGCATACAGTCCGAACCACACGAACAGGTGCGCGGCGCCCTGCAGGGCGGTCACCCGCTGCACCTCCGGCCACTGGACGCGAATGGCCAGCGCCGCCCGCGCGATAACGGTCAGCAGGGTCATGGTGAAGAACATCACCGAGCCGAACACCGGCAGCGCCTCTTCCGGCGTGGGCCATCGCCGTACGCCCTTGCGTGCCAGATAGCGCTGACGGGCGATATCGCTCGGCTCCACCAGCACCAGCGCCTTGCCGTCCTCGTCGCCCTCCAGCACCGACAGGGTGTAGCGATCGGCGAACGACAGCGCCAGGCGGTTGCTCAACCGTTGCAACAATTGGCCGGCGTCGCCGCGCAAGTTGCCCCGAAAGAACACGCCCCGCTTGCTCACCACGTGCTCGGTGGGGTAGAAAGTGTCGGTGGAGAAGATGCTGCGAATGTCCGGCAGATCGTTGGGCAGCGCTGCAAGCGGATCCAGTTCGGTCGAGTGTTTGGCGGCGCGCCGCTGCTCGTCGGCTCCTCCTGTCGGTTCCGGCGTCGGCGAGGTGAGTAGCAGCGCGCCGGAGCTGCGGCGGTCGGCGCGCCCATCCTCCTCGCGCCGTTCTCGGCGGCCGTTTGGAGACGGCGGTCCTGGAGAGTCTTGTTTCATGAGGCAAAATCGCCATGACAATTTTCGACGAGTTGCCGCCGGTCGCCGCCCACGGACGGTCGCGCAAGAAGACGCTGCGGGTCCCGCGGTCGCCCCCAACTTGTCCCACCGGGCTCTCATTGCCGTCGACTGCACCGAGACCACAAACGCGTTCCAGTGTTGCCGTCTGCTCCCACACCATCGACTCCCTCGCGACGACATTCCTATTCTCATGATGCAGTGTCACTCGGTGGACACGCTCGCCGCTCCTCCCCGCGGACTCGGCAAGTCGTGGGCAGGCGCGAGCAGCACGACGGGGCGAGCAGCGCGGCCGAATTTGGTTCCACGGCCGACACCGCGAGCCGCATGTCGGCGGCCTCCGTTCGAGGAGTGTGAAACGCGGAATGGCAGCGAGAGACGGGCGGCAGTAATGAGGAAACATGTTTTCGGCGCCACTGGAAGTTGGTTGGACGCGGCGCTTTATCCCGCCTGAGAGTTCAACGTGTTCCCTCGGCCACGCGTCGCGAACCGCCCCATGGACTCGAACCGTACCGCGACGACGAGCCGGTAAACCAACCCGCAGACGGCCTCCTGGATATCTGTGCTCAAGTGCGACCGCAGCCTCTCTGCCGCATCCGCTGCGAGAATTGTGTGAGCGGCTGCGACAGGAGCCGGATGCGCGGGCGCGTTTGCAAGCGGTGGTGCAACTGGGCGATACGCAGCTGCCCGTGTTGCCCACGGATAGACAGACGGAGAGCACGCGGGTGCGCGGTTGTGTATCGGTAACCCACCTGCGCGTCGAGTGTGATGGCGATGAACGCGTGCAGGCCATTCGAGGCGCCTCGGATGCACGCGTCGCCGCCGGACTGCTGACGTTGTTGGCGCTCGGGCTGGTGGAGGCGACCGCGGCGCAGGTGGCGGCGCTCCGACCCGAATGGGTGTTGGAGGCAGCGGGGCTGACGGGCGCGGTGTCGCCTTCGCGCTCCCAGGGCCTGGCGGCGATGATGGCGCACATTCGAGCGCAGCTGCGCTCGAAAACATTGCCGGGAACGCTCGCGACTGCCCACGACAACACCAGACCCACAGAACGCCGGCCGACGCTGCCGTTCACCGCAGTGCAAGCGCCGGAGGTGGCGGTGCTGTTATCAGGCGGGGTGGACTCATCGGTAGCGCTGGGCTTGTTGCTGGAACAAGGATACCGACCACGACCGTTCTATCTGAAGATCTGGTTGGAGGACGAGGTAGCGCATCTGGGCCAGTGTCCCTGGGAGGAGGACCTGCAGTACGCCACGGCGGTATGCGAGACGCTATCGCGCCGATACGGCATCGCCCTGTCGTTGGAAGCGGTGCCGCTGCAACGTCAGTACTGGGAGCGCGTGGTGCAGTACACCGTGGAGGAGGCACGCCAGGGCCGCACGCCCAACCCGGACATGATGTGCAACCAGCGCGTCAAGTTCGGCGCATTTGTGGAGTACGCTACGCCGCATTCTGGCTACGTGGCCACCGGACACTATGCGCGCAAGGCGACAGCGGCCGCCGAGTCCGATCGGGACCAATCCTCCCGCAGTCGCCTGCTGCGCTCACCGGATCCCGTCAAGGACCAGACCTACTTCTTGTCGCAGCTGTCCCAGGCGCAGCTGCAGCGCGCCGTGTTCCCCATCGGGCATCTGCGCAAGGATGAGGTGCGGCAGCTGGCCGAATCACATTTCGACCTGCCCAACCAGCGGCGACGCGACTCGCAAGGTATCTGTTTCCTGGGCAAGCTGCGTTTCGACGACTTTTTGCTGCACTACCTGGGTGAGCGGCACGGCAAGATTGTGGACGTGGATGCGGGCCGCGTGGTGGGCACGCACCGCGGTTTCTGGTTCTACACCGTCGGGCAGCGCCGTGGCTTGCGCATGAGCGACGGACCGTGGTATGTGGTCGGCAAGAACATCGATGACAATATCGTGTACGTGAGCCGGCTGGAGCCGCAAGCCGAAGCGCCGCAGAGTCACTTCCGAGTGGCCACGCTGAACTGGATCGCCGGAGAGCCGCCATCGCCGAGTTGGCTGGCGGGCGGCACGTTGGACGTCAAGATCCGTCACGGGCCGCACCTGCATCGCGGTCGCTTGCGGCTGGACGGTGATGGGAACGCGTCACCCACCGGGGTGGTGGAGCTGGAGCGGCACGAAGTGGGCCTGGCACCGGGACAATTTGCGGTATTCTATCACGGCGACGAGTGTCTCGGAGGCGGCGTCATTGCGGACATGGGCCGCGCGGTGTATCGATAGTCGCCGATGAGAATGGAGGAAATGGGTGTTGGCACGTCGAGCTTGTTGGCGGTGCCGACACTCCCCTATATCGGCTCGTACGCGTCACGCATCGGTTGACGCCGCCATCCGCGCAAGGCCAGAAACGCGACCGGCACCAGTAGGATGAGCGAACAGAGCAGCAGACCCTGCAGCAGACCGCGCCGCCCACTAGCATCATCTCTGGCGTCCGCTGCCGTCCCGTCACCCTCCTGTCCACGGACGGCGTGCGGTGCGGCCGACGGTGTCGGTCGATGCACCCCGAACAGTCGACCCAACCACGACTCCGACTCCGCCGCGCACGCCGTCGTGACGTCCCCCGGCACGGTGTCGTTCACCCAGGCCATAAACTGCGACGCCGCACAAGTGGCGTGGCCGCCGCAAAACGGTCCACGCAACGGACGTGGCCGCTGCGCATAGTGTCCCGCCAGCACCGTCACTTGGAACGCGTCATCCTCGGGGCCGACGCGCCGCAACTCGAAGATCACGTGCGACAGATACGGCGCAATACCGTCGATCACCGCGGGCACGCCCAACGCGGCGCGCAAGTCGAACAACGTGGTGTCGTGCCCCGAATAGTACACTAGTTTGCGCCAACAGTTGCCCACTTCATCACCGTCGTGTCCCTTCTGATTGCACTCGTTCTTCACCAAGGACAGCACCTCCGGATCGCCGTTCTCCCCGGCGACGGCCGTCTGCAACCGGGTGGCGATGGAGCGCAGCAGCCGCCCGCCCACCAGCGCACCCATACCCGATGCATCCCACTTGGCCCGATTCAGGTTGATGGTCACCTGCTCCAGCGCCTCGTCGAACGCCGATATGTTCGGCGGCACCGAGAGGCGATGCGAGCGCTGACACACGCGCACGTCGCGCAACGCGGCCACCAGACCCACTTTGGCTCGTTTCGGTAGCGCCGCGATCTCCTCCGCGCCGTACCCGGTCAGCGCTGGCAGCGCCTCCAACAGTGCGCTCTGGTTGGACAGGCTTCCGTACACCGCGCTCGACTTGACGGCCGCGGCGGTGAAGGCGTCCCATCGGGGACAGCGCCCGCGGCCGCTGCCGTCCAGCAGGCGATCGTCGCGGTACAGTCGGGTGTGCACCGGTGCCATCTGCAAACCGTGGGGCATGCCGTATCGCGGCAAGTCCGAGTCGGCCTCCACCTCGCGGGAGATGCGCGGGCCGGTCTTGGCCGGGTACAGCCCCTGCATGACCGCCTGCGCGGACACCAGCGTGCGATCCACGTCGGTGGCGCGCACGTGCGTCTGCTCGTGATCGTACCGCTCCCGCAGCAGCCTATCCGCAGCGTGACCGCTGATGTAACGCCTGCGCAGAAAACGCCCAAAGTTGAAACACTGCCGCATGCCCAGCCCGGTCAACTGGCCGTAGTCCACATCCCAGGTGGTATTATCAAACGGGAACGGCCGGAAGTACTCGTGGCGCGTGCCGGTGGCATACGCCGGCGCATGATTCTGTGGCGCGCGGTCCGCGTGCCGCGCCACGATGACCACCGCCTTGAGGTCGCCGCGCGTCGGCGGGAGGCCGTCGTGGTCGGACGTGCCGGGATATTGCCCGTCGGTGTCGCCCGGATCGTCCACCTCCAGCATATCCACCGGAAATCCACCCAACCAGGCAGTGCTCTTCTCATGATGTGCACGCCGGTGCAGCGACCGGTCGTGCGCCCCGTGGTGCCCAGGATGAGACGCGCAGACGCCACCCGCCCAACCCAGCGGCCGCGCAACAGCCACCAAGAGCAACACCGTCAACCAGAACTTTTGGCGTTTTCTAGAGACACACTGCCTTCTCATGTGCCTTCCATGCTCCCTGTCGAATGAAGTGCCCTTTTCCGCCTCGTCGACCATGCTTTCAGCGGCCTCCGCACGCCCGCTCGACGGGTTTGCAGCCGCGCTACCGCTCACGACGACGACCCCAACGTCGACGTCCGAGCGATCGCGCGCGCCGCCGCGAATCGGCCGGGCACGCCCGCGCGCTTCTCGCGTCCCTCATCGTCGTCGTCGGCCACCGCGTTGCTGCCGTCATGCGCATCTTCGCACCGGAGAGTGTGTCATTTCCGGACAAGGAGCGGGAGACGTTGAAGCTGTGGGAGCGTCTGGATGCGTTTGAAGAGTCCAACCGTCGGGCGGCGGATCGGCCGCTGTTTACGTTCTATGACGGTCCACCGTTCGCCACCGGCCTGCCGCACTACGGCCACATCCTGGCGGGCACCATCAAGGACACGGTGACGCGGTTTGCGTATCAGAGCGGGTATCGAGTGCCGCGACGGTTTGGATGGGATTGCCACGGTCTGCCGGTGGAGTACGAGATCGATCAGGCGATGAACGTGCGCTCGCGCGACGACGTTTTGCGCATCGGGCTGGCCAAGTACAACGACGCCTGCCGCAGCATCGTGATGCGCTACTCCGCGGAATGGGAGGCGATCGTGAGGCGTATCGGGCGGTGGATTGATTTTGAGCGCGGTTATCGCACGATGGACTTGTCGTTTATGGAGTCGGTGTGGTGGGCGTTCAGCGAGCTGCACCGCCAGGGTCTGGTGTATCGCGGTTTCCGGGTGATGCCCTATTCGACTGCGTGCAGCACGCCGCTGAGCAATTTTGAGGCCAACTTGAACTACAAAGATGTGCAGGACCCGGCGGTGACGGTGTCGTTTCCCATCGTGGGCGATGCGGACGGTGCCGAGTTGGTGGCGTGGACCACGACCCCGTGGACGTTGCCCAGCAATGTGGCGCTGTGTGTGCATCCGGAACTGGAGTATGTACGCCTTTGCGACAATACGCGTGACGGGCGCGTGCTGGTGGTGGCCGCCGCCCGTATCGGTGAGTTGTTCAAGGGCGGCGGCGACGGCCCGGCGGCGGCCGCCAAGGCGCAAGCGCGCGGCGACTATCAGGTGTTGTCGCGCACGCCGGGCACGGCGCTGGTCGGCTGCCGCTATCAGCCGATGTTTGACTATTTCGTGCGCCATTCCGGCGCCGCTCGACTGCATGACGCATTTCGCGTGGTGGCCGACACCTTTGTGACCGCCGACAGCGGCACGGGAATCGTGCATCTGGCGCCGGCGTTCGGCGAGGACGACTTTCGCATCTGCACGCGCGAGGGCATCGTGCAGCGCGATGAAGCCGTCGCCTCAGCGACAACTGCTGCGCTGCCGTGCCCGGTGGACGACGACGGCCGCTTCACCGAGCCGGTCACCGATCTGGCGGGCGTGTACATCAAGGACGCCGACCGCGAACTGATACGCCGCATCAAAGCCGCCGGCCGCCTGATCAAGCACGACACCTACCAGCACTCGTACCCGTTCTGCTGGCGCAGCGACACGCCGCTCATTTACCGCGCCGTGCCGTCGTGGTTCGTGGCCGTCGAGCGCATCCGCGACCGACTGGTGGCCTGTAATGCAACCGCCCGCTGGGTGCCGGCCTCTACCGGCGAGCACCGCTTCGGCAACTGGCTGGCGAACGCGCGCGACTGGAACGTAAGCCGCAACCGCTACTGGGGCACGCCACTGCCCATCTGGCAAAGCGAGGACGGCAGCGAGGTGGTGGTGATCGGCTCTATCGCCGAGCTGGAGCAGCGCGCCGGCCTCCCCCCGGGCACGGTGCGCGACCTGCACCGCCAATACGTGGACGACATTCGAATGGAGAGCCGCATGCGACCGGGCACCTATTTGCGGCGCGTGGAGGAGGTGTTCGATTGCTGGTTCGAGTCGGGCGCCATGCCGTACGGCAGCCACCATTACCCGTTCGCCGTCGACGAGCCGGCGTTCCTGGGCAGCGGCCTCTTTCCGGCCAACTTTATCGCCGAGGGGCAGGACCAGACACGCGGCTGGTTCTACACGCTGATGGTGCTGAGCGTGGCGCTGTTCGATCGCGCACCCTTCCAGAACGTCATTGTGAACGGGTTGGTGCTGGCCGAGGACGGCAAGAAGATGAGCAAGCGCCTGAAGAACTATCCCGATCCGATGGCGGTGGTGGAGCGGTACGGCGCCGATGCGCTGCGCCTGTACCTGATCCAGTCGCCGGTGGTACGCGGCGAGACGTTGCGCTTCCGGGAGGCGGGCGTGCGGGATATGGTGCGCGATGTGCTACTGCCGTGGTATAACGCGTATCGATTCTTTGTGCAGAACGCGTTGCCATTCCTGCAACCGCCCGTTGCGACGGACGATGCCGCCGACCGGCTGCACATCGGCGAGGATTGCCCCACGTCCGCCACGCCCGCCAACGCCATGGACAAGTGGATTCAGTCGCTGCTGAGCTCGTTGATCGAGTTTGTCCGCGACGAGATGCAGGCGTATCGCCTGTACACCGTCGTGCCGCGCCTGCTTTGGTTTATCGAGTCGCTCACCAACGGGTACGTACGGATGAACCGGCCGCGACTCAGAGGCGCGCCCGAGGTGTCGCGCGCCGACCAGGCCGTCGCGCTCACCACGTTGGGCGAGGTGCTGCTTACGTTGTGTATTCTGATGGCGCCGTTCGCGCCGTTCACGTCGGAGTGGCTGTATCAGAACATGCGGCAGTTCGTCTCGCGGCACTCCCCGCGGTACGACTCATTGGTGTGTGCGTCGGTGCACTTTGTGATGATGCCGCCGTCGCGCATCGCCGCCATCGACCGCGACTTTGAGCAGGCGGTGGCGCACATGCAGCAGGCGATTCTGCTGGGCCGGACGTTGCGCGAGCGCCACGGCATCGCTCTGAAACAGCCGCTGCGACGGGCGCGCATCGTGCACCGCGATGAGCAGGCGGTGCAACGGGTGCGGGCACTGGAGCATTACGTGCGGCTGGAGCTGAACGTGCACGATGTGGAGTACAGCACCGACGAGGTGCGGTACTTGTCGTATCGGGCAGTGCCGGACGGCAAGGTGCTCGGACCGCGCCTCGGCGCCGCCTTCCCTGCGGTGGCGCGCCAGGTGCGCGGCTGGTCGTCGGCGCAGGTGATGGCGCTGCAGCGACGCGGTAGCGTGCAGTTGAGCGACCCGCCGCTGCAGTTACAGGCGTCTGAGGTGTTCATCCAGCGCGATATCGACCGCGGACACCTGCAGATGCACGAGGATGTGGAGGCGGACTCGGCGAGCGGCGTAACGCTGGTGCTGGACTTGTCGCTGGACGAGACACTGGTGCTGGAGGGGTGGGTGCGCGAAGTGGTCAATCGGGTGCAGCGGCTGCGCAAGAAGATCGGTCTGGTGCCCAGCGATGCGGTGGAGGTGTTCGTGGGCGGCAATGGGGAGGGCGTGGCGCGCGTGTTGCAGGAGCGTGCTGAAGAGGCGGGAGCGCTGCTCGGCGGCCGGCGCCTGCTGCCGTACCGCGCCCTGGACGCCGTGCGCCGTCTGCCGGGGGTGACGATGGCAGTGCTGGTCGACGAGCCGGTCGATGCCGTGCAGGGCGAGGCGGTGCGCCTCGCGCTGGTGCGCGCTGGCCTGTGGCCGAATACGCGATCGCCGCGGCTGGCGGCGCTGTCGCCACCGCAGCGAGAAGCGTGGGCGGCGGCAGTACAAGCGCGCGAGCGGTCGTGTCTGTTGAGCGCCGCCGTCGCCGCCGCCGCCGCCGCCGCCGCCGCCGCCGCTGAAAATTCAGTGGCCGGGGTGGTGGAGGTGGATGGCGTGGAGGTGCCGCTGATCCTCGGCGATACCGTGATGACCAACTTGGCGGATTTATTAGCAGCGGCGGGCGAATAGGGAGGCACGTAAAGCGGTCGGCGCTGCCAGACGACTGCCGCCCTCGTCTCGCGCTCCCCGCTACAAGTTCGGTCGCAGTTGACCGAACAGGATGCTGTATCCTTGGCTGGGCGTTTTGACCGTGGGCGCGTACCAGCTGGCGAACGCATCGAAGGTGACGTTGCAGCCGCGGGCATCCAGCAGGCACGACACGCAGATGTCGGCCACGTCAGCGCGGGATATGGTGGGCAAGGCACTGGCGCCGGGCGGCGGGGTGTGTTCGGCGTCGAGTATCGGATGGCCACCGCTAGCACTGCGCGGCTGCCGTAGTCGCGCTTGATCAAAACGGATGTTGCGGATACCGCCCGGCTCCTCGGTGAGCAGCCCCGGCCGCACGATGCAATACGAAAGGCCGCTTGCTTTCAGCGCCCGCTCGGTGACGCGTTTGTCGTCCACCGGGCACTGCAGTTCGGCCTCGCGCATGCAAGACACCAGCACAAACTCCGGTTCGTCCTGTGTGCGGTACGCTTTCACATAGTCCATCACCAGGTAGAATTCGCCGCGCCGTCGCGGCCGCTCCTTGGCACTCTCCGTCGGCGATGGTGGTGGCCGGCCGTGATTGCGCCGCGCCTCGTACATCACCTCCAACTGGGTGACGCACGACAGATCCAGCGAGACGGCGTCGCGCACATCCTGCCGCTGCACGCTGAGGTCGCGGCAGTTCTGCACCAGGAAATCGGAAAACGCCAGTCGCACCGTGGTCCACTTGCGTCCGGGCGCGGTGCGGAACGGCGCGGCAAACTGCACGCCGCGGGCAGTGCCACTCTGGGTGCGCACCACGAACGTGTACTCCTGGCCGTCGCTGAGGCAGCGCAGGATGACGCCCGAGAAACCGACAAAGTTGAGCGGTTTGGCGGCGAACGACACCGTCTGGGCCACCGCGTACGCAGTGTTCACATCGAGCAGGCGACCGTGGAAGGCAGCATTGCCGTGCGCGTTGCGGGCAAAGCTGGCGCGCGGCGCTGCCAGCGCCTGTCTTCTCGTCGTCGGCGGGCGTAAACCCCCCTCCTCCGTGGCCGCTGCCGCCGCGGCTGTCGCTCGACCCGACGGCAGCACCAGCGAATCCACCTCGCCGGTGTCCACGCTCCACACCGTCAGATGCGCATCTTTCTGAAAGTGAAACAGGGTCACTTTGGCCGAGTCGCGACGACCAAACTCCACAAAGCGCGCGTCCTGGAACACCCGGATCAGGTCGCGCACACCCGCCTGCAACGTCTCGTCCTCCGACTCCACCGCACAGATCACCTTGTCCACCCCGTACACCGCGTCCAGTAGCGAATCCTTGTCGCGCAAGTCGGCCTTGACGTACTCGCATCCAATACCGAGTTTCTCCACCGTCGCCGAGGTCAGGTTGCGCACCAGCGCGCGCACCCGAAACCCACCCAGCAACAGCTTGCGCACGATGAGGCGGCCGGTGCGACCGGTGGCGCCCACCACCAGCACCAGCGGTATCAGGGCGTCGGCGTCGTCGATCTCGCCCTGCACTGCCTGCACGCGCTCTCCGTACCGCGCCAGCCGTTGCAGTTTGCGCTCGTCGATGGAGCCGCGTACGCCGACGCCGCCGGGGACACCACTGATTCGCGCATTCATCACCGATCGCGCTGCCGCCAACCACTCATCCAGCGACGCAACAAGTCGAGTTACCCGCGGTCGAGCGCGTACCGCTGCCCGATGCGCGGCATGTCGGGTGCGGAGGGGATGGCTCCGGGCGGTGAAGTAGCCACCGACCCCAGATAACCAGCTGGCGTAGGCGGCTCGGGGCGTTCGGTGCAGTGCTCCCATCCCGCGTGCCGTGCAGTCTGCCCGGGGTGGGCGGCGTCCGCGCCAGCTGGCCGCGGTCGCCGTGAGGCCAGTGGAGCTCGCAAACATCAATTGCGCGACCGTGTGCGCGCTCACCTTGGCGCTCCCGTCCCAAACGTGCCTATGTTCAAACACCCGACCTGGTCCTAACCTTGTTGCTCGCGCTGCACTCACCATCAAGACGCCTCGGCGATGAGTGACGGAACCGGGAAGGTGTCACCAGGTCGCGCGTCCACACCCTGCAGCGCTCGAGGCTGCCCTGGCCCGTGCAGGTGAGGGCGCCTATCCCAGCATCGCGTTCGGATCGCGTCATCGACCCGAGCGTCGCGTGCGTGCGTGCGTGTGTGCGTGTGCAGAGCGCACGTTCGCTCTGCAACGGTAGCGGCTGCGTGCTCGATGCCGCCTGCAAGCACCCACCGTTGGGCGTAGCAAGCGATGGCCTAGGAGAGTGACGAAACTCGCAGCGCTGCGTTGTTCGAGTCGGCGTGGGCGTCATCTCCTGAGATCAACGCCGCAGTGCCTGGGGTTCATCGGGAGGACCGCGCCGGCTCCTGGGCACTCGAGGGCGTTCCCAGCCCGACTGGTGCCGGCCAACCACCGCAACACGTGTGCGCCCGTTCGTCGACGACATCTGCAGCCATGGCAGATGTCGGCCATTCACAAGAGACGCCACCGCCAACACCAGTGGGAGATCGTGAGCCGACACCTCAACCGCCGTCTGCAGGCAGCGCCGCGGCTGCCGACGAGAGAGCGACCGCGGCGCCAGCGCCGCCCGCGAAGTCTGGTCAGTCGATATTGAAAGCGGAATCTGGCGGGCGGGGGATCCATGCGGAGGCGCCTATCGACTCCACCGCTCGGCGCGATGGAGCAGCACCATCGGCGGGCAACGGCCCGGCCGCTGCGAGTCAGCCGCGCGCCGCCGAGGCGCCCGCCCCGGCCACCTTGCGACTCACTCCCGAAGAGGCGCGCAACGTATTCGCGTCTGTGAGAGGATATCGCAGCGACGAGCTGCCGGTGTGCCACTACATCTACCGTCCGGGCGCCACGTTGCCCCTCGACTTTCTGGCCGCGCAGCCGGCCGACACCCCGGTGCCGGTGGACGTGATCGTACCGCTGGAATTTTTCACCATATTCAATCCGGCACTTCCGCGGCGACAACTCTGGGGCGACGGGACCTACACCGCCGACTCCGACTTGGTGGCGGTGCTGGTGCATTTGGGGTACCTGGCCCCGCTGCTGTACTACATCGTGCCACCGGGCGCGTACCCGTACACCGATCGTGTGCTGTTCGGACGCGCCGCGGAACACGATCAGGAGTACGCCTCACGCATGCCGAGCATGATGGAGGGACTGGGCATCGGCCAGTGGGGTGATCACGGCCACGTCGCTGCATCATCGGGTGCGTTGAACGGTGTGCGACCGGCCAGTGCGCCCGATGCCGCCGGTGCTGCCGGTGCGCTCGCCGGGGATCTGCGCAGCACGGCGGGCGCCCGTGAGGTGGTGGTGCGGCTGCAGCTGCGTCGCGTCGATGGCGGCACCTCCAAACTGTATCCGGGCGTGTTCCGCAACGAGATCGGTTCGCGTCGGTGGTGGCATGCGCCTAGCGAGCGCGAGAGCGCCGCACCGTTTGCCGAATGGACGGTGGTGCAGGTGTCGTCGTTGCGCGAACCGAGCGCCGACCTGTACGCCGTGCGGCATCCGATGGATTTCGTGATTCAGCACCTGCTCACCACGGCGCGCGAACCGGTACAGCCGTTGCACGCCACCGCACAGCTGTTCAGCCAACATTTCATCCCTTTCAGCGATGCGCTGGTGCTGCGCTCGCCGATTATGCAGGCGGCATGTGCCGCACCGACCCCGACCTCGGCAGCAGCGGCGGCGGCGGCCGCCGCCTCGGCGCTGCCACCGGGCATGGCCGCGATGGGCGCGCCGGCCTTCGAGGCCGCCAAGCGCCGTCGCATCGCCCTCATCCCGGAGGCGACCTTGCGCTTCAACCTCAGCAACGAGCCGTGTTTGGCGTACGCCTGGAGCGTGGTGGCGGACCGGGCAGTGCGCCGCGAATGGCGCCTCACCGCGCGTCTGATGCACGAGGTGTTGTATTTGGAGACGCGCCAGCGGCGACGGTACGAGTTGGGTTTGGTGCGCAAACGCAACGCCAAACACAAAATGTACCGCTTCGCCGAGGTGCTACAACCGGCGCGCACGGATCGGGCAGCTACGGCAGCTGCGGGTGTGCCGCTGCCGCTGACGGCAGTGCGCATACCGCCCGAGCTGGCCGCGGCCACCGACGGCACCGGAGTGGTGCGTTGGAGCGAGGTGGCGTTCGGCGAACGACAGGTATGGATCAAGGGCGTCCGGTTCGATGCGGTGCTGAATGCGTTTTACATGGCGCGCACCGACGAAGAGGAGACGCGAACCGAGGAGGAGCGACGCCAGGAGAAGAGTTTCGCCGAAGAAGAGGAAGAGGAACCAGAGGAGGAAGAAGAAGAAGAAGAGTCTAAGATGGACGTCGATGAGGACACCGACGAGTCAGACGACGACGACGAAGAAGAAGAAGAGGAAGAAGAAGAAGAAGAGGATGAGGGAGAGACGGGAGGGCGAGCGGGTGATGCGGGCAGGTCCGATGAGGAAGATAGCGACGGAGGATATGGGCCAGAGGGGAGTGGCAAGGGTACAAGTCGAGCAAAGTGTCCCGTCAGCTCGTGACATCTCGGGAGACCGTCTCGTTGGGGGAGTGTAGAGTGTGCCCACGACGTCGTAGTGCTCAGTCGACGGTGTCGACCACGTTTCCCGTCTTGGATACAACGCTGTGGATCGCCTCCGCCGGCGGTGTCCTCGCCCGACCGCCCGCGCTCCGTCGGGCGTGTCGATCGGCAGCGGGGCGGGCGCACGGGCCATTGGCGGGCGACGCTCACACGACACAGGGAAACGAATCAACCACTTCATATCTCTCTCGATTACACTCAGACGCTCGACACACTCAAAGGGGCCACGCACGACATCGCCTCTCGACGTCGCTCGAACGGTCCACTCCATGTTGTACGACGTCAGCTCCGAGTACTACCGCTCGTTCCTGTCACCGGCCGGTGGCGGTCGGCACGCCCACCACTCCGGCCGACGAGATGCGGGCCACTTTGCGCACTTGGGCAACACGTCGTAGAGCCTCCTCGGGACGCTCATCGTCACCTGCCCAACGTGGCGTGATCGAGTCGCCCGCGCACCTGTCCTCCTCTTTACGTCTCTGCGTCGGACTCGACCTGTCGCAGGCGCCGGGCGACACTGTCGAGCGTCTCTTGTAGCTCGCGGTGGCGCGCCTGAGCGTCCTGCACCACCGACGGCGGGGCGTTCTGCACAAAACCGGGCGCGCTGAGGCGCTTGTGTAGCACCTCCAGGTCGCCGTGCAGTCGCTGCAGCTGTTTCTGAAGGCGCTGTCGCTCTCGCGCGTGGTCGATCAGGCCTTTCATGGGCAGAAACGCCTCCAGCTCGTCGTCGACGATGAGGTGCGCACAGCGGTCGGCAGCGGGGGCATCCCCGCGGTCGGTCACGATGTGCAGCGCGCGCTCGTCGATCTTGGCCAGCGCCGCCAGCACCGCCCGCTCCGCCTGTAGCACCTCCCGAAAAGCGCTTTCGGCCGGGAGGAGGATGGTGGCGGATATTTTGCGCGCCGGCTCCACTTGATGCGTGGCGCGCGCGTTGCGCACAGCACGCACCAACTGCTGGAATCGCTCAAATGACCGCACCGCCGCCGAATCCACCGTGCCGCTGGGCGTCGGCCACGGCGCCTGCATCAGCGCCGCGCTTCCGTGCGACAGCTCGGCGAACGGCAGGCGCTGAAAGATGGCCTCGGTGATGAAGGGCATAAACGGATGCACCAGCCGCAAGAACCGATCCAGCACCAACAGCAGCGTCTGCTGCGTCTGCTGTCGTTGCGCAGCAGCAGCAGCATCGCCCGCCGTCGCCCGCAGCCGCACCTTGCTCACCTCCACGTACCAGTCGGCCAAGTCGTCCCACAGGAAATCGTACAGCCGTTGGCCGGCGTCGCCAAAGGCGAACCGCTCCAAACCGGCGCTGACCTTGGCGATGGTGTCGTTCAGGCGCGACCACAAAAACCGCTCCGGCAACGGCAAGCGCTGGCCGTCCAACTCCGCGGCCCGCTGCGCCACCTCCGCCAGACGCCATGCGGGCACCTCGGCCGCCGGCACCGCGTTCAGCACGTACCGCGCCACATTCCACAATTTGTTGGCAAAGTTGCGGTTCGCCTCCACTTTCTCCATGGCCAGCGGAATGTCCTGGCCGGGCGTGCATCCGGTCACCAGCGCCATGCGCAGCGCATCGGTGCCATACTGGTCGATGGCCTCCAGCGGGTCGATCACGTTGCCCAACGTCTTGCTCATTTTGCGGCCGGCGGCATCCCGCACCAGCCCGTGCAGATACACCGTCTCGAACGGCACCCGGTCGGTCAGCGCCACGCTCAACATGATCATGCGCGCCACCCAGAAGAAGAGGATATCGTAGCCGGTCTCCATGACCGTGCCCGGGAAGAAGCGGCGATAATCGGTGGCGGACTCGTCCGGCCAACCCATCGTGGAGAACGGCCACAATCCCGACGAGAACCTGCATAGCATGCGTGGGCGGTTAGTGTCTGTTGGGCACGAAGCCATCGTGAGAGACAGGTGGCGCGGGGCCATGTCGCGGTCGGCGCCGGTCAGTCTGTCGCGTCTGCGGTGAAATCAGGCCGGCTCCGCCACGGGAGCCGTCATGACAGGTCTGTGCATATATCGACGCTCGATCATCATGCCGCTCGCGGCGCCGACGATAGGGAGATAGAATGCTGCGGCCGCGATCCTCCCCATCCGACGTCTCCGGCGCACGCGCACCGTCACCTCTCTTTTCTCTCTCTCTCTCTGCCGCCATGCACTTACCAAGTGTCCAACACGTCCGGGTCCTGCTCGAGGCGCACGTCGGCGCCGTAACGCTCCCGCGCCCACTGCGCTGCCGCCTCCGCCGACCGCGCCACCACCCACGCATCCTCCCGGCCGTTCACGTAATACACCGGAATGCGATGGCCCCACCAGAGCTGGCGCGACACGCACCAGTCCTGCACGTCCTCCAGCCAGCCGTAGTAGATCTTTTCGAAGCGCTCCGGCAGGATGCGAATCTGCCCGCTGCGCACCGCCTCGATGGCGCGCTCCGCCAACGGCTTCATGCGAATGAACCACTGGGTGGAGATGAGCGGCTCGATCACCTCACCACCCCGTTGCGACCGGGGCACGCGCGTCTGGTGTGCCTCCTCCTTGAGCACCAGGCCGGCGGCGCGCATATCCTTCCACAGGCGCTGGCGGCACTCGAAACGGTCCAGACCGAAGTAGCGGCCGCCCGCCTCTTCGGTGGTCATGGTGGCATCCTTGCCGATCACCGTCAGCGCCGGCAGATTGTGCCGCTTGCCGATCTGGTAATCGTTGGGGTCGTGCGCCGGCGTGATCTTCAACACCCCGGTGCCAAACTCCGGATCCACGTACTCGTCCGCAATAACCGGGATGCGACGGCCGACGATGGGCACCACCGCCTGCTGGCCAATGAAGCGGGCGTAACGGGCATCGTTCGGATGCACGCACACCGCCGTGTCCCCCAGAATGGTCTCGGGGCGCGTGGTGGCCACCGGCAAGAACGCGTCGGGCGCGCCGTCCGCCACCGGGTATTTGAAGTAGTAGAGCGTGCCGCGCTCGTCGTGAAACTCCACCTCCAGGTCGGACACCGCCGTCTGCAGCGCCGGACTCCAGTTCACCATGTAGCTGCCGCGATACACCAGGCCCTGTTGATGCAGGCGCACAAACGCCTCCACCACCGCGGTGCTCATCTCGGCGCTCAGGGTGAAGCGTTCGCGCGACCAGTCGGCGCTGGCGCCCAGCCGCCGCAGCTGCTGCGTAATGTAACCGCCCTTGCTCTGCTTCCACGCCCACACGCGCTCCAGGAATTGCTCGCGGGTGAGGTCGGTGCGTTGCAAGCCCTCTTCCCGCAGGGCGCGCTCCACCAGCAACTGCGTGGCGATGCCAGCGTGATCGGTACCGGGCAGCCACAGCGTCGGCCGGCCGCGCATACGCTGAAAGCGCACCAGAATGTCCTCGATGGTAGTGCCGATGGCGTGCCCCATATGCAACCCGCCGGTCACATTGGGCGGCGGCATGACGATCACGAACGGCCGCCGGTCCATATGCGGCACTCCCTCCGGCAACGCATCCGGACTGAACCGTCCCGTCTCTTCCCACCACCGGTAGATGGCCTCCTCGCAGGCACGGTGCTCGAAGTTTTTGGGCGTGGACGCCGCCTCCCCACTCGCACCGTCCATCCAGGCCCGCCCTCCTCGTCGTCGCTGTTGCTCCTGTTGTTGTTGTTGTTCACTCGCTTCCCGCACCGAGTCCTCCACCGAATCACCCTTTCGTGCGGTGCTCATGCGCACCGTTGTCGCCGCAGTGGCTCGCGGCCAGTGCCGAACGGCGCCTCGCCATCGAGCACCACCGTCCCCCCACCCACCGGACGGGCGACTCCGCATCGCCGCCGCCCAGCCACCCCGCTGTAACCAGACCGGCCGCACGAACAAACACCCTATCGGATTCATCATTTTCCCCTCCGCTTCCATTCTATCCCTATTTCTGCTCTCCAAATCTACCTACCTTCCTCACACAGCGGCGTCTCTCGGCATGCTGCCCACCGCCCGCCCGCCCACACACGCCACCGAGCGGTGCGCGCGCGCGTCGTATCGGCACGGGCGGCGGGTGGACGGGCGCGGGGCGTGCGCTATCCGAGAGGACGGGGGGCACCGCGGCGGTCGCGACCGTGCCATCGGGGTGTCCGAGTGGAGCTGCTGCTCATGGGCACGTTCGGGCGCTGATGCAGTGACGGCGGTATGGAGTTGGTGTATTCTGTGGGGAGAAGGGGGAGCGGTTGGGACACGGCCGGACAGGGAGGTCGGAGGGGGGGACGCGCGACGGACGCCCGGTCGAGTGCGTGGTCCGTGCCGCGAGGACTGTCGCAGTCGAGGGCGTCCTGGTGTTGCTGTGGGTATGATTGCATGGCGGCCGTGGAGGACACTGTAGAATGGGACACGACAGCGGTGGAGGGTGATGGCGAGGAGCCGGCCACCGGTGACGCTGGGAGTGTGTTGGTGTTTGACGTGGACGCGCCCGGGGAGATGGCCCGACTGTGCTCGCCGGCCAGTCTAACGCCGGAGAGTGTGGCCTGGGAACCGCCGCGACGACCGGAATATGGGGTGCGCTGGCAGATGGCTGCGGACGGCACCTGGCAAGGCCAAGTGCTGGAGGAGGAGGAGGATGGGGAGCACCGGATGGCATCCCGTGGCTCGGCGGCGCGACTGCCGGCGTTGCTGGTGCTGTATTCGATGTCGGTGTGGCGAGTGTGGGTGCCACGCACGCCTGGTTTCTGTTCCAACCGGTGGGAGGTGCTGTTCACCGAGGAGTGCCCCGAGACGTTGCTTTGTGTTCATTGGATAGGGCTGCCCGGGAATGCACCGGCTGGCGTGTGCGCCTTGACATCATCGGGCGCGCTGGTGTTGTGGTGGCCGACGCAGATTGCCGGCGCAGAGTGGGATGCAGAGGGGACAGCGGCAGACGAGCGGGCGATCCCATCGGCCCGCGAACGGCAACAATCCTGGATGTCTCCGTCGGCGTTCACGTATCGCCGATGCGCTCAGGTGCAACTAGCGGACGATGCGGTGATACGATACGCGTCGATGCATTCGCTATCGGCGCGCCACTGCTGGCGGCGCCATCGCTTGCACGAGCGACAACAGCAACGACGCGTGGCGGCGGCCGTCGGCGAACGCATCGCCACGCGCGACGCCGCCGACGGGCTGCCCGCGGGCGTCTGCACAGCGTTGCGCATTGCGTACGTGAACGCCTCGTCGCTCGATCGCGTTCGCGTGCACGATGTATTGGTCGTCGCACTGCAGGTGCCTGTCGACGAGGAGAGCGGGAAAGATGCCAACCTGCGCGACAAAGACATTGCGCTGGTGCCGTTCGAAGCGGGCGAAGTGGTGTTGCAGCCAGCGGAGAGCGAGCGGTCCGCGGCGAACGGCAACGGTTGCGGCGGTCGCGAGGCAACGCCGTCGACGGCGGCGGCGCGGGTGGACGACATTGTCTTGGGCGCCGAGGGCCAGGCGCTGTATATAGCCCACCAACGCGCCACGGCTCTGTCGCTGCACTGGGATGGCGATGAGGCAGTGGACGATGGAGAGCAGATGCCGGACGCGGCGACCGGCAACGGTCACGGCGGCGGCCATGCCGTCGGTGTTCTCCAGCGCTGGCGCTGGTGCGGCACACTGCACAGCGACACGGCCTTCACCGCCTTGGCCGCGATGCCCGCACCGCAACCGCGTCTGGTGGCCGCGCTGCAAGACGGCACACTGCGGTCGGTGGAGCTGGAGCACTTTACGGGCGGGCACCCGCCGTCGCCGTCCATGACGTCGCCGCCGAGCCTCTCCCGTGGTTCATCGCCCTCAGCGGATATCGTCACCGGCGTGGCCGTCTCGCCACACGGGGTGTGCGTGCTCACCACCCTGGCCACACCCTCGCCGCTACTATGTCGCCTGTACCGCCTCGCGGCCCCGCGACTCGGCAGCGCCGACATCGCCATCGCTTTGCGACGTCTGGCGGCGGCCGGCGCCGTCCTCAACCAGGGCGCGTTCGACATTGTGCTGCGCATTCGCAGCGAACCGTCGCTCTTCAAAGACGTGTGGACGGAGCTGGAGCGCCGCCAGTCACCGCGATCGTGCTTTATCGTGTTGCTGTTCTGTCATGTGTTGTTGGTACCGCTGTTCATGTCGATGAACGTGATCCCTCTCCCGGTGCGGCGTGTGGAATCCGTGTGCGGCGGTCCGGCGGCGGCGTATCGGTTGTTCACAGCGCCGGCTACCGCGTCGCTGTCGACCGCTGAGAAACTGCAGCGCATGCGCGAGTTGCTCGCGCCGCGCATGCAGCGCCTGTCCGAGACGAATGTGGAGCACGTCGTGCACGCCGCCTTTTGGATTCTGGCGCTGGGGGCGGCGTGGATTCGACACGCCTGCGTGGCCGCATCGTTGGTCATGCGCGCCGACGAGATGCCGCCGTTTTGGACGGCGCTGCGGCGACAGGATGTGACCGGCCGTCAAACGGCGGTTTCTGATGCAGCGCGCCCAGCCGACGGGCAGCCGGTCGCCTCGGAAGCGATACGTGATGGCGGGGGCAGTGATCTCCGCCATCGCCCGGATCGCAGCGCCGACTTTGTGCGCGCCTCCTCGTATCTGGCGCACGACCGGCGCTACTCGCCGCTGCTGGGAGTGAGTGCGGTCGCCGCTGCGGCGGTGCTGGCCGGCGCCACTGCGGTGAACCCCGAGGCGGTCGCTCGCTGTCGGGCGATGCGCGTCGGTTTCGAGGTCGACGACGCTACACGCATCGCCGAGGCGGTGGTGGATCTGGCGGCGGTGTTTAAAGGCGTGGAAGGGGCGGGCGGAACGGCCACAACGACGCCGGCGAGCCTCTCCGGAGAGCATGTCGCCCACGCGACGACGATCGCCGATGACCATCCTCCGCCGCCGCCGTCGCATTCCTCGTCGCCATCCGCCGCCGCCGCCGCCGCCGCCGCCGGCCAGCCGCGCAGTGTCAGAAAGGCGCGGCTGTACGCCTGTATGCGACAGCACGAGGGATTGGCGCGCCTGCTGATCGCCAATCCGCAGTACGCGCTGGACGTGTTGGAGCACCAGGCGGGGGTGCGGGGCGGAGCGCGTGCCGGCTTTCTCCTCTCCACCACGCCGTATAGGCAGCACACCGGCGAGCACCCGTTCGATATCCTGCGTTGCGAGCCGCTGCCAGTGCAGCAGCCGCTGCGTCGATGCTCGCGTACCGGATTGTGCACCACTGCCGCGATCACCGCGGAGGATGCTGCGGCACCACCCGCAACCGGCAGCAACCGTAGTGGGATGACGGGGTGGGCGCGCGCATCGCCGTTCGGCGGCCTGTGGCAACGACTCCCGCCACCGCCGCCGCCGCCGCCGCCGCCGCCGCCGCAAGAGGCATCGGCAACCACCCCACCTCCAGACGGCGCCGCAACTGTATTCCGTCCGGACCCCGAGCGATCGCCATCGGCATCCGACCACCGCTCCGTCGAACCGGTCGACCGACCGGCCGCCCCGATCGATGTGCACGTCGCTGCCGGGCCGGCCCCGACGATTTGGGTGGGCGAGTTGCTGTTGCGCGGGCCCACCGAAGCGCATCACACCCACAGCATTCCGTTGCGGGCGGTGTCGGCAGCAGCACGCGGTCGCCAACCGTTGCGCGATGTGCACCGCTGGCCGCGCACGCTGGCCTGCGTGCCGTCCGCCATATGCCGCATCGATGACATTCAGGCGCAGCTGCAGGATCCGCGCTGTCAGTGGTATGCGCGCTTCGCCGCCATCGGCACCGAGACCGAACAGCGCCGCCTCAGCCAGTTCGTGTCCACGCTCAGCCGACAGCGCATGGCGTATCGAGTGCCGCTGGAAGGTGGCGGTGGCGGACATGTCTTTCTCTGGGGCGCGGTGAGCGCGCTGCTAGGCGCGATGCTCATCGACGAGTGAGGCCGAGTGATCAGCATCGCCGCGACGACCACGACGACCACGACGAGAACGCCGAGTGGGAGGCACCGCAGGAGGAGGGAGCCCATCATCCGAATGCGATGGCGGTGGCGCTCGGGTGGGCGAATCCTGTTCGCGATAAAACACCACTTGCGAAATACCTGCGCGCAGAGCAGCTTCCTCCTCGGCCTCTGCCGTATCCTCTTCTTCTTCTCCCTCCTCCTCCTCCTCCTCCTCTCGGTCGAACATCGCATCGGGCGCGGACAAGGGGCCTTGTCGCCGCGACCACGGCTGGTAGGCCGCATTCTCTGCCGAATCGCCCGGCTTATTCTCCGCAGCAATCACCTCACGGTGATCGATCCGCATCTGCTCCGCACGCTGTAACGACGGCTCTTCCCGTTGCGCCCCTTCCATCGCGCAGTTCAGTGCATCCGCCAGCTCGCTCAGGCGTTCACCGCATTCGCCCGCCGGCGCCTCCCACCGATAACGCTCCCAATCCAGTCGACGGCCGGCGGCCATGCTGTCCAGCAGCCACCGCACCGTCACCGCCGGAATACCCCATTCTGCGGCGCGTTGGTATTTTGCACCGACCGGCCGCTCACACACCACACAGCTGGTCTGTCCGCGGCACAACCGATCCGAATAGCGCGCCCCCAACAGTGACACGAGTTCGGCCAGCGAGCGCCGCGACACCGTCAGCGCGTACCGATCGGCCGGTCCGTAACGCTGGCGCGCGCTGGTGAAAAAGCCCGACATGGTCACCGTCAGCGCCGACATGTCCGGCAGCGGTACCGCGCACGGCAGTGCCTGATAGGCCAATCGGGCGCGCACGTCGTGGCGCACGCAATCGCGCACACAATCCCGCACCCATAACGCAGTGACCAGCGGCGCTCCGCCGGTGTCGCTGACGCTGCCGCAGCTGCCGTGCACGCCGACGGCGTAATCGAATGTCACCGACAGCGGCAGCTGCGGGCAATCGGGCCAGGCGCCGTGCACCGTGGCACCGCAATCCCGCAACAGCGCCGCCAATTGTTGTGCTTGCCGGGCATCGTGTTGTAACAGCGGCCGCAGCGAGAACACCAGACCGCGCAGACAACGGGCAGCCGCCCCACGCGATGTCGTCCGCGATACGTCCAGCTGTCTCGTGTCTGGCGGTGGCGATCGGCCGCCCGTCGCCATCGTCTCCCGAGTTCCGTCCGCTCTTCCTTTCAGCAGTTCGACCATCGAGTCGTCGGGCGGCAAGAGATGTCGCGCGCGGCGACACTGTTGCAGCCAGTCGCTGTTCACGAACGCCACGCCCCGATCCTGTGCCACCGCAAACGCCAACTGCGCCTCCGTCTCCAGCGGCGACTGCAGCGCGCCGCGGCCGAGCACCACATGCGACACCAGGTCGCTCCACAGTCGCAACACGGTGCCGCCGCCACCACGAATACACTCCAGCGCTTGCATTCGCTCAGTGCCCTCCACGCGATAGAGATACAAGCCGCAGGAGCGGAACAGCCAGTCATCCGTTGAGGAGACGATCTCCGGCGGTGACGCGTGTACGCAGGCATGACGCCTCCCCGGGTCGTCTCCGGTCGCGGCGCTCTCCACGATGGACGTTGCGGTCGGGTCTCGCTTTCGCTTGCCGGGCGTCTGGCGCACGGTACACTCCTCAGGCGGCAGCCACGTCTGTCGCGCCGCGCATTGCTGCACCCAGCGCGGGTACACCACGGGCATGTGATGGGCGTTGGCAAAGGCGTATTTGTCGCCCTGCGGCCGCTTGGCCACCAGGTGGGTGCAATCCGGCGTCAGCACGTGGGAAAAAGATGCGCCCAGTGACACCAACGTTCGTTGCAGTTCGCCGCGTTCCTCCGCACTGAGCTGAGTGGCACTGCAGTGCAGCCCTTCGAGCGGTCGCATGCTGTACAGCTGCTCGTCACAGCGCACCCGTCGCGCCCAACAGTCTTCAATCCAGCGCAAGTTCAGTCGATGCACCGCGGTTGGTGAGGCCAACCGACACTTTTCCGTGTCGCATCGAGCCACGAGCAGGTGCGTCACTGCGGTGGTCAGATCGGGCACGAACGCGCCGCCCAGCAGGGTGGTGATGCGGGCGATGCGGTCGACCTGCCGCCGGGATGTGCCCGTGCTGCACACCACAGTGCCCTCAAGGCAGCGCGAGAGGAGCGGATGCGTGCCGCAGGGTAGCGGCGCTTGTTCTGGTGGCCAGCGGGCCGACTCCAGTACCGCGGGCACGCCCACCAAGCGAGAGAATGCGCTGGGCTGCGTGGATTGGGGTGGATAGGGTACGGGTGCCAGCGTCGGGTCCGCAGGGAACGGAACGATGCAATAGATGAAGCTTGCCCGTTCATTCTCCCTCTCCGCACCCAGGATCGCTTCGGCGCGCCCGCCGGGCTCGACTCGAGCGCCCAACGACGCCAACGCCTCCAGCAGCGGCTGCCGCTCGGATGTACTGATGTCCTCACTCAGCACGGCCGCCACACCCTCCCACGGCTTTTCATCCTCGCCACGTTTTGCGATCCCGTGCATGATCTGCTGAGCATAGCACTTTCGGAGGCTGCAGGCAGGCTTGGGAGTAGCGCGCCATCTCCTGACCTGGCCCCGGAGCAGCGAGGGACGAAACGCGACGCGTCCCAGAGCAGCGACGCGGCGATGTTGGCGCCAATGGGTCGGAATGGAAGGCACCCTCGGCATCCGAGGAAAAGGGCACACGATCACGGGGGCGCACGCAAAGGCGTCCATCTCCCAAGAATACCGGATCAACGGTCCCGGCATCGCCCTCAAGTAGTGGCATCGTTTATCGGTGGGATGGCGCTACGCTCACCACCAGCAGATGCCCCCTGCCGCTTGGCACCCGCCAGGATACTGCCACCACCTTTTATTTCACGGCGACCGCATCATGTACACGTCAAAGTCGGCCATAATAGCCACGTGGTCCGATGACCAGCGCGGGCTAGGCAAGGCGGTATCGCCCTCGGCCAGCAGCCGCGTCTCATCCAAAATCTCCAGCGTGCCCACCGGGATAATGGAGTCGGGCGTGAAGAACAGGAAATCGAGCGTGCCCACAAAATGGCCCGTGTAGTTGGTGTACGATGGCTCGGAGTACTCGCCGCCCAATCCATACGCCGATCGCAATAACAAATTGTGTTGGCAGGGCGACACTTTCAGAATCTCCATCATGCCCTCGCCGATATCGCCGCGCTGCCCGCTCACCTCGTTGTGCACGATCAACTCGTAGATGGAGCTGTCCGGCATGGAGTTGAAGTCGCCGGCCACGATCAGCGGGATGTTGCGCGCACTGATAAACTCCTCGGCTTCCTGTAGGAACGTGTCCACCTGGAACAACTTCACATCGGTCTGGTCCGGATCCCAGAAGATGTGCGTGTTGGCCACGCACACCCGACAGCCGGTGTTGCCCCACTCGAGCACCACCAGATGGGCCACATTGTCCTTCACCAGGCGGTTCAGCAGACGCTTTTCTTTCACACGTTCCCGCGCGATACTGCTGTACTCGACGTCGTACACCTCTGCCAGCTTGAAGCGGTCGCTGCGGTAAAAGGTGGCGCAGCCGTCCACTTTGCCCTTGCGACCCATGGCTTCGCGCAGCTTGGCCTTGAACACGCCCTCGTAACCGATACGCCGCAACGCCGGTTTGAAGTGCTCCTCAAAGTGGTCTGCCTGGATTTCCTGCAGGCAAATGACGTCCGCCTCCAGGCTCATAATCTCCCGCAGCAGATTGCGGCGGCGATAGTTCCACGCCAACGCCCAATCCGGACAGTACGAATACAGATCCGAGCTGGCGTACAGCTCCGCCAGACAGTTGTAAGACATGACCCGCAGCGGGAAGCAGTTGGATTCGCCGCTGGAGCGCCGTTCGCGCACCGAATAGTCGCCGCCGTCGCCCACACACAGCTGCATGCGGCGCTCCGGCGCGCTCGGGGCGAACGGTCGCGTGGGCAGCGTGTCGGTCACCATGGGCGTGCCGATGTGCACGCCACCCGACGGCGGCTTCCACACGTATCGACACTCGAGACGCAGCGTGTGGCCCACGTCGCGCGCACTCGGCGCGTAGTTGCGCACGAAGCCGCACTCCTGCAACGTCGACTCGTTGGGCGGCGGCACCTCCACCTGCAGCGCCCGATCGCGCGCCTCGTCCAGCGCCGCCGCCGACTGGGGGCGGGCGCCGCGCTCCCGCTCGCCCGCCTGCACCCGCGCCTGCTCCGCCTTGTATTGCAGGTCGCGAATGGTCGGCCACGAGTCGCGAATTTCCTCTGCACGATGGAAGAAACCCAGCGCACTGATCTTGTGCAACGCGGCGGCGTCGCCCGCAAACAGCACCGTCGCCGCCCGCGACACCTCCAGACACTCCACCGTCGCCGGCATCCCGGTCTTGATGCACTCAAACTGATATTCCCGTCGATACCACCGGTACTGCGCGGACAGCGCACCCTTCGACCGCGCCTCCATGGCCTCCGCCGTGCGCTGGTCCCCGTTCACGTCGCGCAGCAACACGAACGGCGACAACTCGCAACCCTCCACCGGCGTCTTGGTGTGCAACAGCTCCAACCGCACCACCGCCGGCTCGCCCAGCAGTTTACTGCGACGCACCGCACCTGCCCGCTCGCCCTCGCCCGACTTGCCCGCCAACGGCACCGTAGCATCAGCAGACACCTCAACGCCCTGGCCCTCTGCCGCATGACCCTCCATACCCGTTGCGCACCCGCTACGTTACTCCAACCGGTGCCGGTGGCTATCCCAGGGAGTGCGGCTTTCTGTCTGTTGCCGACACGCCCCCAGACACCCCCTCCGGTGCACAGACGAGCGCGTCTCTGCACCCACCTCGCGTGTCGAGACGGCCGTCGGGCGCCACCGTTCGATCGGCCTGCGGGCGTGCTCGCAAGGGGCGTCGGCAGCGAGTGACCCATTCGGATCGCTCCCGATGGTACTAGGCTTCCAGTGTGGTTGGGGTGGTTGGCGTTGCACGGCAGACCCGTCGGGAAATGGCATGCTGCCGCGAGAGACGTGCACCATTCGGAGGCGTTCGTTGCAGAACGGGCGCAAGGTGGTGGCGGAAGCGGTGTCCTGGGGCGTGATCGAGAACGAGGAGTGGCCGCGCAACCTCCTCGAGGCGCTGGTATGGGCGAAGGAGTCGGAGGTGGAGGCAAAACGAGTGCGTATGCCACTGCCTATGATGAAGAGTCGGTTAAAGGCGGTGGAGGACGTCAAGCCGCGGCGGATGCGGTTGCCGCGGCTGGAGGCGGCCGGCGGCGGCGGCGATGGTGATATGTGTGCGCTCATACCCAAATTGGGCGATCGGGAACAGCCGCCCGACGCTATAGACGAGCTAGCCATCCAGGATGTCGCTGCTCGGTCGGATAAGGGCGCGGTGCTGGTGCAGACCAGCATGCGATACTCGCGCCAGAGCTACGAGTGGATGCGGGCGGCGCGCTCCCGCGTGGAGTGCCCGGTGATATGTCAGGACATCTTCGTGTATCCATGGCAGTTTTACGAAGCGCGATACTATCACGCCGACGCCTGCGTGCTGATTTTCAAGGTGTTGGGCGCGCGCGACACGCTCTACTTTGCCAAGGCGATGTCGGCGCTGGGCATGGCCCCGATTGTGGAGGTGCACGACGCCTCCGAGATGGACGAGGTGATGTGGCTGTTTCGGGGCGATGCGGGGGCGGACCGTCCGGGCGCGCATATGTTGCTGGCGCGACGCGCAATGCACGACCTGTCAGTCTGTCTGGACGGGGTGGAGACGCTGCTGGCGCCGCGGACGGGCCGGCTGGAGTCGACGCGCACCCAACTGTTGTTGGAGCTGCCGGCGGGCATGCGGGCGGATGCGCGTATGCGTCGGGCGTTCCGCCAACTGGGCGTGACTGCCCTCATTGCGGATGCGTAGCTGGTAACCGAGCTCGCTGAGCGGAACGCCAGGGCCGCGGCATCGACTCCATCGCCACCGCATCCGCCGCTGCACCGTCGCTGCACGCATGCACATCCATTTTGTGGATGCAACGGCGGTGGTCGCACGATTGCTCGACGCGAAAGATGTTCGGAACGCCACTCGAATCCTTAAAGCAGAGCGAATGCAGCCACCGGCTGGCGCGGCAAGCGCGACGGAGCCACCTTCGCTCGAGCACAAACCACCCCAGCGCCCAGCCGAATCCGAGCGCCACCCCACCCCACACCTGCGACACGGTGTGGTATCCGAGGTAGATGCGGGAGCTGCACACGCCAACGGCAAGGAGCACACTGATGGCCTGCAGGAGGATGGCCTCGGTGGCACCCAACGACACCCACCAACTGCCGCCACTGGAGCGCTGTGGAATCGTGCCGCCCGCCACCGGTGCGCACTGGCAGACGATATAGGTGAGGAGAAAGGCCACAAACTGAGCATGCGACGACGGCCACCCGAATGAGCGGCCATGCAGCGCGGTGTCCGGCGGCCGTCGTTGGCGCACCAGTTGTTTGACGGCCGCGCTGAACACCTCGTTGGCCAGTTGCCCCGCCATCAGCAGCAGGGCGGGGATTTCGCGGCGACAGTACACTGCCGCAGACTGCATGGCAAAGATAACGTACGGCGCCAGGGAAAAGAGCGCGGCCACCGGACCGAGCACCACGTCGCCGGCGGGATACTGGACGTGGGTGAGGCCAAACGAGGTGAGCGGGGCTTGGTGCTGCTGCTGCTGCTGCTGCTCTGCCACCGATGAAAATGCAGGATACCTCCGGCGCCTCGGTCGCAGTGCCTGCGCGCCGCGGATGCCATAGCGCAGCAACCCGCTGCTGGCCGCCAACCACTGAATGGGCGCATGCCACTGCAACATCGCCGTGGCAGACATCGCATCCGGCGACAGCGCTGCCGCCGGCAGTCGTGGCAGACCGACCGTATTGAAGAAAGCGTGCGTCGCTACACACGGCCATAGCGACTGATCGCTTTGCCAGAACAGCACTCCCTGATACACGCCAAATGCCAGGGTGATACCCAGCTGCATGACGGTCTCGTGCACGCGTCGATGGCGCCAGTAGTGATGCAAGTGCGCCACGGAGAAGAGCAGCGCACTGACCGTCACTGCCACGCTCGTCGATCCGGTGGCCGCCAGCACCAGCCGCAACACGCAGCCGCGAAAGAGGCACTCCTCGGAGAGCGGCGAAAAGGTCGCCGTCCGCAAGGTCAGGGCGACGCTCTGCCACGACGGCGACAACCTGGCCGTCGGGAACTTGGGAGGCAAAGCGTTGCCCGGTGCCTTATTCGAAGATGCCCCGGCGGCTCCCCAGCGCTCGTACAGCCACGGCGCTGCGTAGATGACCACAAAGTGGGCCGCGTCCGCAGCCACTCCTCGCCAACCGTGCCACGGCTCCCATATATGCAACCGCCGCAACAGACTCCACACACTGCATGATCGCAGTACGCGCGCTTGCAACGCCAACCCCAGAAGCGCCACTGCCGCGGTGGTCACGCCTCGCGCCCACACCACCGACGGTCGGTCGCGGTCGCCGCGATTCCACCCGACGTACAGCGAGCTCACCAAAGTGCCCGTCAACGCCACTGAGACGATGATCGCCACCGTCGCGGTCACCTCTGCTACATCACAGTCTGCAGACATTGCCGTCCGCGTTACCCGTGTTGAACCCGGTGCGAGCGATGCTCCACGGCGCGCGCGACCGCATCCGCCAACGCGCCGCGCCGGACATGTGAGCGGAACAGCGGGGCGGCGTCGTCGGCGCCTGCCGTGAACGAGGAGACGGGTGACGCGTAGCCACCGTGTCAGGCAGTGCATGTCGCGGAGGGTGACTGGCTGTGGAGAGCACGCACTGAGATATTCTGGAGACCGAACCAGTCGGTCGTTGACGTTCGTTCCGTGGAGCGCTCGACGCATCGTCTCCCTCTCGGGCGAGGGTCGACCGAGACGCGGTTGCTGCCTCTGGCGACAGCGACCGTTATTCAGGCGCAACACACGCTGTGGAGTACACGGGCAGCGTGCGACACAGGTTGCGCGTCAACCAAGAGACGCAATGATGGCTTTGGGAGGGGAGTCGGTGTCGGCCGCTGTCCCTGACGACGACGACGACGACGACGACGACGACGCTTCTCGAGACGCACTCGGTCTCGACGCCAAGCTGCGGTCGAGTCCGCTCACGCGAGTGGCGGCGGCAGTGGTCGGTATGGTCGCGGCCGTCATCGCGTATCAGGGCGGACGCCGGGTCACAGCCCCGGTTCACCCGTCACCCGGCGGCGGCACTCCACCGGCATCGCTGCCCTCCGGGTGGCGCGTGCTGCGCAGCGGCGTGTTGGGCGCCGCCGCCTTTCTGGCGGTGCGTTGGATCGCCTACAACCGGGCGTACACTCAGCAGTTGCAGCATCCGGAGCAGCTGGCTGATGCCGACTCTCAATTCGTGGATGCGGCGGGTATCCGCGTGCACGTCAAAGCGTGCGCACCGCGCGATACCGCCGCGGCAGCGTCACTCCGCAAAACGCTGCTGCTGCTACACGGCTTCGGCACCTGGCTGTTCTCCTTTCGCAACGTGCAGCAGCCGTTGGCGGACCGTTGGCAAGCGCGCGTCGTGTCGTTTGATCGGCCCGCCTTCGGCCTTACCGAGCGGCCGCGTTTTGTGGAGGCGTACACCACCGAGTACAGCGCCAAGCTCACCAACGAGCTCCTGGAGCGCTTCTCGGCGACGTCCGATGATGGCGACGATGACGGTTTTCGATGCCTCATCGGCCACTCGTTGGGTGCGCTGATCGCCGTCCGCGCGGCCCTCATGCGCGCGACGCCTCCGCAAGCGGTGGTGTTGGTAGCGCCGGCCATACTGGCGGCGCCGCCGCCGCTGCGCGCCCAGACGTCCATCGGGCGTCTGCTGCGCGGTCTACTGTTGCCGTTTCGCGTGGCCACCGCCACGCTGCTGGTGCTGCTGCGGCGCGCGGTATTCTTCGCGCTGGAATTCACCGCCACACTGTCGATCTATTCGCTGCGGGCCATTGTGGGCCGTTCCCGCTTCTGGACCACCGGCTTGCAGAGCGCCTGGCACGATCCGCGCCGCATCACCGATGAGGTGGTGCGCGGCTACCGTCGTCCCAGCCGGGCGGTCGACTGGGACCTCGGCTTTCTGCGTTTTCTGCGCGCCCGCTTCGCCTCGCCACCCGGTGTGGCCGGCCTGGTGGGTCAGGTGCGCGAGGTGGCCACCGGGGCCAGCGCGTTCGCCTCGGCCAACCTGGTGGCGGCACTGCGGCAGTCGGGCGTGCCGGTGTTGATCGTGCATGGCGATCAGGATCGCCTGGTGCCGCTGTCCAACTCGGAACGGCTGGCGCGCATGCTGGGCTGTCGGCTGGCGGTTATTCGCGACTGCGGCCACGTGCCGCATGAAGAGCGGCCGGAGGAATTTATGCAGGCGGTGTTGCCGTTCCTAGATGCTTGTGATGCATCCGCTCGTGTGGTCGCCTGCTGAGACAGCGGGTTGAGTGAGTCGGCAAACGTTACGGTGGCATCGACGGCGTCGATTGAATTCGATTCAGGCGTCAACCGCAGCGGCAGCGGCCGTCTCCGGCGGCGATACCATCGCGCTGCGCAGCAGCAACAACGGCGCGGTGAGACCGGCCCCCGCCATCGCCACTCTCGTCGTCGCTTGCTCGATACCGAAAAAGACATTCCGGGTCGAGACGGCTTCGCGACCGCCGCTGGCTGCACGTTGCACGGCGTCGTCCTGGTCGGTCTCCTCGACGTGTCGCAACAGGCGATGCTGCAACACCTGTTCAGTGACCATCCCGGTGCGCACTTGCTGCAGCAGTTGCGTCTCCGGCGCGCCGCCCGCTGCATCCTCCGGTGCCTGTCGCGAGGCGTCCGCCATGAGCTGCAGCACTTGGTAGATGGCGCGCGACACGTTGGGCGCGTACTTGGCCAACCGCCGTTTCCGCTCGTACCGATCGCGCATGGCCACATGCCGCAACAGCTTGATGCGCAGCTGTTGGCAGCATTGCATGATAGCGTGACGCACGGCTTTCTGAATGGGCTCGGCGTCGGCGCCGATGTACTCCTTGCCGGTGCCTTTGAACGGGCACTTGGTAGACACGATGGAGCAGAACACGCCCACCTTGTCGGCCGTGGCAGATATCTTGTAGTTGTTCCACGGGATGAGCCGGTGCGCGGTTTTGGTCACCACGTCGTTGCCGCCCTCGAACAGCAACGGGATGCGGTTCGCGAAGCGATACACGTTGAGGCCGGTCTTCACGTTCACGCCACCCAGGCTGACGCCCACCTCCACGATGAACGGGTGTCCCTCGAACACGCCCACCGGCTCGGCGAACGTGGCCACCATATCCGGTTGCAGCTCCTTCATGATGCCCAGGCGCAAGTTGTACTCACCGGCCGGGCTGAGGCAGTCGCCGGTGGGCGGCGGGAAATGCGCCTGCCCCAGCAGGGCGCACAGCTTGCGGATGCAGTTGCCGTCGAGTTCGGAGACGCGCATGTCGGGGCGGAAGGGTGCGCCCATCTCCGCGACGAGTTTCTTGGCCAGCTCGCGCGATATCGACGACAGCTCTCGCGTCAGAAACGCGATCAGACTGGTCTTCGGGTCGACCGCATCCAGCAGTTGCTGCAGCACCAGTTGATTCACCGAGCTGGGGTGGTGCTTAGCCTGTCGCGGTGGCGGCGGCACCCGCTCCGAGCGCCGCGCGAAATGCAGCTGGAAGCTGCGCTCGCTCTGCTCCGCCACAAACTGAAACCCAAACTCGGCGTACGGCGTGATGATGGCCATGTGCCGCAGGTACTGCAGAATGTACGGGCGATACGTTTTCCAGTTGCCCCGGATGGTGACGCTCACCTCGGTGCCCCGAAAGCCGAACGCGTTAGGCACTCGCTCGTACACCAGCACGTCGGGCTGGTTTTTGGCGATGTCGATGTCCAGCACACAGAGCGTGAGCGGCCGGGAGGCGTCCTCGGTGGTGCAGATGCGGATCGGCAGGCCAGTGGACATCTTGCTCCACAGCAGCGCCATTTTGGAGCCGAGGCCGAACTTGCCCCGCGACTGCTGCACCACGTATTTGGTGCCGGCCAGCACCACGCCTAGCATGCTGGGCACGGCATCGTGTGGCATGCCGGAGCCGTTGTCGCGCACCGTCACCACGTAGTAGTGGGCGTCGTTGGCGGCGTTGCCGCCGGCGTGGGCGTTGGCGGCGTCTGTTTCGGGTTCAGCGGCGGTGGTCGGCTCTGCAATTGCACCTGTGGTTTCTGCCGGTGTGCTCCCGTTTTCGCGGGCGCGTTTGCGGCGCGCTGCCGCTGCCGACGCTGCCACCAACTTGCGTTGCACGTGAAAGTCCTTGTACAGGGTTTCGTCGCGGCGCTCGGTGCCCTCCATGCCGACGCGCTCATAGAATCTGGCGCGACTGAGTTCCTCCAGACGAATCTCAATCAGCGGTAGCACCTGCGCCACCTCTGCGGCATCGATACCGTTCTCCACCAGCTCGCGCACCGTGGTGTACAGCGAGCGGCCGTCATTGTCGAATCCGGCGATGTTCTTGTTCTCCGCGAAAAACTCGGCCGGCGACCGAAACTTGAGCTGCGTGCGCTCTTGAGTGGGAGACTCGGTGCTGTCGCGGAGATGTTTGCGGGCTTTTTTCACGACTGGCGGCTGCGGTGGCGCCATGGCGCCACACGCGGGAACGATCGCGGCGTTCTGGGAGAAGCGAAGAAAACGAAAGAGCAGCGACGCGTACGGGGATGTATCAGGCGCGCCGCCGGTGCTGGACGATGGATTGGAGAAGCGGAAAGTGCCCTCCGTGCGATGAACCGATGGATGGGAACGGCGTGCGAGAGGCGTGCGCGCAGTGTGCAGGTCGACAACACCGAAAGCTCGGGCGGTGCGCGCTGTGTCGCGCGAAATTTGCGGCAATCGCGAGTGTCGAAGCGGGACACACGGAGGTTTCCTCTCAGCGGATGCGCGGGGAACAAGAATAGGGGGAGCGTGCGCTCGCGCAGGGAGAAGTGGACGCCGCCGGGTGTGCGCGACGCGCTCGTTCGGGAACACGTTCTCGGCGACACGGCATGGCATTTAATGATCGGCGCTCGAGCTTTCAGCACGGGCAAGCAACCTGCCCATAACCGTCTCTTCGTGTGGGCACTTTGCGGAAACAAAGTCGGAACCGAGCACCTAACCCAGTGTTTGCCGCTTTTGTCTCAAGAAACACCGACTTCCCCGGGCCTCGTTCCCGCCACCCACGAAACACTGCACACCCGCTCCGCGCGCGCTCCCCGTGTAAAACCGCCGTCGGGCGGTCACGCTGTCTCGGCCGCAAAATGGCCCGCCTGCAGACAAGAATGGAACCGTTACGATTTCCCGCTGCCGAGATCGCCGGGCGCTGCGACTGCGGCAAGAAATATGTTTTCCCTGCGATACGTTTGGCGTATCACGCCGTCGTGCTCGCTGCCAGCGGTAGTGGGAGCGCGGTGGGTGGCACGGGGTCATTTACGTGAATGCATGGGCGGAGATGGAAGACAAAGACTGGTTGGAGTTTTACGATCCGTACCGTCTATCCGTTCACAACAGAGGCGATGCTGGCGATGGCGATGACCACGACATGGAGGCGGATTTGGCGATGAGCGCGGACGACCCCGAAGCCTTTGAGGCGTCGCCCGCACCTGAAGATCACTGTGCCTTGTTCGCGGCTGCTTCTGGCGAGCACCAGTACGCTGCCGACGGCGGCTCGTTGCGTGCGTCCGGGTTGGACATGGACGATGAGGCGACTCGCGAGCTGTTGCTGCAGCTATCGTCGCCCACCGCCGACCGACCGACACCGTCAGCGTCCCAGCAGCCGTATTCAGCTCTGCCGACGACGGTGGCGTCTTCGGCCCGAGGAAGCGTGTCCACGCCGCGCAGCCGCAGTCGGCGGCCAAAGCCGGTGGCTTACGACCGCGCTGAACGCACCGTCAGTTTGAAGGAACTGCTGGCGGCGGTGCTGCCGCGAGTGGATCTGTACACCCGCCAGCAGCTGCTTGAGGACCACAACCGCTTCCGAAAGGGCCAACTCACCGTCGAAGAGTTGGTGTTGTCGCTGCGAGAAAAGGCCGGCGCCGAACGGCTCTCCGAGGCGGCGCTGCGCTTGCAAGGCACCCAGGACACGTGGCGCGACTATGAGGATTTTTACCTCAAAGCCAAGACGGAGAGCTCTCAAACACCCAGTGCTGCCGGCATGGCCGATGAGGGCGACTCGGGTTGTGTGGCGTCGCACGAATCGGACGTGCCGTGCGCCACCGAGAGCTCGGCGGTGCCAGCCACGCCGCGCTCGGTCACGTCGCCGTCGCTCACGCCCACCAAGACGCGCTCGAAAAAGCGCGCCTGGACGCGCTTGGAACACCTGATCTTCTTGAAAGGCTTGCAGGTGTTCGGTCGCGGCCGATGGAAACACATCGCCGACGCCATACCCGGCCGGTCCGTGAGCCAGGTGGTGGGCCACGCCAAAAAGTTCTTCCAACGGCAGCGCAAGAATGTGCGCGACAAGCGCGTGCGCAGCATTCACGACCTGGTGCTGGAGAGTGCGGAAATGCGCGAGCTGGAGCACGCCCTGGAGCACGGCCTGATCGAGAATCCCGGTTTCCATCTGTCGGCGGTGGGTATCGTGCAGCGGATTCGCTCCGAGTTGGATTCGCCGGTGGGCGGTCGGACGGCGGATTCGCGAGTGCCACCGACTTTTGCCGGCGACGGCGACGGCGATGCCGAGCACGCCCGCCGCCGCCGCCCGTCCGCGGTGACCCAGCTGTTGCTGCACCATCGCGAAGAACACAATCCGCTGTGGAGTGACGAGGCCGCCATTCAGCGGGAGTTGCGTCTACAGCGGTTGGAGCACACCTCGCTGCTGCTGAGACAGACGCTGATCACCATGCGAACACAAGTGTGCCGCGGTTACGTAGATCCGCGCGGCTCTTGACGTCGACAGTTGTCGGCTTGAAGCAGTCTCATGGCCGGAGTAGGTGTTCGCCGAAGAGACGGCGCCGCGCATCGGCGCAACGTTCATGATGGCGATCAGTCACGGCCACGCAACCGACAGTTCTGCTCCATCTCATGCAAGCGACCGCCCGGGCGCGACGCCGTAGTGGTCGGTCTTGCAATACGGTATCGGTCGGTGCGCGCGCCAGATGCAGGTGGCGGCAGCGCCGCCGACGAGCACCGCACGCTGCAGGCTGAATAGGAATCCCGCCATGGCCAGTGGCCAGCTGCCACAAGCGCGTACTTGCAGCAGCAGACTCCAACCCGCCAGCGTCACCACATGCGGCCACAGCGTCACCGGCTTGCTGCCGATCCTCGCGGCGACAGCGGCGATCCCTTGCCCGGTGAGCGCCAGCGGCAGGAGGAGCACCAGCATCTCGGCCAGCTGATCCGCCGACGGCCCTCCTGGACATACGAAAAATGTCAAATAGTCAACGTAGCGGCGGTACCCGCCATACATCCATCGGACGCGCTGCAGGAACAGCTGCCGCCAGCTGTGTGCCGTCTCCTCGTAAACGCAGGCGCGATCCTCGTAACGTACTCGCATGCCCGCCATACGGAGTCGGCAGGTCAGGTCCACATCATCGCCGGTGGTGGCTTCGTGGAAGATGCGCAGGTGTTCCAGACAGCGGCATCGCGACAGCGCCCCCAACACCACCGACCCGGCCAGGAACATGCCATTGCCGCGCAGATCGGCTCCGTCGGGGTGCCAGACGCGTCGTCGGCGCGCCAGGTACCGGTCTGCCAAATACTCCGCGTGTTGCATGCCCGCCAGCAGGCCATTCGCCCTAGCCGGCAACGGCAACCGGCACACTTGCACGGCCTCGGCCAGGCGCGCAGCAAACGTCCAGCTGACGACCTCCAACAGTTTCTCCTCCACCATGGCGTCGGCATCCACAAAGCCGAACACCACATCGTGCAGACGGCAACCCGAATGGGCCATCCACAACGGCACGTGCGGTAAAGCGGCTCGCACGGCGGCATTCAGCACGGCCGACTTGCCGCCGTCCGCTACATTGAATTTGCCGGATGCGGCACGGCGATGCAGTGAGCACCGCCGCCCAGGCACGCGCCGCTCGCGCAACCACTCCTGCACGCGCTCGTACGTGCCGTCCGTGGAACCGTCCTCCATGACCAGCACGTGGTATCGCCGTTGCGGATACATCAGCCCCCACAACAGCGACTCTAGCAGGTAGCATATGACCCGCGCCTCGTTCTTGCAGGGCACAATCAGCACGAAGAACACGCGCCGCGTCCTCCACGGCTCCGTGATAAAGGAGTCGGCGGTGGACTGGTTGAATATCCACGACGGCGGCAGCAACAGCACCGCGAACATATAACTCTCCAGCAGTACCAGGAGCGTGTCCACTGCTATGCGCACCCAACGACAGACGGACGCCGCCATACCCACCGCCACCGTGCCCAACGCGAGCACCAAGGCTCGCCCACGAAAGTCCCACGCCCCCGTGCTTTCTGGCGCTCTCAGCACGTTTCCGCGTTTCTCCATCTTCTGGCGCACCATCAGGTCACACGCCCCCACCGCATAACCCCGGGTCGTCCACTCGCACTTTGGAACCCGACATCCCCGACGCGTCCGCCTGTCGCGCTCCCGCCAGGAAATGCGTGCAGTGGCAGAGACGGCTGCGAGTCGGTGGGGTAGCGCGATGACCTCTGGACGAGAACTGGCAGTGGGTGCTGCTGACAGGTGGACGCCACCCCACAAAGGGCGTCGAGAAGCGTCGGGTTGGTCGGCTCTGTGAGACCTTTCTCGATGTTGCGGCTGGAGTTGGCGCTGTACCCGCGGCACGTGTATTACCTGTGGATGTTGGAGGGGGCGGCGGCGGCGGACTGGCCGGCGGTGTGGGAGCAGCTGCGCGCGTTGGGCGACGTGGTTGCGCTCATCGATGCGGCAGTGGTGTTTCACCGGCACCAGCTGGAGACGGCGGTGCAGGTGGCGCTGAGTCGACACTTGGCGGGTCGTGGGCGCGCGCGGCACTTGCACACCGAGGTGGTGTTCGCGCTAGCAGCGCATCGCAAGATCAACGAGGGGTTGCGTCTGGTGGGGGTCGCTGCGGCCACGCGCCGGGTGCTGGGCGTGGCGGTGGATGCTTCCGAGGACGCGCTGGAGAAGCTGCAGCGAATACTGCGTGACGCCGGCGCGGTTTCCCGGGATGACGGGCCAGACGAGGCGGCGTTCTTCAGGCGGTTGCGAGAAGACGCCGACTTGCAGCGCATCGAACAGTTGTACGGCGTGCGTCCCCGCGCTGAAGCCGTCTGCACTCTCATTGCGGCTTCCGGCGTAGCTCGATGAGCGGCGCAAATCGGACGGGACGGTACGCCGTGCTCGGGTGGGATCCGAGTGCCATGTGCCGCCGCAACACTCCCGTCGTGAGCTACATCTGGCATCAGATAAGCACTGCGACTTTCCTCCGGGCTGACGTCCGGCCGGGAACCCGTCTAGAAGAGTCCCAACAACCGCAAGAACGATCGTATGACTTGTCGGGCACTGGCATCGGCCTGCATGAAAACCGTCTCGTCCAGCTCGGCCTGCGGCTCCACCGGGGTGCTAGCATGCGGCTGTCCCGCGCCAGCACTTTGCGGCCGCCCGGCGTCGTCGGGTGCTGCCACCGCCGCCACTGTGGGCCGTTGCACCGTGGTGTGCTCGACAGCGTTGCCATTCGGTAGCCGGGCGACGCCGGCCTTACAGCGATCCAGCGATGCTCGATCGCCGCCAGCACCGATCGGCGGACGGGTTCGCGATACCGCCGCTGATGGGGTGTCGGGTGCGTCACGTACCGAAATCGCCGGCGCTGCGGTGCCCTGCGAGCGCAAACGGTCGTTGCCGGCGCGTCGCAGACCTTGGAACCACCGATGTTGCAGCAGCTGTCGACTGGTCGCCCGCAACAGCAAGTCCTCCTGCAGACACTGGTGTAAAAAGTCACGGCCGTCGGCACCGAGCGACACCGTCGCGTCCAGCACCGGTGCGCCGCGTTCCAGCAGCGTCATGATGAGATCCAGATGGCCGCGGCTGCGCAGAAAATCGTCGTAATAGGGGTTGCGTCCGGTGATGCACTCCACCAGCGCCACCCCGAGACTGTACACGTCGGCGCGGGCGTCGTACGGGTTGGCACGCAACATCTCTGGCGCCATGAAAAGGCAGGTGCCCACAAACTTGCCCGCACGCACTGGCACCGGGTCGGGGCGGCCGACCGCGGCGCCCGCCCGTCGGCCTCGCATCGGCGACGAACAGAGGCCAAAGTCGGCCAGCTTCACCTCGCCGACCGAATTCACCAACAAATTGGACGGTTTCACGTCGCGATGCACCTGACCGCACTGCTCGTGGATAAACACCAGCGCCCGCAGCGTCTGCCAGGCCACCGCTCGCACGATCGGTTCCGGCAGGCGCCTCACATGCGTACCGCGGTACAACATGTCCACTGTGCCCACATCCATATACTCCATGGCGATGAAGATTTTGCCCTCGGCCTGAAACGAGCCATAATATTCGACGATGTTGCGGCACTGGCATCGCTGCGAAGCGGCCAGGATGGCGATTTCGCTGCTGGCCTGCACGCGGTGCGACTTGCCATCGATCACTTTGACGGCCATGTGCTCACCCGATTCGGTGTCCACGGCGAGCTGCACGAAAGCGAAGGTGCCGCTGCCCAGGGTGCGCAGGAATCGCAGCGAGTCGCCGCGCAGCTGCGAGCGATGTCGCTGCACGATCGGCTCCGACTGCGAGTGCGACAGCTCGCTGTGGGATGCATACGTGGCCATGGAGTCGTTGCGTGTTGGCGGTTCGCTGAACTCTTCGATAAGCCGCACACTGACCACCTCCGCCTCTCGCTGCGCCGGTCGTGCCGCGGTCGCCAGGGGCGATCGGCACGCATCCTCGACGGTGGGGCCATCGTCTGGCACGCCCACTGCCGACGGCACCGCGTCCGGCTCCAGCCAACTGCCGCCGAAACTGTCCGGTTGCAGCCGTGTGTCCACCTCCTTGAGGTGGCGGTTCTGGATGGAGAGGTTGACCAGCCCGCGACGCACGCTCAAGCTCTTCTCCCGACTGGGCAGTCGGAGCAAAATGTCTCTCGAGCGGCGGTCTGCAGCCGAATCTTCAGTGGCAGTGTCCTCGGTGAGCGTAGCACTGGTCTTGTCCGCTGCGCCGGCCCCCTCGGGCGACGGCTCGGAGGACCGAGGCGGGCGCCGTCGAAATCGGGCCACGTAAAAGCGGCGCCAACGATGCGGTCGTGGCTCCCGCGACCGTTGCAACCGCTCGCCCGGCTTGCCCTCTCCGTGAGCGGCCACGCTCGCCTCGCCCACTCGGAGGCACGATAACAGCGACAGCATGTTCGGCAGTGGCCGCGTCGGCCTCTACGCCTGCTCGGAGGAAAAAACCGAGGGCTCGCGCGCGTCCACCGCTTGCGGCGTCATCATTCGCTCGGGTAGGATGCGGGTAACGCAAGGGCGTGTTGAGAACGAGACAGGGGGAGACAGGGGAACGTCAGTGGTAGTGTGAGACTGGTGGAGATTGATGTGCGTGCGGACCTGGTCGGTCTGGTAGGGGTGACCGAGGAGATGTTATACGCGTGGTGCAATCCATTTCCGCAGAGCGAAGTGGTTTAGAGGGCGACCGAAAGTGCCGGAAAGAACATCTCGACGCATTTTCGCGCTGATTTTTGCTCTGAGGCTTACCTCTTCCCACCCTCGACAGTGTACCCATTCTGAGCGCGGGCTCCGTCCTCATTCGCGCCGCCTACGACTCTCCATACCATCTCCACAGCACGTTGCCGCGCCCTCCCAGCGCATCTTCACACTGTCCACGACCAGCGCCCTTCCTTGCCCTCCCTCTTGACCTTTTCTGCACACCATTCCCATCTTGATGCTTCCCTCCGTGTCCGCGCCGCTGCAACGATTGCGCGCAGTCAATCACCACGGCGGCGATGCCTCGGATTTGCCTCTGCGCGGTTTCGTCCTGGGCGAGCACGACGGTCGCTGCGGTGGACACAGTTCACGCGGGTTTCTCTCCGCACAGGAGCGCGAATCGCCACCTGGGCAACACCTAGCCGACGACACGGTGCATCGCCTCCAGCGCGCAACCGATCTTTTCATGGAGAACGCCTTTTGTCGCAGTGTGGAGGAGGTGCTGCGGTCGTTTGCGGTGAGCAAGGACCACGGCTTGACCGATGCGCAGGTGGAGGAGCACGGTCGCCGCTTCGGCCGCAACGAGGCGCCGCGGGAGCAGGCCACGCCGTTGTGGCGACTGGTGCTGAAACAGTTTGACGATCAGCTGGTGCAGATTTTGTTGGCGGCGGCGGGCATCTCGTTCGTGTTGGCGTTGTTCGAGGCGGGCGAGGATCGCACCACCGCCTTCTTCGAGCCGCTGGTGATCGTGCTCATCTTGACGGCCAATGCGATCGTGGGCGTTGTGCAAGAGACCAACGCGGAACGCGCCATCGAGGCACTGAAAGAGTACGAGCCGGAGACGGCCACGGTGTTGCGCGACGGCGCCGTGCGGACGGTGACCGCCAGCGCTCTGGTGCCCGGTGACGTGGTGGAGGTGGCCGTGGGCATGCGCGTGCCCGCTGACTGTCGGTTGGTGGAGTTGCACTCGACGGTACTGTCGGTGGACCAGTCCATACTCACTGGGGAGAGCGTCAGCGTGATGAAATCGCCCGAGCCGGTGCCCGACCGCATGAGCCTCATCCAGGACAAGACCTGCATGCTGTTCGCCGGCTGCACGGTGGTGCGTGGCAAGGCGCGCTGCATCGTGGTGGCCGTCGGCGACCGCACCGAGATCGGCAAAGTGCGCCGCAACATCACCGAGACTCAAATGGTGGTCACGCCGCTGCGACGGCGCCTGGACGAGTTTGGCACGTTCCTGAGCAAGGTGATCTTGGCCATCTGTGTCATCGTCTGGAGCATCAATATTCGCAACTTTTGGAGCCCGCAGCACGGTGGCTTTCTGCGCGGCGCCGTGTACTACTTCAAGATCGCGGTGGCGCTGGCGGTGGCCGCCATCCCGGAGGGATTGCCCGCGGTGGTCACCACTTGCCTGGCGCTGGGCACCAAGAAGATGGCCCGCAAGAATGCCATTGTGCGGTCGTTGCCGAGCGTGGAGACGCTCGGATGCACCAGCGTGATCTGTTCGGACAAGACCGGCACCATCACCACCAACATGATGTCGGTGACGCGGATGCTGGTGGTGGAGAGCGTCGGGGCGGGCGGCGGCCTGGGCGACGTACAAGAGCTGGAGGTGACCGGCTTTGGCGATTACTCGCCGGCGGGGGAGATTCGCTGGCAAGGCGAGGTGATGCGGGCGCCGGCCAAAGAGATGCAACAGCTGGCGGAGCTGGCGCGCATCGCCACCTTCTGTAACGACGCCGCCATCGTGTTCAACGCGGAGCACCGGCTGTATGACAAGATCGGCGAGGGCACCGAGGCGGCGCTGGTGGTGTTGGCGGAAAAGATCGGCACGCCCGACGCCCACTACAACCGCCAGTGTACCGGGATGGCGCCGTCGCACCGCGCCATGGCCGCCCGCGCCTACTGGAGTCGCGCCTACGAGAAGGTGCTCACGTTGGAATTCACCCGCGACCGCAAGTCGATGAGCGTGGTGTGTCGCCGCGTGGCCGACGATGCGCTGCGCATGTACGTGAAAGGCGCTCCGGAACAGATTCTGGAGCGGGCGGCGTATGTGCGCCTGCGCGACGGCTCGCGGGCGCCGCTCACCCCGGCGATGCACAGGCGCCTGGCGGACGTGGTCACCGACTGGAGCGCCGGCGTGCACACGCTGCGCGTGCTGGCGCTAGCCACGCGCGACGACCCGCCGCACTTGGACCGCCTGGATGTCACTGACACGGCGCATTTCGCGGCGTACGAGTCGCACCTGACGCTGGTCGGGCTGGTGGGCATGGTGGATCCGCCGCGCCCCGAAGTGCGCGACGCCATCGAGACCTGCGCTTTGGCGGGCATTCGGGTGGTGGTGATCACCGGCGACAACAAGGCCACCGCCGAGGCCATATGTCGGCGCGTGGGCGTGTTCGACGACTACGAGAATCTGGGCGGCAAGAGCTACAGCGGCCGCGAGTTCGAGGCGCTGAGCGAGGACGCCAAACGGCAGGCGGTGACCCGTACGAGCCTGTTTTCGCGGGTGGAACCGATCACCAAGCAGCGGATCGTGCTGCTGTTGCAGCAGCTGGGCGAGGTGGTGGCCGCCACCGGCGACGGGGTGAACGATGCCCCGGCGCTCAAGGCGGCCGATATCGGCATCGCCATGGGCAGCGGCACCGCGGTGGCCAAGGGCGCCGCCGAAATGGTGCTCGGCGATGACAATTTCGCGACCATCGTGGCGGCCGTGGAAGAGGGCCGCTCCATCTACGACAACATGCGCCAGTTTATCCGCTACCTCATCTCGTCGAACATCGGCGAAGTGTGGTGCATATTCCTGACGGCGCTGTTGCGTACGCCCGAGGCACTGGTGCCGGTGCAGCTGCTGTGGGTGAATTTGGTCACGGACGGGCTGCCGGCCACGGCGCTGTCGTTCAATCGACCGGCGAAGAATATCATGCAGCTGCCGCCACGCTCCAGCCACGAGCACCTGGTGAACGGGTGGCTCTTCTTCCGTTATCTGGCCATCGGCACGTACGTGGGCGTCGCGACGGTGGCCGGCTTTCTGTGGTGGTTTCTGTTTTACAGCGGCGGTCCGCGTCTGAGCTGGGCGCAGCTGTGCGCCCACGAACACTGTTCCGACGCGCTGCTCGCCGATGCGCATCCCGGCTGGGACTGCAGTGTGTTCAAGCGCAAAGAGGCCAGCACAATGGCGCTGTCGGTGCTGGTCACTATCGAGATGCTGAACGCGCTCAACTCGCTCTCCGAGAACGAGAGCATCACCGTCACCGGACCGTGGACCAACCCGGTGCTGTTGGTGGCCATCGCGCTGAGCTTTGCGCTGCACGCCATGATCCTGTACGTCCCGTTCTTCAACCGCGTGTTCTCCACCGCGCCGCTCAACTTTGACGAGTGGTGCGCGGTGCTGTGGTTGAGCTTTCCGGTGATATGGCTGGATGAGATTCTCAAGGGCTGGAGTCGGTGGCGCATCCGCCAGACCAACCGCAAGAAGCAACGCTGAGCGGGGAGGCGCCGGAGGGGAGATGTGTGCCTTTCACAAAATGTGCTCTGCTAGTCGGGTAAACACGCGCGCTCGCCGAGGGCGTCGGAGGCGTGCGATAGTGACGTGCTTGCCCCGCGTCACATCTCCCAGTCGTGCGCGGTTCGCTCGCCCCTACCGGTGGGCACCCGCAAAAAGTGGCTCCTGCCCGTCATTCTCGAATCGGTGCGTCGTCAGTGCTGCGCCAACTGCAGCGCAACTCGAGAGTAGCAACGGATTCATTCTCGAGAGGTAATCACTCGGGTCGGAGCTCGCGACATCGCCGAGGGCACGATCGTCAGCGTTCCTACCTACAGATCGACATGGCCAACTCGACTCCACCTCAGTCTCACGTCTGCCAACGCATCAGACCTCGGCCACCGCCGCTGTGACTCTCGATCACGACTCACCTCTCTCTCTTCCCTCCACCGCGTCGTCCTTGCATGCAAGCCCCGTCGCCGGAGCCGATGGCCGAATGCCGCGGCGCTCGCCCACACGATCATCCTCCCCGCTCAGGAGGCGTTGGTGAACTCGTCCGCGACGTTACACGCAAGCAAGTGCTGGCAGCGGACACCAAAGGCTGGGCAGGACGATGTCTTCAAGTCCGCAGCGCATGTCGGCGTTTGTGTCGGGCGGGCCGTGGCGGTGGGAGAGCGCAGGAGTGGTGGCTGCGCGGGGGCGGTCGCCGTGGGTCGGGTCGCGGCAGGTGCGCTCGCCAGCGGGGTGGCCGGCGCGGGTGTCCCATCGGGCGGCAGGGCGGCCGCAACGCTCTGTGCTGTCCATGAACGTGTTCCAGCGTTTCTTTCGGGTGGTGCGGGCGCAGCTGAACGCGATCGTCTCGGGCATGGAGGATCCCGAGAAGGTACTGAACCAGGCGATGGAGGATGCGCAGCGCGACCTGGTGAAAGTGCGGCAGGCGTACGCCGAGGTGGCCGCCAGCAAGAAACGTTTGGAGCGGCAACGGGAGGCGGCGCTGCAGACCGCCGGAGAGTGGTACCAGCGGGCGCAGCTGGCGCTGCAAAAAGGCGACGAGGGCTTGGCACGGGAGGCGCTGATGCGGCGCAAGCAGCAGGAGGAGATGGCCAAGTCGCTGCAGGACCAACTTCGATTGCAGTCGGAGAACACCTCCAAGCTGTACAGCTCCATGCAGCAGCTGGAGGGCAAGATATCCGAGGCGAGGGCCAAGAAAGACGAGTACATCGCGCGGGCGCGCGCCGCGAAGACCTCCATCAAGGTGAACGAGATGCTCGGCTCGGTGGACACTTCGAACGCGCTCCAGGCGTTCGAGCGCATGCAAGAGAAGGTGGAGACGCTGGAGAGCCGCGCTGAGGTCAGTCGCCAACTGAGCAGCTCCACCGACGCCACGCTGGAGAACAAGTTTCAGGCGCTCGAGGCGGGCGACTCTGTGGACGATGAGCTGGTGCGCATGAAGAGCGAACTGCAGGGCGCACCGTCGTACAAGGCGCTGGAGGGCGGCGGCCGTGACGCTGCCATTGACGCCGAGCTGGAGCGCATGAAGGGCGAGCAGCAGCAGCAACAGCGTCGACCTTGAGCGCAAGGAGTGGGCGACGGCCGGCGATGAATGGGCAAGCGAGGCTGTCCCTGACCAGGACGCAGGTGCTGCTGCAGCGTGTTGGGCAAAGGACTCGTTGCAGAGTAATACCGATCGAATAGCACGGACGGGATGGTCTTCCTAAAAATGGAATCTTCACAACTCTCCCTCCAACGCGTGTGATTCACAAGCATGCGGGCACCGTCACGACCGCACCCGTTCATTTTGATGCCACCGGGTGCAGTTTTCGCTCCGTCAGCCCCACCGTGAACTCGTCTGGACCCGAGAACAGACCTGTGACGCCTCGGTCGCCCGAGGAATGCGGATTCGCTGGCGTGTCCTGTCGCGACGCAGCGTGCCGCCATTCTGCGGCGTTTGGCGTTGCCAGCGTATTCCGTCACGGTCGACGTCGGTTCCGCAAAGCGGTGTGTCGAAAGCGCGGGCCACGGCTACGAACCTGTTTTGGTATTGGCAACGCTCGCTCGTTGCGTGGATGGAACAGTGTTGCGGCTAGGGCAGAGTACTTAGAGTCGCGGCGCGGAACTGGCGTGTGCGGCGAAGACGTCGGCGGTGGAGTGGCGCGATAGTGTCGAGACGGTCGCCAGCACCATGAACGACTCGCAGCCACTGCCGGGTGCAGCAGCGGGTGACGAAGCGGCCGAGGGGCAAACCGGAGGCCGGTGGTCGCGGCTACGGAGGTCACTGCGCCTGCGGAGCTTTTCGCGAGTGGTGAACTGGGGGCACGGCCTGCACGGCTTGGCGCCCGACGCGGCCACCGTGGACACCAGTCTGGACAACAGCACTTACAGTCGGTACTCGGACGTGGCGCGCGAGCTGGCCGAAGCGCGGGCTCGTCATCCAGCGCCGCCGCTGGGCGTCGCGGCTGAGGAGGTGGACGGTGCAGCTGTTGAAGTGAACGACGCGGTGCTGAACGGAGGGAGTGGGTCGGTGGGTGCGGTTGCGAAAGCTCCGTCCGGCCCCGAGGAGGTGGAGGAGGAGGATCTCGGTCCGGTGGGGCCGCGAAGACGTCTGTTGCGGGCCATCAGCTGCGGATTGGATGCAGACGTGGAGGACGGTGACCCGGAGCCGACGCCGATGCTGCAATCCCTCCGCAACCAGGAGCTGCGCTCCTTCAAGCCACTGTTCCTGCCGTGGATTGTGGCCAGCGTGCTGTTCGCGGTGGGAGCCGTGCTGCTGGCGGTGGGCATCTACCTGACGGTGCAGAACAACCGCATGAGCCCACCGCTGCAGGTCCGCTACGACGACGTGTGCTCGCTCGGCGAGGACGACTGCACCGTCACCATCACCGTGCCGTCGGCTATGCCCGGCCCGGTGTACGTGTGGTACAAGCTGAGCAAATTTTACAGCAATTACCGTCGATACGAAGACTCGCGCTCGGCTTCCATGAACCAGGGCGAGTGGCCGCTCAGTTATGGCCAAGTGCAGGATTGCTCGCCGGTGTTGTACGGCGGCATAGTGTCTTCCAACAATCCCAACGGTTATCTGGTGCCGTGCGGCGCGATACAGGCCTCGCAGTTCAACGACACCATCCACATGTGTGCGACGCCGTCCGTGTCCGCCTCCAACTGCACGGTGTTGTCGGGCTCGCAGTGGACCGACGCGGGCGTGGCCTGGCAGAGCGACATCGATGCGCTGTACGGGCGAGGCACCGTGGATCCGCCCTTCAACGCCAGCGTCAACGACCGCATCACCAGTCCGGACTACATCGTGTGGCAACGCGCCTCGAGCGGACCGACGTTCCTGCGCCTGTACCGCATCATCAACGATGGCCTGCAGGCAGGCACGTACGGGCTGCGCATCCGCAACGTGTTCAATTCGTACGAGTACAACGGGGCCAAGTACGTGAACATCGGCAAGACGACCACCTACGGCTTTCAGAACCGCGTGCTGGAGATTGCCTACCTGACGGCGGGCTCGACGATCATTGCGCTGGCCGGTGTGGTGTTGCTGCAGTACATGCGCAGTCGGCGCAAGATCGCCGACCCCAACAATATCATCCTGAAGGAGCTCATGGACGAGATCGACGACAGCCGATGGACCGAGGGGCCGTTCGGTAACGGCACCTGAAGCGCGGGAGGCGAGTGGCTGAGCGGGCGAGTGCGCGCCGCCATCAAGTCGTTCGATGCGGTGGCAATATTGTGGGCGGCGGTGTGAATAGCGGCGGCGGCCGAGCAACAAGGAGGGCGCATGACTGGCGCATATGGAGGACGACCTGCCTCTGCCCGAGCGTCTTCCGTGGTAGCGCGCATCTCTGTCCATATACTCGGGCGTTCCCGGAGACGCGGTAGGCGGTCGTCGAGGCGCAGGATGAAACGGCACGTTGGTGCTCTAGTTCCCGCACTCGGGCGTGGATGTGATGTTCCAGCCGTTTACACCAGCGAAGCAGTTTCTGCCTGCCCCTAAACTCCTGTTGCCCGCAGTTCGTGAGCGGCGCCGCTCGCTGGACTGCAGCGGCGAGCATGGCGCGGTTGGAGAGACGCGAGTTGCCTCGACCGACCCGTACTACCCGGCAAGCGCCGGCTCCGCGTCGTCTCGGTGGTCCGCGAGTCGCCGTCGCGGCGTCAGGCGCTTGCTCGCTCTTTCATCTGCCGCGTCTCCCTCACATATCCTCATCGTCTTCCTCGGGCAACGGCACCGCTTGCGCCTGCTGCAACTCCGCCTCCATCTGTCGCTTGTACTCGTCGTCGATCTGGATCTCGGCGGGCGCGAGCGCGGGCGCCTCCACGAACACCAAGTTGGGATCGCCGGTCAGCTTGCGTGCCAGCCACAGGAACGGCTTCTCTACGTTGTAGTTGCTCTTGGCCGACGTGTCCACATACATCAGGTTCTTCTTGCGGTGAAAGTTGATCTGCTTCGCCTTCACTTTCCGGTCCTTGACGTCCACCTTGTTGCCCACCAGCACGATGGGGATGTTGTCACACACTCGCACCAGGTCCCGATGCCAGTTGGCTACGTTCTTGTAGGTGATCCGCGACGTCACGTCGAACATAATGATAGCGCCCTGTCCCTGGATGTAGTAGCCGTCCCGCAGCCCGCCAAACTTCTCCTGTCCCGCGGTGTCCCACACGTTCAACACGATCGGACCGCGGTTGGTGTAAAACTTGAGCGGATGCACCTCAACCCCAAGCGTCGCAATGTACCGCCGCTCAAACTCGCCAGTCAAGTGGCGCTTCACAAACGTCGTCTTGCCGGTGCCGCCGTCGCCCACCAACACGATCTTGAACGTGGGAACCGCCTCGCCACTCCCGCCGTCCCCACTGCCTGCCGTCGCCGCCGCGCCCGGCGTGCTCGTCGTCCCCGCTCCTTGCATACCGCCCAAACGTGCCCCTGTCGTCACTGATGCCCTCGAAGTTATCGATCACTCGGCGAGTTTGCCGCGGTATTCGTCGACTGCCGGTCGTCCGCTGCGGTGCCCGCCAACGCCCGGTCCCTCGACGGGAAACTGCCGCCGCCATGGATCGTCGCTTCGAAGCGACGCGTTGCGCGCAGCGGACGCGCAGAGCAGACGTTGGACGAGGCAGAGCGGTGGCCCTGTTCACCGTTTGCGGCGGCACCGGTCAGTGTGAGGTTGTTGCGTTCGATTGCAGTGGGCGCAACAATATGTGGCGACAGGTCGGCGCGGGGGCGTGGAGTGGGAGTTGGGTGCGGACGCTGGCGGTGGGGCGGGGCGGTCGGCGCCTGGAGTCGGGTGTCGAAACGCGGGCGTCGGTGCGGGCGATGAGTGCTGCGGCCGTGCGTCCGAGCGGGGCGATGCGCGACAGTGCGGATCAGCGGTTGGCGACAGAGACGGAGGCGGCGCCAGCAGCAGCCGACGCCTCCAAAGCGTTCGAGTTGGCGCCCTTTGCTTTGTTTCGGTTGGAGCACGGTCCGCCGCAGCACGTGAGCGCCACCAAGGAGGAGCTGTTGCGGTCCCATCGCATGCTGTACACTATGCGGCGTATGGAGATCAGTGCGGACCAGCTGTACAAGGCCCAGAAAATCCGCGGCTTCTGCCACTTGTACGACGGGCAGGAGGCCATCGCGGTGGGCATGCACGAGGCGCTCACCTACGACGACTACTTGATCACCGCGTATCGGAACCACTGCCAGCAGCTGACTCGCGGCGACACCGTGGAAGGCATCCTGTCGGAGCTGCTGGGGCGCGCCACCGGCTGCGCCGAGGGCAAGGGCGGCTCCATGCATCTGTACTGGCCGCAGAACAACTATTTCGGCGGCAACGGCATCGTGGGCGCGCAGGTGCCGTTGGGCACGGGTTTGGCGTTTGCGGCCAAGTATCGCAACCAAAAGGCGGTTTCGGCGACGATTATGGGCGACGGGGCGGTCAACCAGGGCCAGACGCACGAGTCGTTTAACATGGCGGCGCTGTGGAAGCTGCCAGTCATTTACGTGGTGGAGAACAACATGTACGGCATGGGCACTTCGGCGTCTCGCGCGGCCGCCAACCCGCAGTACTACACGCGCGGCGCCTACTTTCCGGGCATCAAGGTGGACGGTATGGACGTGTTGGCGGTGCGCGAAGCGACGCGCTTCGCCAAGACGTACTGTCTCGAGGGCAACGGCCCGATCCTGTTGGAGATGGAGACGTACCGCTATCACGGACACTCGATGAGTGACCCGGGCATGTCGTATCGCACTCGCGACGAGATTATGGGCGTTCGCAAGAGCCGCGATCCCATTGAAAAAGTGAAGCTGCGCCTGCTGGAGGCCGGCTGGGCCACCGAGGACGATTTCCGAGCCACTGAACGCGACATCAAACACGAAGTGGACGCCGCCGTGGAACGAGCGCTCAAGGCGCCCGAACCCGACGACACTCTGTTGTGGACGCATGTGTACGCTGCTCAGCCAGCGGTGGTGCGCGGCACCAGCATCGATAACGGATTTGTAGCTTCTCAGCGGCGCTGATAGACGCGCAGCGGTGGCGAGCGCAGCACCAGCTGGAAGGCGTCTGACGCGGCGGCGTCATCGGTCGGCAAACCGAATGAGTTGCTTATGAGTATGGCGCCATGCCGCAGCTCCCGCGCGGCCTTGGCGGCAACGGCAGCCATGATGCGCTCGCCACCGTAGATGTAAACCACGTCCGCCCCGGTCCAGGCGAGTCGAAACATGTCGGCGCACCGCACGGAGACGTTGGGGAGGCCACGACAGCGAAATACAGTATACAGCGCCAACAGCGGGTTCCGCTCGATGCCCACCGCTCGGCCAAAACCCAGTCGTGCCGCGTCCCGCACCACGGCGCCGTCGCCGCAGCCGATATCCACAAAGGTGGCCCGCGCCGTGGCGTGGCGCCGCAGCAGCGCCTGCAGGCGGGCGCGTGTTGCTGGCGTAGAGGGTGCGAAGGGCAACGGGGTGAGGACGAAGGGCGCTGCTAGAACGGCGGTGAGCGCGGTCAGCGAGGCCACCACATAGAGCGTGGTGCGAGCCACACCGGTCGGACGCCTCTCGCTCGCAGTCGGCGTCGCAGTGCCCATAAAGGTTCCGAAGAGGCGGGCCGCCGAAAGAGTCCGGGGCGTTGCCCGCCTCAGCGGTGCTGGCAAGCGTGTTGTTGGTTTTTCATCCCGGGCTTGCCGTGCTCGACGTTCCGTCGGAACGACCCCACTCGAGGCGGGCTCGGACGGGGAGCGAGCCCAGAGACGAGTGGAGATGCGTGCTCGCGGCGCCGGCTGGACATGGGTAGAGCCGAAGGCATGGCGCGATATTTGCAGTAACGACACGAAGCATACACCTGAAGTCAGCCCTACGGACCCGTTTACGAACACGCCCATGCAATGCCCAGCGCCATGTTCCCCGCCGGCTGCACCTGAAGAGACAGGCCCCTCAAGCCGTCCCTTCGAGAGCATCTGCAGCGCCCTCTCGTTCAGCCAAGCCTACAACATAGTAACGACAGCGGCTCGCCGGGGCGCAGAATGCCGGCCACCACGCGGCCGGCCAAGATCTCGAACCGCAAGCACTGCGGCACCCTGACAGTGTCCGCATCGCCCGGGGCGGCAAACGGATCCAGCTCCACAAAGCCGTGGCGCTTGTACAAGCGCTCGCTGCCCACGGTCAGGCAAAACACCACCCGCCGGCCTTGCTCCGGTGGCACCGAAGCCAGCCGCTGAGTTTCACGATCTAGCAACGCCCGGATGATGGTGGAGGCGATGCCACGACGCCGATACTGCGGCAGCACGTACATGGAGGCCAGCTCCAGCGCGTCCTTCGACAGCGGGCGCAGCTGGCCAAAGCCCACCGGCCGCAGCACACCGGCGGCCTCGTCGCGATCACACGCCACCAGAAAGCGCTGCGGTTGTAGGCCAAGAGGATTCATGCCCTCGGAGAGGACGGAGCGCGCGATGAACCAGCCATCGCGCGGTTGTCCTCCGCGGAGCTCGATGGCAGAGCGCCAACCCGAAAACCCCAGACGCTGTTGTGTCCTGGTATCAGTTTGCCTCCGAGGTAGGGGTGCTAGGGGAAAAAAAGTCAGCGGCCGTTGATGCATGGCCGCCAGGAGGGTGACAGTAAGAGGGGAGGCCGCGGCGGCGAGGTGCACGAGAAAAAGCCGTTGCGAAACCGTGTGCGCGCAAATCGGTTTGGCGGGAAGCGATGCCTGTCTGAGGGACTTTGCAAGGCACTGGTTGCCAGGGAATGGAGCGCCCACTGTGCGAGGGTGAGGTGAGCGCGAGAGGATCTGGTACGCGCCAGTGAGGTGATTTGATTTGAAATGGAAGCGGATGCTGGGAAGACTGAGCGGCCACGTGCTTCGGGAGGTGCCGAGGTTGACGGAGGGAAAATTGAGAGGAGAGGACCCGACCGAGCCGGTCGCATTCTGGAAACACCCGACGTCGCACTGAACAAGCGGTTGCGAGCGCTGCCGACGGAGAGCCACTGGGAAACGCCGTGTAAGAAAGCCGAAGAGAAGGCGCAGCGCCGAGGACGGTCAACAGGCGCAGCCGACGGGAGGAAAGAAGGGCGAGTGATGTGGCTGGAGGCGAGTCGAACAGCTGAGGACGTAGAGACCACGGAAGAGACTGAGGAGGACGAGGCAGTGCCGCTCGAGGCGTGCTGCGCGTATTGCGTGGAAGAGTTGGAGGGAGACGCATTTTTGATGGAGCTGTATGAGATGTTCCCCAGGTAAACGTGAGGATGAGCTTCATGAGGGCGAGGTTGCATGGAGAACTATGGCGGAGATGTTTGTGACGGTCACAGACAGCTGCAGCTGCGGCGGCGGCGGCGGAGAGTTGCGTCGATGGAAAGGGTGCTGCCGAGAGAGAGCGCGCAGTCAATGTCGGGGCTGCGGCGAGAAGCCGAGTTAACGGAGTGCGCGGGTTGGGCTGGACGTGTGAAATGCGTGCGTGCATGAAAATTCCAAAAATCGAAACAAAACGGGAAAAGTTCGGAAAAGCATTTTCGGGAAAAAAACCAGGTTTCTCGAACGCTTCGGTAAGTGAAGTTTTGACCGAAACGAGCTCGTCTCGCCTTTGCCGGTGACGCGGTCATCCCTCGAGCGCCACTACCGACAAGACACATCTTATCAGGCAAGCTTTACCCAATCTCAGGCAAAGCACATTGGAGAGCATTTTTGGTGATACGTCGATAGCGTGCGATAAGGTTGTTGTGGTGTGTCGCGTGCATTCTGGACGGGCCTCTGCTTGCCGAAACCTGTTGATGTAGGATCGGTCTCTTCTTCACGCGTCACCCGGTGCGGTTCGCGTGTCCGCGAGAATGTTCGGCCCTCACCGTGTCCACTTTGCGACGCACGGGAAAATTGACACCCGCATTTCCGCCGAGACCGTTGATTGCGACGGCCGGAGCACGACACGTCGCCCAGAAGGCCATGAGGCGACGTTACGAGCTTGTACCCCCTGTCGAACGTGACGCTACAAACTGTTCCTAAAGAAATGGAGCTGGAAGCAGTCTCAAAAAAACAAGGCGGGTCGTCCGAGGGCCGATCGCACTTTGCGGTGGTGGCTGCGCGGGTGCGCCAGCTGCAGGGCGAGGCGCCGTGCCTACGGTACGGCAGGGGACCGGCGACAGAGTGTCTGTTGGGGTTGCTGGATGGCGTAGATGGCGAGGGGGCGCGCCACGGCATCGAAACGAATGAGGGGGCGTTGGACACGCTCTGGCTGATGTTGTCGGCGTTTCTGGTGTTGCGCGACGCGGTGCAACACACGGCGGCAGCGAGCGCTGCGCAACTGTGTCGGGCAGTGGAGGAGGCGGGCGCCGACATGATGCGGCAGCTCAGCGCGCCGTATGATTGGTATGTGGGCAATTTGGTGAGCCGCGTCCAACGAACCATACGATCGGAGGTGCACGCGGCTGCCGGTGCCGGCGAGGTGGAGCGCGCTGACGAGCGTGCCGAGATGCTCAACGTGTGGCAGCGGTTGCCGCTCGAGGCGGGCACTGCACCAGACGCCCACTCTCAGCGTGGCGCGACCGCCTCTGCAGATCACCTGGAAACGCAAGTGGCAGTGCAGGAGGCGCTCACCGAACTGGAGGAGGAGTTGCGCAGCTCGCGGACGCGCATCGCCAAGCAGAGCATCGAATTCGTGCACGCCGAAGAGGTGGTGCTGGTGCATGGTCACTCGCTGACCGTGCTGCATTTTCTGTTGCGAGCCGCCAAAACGCGTCGATTTCAGGTAATCGTGGCGGAGGCGGCGCCGAGCTGCTCCGGCCACGCCATGGTGCGGGCATTGGCGCGCGAGAATATGGACGTTACGCTGATAGCGGATGCGTCCGTGTTTGCCATCATGTCGCGCGTGCACAAGGTCGTCCTGGAGGGCGATGTGATCCTGGCGGATGGTTCCGCGGTGGGCCGCACCGGCGCGCTGTTGATGGCACTGGCCGCCCAGCGCCATACCGTCCCGGTGCTGCTCCTGACGCCGTGGTACCAGCTGTCGGCGGTGTTCCCGCAGGATTTTCCGGCGTTACACAGCTTGCATTCACCGGCCACTGTTCTCGGCTATGCCGACACGAGCGCCTTTCGGGAACGCGTGGCCGTAACCGATCCGCTGTACGACCACTTGCCGGCCGATCTGGTGACGTTGTTTGTGCTCGACCGCGGCAGCTACCCGGGCAGTTTTCTCTATCACCTGCTGCGGGATTTGTATGGCGCCGCCCCCGGGGCACCGGGTTGAAGGCTGGCCGCCCAGACGCTCGCGATATGCATGCGTCACCTCCGCAGCCGCGGTTTACACATGGCAAGGCGCTGCCGTCCACTGGGTCCTTTTCGGAACCAAACCAAGCGCCTCGTCCAATACCTACGCCACTACACCGTCAACTCCAGAATCGCGTTCACGATATCGCCGTCGTTGTTGCGAAGCGCCCGCACCGCCTTGGCGCGGGACACATCCGCTTGCTGCACCACCAATTCGATATCCTTCGGGTCCATGCCACCATCGCCCATCTCCTCCAAATCTTCCTCCCCCTCCTGCTCCTCCTCTTCTTTGCCGTGCGCTGCGGCACCGGAAGTGGCCGTCGCCCCCGGCACGGTGGCCCCGGGCAAGCGCCGCTCCGCAAACGGCGCGTCGTAGCCGCCGGCGCCCTCGCCCTCCGCCCCGAACAACTGCTGCGGATCGAACTGGTTGGCAATATCCGGCACCGCGTCGCCTGCCTTGGGCTCGCCGAAAAGGACGTACGTGTCCGACGCCGAGCTGCGGTACACGTCCGGTTGCGAGACGTAAAAGAGCACCTTGCCTTCCCGGATCGCCACCATTCGCCGCACGCCTGACACCCGTTTCAGTCCCAGCTTGGAGAGCGCCTTGCGAGATTTCTTCTCCCCCCGTGACTGCCGCGACATGGCCGCGGCCGCTGCCTCGTCCAGATCGGTGCCGGCGGCTTTGAGGCGCTCGGCCAACCCGGGCGGCAGATCGCCGGCCAACATCTCCGGCGTCACTCCGGCCTTGAGGAGGGAACTCAGACCCGCAGCGCCTCCACCCTGCTGCTGCTCTTCGGCTTCGGTGTCCTCCTCGGTGACCTCTTCGATGTGCGATTTGTTGCTGAGTTGCGCCATGCCGCGGGCAGGTGCAGTCGATCGCCACAGGCGCTGCGAGGCAGGGCACGAAGCACCGCGCGGACATCGATCGACGTCCGCGCGACGAACGTCGATCGCGCAGACGTCGGCGCCATCGGTTGGCGTTGGCGAGCGGTAGCACCTCCGAGCGTGGTTGTGTGAACAGGTGCTTTTCGCCGGATTGGTGGCGCACAAAGACAGGCGCGCTCGTCTGCACAGACTGTGAGGCGCGCCCATTCTGCATTGTATCGGTTCTGGTGTACCGAGGAGCGTCCAGCTCCGGTCGGCGGCCGCGAACGACTTCGGGCAGGCGCTGAGGCGGTTCGGCGACCGGACGGGTGCCGTCGACGGGTTGCGGCGGCGTTCAACACGCGTATCGCGGTGCAGCCGGCACAGTGGCGTCCGTATAATTTGCTCTCTGGTGCGTTGGCAGGATGGGACGCGTCGCACTCCGCACCAGCCCGACCACGATGGGCACGGCGTCCTGCGGGCTGCCGCTGCTGTCTTTGTCTGGGGGCTCGCGTTCGCAGCCGGGGCGGATGGCGCCGGTCGCTCCCTTTGTAGCGCCGGTGGCACCTATTATTCGTCCACTCATCGGTCCTTCTTGGACGATCGGCGGTGAACGACGCGCTCTGACGACGGGCCGGGCGCTGCGGCGCGCACAGCACCGGTTTACCCTGCGCATGGGCTACGTGCACTCAGAGGAGGTGCGCAAGAAGATCTCCGCCGCGCGGAAAGGTTGCGTGCCGTGGAACGCGGGTCGGCCGCACAGCGAAGCGACCCGGCTCAAGATTGCGCAGCGAACGCGCGAGGCCATGCTACGACTCTCCGTGGAACAACGACGGCAGGCGCGCGTGGCACTGCGACCGGAGGTGACCGAGTCGAACGGCAACGGGGTGGCCGTCCTGATGGCCGGCGTAGTGAGCACTTTCAAGTTGCCCTCCAACGGGTGGGTGGTCGAGCCGCTCGCCTTGCCCGCGCACCTCGGCGGCAACCCGGTCGCGCTGGAGGTCGCCCGGAGGCAGTTGGAGAGCCTGGCGCATGTCGCCGTGCCGCATCTACAAATTGCCCTCATGCAGTCCATGCGAGCGCGACGCGATGTGTACCGCAAGCTGACCGACAAGGGGTACGTGGCGGAGCTGATACGAGAGGAGGCTCTGGTAAGGTGCCCGCAGGCGTCGAAGGCGGCCCCGATGGCGGACAACGCCAAGCCCGCCGCTAATGACGTGCCAGCCGCGGCGAATCCGGAGGAGGCACGCCGCAAAATCCGCGAGCACATGCGTTTGAAGTGGATGGATCCGTATTATCGCTTGCGCGTGCAGACCAAGATGCGCGCCGTCATGACCGGTCGTAAGCTATCCGACGCACATCGCGAGGCCATCCGCGAACAGGCGACACGGCAGGCCCGGGCGCGAGCTGCGGCGAAGGGCGAACCGAGGGCGCGGACACGGCGCACCCCTCGGAGGCCGAGGACCGCACTTCGTAGGGCGGCAACGTCAGCCGACGCCGCAAACGCCGACAGCATTTCGCCGCTATCAGCGCTGACGCTGAACGAAGCGGATCACCACCCCGATCCGCTCTCCACCCTGACCGTCTCGACGGCGCAACGGCATACCGCGTCATCGGCATCGGGCACAGCGCTGGCCGCCGACACCAACCAGGCCGTTCTGGCCGAATGGCTCCAGGCCGCCCGGCGTCACCTCAACGCACGCCCGGAGGCGCGCGGCGACGGTCGTCCAGCAACACGCGGTCGGAAGAGGAACGCCGGTACGCGGCGACCTGCCGCCCGCGCTGCCCACAATTCGCCGAGCCGTGAGCCCACCAGTCGGGTGGTGCGTTGGCAGGCCGGCCGCGTGGTCGAGACTTCGTACTCGATGGACGCTCCCGCCGACCCATGACTGGGGTGCGTCCAATGTAATGACAGTTTGCGCGCAGCGCCCGACGAACGGACGGTTGCCTCTCGCATCCGAACGCTGCCACTGCCTCCGACGGGATAGGCCCGTGGGAAGAGGGTGGCTCGGCAGAATCGCTGCGAGAGAGCGGAGGGCGGGAGTGAGGCGCCGAACACGGTAAGAAGCGACGAAAACGGGCACTTGGCAGCATGCCACATTGCGCGATGATGCACTGGCCGCGCAACGAGCCGGAGCTCCCCCGCACACCGACGGTGTGTCATCGATCCCCCGTATTACCTGCAGATGCGCGATACATGCACCGTAAAATGGCCGACTGCTCCCTCTCCGTCAGCGGTCGTTGGTACGGGCGCCCGCTGGAGGACATCGGTGCCGTGTCACCGAGCGACGTGCGCAAAGTGATGAAGACGGCCGGCGCGACCGGCGCTGCATCCGTCGGCGGCTCTCTCCTCGTGCCATGGCCTGCGCGTCCGCCCCGCTGCACCGTGCCAATATCCGTCCACTGCCACAAATCGGGCACCACCCGCTTCAGCTGCTCCGCCACCGCTACTGCCTTGCACAGCGCCGGCCCGACGCCGACCACCTGCACGGAACGCTCTGGAGCCACTGCGCTGCCGGGTCCGCCCGCGTAACGCTGCGCGAAATGCCGTCTCAGCTTGTTGAGGTAAAACGCCGTCGGGTGTTTTCGGTCCACCTCGACCACCAACACCTCTGGTGGTGACGGTTGACTCCGGCCGGACTGCGCCTCCGCACCGCGCCCGGCGTCGGCGCAAGTCACCGCGCCAGGCTCCACCAGCCCCTCCGTGCCCATTTCTACGGCCGCCGCACAACTTTCGTGCAGAATATCGCCGACCGTGGAAGCCAGTCCCCAGCGCTCTCGCTCATGGACGCTTGTTGCCCCTGCCGGCCACCTCGCGGTGCGGAGGAGACGCTGCCGCCCGCGCGCTTGGCTCAGAGCGCAGGCGCACGCGTAGGACCTCCAGGCGGTCGGTCGATACCCGAGTGAACGGTGCGGCGTTGGAGGGATGAGAGGGTGTCGCAATAGATAGGAAACAGAATGGCGTTCGTGTCGAGCACAGTTGTGAGTACGGGGTGGCGCTGGCGGTCGCGGGCCACTGGACGCGACGGCAAGGCGTGGAGTTGCATGGGCGCCCGGCCGAACGGGGAGGGCCCCTGGGACGCCCGGCTTCGGCACTGGCGAAAGTGCTCCTCTTCGGTAGGATCTCTGCTGCTGGGCGCCTGGTTGGCGCAGCGGGTGCTGAGCGGCGCAATTCTCTGGCCGCTGCCGTTCAGTTTCCATCCCCTCGCTGATGCGCCCGTTCTCACGTCGTCGTCGTCGTCGTCGTCGTCGTCGCCGCCAGCTGCACTGGCGCTGACGGCGGAACAGCGACTGGTGGACGAAGCGTGGCGTCTGGTGAACGACGCCTACGCCGATCCCACGTTTGAACCGGCAAAGTGGTACCGCAAGCGCGTGCAGTATCTGAAGCGGGCGTATGTCGATCGGGAGCAGGCGCATGCGGCCATCCGGGAGATGGTGGCCAGCCTCGGCGACCCATACACGCGCTTCCTGACGCCGGCGCAACTGCAGAGCGCCGAGGCGGTAGCGCGCGGAGAACTGGTCGGCATCGGGCTGGAGCTGTACCCGACGCGGGCCATACCTGCGGCGGATGTGCCCGGGGCCGGCAGACTGCCGTTGACGCCGTCCGAGGACAGTGGCGGCGGCGGCGGCGGCGGCGGCGGCATTTACGTGGCCGGCGTGACCGACGGCGCTCCGGCCGCACGGGCCGGCATCCGCACCCTGGACGAGATCCTGCAGGTGGACGGGGTGGAGTTGGCGGGCCTGACGCCCGACGACGCGGCCGCCCGAATTCGCGGGCCGGCGGGCACGTCCGTGCAACTGTTGGTGCGGCATCGCGGCGCCGACGCACCCGAGCTCGTATCGGCCGTGCGACAAGCGCTGCGGCTGCGCTCGGTGGAGGCGCCGAATGAACGGTTGGACGACGCGGCGTATGTGCGCATCAAACAGTTTCAGGCGGGTACGGCGGACGACTTGCGCCGCACCGTGGAGGAGGTGCGGCGGGCGCATCCGGGAGCGACGCGCCTGGTGATCGACCTGCGCGACAACACCGGCGGCTCCTTCAACGGCGGGGTGGATGCGGCGCGCCTCTTCCTACACCGCGGCGATGTGGTGGTGTACGTCAGCAACCGGCACGACGTACAGGATGAAGTCCGCGCCACCACCGACGGACCGTACGCCGATCACGCGTCCCTGCCGGTGGTGCTGCTGGTGAACCATGCCACCGCCAGCTCCAGCGAGATCTTCTCGGCAGCGCTGCACGACCACCACCGCGCCGCCATCGTGGGCGAGCGATCGTTTGGCAAGGGCGTCGTGCAGACGGTGCAGCGGCTGAGCGACGGCAGCGGCCTGGCGATCACCATCTCGCACTACGAGACGCCAGCGCATCAGGACATTCACCACAAGGGCATCGAGCCGGATTATACGGCCGCGTGTCCCCGCGACGACGAGGCGGCGACGGATAGATGGTTGCGCATACAGGATGTGTGTGTGCCGCCAGAGGCCTGGCGGGCGAGCGCCTAGGAGAGGAGGCGCGGTCAGAGGGAGAGAGAGAGCGCGTGTGGCCATCACCGGGTGGGAGGTGATTGCCGGCCGGCCGGCGCGGCGTGTCGACTGCCCGTCGATCAGCGTTGTTCTTGCGGTTCCGTCGCGGACATCGGTGACTGCTCGGGAGTCGCCGTGCGGGCACCGAAGCGCAGCAGCCAGGCGACGCACTGCACCCAGGCGTCATCGAAGCTGGGCGAGTCCTCGATCGGGTGATTGCTCTGCGGGTAGCGCAGGGTGCGCACAGCACTCGCGGTGGGGCGTACGGCCCGGGCCCACTCGAAGCCCTGGGCGGGCGGCACCCGCAAATCGGCGCCGCCGATCTGCAACAGCGTGGCCGCGCGCACACGATGGGCGTACGGAATGGGCGAGTGTTGCAGCATGCGAGAGAGTTCGGTGGCGTCGGGCGCTCGGTGGACGTTGGGGTGCGCGTTCGTCGGGAGCGGAGCTGTGGTGGAGGCGTCGCTGCTTTTGCTGCCGGGCACCTCCAAGCCGCACTCTGCGTAGCACCAATCGACAATGTCGGTGAGCGTCACCATGGAGGCGATGTTCACCACCGGGTTGCGCAGCACGGCGGCACGAAACAGGTCAGGATATTGTGAGGACAGATGCGCCGCCAAAAAGCCGCCGTGGCTGCCGCCCACCACCGATATCCGTTGCCCGTCCACGCCGCGCGGTGCCGCGTCACGACCTGCCCACAGACGCTGGGCCAGTGCGTCGTCGCGCAATATCGTGTGTACCGCCAGCAGGCACTCCTGCACGTCGAGCTCACCGATACGCCCCAGCAAGTCGGCGAGTCGCGCCTCGCCCTGGCCGGTGGAGCCGCGATAGTTCACCAACAGCACCGCAAAGCCCGCTCGCGTCAGCAAATCCACCCCGAACAGGTACGCGTTGGCCACGAAGCCGGCATGCGGTCCGCCGTGCGGCATCAGCACCAGCGGCACCGCCCCGTGGGCGCTGCAGAGGGGGCTGGTGGGCGGCACGGCCACCATCGCCTCGTAGCGGTCCGGCGGATTGTCGGCATCGTCGATACGGCCGTCGGCGGCCATGGACAACGAGAAGCAGTGCGTCGATGCCGAAGGCGTGGTGGACGGCGATGCGATCGTGACGTTCTGATACGCGTCCAGCACCCGCACGCCCCAGTCGCCGTCGGTGCCGGGCAGCTCGGCGGTGCCCAGCACCCCCACCCACGCCTGCGGCGGTCGACACAGCTCCGCCTCCACGCCCAACAGCCAAGTGCGTTTGCCTGGCGACCGCCCGCAGTCCAGAACCGACGACACCCGCCGTAGCTGTCGTTGGCGGTCGTAATATCCCAGATAATATACTCGTGCGGTGCGCAGGTTCAGCACCAGGGCGCAGGCGCGCGAGCCGACCACCGCCTGGAACACCACCTCGTCGTGGTCGTCGTTGAGAAAGAGACTGGGCGAGTCGGGCAGGGCGCGCGGCACACACACTGGGTAGAAGCCGCCCGGCCACCGATGCAGCGCCGGTCGCAAGTGCACGTCCATCCCCAGCAACGTGCGGATGGTGGTGCGGCGCCGCCATCCGTCGCCCCGCTGTTGGTGCTGGTCGGTGTTCGCATCCCGGTCAAAGTGCGCCTGGCGCACCGTGTGCGCAGCACTGTGTTGCGGCGTGGCCCGCGCCGACACCCACAGCAGGCTGCCGTCCGGCCCGAAACGCGGGCAGGACACGCCCCAGGAGCCATCGCGCTCGCCGCCGTCCAGCACGCCGTCCACCCGCAGCACCACCGCATCAGCAGCGGACGATGTCGCTGCTGCGGCTGCCTCCCGCCGTAGCGTGCCCAGTGCGAGGTAGCTCGGGCGGTTCGAGCAGTACACCAGGCCGCGCGATATGTCGTTGCGCTTGGCACGCACCACCCACGCCAGGCGATGGCCGTGGCACTGCGGCTCGGCGGCATCGGTAACGGCCCAGTCGAACTGGTGGCCGCTCCAGTGCCGATCGTCGTCGTCGTCGTCGTCGTCGTCAGCCGCTGCCGTGATGCGCAGGGGATACACCCGCCACTGTTGCGGGCCACCACCCGACACATCCAGCACGAACAGGCGCGGCTGTCGCTTGTCCGCGTACTGCTCGCCGTAGTCTTCGTGTGCCACGTACTCGGAGCCGATGCGGTGGTCCGCGTCCGCGGCAGACGCTGGGGCGGTATGGCCGGGCGCAGCTGTCCACCAGTTGCGCACGGTCGGTCGCCTCTTCTCGGCCACATAGATAAACACGTTCAGTGGCGGCGAGAAGCAACACCCGGAGAAGACCAGGTCGCTGTACACGTCGCCGTGCGCTCTGTCAGTGGCCAATGTGCGCAGCAGGCGAGCCGACGAGGCGACCTGCACGTGGTCGTCGTCGTGAGCGTTGCGGTGCACAAGCCACACCTCGATGCGTTGCTCGACCGTCGCCGGGCCGGTCTTGGGGCCGGGCGTCGATTCAACGTTATAGAAACGCAGCAGGTATGGCGCATGCAGGCATTGGTACTGGAGCGCTTCGGTGCTGGGCGCAGGCGGCGCATCCAGCGCAGGCAACGGCTGCAACGTCCACGGCTGCTGGTCATCGGCGGTGCGCGCCGCCAAGCATGACTCGGTGCTGCGATATTTGCGTAAGCGGCCCGACACCGGATCGCGCTGCTGGCAGCAGAGTTCCGCCTGCAGGAGGGTGAGCGGGGTCGGAGGCGGTCGGGAACGGCCGGAGGGGTCTGCGGTAGTGGAGGGCGGCTCCAGCTCTCGGACGTGTAGCCTGCCGGCGGTGATGATTCGGGCGTCGCGAGCTACATCCGCGAAGATAGTGGCGGCTTCGGCTTCCTCGGCACTCGTGTTCAGTTGCTCGGCGCTGAGATCCGCAAAGTCGGTGGTGGGTCCTCGGTGGTGGGAATCGAGGCTCATGACGGAGAGATCGGGGTGGCCCGCGAGCGTCGGTGGTTGATGGCAGACGGATCTGCGCGGACGGCGCCAGTCCCAGCGCGATGCGTCACAGGATGCCCTGTGGAGCCGTTTGCCGTGACGGGCGCGGCACACTCGCAGAGGGCAACAAACGGCGGTGTGCGCAAAGGCCGTCTCCGCGAACGTGCAGCGACCTGTGGCGGACTTGTTCGCCCTGCTGACTTTACCCGGCACCTGATATGTACCAGTGTCCTCTGCCTCGGTGGGTGTGCGACCACGCCTCGCCTGCCTCGCTGGCATGCTACAGCGTCACCGAACTGGGAAATGAGAAGATCACTGCCGTGGCTCACCGACGACGTGTCGCAGCGGCGGTCGACTTGGAGGCGGTTCGTTGACGCCTTACACGAGAGAATCAGCACACAAGTCTGTGAAACGTCGTAGGGTAGCGGAGCTGAAAGTGGGTGAGCGACGCCGTCCGTCTTCGGAGTGGCTTTGTTGAGGTGCCCCGCCCGCCATTCTCTCGGCAGTGGTCAAGGAATTCACCGCACTCCGGTATGTGCCGCGGCATCGATTCCTCGCTCACGGCTATCCCGTCGCCTCCCGCCTTCCTGCTCGAGCGTTCGCTCCGGAGAACTCGTCCTCCCATCCCTCTTCATCGCAAGTTGAAGAGAAAACTCAATTCCCGCCCCCAGTCCCCCGAGCTCGCCATTCACTCTCGGTACCCCGGCTTCCAAACACCTCACGTTATGGGTCCTTGGGCCACGTGTCCACGGCGTGGTGGGGCCAAGCCGAAATGCCGTAACGGGTCATATTCGCGGCAAAACGCGTCCGAATGATCCGCGCCACCCGGCGCCCGGACGGTTTTAGGCCGGCCCGTCGCCCTCCGATCGGCCAATTGTCGGAAAGGGCGCGCTCGGCCAAGTCGGCGCGGCCGTGGTGGGCTTGGCCCTCGGCGGCACGTTGAGATTGTTCCCAAGGGCGGCGGCTACAGGTCATCGCACTACCGGGCCAAGCAAGACGTATCTAGGTGCACTCGAAATGCCATGCGGCGGCGGGGATCTGCTACCCGCACCAGCGGCGGCGGGAAAACGCAGCTCGGGGGTGCTGAACGGCTCGAGCGTGGATGGCTGGCCGGCGTGTCTGGCCGGCTCGCGGCAGCTGCGGTTGCTGCGCAGGTGGGCGCGCTCGTGGATTATGCTGCCGCATAAACGGCAGAAGCTGCTGCGCGTGCTGGTCGTGGTGACGTTGGCGTTTGCGATGGTGCACGCGTTGCTGTGGCTGACGCTCTGGCGCCACCGCGGCGGTGGCTTGCTGAGCTCGATAACCGTGGCCATCGACACCACCATGGCGGGGGTGCTGCCCGGTGGCAAAGACAGGGCGTTTGCGCAGGCGTGGTGGGTGCGCGGCGGCAACACCTCCACCGAGCGCACTTTGAACAACATTCCGCTCTATGCCAACAGCGAGGCGCTCTACATCCATCCCGACCGGCATCGAGACACTCGCGACCCGTTGCTGTACTGCGGCAAGGTGCCCATGTATGTGGACACCGCCGAGGCGGCCCGGCGCGCCGTGGTAGCCGCAGTGCATCCGACGCCGGCGATCTCCATCATCTTCGTGACCAAGCGGCCCGGCGGATACGATTTCGTGTTCAACTCGCTAGCGCAGCAGACCCGCAAAGTGCCCGGCGACTACGAGCTGATATGCGTGGACGAGCTGGCGCCGTTTCGGGCGGAGCGGGTGCGCGCTCAAGCGCGTGCGCTGGACGTCAACCTGGTGGCCATTGTGCCCAGCAAGCCGCGCCAGGAGAGATACAGTCATTTCCGATTCGGTATCTACAATGCGCTGAACACCGGCCTGTTGCTCAGCCGCGGACGCATCATCACCATTCTGATGGACAGCGGATGGCTACCCGACAACTACATTGAGCGCACGCTGGAGTTTTACGCGGACCCGGCGCACGAGCGCTCCCTTCTGGCGTATCCGGAGTGGTTCTTCATGGCAGCGCCACCTAGCGGCGAACGACTGCACGAGCCGACCAGTCTGCACATTTTCGAGGATCCGTGGACTGCCCCGCCCCTGGAGTACATCGCCGGCGGCAAGATGGAGGGCCAGTCGCGGCTGCGGGGGGTATCGCCCGGCTACAAGCGGCCGCAAGAGCTGGTGGATGCGTGGCTGGCGGGCACCCCCAAGGGCTTTCTGAAACAGAACACCGGGGACGTGTTTTGGGAGATGAGTTTCTGCACGGCGCCGTGGAGCGCCTTTCAAGTCATCGACGGCCTGGAGGAGTTTCTGGATATCGGCGACGATTGCCACGAGTCCAACGTGCGCCTGCGGGCCGAAAAGCTCGGCTATGACGTGTGGATCGACGGCAACGCGGTGGTGCAGAACATCTGGCACAAGTCGTTCGAGGACTCGACGCTGTGGAACCGATACTCGGCCGACACCAACATCCCGCGCTTCTTCTACGACGAGATGGGCCAGATCAACGCCGGTCTGCGCCCGGCCAAGACGCTGGATGCGCAAGTGGACTGGAGGGTGTGGCGCGAACTGGATTGCCCGCTACAGGTGGCGCGCACCCAGGTGGCCTGAAGCATCCGCTGAGCAGGCGAGACATGGAGGAGAGGGTGAGAGGAACGACGGTCACCGCCTGTGCTGTATTTATGTCCTAAACGCTCTGCATTCGATGCCGTGTCCAAGCGGGCGACAACGAGCGTCCTCATATACGCTCCCTGGTGGCAGTGTCATCCGGATCGACGCCGGGCGTCCCACGGCAGCAGCACCGGTTCGGGTGCCGGCAAGAACGGGAACGGTGCCGCAAATGCCGCCTGCAAGATATGTGTCTCGTGGGCGATGCTCCATTCGTCGGCCTCGGGGAGTGTCGTCAGTGGCGGAACGGGCCTCGCGGGCTCGGCGACGGTTTCGGACGAACCGGCCGCGGGCCGCATCCACCGTCTCGCGCGATCCCGTTCGCCGGAGGCAGAGTGCACCGACGCCTCCTCTCTCAGTGTCGGCCGCTGGCCACTGTGCAACACGAGCAGCACCAGCACCACCGGCAGATAGGTGATGCTGGCGCGAAAGAGGCGACGGGCCACCGTCACGTCCGTTGGTCGGCGCAGCAACCACGTGGCGCCCAACAGCAACCACAGCGCAAGCGCACTGTTCTCGTAGGCGAACCAGGGCGAGGTGACGCCCGTCGCCGCCATGCCGATGCCCACCGGTAGCAACGCGGCACTAGTCAGCCACGCCCAGCGGGCGTTCCACACCGGATTCACCTGCGCCAGCATGCGATACCCGCCGGCCGCGTAATCCGCCTGACACAGCATCGCCAACGCGTGGAAATGAGGTATTTGCCACAGGAACAGCAACGCCGCCAACATCCAGGCGCCGCGCTCGTCCTCCGATCCAGTGCGCAAGTGACCGCCGCTGGCGGCCGTCCAGCCCATCAGCGGTGGGATGGCGCCGACTATCGCGCCCACCCAGGTGTTCAGCGGGGTGAGCGTCTTCAGGGGCGTGTACACCGATACGTACAGCAGAACATTACCCAGACCGAGCGTCGCCGTCGTCTCGTCCACTTTGGACAGCAGCAGCGCCACGCCGGCTATGCCGCAAAGCATCGCCACGCCCATGGCATGCGTCACTCCGATGCGCCCCGACGGCAGCGGTCGGCGGGCCGTGCGGCGCATCCGGGCATCGTTGCCGCACTCGATGACTTGATTCATCATGTTGGCCGCCGCCGCGCACAGAAAAGTGCCCGCAGTGGTAAAGACGAACCGGTATGCGTCGAACGCGTGGCGCCCGTGCGAGATACCCGCAGACCGACCGGGGTCGCCACCCGCCGCAGTAGCCTCCGACCCCAGATTGCTGCGCACAATGTAGCCGGCACAAGTGGAAAACACCACCAGCGCCGTCAGGCGGTACTTGACCAGCTCCAAATACGTCCACAATAGGTCGCGTGCCCGGAGGGCCACTTGCAGCGGCCGCCACACGCCCGGCGCCGTAACGCCCGCCAGCCCCACACCCGACTCGGTCAGCGGCGACGAGGCTTGTAAGCCCGCCGGTGTCGCCTCCGCCGCCGAATGCACTGCACGACGCCATCCTTGCCGCCGACCCGCCTCCGTCGCCGACCGGCACAGGGCGGTGACCGAGCACGGCGGCGGTCCGGGCAGCACGCCAGCCAGCCCCTTCCCAGCAACTCGTTGCACCGTTCGCGGCCCCACTCGGATCAGCACTGCCCGCTTCAGCGGTAGTGCTGCAGCACTCCGCGCAAACCACCGTAACGCCCCCAACGCGCCGGTCATGAAAGGCTTGCCCACGTCCGCAACATGGATCACCTGCGCGCTGCGCACGCCCCCCGGGTGGTCCGCGCAAACCGAAAATGCACCGCGCGCTCGCGATCGACGCTCCGGAATGGGCGGGGCAGCGCGGGCGCGCGGTCCGATGTTCGTGGCGGGTGCGCGGCAGGTTGGCGGGAGGCAGGTGGTGTGCGGGGCGTGGGAATGGATCGAAGGTACAGACTGAGTGCATCGAGTGGGCTAGAGGAGGACAGAGAGGGTATGGGAGGCAGGCGAGTGCAACGATGGGGAGAGGTGGTGGGTGGTGTGGAACGGGAGGAGTGGCAAGCGCCGTTGGCGCGATCGGCGGCGTGGTTGGCGGCAGACGAGCGAGTGACGGGCGGGGAGGTGGGAGGAGAGGACGCCGCAGTGCCGTGGTCGTGGAATGGGGAGGCGTGTCAACCAGATGAGGGGAGTGGTTTAGGGGTTAGCGGGTGTGAGCGCGTGCTACTGTTGAACGTGGCCACCGGGCGCATGGCGGGAAGCGAGGAAGCGTGGGGCGCCTCCGCGGCGGCAGGTGCGGGCGGTTTGTCGGGCAACGTCACTCTGGAGCCGATGGCGTGCGGATTGCAGTGTGATGAGGATGGTGTCGACGACGCGTTGGCGCTCGGGCTGCCTTGTCCGGAGGAGGTGGATAGGGTGGGCAGCGGGTGGACGATGCCGACGCTAGGCGGCGGTCGCATTTGCGTGCATCGCGTGCAGCGTGAGCAAGTCGAGCAGCGCGATTCCGATGCCAGAGGTGCGGGGGATGGCGACGGCGCGGTGGTCACGTCGGCACGCCCGCCGCTGCCGTCGGCGCCGTCTCGGGTGCCACCGCTCACGATGGGCCCGTCTTTCACCCCGGGTTCCGTCTTCTGTTTCGGAGGCAGCTGGCTGCGTCCGCCGAGCGCCCTCAGCTCGACCGTCAACGGCCACCGCGTGCTGGCGTCCCAGAACGATGATGGCCGTCAGCCGACCCGTTCCGCGGGCGCGCGCGGGTCGCCTCACGCCCCCCGAGGGAGCTGCGGACGCGCGGCCGCTGCGTGTTCCAAGCGAACAGCGCTCGGCAAGGTGAGTCGGGCTCGCGTTGCTGCTGCAGGCAGCTTTGGTGCTACGCCCGCAGGCGATTCCTCGCGCGACACTCGCTCGCCGCCGCAAGCTCCCTCGTACGCCTGTCCGTTTGCCTGGGAGTGGCGGCGGCCAGCGGCATCCGGCGCTGCGAGCATGCGCTGCGGTCCGAGCAAACGCGTCGATGCGCCTCAGACGTCAGGGCGCCCGCAACCTGCGCCTGGAAAGTACGCGCTGCGCGCCGAGTCGTGTGAACGTCCTCAGGTGAACGTCGAGGGCGATGCGGCGGCGAACTTGTCGCCGAGCATGCCGGCCAGCGGCTCGTCTGGCCAAGGCGCTCCCGGATGTCCGTCCACGGACGAGATGCCGACGTACCTCGAGTCCAGTATTTATTGTTACGACGAAACAATGGAGGGCGCCCGACCGCTCATTCCGCCCTCCACCGATGTCTCTCCGACCGTTTGTGACGCTACACGCCCGCGGTCTGGGCGAGGTGTCGGTCCGGAGCGACCACAACCGCTAGACAACTCCGCCACCGATGCAGGAGCCGGTCCCTCTGCGTGCTTCGCTCCCTATTCGGCGGCGCCGACGACGGATGCCATCGCGTTCCCGGCGCGTAAGCGGCGACTGCTTCACTCGCGACCCGGTGCAGCTGGTCACTCGAGCGACCTGCCCATCGCCAGCATCTGCGAATCGGTGAAGCGACGGGCGGCCGCGCTATACCGACCGGCCGCCGTCGTGGCCGTCTCCGTCTATCAAGCCTGACCCACCGCTTTTGCGGCCCGTCGTTTGCCGTCGCTGCGCTGTTCAACTTTGGCTCCATTGAATCGTCTTCAGGTCAATGCCCTCTTGCACCATCTCCCACAATGGCGACATATCGCGCAGCCGCTTCACGTGCTGTTCGGCCACCTCGATCGCGTACCCGATCTCCCGCTCCGTGGTAAAGCGTCCGATCCCGAAACGAATGCTGGTGTGCGCGAGCGCTTCGTCCACGCCCAGCGCCCGCAGCACGTAGCTCGGCTCCAGGCTGGCCGAGGTGCAAGCGCTGCCGCTGCTCACCGCGATGGTCTTGAGCGCCATCAGCAGCGACTCGCCCTCCACGTACGCGAAGCTGAGATTGACGCAGCCCGGATAGCCGTGCGTCAGCGATCCGTTCAGTTGCACGTGCTCGATGCGGCTGGTGATGCCGTCGTAAAGCTGTTGCGAAAGGGCGCTGACGTGTTGGTAGTCGCGTTCCATCTCCTCCAACGCGATGGCGCAGGCGGCGCCCAGTCCCACCACCAGCGGTGTGGGCAGCGTGCCCGAGCGCAGACCGCGTTCCTGTCCGCCGCCGCTCATCAGCGGTTCAATGCGCACCCGCGGCCGCCGCCGCACGTACAATGCGCCGATGCCTTTCGGGCCGTACAGCTTGTGGCCGCTGATGGACAACAGGTCGATGTTCATCTGCTCCACATCGACCGGTATCTTGCCCACCGCCTGCGCGGCGTCACAGTGGAAGAACACTTTGCGCTCGCGGCACACGCGCCCGATCTCCTCTATCGGCTGAATGGTGCCGATCTCGTTGTTCACCATCATCACCGACACCAGCGCCGTGTCGTCGCGGATAGCCTCGCGCAGCCGCCCCACGTCCAGGCGGCCGTCGGAGTTCACCGGCAGGTACGTGACCTGGAACCCCTCGCGCTCCAGGTTGCGGCACGAATCCAGCACGCACTTGTGCTCGGTGGTGGTGGTGATGATGTGGCGCTTGGTGGACTGGTAAAAGTGCGCCACGCCTTTGACGGCCATGTTGTTGGACTCGGTCGCGCCGCTGGTGAAGATGATCTCTTTGGCACTGGAAGCGTTCACCAGGCGGGCGACATGCTCGCGCGCTTCGTCGGTGGCCTTCTCCGCTGCCCAGCCGTACTCGTGGGTGCGGGAGTGCGCGTTGCCAAAACGATGCAGGTAAAAGGGGAGCATAGCGTCCAGCACCCGCGGGTCCACCGGCGTCGTCGCCTGGAAATCCATGTAGATGGGGCGTTGGAGCGGAGGGGTGGAGGGTGGCGTGTGGGGCTGAGGATGTTTGTCTGCCGCAGAATCCACCGGCGCCACCTCCGAGACGCTGCTGCCGCTGCTCGCCAGCGGACGCCGCCCGCTCAGCAACGCCGAGGTGAGCCTACCGGCTCCCCACCGCCACGCCGCGCCACTAGGAGTGCGTATCGCTGCCTTCATCGCTGCTCTTCCGGATATCGACAGCATGCTGACCCGAGAAGGCTGTCGAGGAGAGGGCAGTCGTCGGTGTGGTCCCTCGGGTTGCGTCGCGACGGTCGAGCCGAACGGGCGGGATGTGGAATACGCCCGCGGGCGCTCGTGCGCGGAATCGCGGGCTGGGGAAACCGAGAGGGCGCCGGGAAGGAGCTCAAAATGGAGTCCGAGTACCGATCACCCTCCAGCACTTTACACGGATAAACGAGAGACGCGACAGCACGCGCACGCTCATAAAACCCCGGATCAGGACTGCTTCCATAACGAGCGCTTGTTCCTCGGGTGTCGCTTGGACACCGGTTTCGTCTGCACCCGGTGCTTTTTCTTGTGCTTGGGTCGGTATCGCTCGCGGCGGAGGGAATTGGAGCCGCTGCGAAGATGTGCCGGTCGTTGCGCATAACGCTCCAGCTGCATGCGCTCGTCGGCTTTGGGTAGAGGCCTCTCCGATTTCACCAGCGTCGACGCGTCAGGTACCTCCGCCTCGGTCGGCGACCGCTGCTCGCGCTGAGCCAACGGGCCATGCACGCAGTTCAGCTTCACCGGTTCCGGCGTCGGCACAAAGTTGGTGATCACCTCTTGTCCGCCGTGGCGCACGCCGGAGCCCGTTGCGTTCGTCAGTTGAAAGTCAGCCGCTGACAAGCCGGCGCGCTGGTACAGATCCCGCGTCACCTCACTCAGTCGCTTCGTGTACACCGGCTCCAGTACTTTGCGCGCCGCGCTCCGATACGCGCGTTTGGATTTGGAGCGTAGGGATTTGGCCATGAGGTCGAGGATCGGCGAGGAATGCGCGGAACACCGCCGACACGGGCGGCGGCGATCGGGCGCCGATCCGCACCGCGAGCCACGTCGGGAGGGAGCGACGTGTTCGCTGAAAGAGAGGCACCAGACCACCGCGACAACCGTCTCCATAGGGATGATCTACGCCGAGAAAACCGAGAAACATCTACCCTTCTAGTCACTCTCCTTATTCTGTACATTTGATTCCCGCAAGCGTTGCACCACGCTCATCGGCAAGGCGTAGGCCGGGTCGATGGGGCCGATGCCGTGCTTGCCCATCAGCGCCAGTCCGGTGATGCCGAAAAAGGTGTGAAACGCGTCCGGCTGGTCGCCGGGTCGGTCGGCAATGCCGCCGGGAGCGCTGTCGCTGATGCCGTTGGCTGGATGCGCGCCGAGTAGCAGCTCGTCTTGGCACGATAGAATAAATTGTTCCAGCGCCGCCGCGTCTACCCAGTGCGTGCGACCGATCATGGCCAACGCGGAGAACACCCACCAGCTGTAGCACACGTCGTGCAGCTTGTCGGGGCGGCCATTGAAACCGCCACTGTGCATCTGTCGCGCGGCCAGCCACAGGCCCAGCGCGTCGCCGCCGTCTCGCAGGCGATGCAGGGCGCCGCACAGTGCCAGCGTGCCGACGCAGCAGAATATCTGGCCGGCGTGCGACTCGGCGCCCGGCACCAGCCCGAAACCGCCGTCAAAGTTCTCGCAGCGCATCACGAAATCCACCATCGCCGGAACATCCACGTAGGGCAAGGTGGCCAGCGGCGCAGCACAACCGCCGGCGACGCTGCCCTCGGAGGCGCCGCGGAGGATGGACAAGCACAGTGCCGCGGCGTAGCTGAACCGAGTGTCCACCTCGCCCCAGGCGTCACCGCAGAACGAGCCATCCTTTCGCTGCAAACTGGCCACGTATCGGGCGATGTGATCCCGGTCGACACGGTGCAAGGCGTCCAGCATGGCCAGTATTTGTACGGCAGACAGCGTGAACAGCAAGTGCGGATCCTGCCGCACGTCGCCGCCAAACCCGCCCGATTCGTGCTGACACTGCAACACCCACTCGATGAGCGCCTCCCGAGGTATCCGCTCCTCGGCACTTAGCAGAAACAGCGCGCCCACCGTCCAGTACGCTGCCGAAAGCTTTTTGTGCCCGATGAACCACAGCTCGAACGTAGGCGTGCGCCCGTCCATAGCCAGGTCGATGTGCCTACTCAGAAAGGCCACGTGCGCCTGTCGATAAAACTCTTTCAACATGGCCAAACGAAGAGGATGATGCTTCAGGACAACTCAACGGGATTCGTTGGCAGGACCGAGCTTCCCTTGCTCTGGCCACGGCATTTCGCTCGCCACCGTGTCGGTGTGTGTACTCGCGAACGGCCTCCCGCGCGTCTCCGGCGAAATCGCGCACCGCCCGCCGCCGCGAGGCCCTCGGCGGGCGCTGCGCACCGGGAGCTCCACGAATCAGGCCCCTTCCGATAGAGGCCACCGCAGGTATCCACATAATCAGCTGGGGCTGGTTGTGTATGCGCTGCGGTGCCTTCATAGCAGCCGTGCCGAGTTCCTTGCACTCTTGGCGATCGAGTTGCATACGGAGCGCAGTCGGCCGGAGCCACCGAGACGCGACGACCCCACCGTCGAGGCGTCCGCCGCACATGAGTGCCGCGACTAGCACGCCTTCCCATATGCCGCGCGTGCCCAAGGTTCGCGTACAGAACCCGGTGGTGGAGTTGGACGGGGACGAGCAAGCGCGGGTCATCTGGGGCTTGATCAAGCGCAAGCTCATCGAGCCGTACCTGGAGCTGGAGACGGTGTACTTCGACCTCGGCCTACCGGAGCGGGATCGCACGGACGATCAGATCACTCTGGATGCGGCCAAGGCGGTGATCAAGTACAAGGCGGCGGTGAAGGCGGCCACCATCACGCCCGACGAGGCGCGCGTGGAGGAGTTTCATCTGAAACGCATGTATCCGTCGCCGAACGGCACGCTGCGCAACATCCTCAACGGCACCGTGTTTCGCGAGCCGATTCTCGTGTCGAACGTGCCGCGGCTGGTGCCGGGTTGGCAGAAGCCGATCGTCATCGCGCGTCACGGTTTTGGCGATCAGTACAAGGCGCAAGACGTGGAGGTGCCCGCCGGCCACACCGTCGAGCTGGTGCTGCGCGATGCGCAAGGGCAGGAGGCGCGCCGCGTGCCGGTGCACCACTTTGGGGCAAACGGTGGCGGCGTGGCCATGGGCATGTTCAACACCGACGAGAGCATCCGCAACTTTGCCAAGTCGTGCTTCGAGTTTGCGCTGCGGCGGCAGCTGCCAATGTACCTGAGCACCAAGAACACCATTCTGAAAGTGTACGACAACCGCTGGCGCTCCCTATTCCAGCAGGTGTACGACACCGAGTACCAAGACAAGTTTGCGCAGCGCAAACTCTGGTACGAGCACCGCCTGATTGACGACATGGTGGCGCAGGCGCTCAAGTCCTCGGGCGGGTTTCTGTGGGCGTGCAAGAACTACGACGGCGACGTGCAGTCAGACATTGTGGCGCAGGGGTACGGCTCGCTGGGCCTCATGAGCAGCGTGCTGTTGACGCCGGATGGGTCGACGCTGTTGGCAGAGGCGGCGCACGGCACGGTGACACGCCATTACCGGTTGCACCAGCGCGGCGAAGAGACCAGCACCAACTCGGTGGCCAGCATCTTTGCGTGGTCGCGCGGTCTGGGGCACCGCGCCCTGCTCGACGGGAACGAGGCGCTGAGAGAGTACGTCAGGGCGTTGGAGGCGGCGTGTGTGGAAACCATCGAGGCAGGGAAGATGACGAAAGACTTGGCCATCGCCATTCACGGCACGCAAGAAGGATCCAAGCGTGAAAGGTACGTCAACACCGAGGAGTTCGTCGACGCCGTGCAGCAGCAGCTGCATGACAAACTGGCGCGCGCTCTTGGATCCTCACCGAATTTGTAACGTCGGCGCCTGCATCGTGAGCGTACGAGCGTTGCCACGAGGGCGCCGTGTGCGTCACCGCAGCTCTCCTGGCCATTCCCGCACTGCTACGTGTTCTAAATGGTGCTTTTCCTCCACTCTGCTCCGCCCTGGGAGTGCCCTTGCGCAGGCGGATATCCCGGTTTGTCACCACTACCTTTGCATCCGAGTCCACTGCACCGTCACTCCCGCGATTCGAATCGCTGTCCGTGCAGGATTGCCTTTGTGTGAGAGTGGCGTCTCAGGGCGGATTTTGTCGGCACCACGGTGGTGGCTTCGGCAAGGCGATCGGGCACGTCGTGGTCGTCCCAGGGTTGTGTCGCCGACCTGACAGCAGTTCGTTCCGCCCAAACGCCGATTTGTCGTCCAAGTTGGACAATCTCGGACAGGCGGGAGTGACGGCGCAGCGGACTCGGGCGCAACGGTGCTGGTCATCCATCGGGATATCCGCCTGCGCGAATGTGTCCCTCGGGAAAGCTGGGAGTGGGGAATAGGATGGGATGTGGGGGGAGATGGGCACAAGGGAGTGAAGTACATGCACACGGCGTCTTCGGACGAGGCCCGTTTACGCATGACGTAGCTGCAGGTGTGCGACGCTCACGCCGGCGAATGTCCCGACACCGCCCGGTAGAAGCAGATGTACGCCGTGTGCCAGTCGCCGCCGCCACAGAGGGACATCACTTGCTCTTCGGTGACCTGCGACACGGCATCATCGTCGAATTTCAGCCACTGAGCATCTTGCATCACCCAGGCGACATAGTGCCCAGCTTCGGCCGTGCGGCCCTGGTGCGTCAGCACCGCGCACAACTCGTACATGCCGGTGCGCACGTCGCCTGTGGCCGCCTCCTCCTCCGTATGATCGGCCGGGCGGGCCTCCCGGGCGGTGCGCTCTCGCTTCAGCTCCGCCTGCAGCTCCTCCGTGCAAAACTCGTACACATCCAGACGCTTGGGGAAGGTGACCTTGCGCAGGATCTTCGCCTTCACCTTCTCCACCGGCTTCCAGAAGAAGCGCACAAAGTGGATGTTCAGGTATCGCGGCAGTCGCTGAATGCGGGACGTGCGTTTCCAAGTCGCCTCCCGCGCCAGCACGCCCGAGTGGCGCTGAATGCTCTCTTCGAGGCCTTCGCGCACGCCCTCGTGCAGGTGATTCACCGCGCGGCTGATGTGGCAGGCGAGCAGCCGCACCCGCGACACCGACGCCACCGGTGGCTCGTCGGCGCTCTCCTGACAAGTGTCCACCGTCTGCAACTCGATGGAGAAGAGGTCATCGATCGGATTCGGTTCCAGGCCGCCTGGGGCGCTGGACGACGGGGCGGTGGCCGTCGCTGCCGCCAACGACGTCAGCAGCTGGCTGAGGCACTCCTCGGCGTCCTGCTGCATGAACAGGCCACGCTCGTTGGTCTGCGCAAACTGCGGATAGGTGGCGCGCAGCGCGCTCAAAAAGCTGGATGGGATGAACCCGTCGGCATTCGATGACGCCTCGCCAGCCGATTCGAACAACGCTCGCATCAGCTGGCCGTACGCCCGCGCCAGCCGCCAGTTGGCGTCCTCCGACGCGCCACCACCACGCTCCGCCGTCAACCGCAACGACCGCTGCACCAGCTCCGGCACCTGCGCCAAACACTGCACCGTAGCGTTCATGTAACAGGTATTGCCGGTGTTCACCAGCCCCTGCCGCCGCCAACCCCTCCCGGCGGACGCGTCCTCCGCGTCCACACCCGCCTCCTGCCCGTCCAGATCGTCGCGAACGCGCCGTGATGCATCCGCGCCCGCCACACCTGCCTCTGGCGTGCCCAACATCAGCACCGTCATGCCGTCCCGCAGCCCGAGCTCCCGCCACCCCCGCACCTGGTCGTGCCGCAGCTTGCCGCCCGCGAAACCGATGACCGTCTGTCGTGTCGGCGGCACGTTGGTGCACGAGAACAACTGCGACATGAACACCTCCGGAGAGTCCTCCTCATCCACATCCACCGCGTACACCTGCCGGTTCCACTTGACGTTTACCGTCACCATGGTTGCTCGAGCAGCCAGACGCACCGACGACGCGGCGTCTCCCGTCTCCCTCTCGCTCTCTCGTTTCCCGTCCGTCGCGCCCTTCGCGGCCACGGGTCTGCGGGACGACCGGTGCTGCTGCGGTGCTGGCTGGCGGTGGAGAGCAGAAAGTGGGTGTTGGGGGTGTCTCGTGGCGCACATCTGCCGAGGATATACTTAGTGCAGAGGTGTCTGTTCACGTCTCTTCTCTTTCCTCTTCTCGGAGGGGTGAAAATGGGTGGCGGTTCGACCGGCGCTGCGTCCGTCAAGGTGGTGGACGTGCGGGACGAGGAGGCGTCCCTGGTGTATGAGCTGCGCGGGCGGTTGGAGCGGCGCAATTCAGTGGAGCTGGAGGCGATGGACGGGGCGGAGGACGTGTTTCGCCACGAGTACGACAGTCTGGCGCCGGTGCGCGCGCTGCGGGAGCAGCAGTTGTCGCTGCGGGCCACGGCGGCGGCAGTGCGCGAGCGCCAGGTGGCGCAGCAGCGCGAGCGGTGTCAGGATCAGATCGCGGAAATTCAGAAACGTGAGGCAGAGCTCGATGCGGCCATCGGCGAGCTGCAGAAACTGGAGGCGGTGCGCGACGCGCTGCTGCAAAAGTGGTCGGCGTCCGAGCAGCTGCAGGTCGTCCGGGCGGCCGTTGCGGAGGGCGCGCCCGCTGTGGAGGAGGCGCAACAGCGCCTGTCCAGCTGTACCCGCAGTACCGGCTACGATGGCCTGTCCGAGGCGCTGGAATTATTCTTGCAGAGGCGGCGACAGCAGCGCCTCTTAGAGGAGGTGGCCCGCCAGCTGCAGAGCGCCCTGGAGGCCGAGTCCGCGGCCGCACACCCGACGGACACAGGTGCCGTCTCTTCAATACGAAAACGCCCGTCACAAGGCAATGTGTGAGCGGTGATGGGGAGAGCGGCGGGGAATGCGGGGCGTCGACGGACCGCTAACGCGTCGCGGAAGCACGGGAAAGGGACTTGTGGTAGATACAAGTCGTATGAGCAGGAGGGCAACAGTTGCTTCCGGCACTGTGTATATTTATGTGGAGGCATGGCCCAGCAGACGCGGCGACTCGGGTAAAGCGACGATTCTGGAACGGTGTCCCTGCTGCTGGGTTGCGGGTCTTGTCGGGTGCGTCAGACGCGACCGTTGCGCTGTACACGGCACGCGCGAGTGCTGCCTGCACGGAATAGAGTTGCACGACTGAGGACGCCCTGTGTGCGCGGAGCGACCGATGCGAGACACCGTCATCTTTCGAGCGGCGTCGCGGTAGGCATGTCGGCGTGGCGACGGCAGACGCTGGAGGAGCGCCTGTCGCTGACGCCGGCGACTTTGCGTTCGCGAGAGGCATTCCGCGAGGCCATTCGGCAGAGCGTGCGGGCGCGGCTGCTGATGTACGACAGATGGCTGCGCGGCGCGCCGGTCCGGATTACGCGTGTGGCTTTTTTGCCGTTATCGGACGCGGAGTCGGTGGATCCGACTGCGCCGGCGCTGCGCGTGTCCGATTGGGGTTTCCTGCACCTGCGGCTACAGGTAGAGGCGCTGCTTTTCGCGCCTCTGTCGTCCACGGCACCGGTAGTGCCGCGGCCGCAGACGACCACCGCCGAGCCGGTCTGGCTGCCCGGGCGTGTCGTGTTTCTGGGCGCGCGCCACATCGCCCTCCGTGTGTACGGTGTTTTCCACGCCTCCATCGGGAGAGAGGACATTCCGGGCAAGTACCGACTGGAAAATGGGGTGTGGCGGCGCCTCGATGGGTCCGCCGAATTGTCGGAGGTATCGCCGGATCTGCACGTCGGACAAGTGGTGCGCTTTCGCGTCAAAGGCGTGCAGTATGCGCTCAACGGCATGTTCCTCATTCGCGGCAGCATGTATGCGAAAGGCACGAAAGGCAGCAAGTCGGAGCGACGGGCGCAAGCGGTGCTGCGACTGGCAGAGGCGGACGAATTCGACGCGGACGCGGCCGCGCAACTGGACGCGGAGGTGCCGGCATTTCTGCGCACCGCGCGCGCGGTCTCGGAGGGCACCACAGATCGCGCTGTGCTGATGCAAGTGCCCGAGGCGGTGTTTCCGTGGCACCGACCGGCGGTGGCGACTGCATCGACGCCGGTGGCCAGCCGAAAGGCGCCGTCGACGGCCGCGTCCGGACCGGACGCCGACGACGCTCTGCTGCAAGAATGGGCGGCGTGGAGCAGTGCCGCGGGGGCATCGCCGTCACCCGCAGGCCCCGGCTATGATGCAGCGTCGCCAACGCTGCCACGACATCCGTCGCCTCGAGCGTTGGCCGACGAGCTGCTGATGGGCGTGTCCGACATCGACGATGACCCGCTGGCCGAGCTCTTGCAGAAAGTGTCCGGCAAGCGAGCGCATCATGCTGCGCATGCACCCAAACGTTCCACTGGGGATGTGCGTCACCGCGAGCGCCGCCGCCATAACGAGTGGTGAATAGCAGCCGATGAGCGGGCTGCCTTTGCGGAATGCTGGATTGGCAGGTCCCTGGTGAATATCGCGACGCTGAGGACTGCCTTCAGCAAAGCGACGACGACATGTGTCAACTCGTTTCGTGTATGCAGCGCTTGGTCGCCTCTTCTCCCGAGTCTCCAAGCGTCACACCGGGCACATCGAGTAAACGAGTCTGCCCTCGGCGCCTCGTCTGTAAGCGCGCGCCAATCCATCAACGCGCGCCGGGCAACGCGGCGACGAGTCGTCGGGTGTGTGTGTGTGTGTGTGTGTGTCGGATCAGGTGTGTAGAGAGACTGGAAGCCCCTCTGGCAGGGTTGACGAGAGCAACCGCTTGCGGCAGAGGCGAATGCCGTGGTGCAGAGTCGACCAGTTGTCGCGGAGCGACTGGGCAGGTGGTTACTGGTTCTCGGTCTCGCGGAGGCGGTCAGCGAACCAGAGTCGGTAAGAGGGCAGACGCGTTGAGGGCATCACCTGTGCAGGCGAGCAACTCGGCTGTTGCATCCGTGGGAAATGCTGCGGATCGCCCGCGCAGTAGGTGGGCGACGGCTGGCGCAGCGAGTGCGACATGCAGATCGACTCAGCAGGTTGCGCTCGCCAGCCGCACAACAACCGTTTGCCCGGTGTGTCCGGCTCGATGACCTGCCGGCGCGCGACGTTCGCCTCACCGCGCCGTGCACGGACTACCGCCCGCCGCCCATCCTCACCCAAACGGCCTCCGCGTCCAACACCGCTGCGGCAGGGTTGGCAGCAAGGCAGTCGTCGACGCGCCGACCGCACATGAACGCCGATATCCCACGCTCTCTGCAATGCCTGTTGGTGGACGAGCGAGGGCAGCGCGTGGGGGTCATGACGGTGACCGAGGCGCTGCGGCGCGCTGCCGATGCGGGGCTCGATCTGGTGGAGGTGGCGCCGCAGGCCAAGCCGCACGCGGTGTGCAAATTGATGCCCAATGCCCGGCAGCATCTGCACGAGTTGCAGAGCAAGGAAGAGGAGCGGCGTGCCAAGGAGAGAAAGTTGCAGCGGGCGCAGGTCATGAAGGAGCTGCGACTCTCGCCGGCCACCGGCGAGCACGACTTTCAGCAGAAGATGGCGCGCGCTCGACAATTCCTCGAGTCGGGCATGCGATTGCGCGTGTTCATCGTGTTCAAGCGCGGCCAAGGCCGTTTGCAGGCCGAGGCGATGCAGCTGCTGGCCAGAGCGCGCGACACACTCAGCGCCCATGGACAACTGCATAGCGGTCACTTTGGCAACGACAATGCTGCGAGTGGGGCCGGCGGGGGCGGGCCGGCGCAGGACGCCTCGACACCCGACAAGGAGGATGCTGACCGGCGCCGGCCGCTGGAGTTTACCATGTTCCCGCTGCCGGCCAATGCTAAATAGCGGACGCGGGCGCAGACCCTGAATGCGGCGTCGCGGTGTGGGGCGACTCCAAGGCGATTCGGACACGACGCCGTCGCCGACATGCTCCGCACACGGGCACAGTGTCCTTCATTTGCCTCTCGATGCCGGGCGGGCGTTGGTGGCGAGCACCAACTGCCTGTGCTCCTCATTGCTATCGGCGCCTTTTGTCCGCACCAACGCTCTCCTAATTGATGGACGCTCCGCGGTTTACACGAAGAAGATCGGTCGCACGTCGTCGGCGCCAAAGCGCTCGCCGCACAGTGGGCACTTGCGGTTCCGGTTGGCGATATTCTGCTGCACGCAGTCGCGACAGAACATGTGCAGACAACGGCTGAGGGCCACTTGCTTCTCTTGGCTCTTGCAGACGGTGCAGAAGAGTTTGCGGCGCATCTCCTCCAGCATCTGCTCTTGCCAGTTGTCGTGGCCGCCGCCGGTAGCGCCGCGACGATGGCGCATCACCTCCAGGTCGCGTTCGGCTCGCGCGGCTCGCCGGTCGGCCACGGCTCGCTGCTCCTCGGCGGCGCGCACGCGCTCCTTCAGCCTTTCGATGTCGGAGCGCTGCCCGGCGGCCGCCTTTTGGAGCGTCGCCGTCTCGGTGCGCGCCGCCTCCGCCAGCGCTTTCTCGCGCGAGGCTTCGGCGGCGCTCTTCTCAGCGCCACGGCGCGCCAACTCCGCCTGACGTCGCACCACGCGCATCTCCTCCGACATTCGGTTCAGCTGTTGCTGCAACTCGGCGCTCTGGTTCCGCGCCGCCGCCAACGAGGTGCTCAGCTGCTGCGCCAGCTCGCGTTCTTTTTCGGCTCGACTGGTCTCCACGCGGAGCTGCTCCTTCAAGGTGAGCTGCTGTTGCATGTGCTTCAGCCGCTCGGCAAGCACTTTGCCCAACGCTGCCTCCTTCTCGGCCAGCCGCTCCGATAGTTTCACCACGTTGGCCTCGGCTGCCGACACCGACGCGGACAACGCTTCGATCTCCGCCAAGTACTCGGCGGCCTCGGGTCCGTTGCTCTGCGGCCGTCCATCGCCCGATGCGATTCGGTGGTTAGTATCCGTGCCCGTGACCGCGTCAGGATCGCCGCGATCTGCCGCCGGTGACCCCGGCCGGTCGTGGTCGGCGCCCGCGTCGACATGCATCTCGCCGCTCTTGCGCTCCGGCCAACTTACGCTCTGCGCGGCGCGGCGCTCGTGCAGCGCCGACTCCAGCTGTTGATTGCGCGACTGTGACGCTTTCAGACGCGCCAGCGTCTCCTCTATGACCGCCGGATCGAAGGCGATCTTCTTCTTCTCCTCGTACATCATCTGCCACTTGGCGGTGGTCTCCTTGAGGTGCTCGATCTCGGCAGCCTTTTCGGACAGGCGGCGCTTCAGATTTTCCAGCTCCGTCGTCAGGCGCTGCTCCTCACCAGAGCGCTGCTGATGGCTGCCGACCAGTAGCTCATCGCGCTCGCGCACCAACTGCTCGCGATCCTGCATCCACTTTTGCTCGGCGCGCAGCAACAACAGAAGATGCGCCTCCATCGCTTTGAAAGCCGCCGACGTCCGCATGGCCTCCTCGCTGGGTGCCCGCGCCATGCTGCGCGCCAGCTCCAGCTCCCCGGCCAGCTCCGCCTTTTCGTCGGTGTAGCGCTCGATGTCGGCCGCCAGTGCCGCCCGTGCCTGCTTCTCGTCCTCCAGCTCCACCGCCAGCCGCTCACACTGCAGCTTCAGCTCTTCTATTTCGCGGGCGCGCTCTTCAGCCGCCTTCGCAGCCGCGTCGTCGCGATCCGCGTCGGCAGCCGCCGGGGTGGCGGCCGCTGCCTCTGCCGGCGCCTCCGTTGCCGCCGGCGCAGACGCCACATCCTTCCCCGGTTGCGCGGCTTCGGTCGGGCGCTCGTCGCCCTCGCCACTCTCCGTCGCGAAAATGCCGAACGATTTCCGCACCGTCGCCCGACGCAACTGCGCCAGCGCCTGTCGCGCGTCTTCCAACTCATTCTCCAACTGCTGTGCGCGCTCTCGCGCCGCCACACCCGCAGCTGCCAGGCGTTGATGCTCATTGAGCTCCAGACCGCCACCGCTAGCGACCGCATGCTCGCCGACTCGCCGCTGCAGCTGCTGGACGTACCCGCGAAGGCGTTCCAGCTCCGTCAGGCGCGCTCGAGACTCCTCCGCGATCTGCTCGCGCTGATACTTTAGCAGTCGCACCTCGCCATTCTCATCCGGTCCATCAGCTTCCAGATTCACCGCGTCCGCACGCGGCCGCTTCGCCATGGCACGTTCACGCTGCCAAACCGCGGAACGACAAGAGCGCGCCGTGACCGCGCGTCGTCAGCCGACGATGCGAAAGCGTCGATGCCAATCACGACGCCGGGGCCCGTCGGTGCCAGCCGGCCACCACGTCGCCGACGGGAGTTGCTGGCGACGTCCGAGGCCGGCAGGTGACGCGGTGTCGTTGCCCAGCGCAACCAGGGCCTGCGAGAGGTCGACCGGCCGTCGCAGCACCTCCCGGAGGGTGGGCGTCGCAAAAGGACCACCGGCACGCGGGCACCTCGCCGCGCTCCGGGAACCCGCTCAGAGCGGGCCGTGATGACCGACGGCCAGTGCAGTCACCAGAATGCCCAATACCAGGAACGGCTGCGCGGCCGCCTGATACTTGACGTCGTTCTTCATCGGGTCCGGCAAGAAGAACTTCCACTGCAGGTAGACTTGCGGCAGGATGAGGCCTAGCAGCGCCGCCGCATACTTCTGCTCGCCGATGCCTGCGAGGATGGCCGCCACCAGCAGTTGAAAGGTGTCGATCATGCCGACGCATATCCACTTGGCGCGGTCCACTCCGTACACCACCGGCAGGCTGGCCAGGCCGAGCTGCCGATCGCCCTCGATGGACTTGAAGTCGTTGATAATGGCAATGCCGAGGCCGGCGAGCGAGTAGAACAACGTCAGTACCGCTGTCTTCCAGTCCACCCCGTGGTCGGCGAACAGCGCCTGCCCCGCCCACCACGGCAGCGAGATATACGACGCGCCTAGCGCGTAGTTGCCCAGCCAACCGTTCTGCTTCAGCTTCAGCGGCGGCGCCGAGTAGATGTACGCCAGAAAGCTGCCCAGTGCGGCCACGCTGAGCACATACGGGACCGAATGGCCCTGCCATACGTCCAGACCGTACGCCAAACCGAGTCCGGCGAACAGGAGCACCAGGATCTGCGCCACCACCTGCCCCTCGCCGATCGCCCCCGACGGTATGGGTCGATACGGCTCGTTCACCGCGTCGATGTCTTTATCGTACCAGTCGTTGAGCGTCTGCGTGTAACCAGCGAGGAGCGGCCCCGAAAGCACCATGCACAAGAGCAGTCTGACGATATCCGACGGGTCGTTCCATTGGTACGCGCCCGACGCAAACGCGCCGCACACCACGCCCCACACCAGCGGGATCCAAGTCACCGGCTTCATGAGCTGCAGCCGCACTTTCCAAACGTTCTTCTCCACTCTGGCGCCACGCATGCCCAGCAACTGCCGCAACGACTCGTCGCGCGCGCCCCGCTGCGCCTCGGACGGGGTAGTCGACGTCGGCGGCTCCTCCGGGCCGGTGGCCATGCGCACCGTCGCCGGCCGGCCGGCCGTGCGTGCCCGGCGCCACCGCCCCGTCACTCGTCCCGCACACCGCCATGGTGACCGGGACGCCAGTGCCGGCCGCCATGGAACTGTCGCAGGGGAACAAAACGCCGCCCGCCCCATGTTGCAACACCGACGCAACACGGTGACGGTTGCCTCGGGCGACGCTCCGAACGAGCCGACGAAGCACCGCGACGGCGCGCGACGGGTGCGGGAAGCGCCGATAGGGACGGAAACGGAACGAACGGGAGGGCAACAGAGAAGCAGCAACACACAGTGAAGTGAAAGGGGATGGTGTGAGTGCACGCTGAGTGGGAGAGAATGCTGGCACGAGTGTTGAGCTCGATGGCACCTCTCAAGTATCTGACGTTGACGCACGATTGTGAATTTTCTCATAACAACACGCTCCGACTCGTCATTGCAACGAGCGTCTCCTTTGCATGTGTGTGTATCCGCGGTGAGTCGGTCAGGCGGACTTCATTCCCCCGGGGGAACCGGGAACCCGACTGCGCAACTCGTCCGGCGCTTTCGTCGGCATCCCGCTGCGACCACGTTCAGTGCCAGCGACGCATTTTATGCAAAGCGCGGGCAGTGCTGCGGAGGGCGCCAGCACCAATGGGGCTCTGACTGGCGGGAGCATCCTGGGAGAGCCGAGCGATCTGGTGCGGCTGTGTCTGGACGAGCTGGTGTACGTGAAGTTGCGTGGGGAGCGCGAGTTGGTCGGGCGGCTGCACGGCTACGACCAGCACTTGAACATGGTGGTCGGCGACGCCGAAGAGACGGTGATGAGCACAGAGGTCGACGAGGAGACGTTTGAGCAGATCGTGCGCACCCGAAAACGGAAGCTGCCGCTGGTGTTCGTGCGCGGCGACACGTTGATCCTCATCAGCCCGCTGTTTCGGCAGAGCGGTGCGAGTCGCTGAGACCGCCGTGTAGAAACGGCAGGCTCGGTGTTCGACTTGGATGGGATGGGTGGCGGGCGGGCGCATACACGCCGGCTGGACGGCTCACTGCCTCAGCGACTGCTGCGGCGCGGGCCGCAGCAGCCATCACCGTCACCGCGTGTGCACGGGAATCTCGTGGCGGGCAGCGCTCGCAATCGACCCCGCCGCTCCTTCGCTTTTAGAATGTGGGCCCGATGGGCAAGTCTTTCTCTCGGCGGCGGCGCGCTTTCTGCAGCGAGTTGCCTTGCGCCTTGGCCTGCAAGTAGTTGAGGTACAGGATGGCCGCGCGGATGAGGAACACTTTCCACCACGCCGGCTTGGAGCGGCGCCGCGACGGACCTGTCGCCACGTCGCCGTAGGTTTGGAGGGCGGGAAGCATGGCTTCGCCATGTCGTTGCCGCTCGTCGATGGCTTCGGCAATCTGGCGCTCCAAGCGCTTACGCTCGCTCTGCACGATGCGGTCCGCTCCGGGGAGCACCTCTTCGGTTGCGACGGCAGCCGGTTGGGCTACCGCCGCGTCAAATGCGTCCAAGCAGGTGCGTCGCATGGCAGCGGCGCGGCGCTCAAAGTCCTGGGTGCCGCCCAATACGGTGGCAAAGTCGTCGTCGAACCGGGCGGCAAAGTACCTGAACGTCAGGCCGACATATTCCCGAAACAGCTGCGACAACTGGCCGCCCTCCGGGGCGCACAGCCATCGCTCCAGTTCCTGGCGCTTGGTCTCCGCCGCCTTGGCGGTTTTGTAGTGTCGCGCGCGCCAGCGATACTCCTTCGCGGCAGATCGATACACCTCGAGCAGACGCTCGCCAAAGTCTCGCGGCGGTTCGTAGCTGGAGACCAGCAGCAAGCGCAGCTCGTGCAGTCGTTGCTGGCCATCGCGCTGCACCGCGTGCCGGATGCGCTCGCAATAATAATAGGCGGCCATGTCCTCCATCAGAGCGATGGGCGGCCCGTCGGCCTGGCGCCCGGCTGAGAGGTTCTCGTCCAGCTGCGCCCAAGTGGCCTCCATGACAACGCTCAGCGCTTCGAGGCGAATCGTCTTTGGCCGCGCACCCAGCCGCGCCAGGCACGCGGCCACCTCTCGCTCGTAAAGCGCCGCACATGCGCGGCGAAAGGCCTCCGGCTGGAATATCTTGCTGGGCACTGCAGAAAAATCGAGTTCGAAAAAATCGTGAAAGCGCTCGGCGGCAGTGTCGGTGGCCTCGCGCCACAGCCTCAGGATATCGTCCGTCAACAGTGCACTCAGCTCGGACAGGTTGTGCTCGTCTGCGTCATAGTCGCGCAACGCCAGCACCAACCGCGGCCTGCGGTTCAGGCGGTTGCCGTCTCCCAGACGTCGCGTCTCGGAGAATACCGTGGTCAACAGGCCGTAGTTGGCGCCGCGCGGGCGGCCCACATCGTGCACCCACATATTCAAAACGACCACATCGGCCACACTCAGGGTGAACAGCGTCGTGCGCGACTCGAAGCCACGTCCGGCAGCGCCACGCTCTCGACTGTCCGTGCCCTCCACGTCCAGCACCACCAAGGCCGGCTGGGCGCCGTCGCGCTGTCGACCGGCGATCCAGATGCCCTCGGTGGTGCGCTGCCGACCCGTCCGAGCGGCGTCTAGCACCGGAAAATGCAGTCCGAAGAGCTCATTGGCCAGCGTCGACTTGCCGCTGCCCTGGCAACCGACGATGGCAAAGACGAGGAACGGCTGAGCGGCCGCGGCGTCCTCGTCGGCAGCGGCCTCCCCGCCGTCGGTGCTGAAGGGCGCGCTCCACGCTTGGAAAGTGCCGTCCTCCAGCACCAGCTGCGTCTCCGTGACGAGCATCCTGAGCTCTGGAGGGGGAGGTGGTGACGGGAATCAAGGAAAAGAACCGGAAGGAGACATTTGCATGATGATGCTGGAAGGTTGACGGTCGAGAAGAACGAGATCGGCTGTTGGGCGAGAGGTTCGGCTGGCCGACAAACGCACGACATGCTGACGTCCTCTGAGCGAAGGCACAGTGCCGGTGAAGGGGCGGCTCACAGATGCAACCGCAGCACTGAGGGGTAGAAGCTGCTCGTGCGTGAAAGGTCCTTTACACATTTCTTCTTCGCGACGATACCTTGCGTAACATGCAGCTGGATGGTCGTGACCGCGGCCATCACTGCAGCGGGCGACCGTTATCGCCGCCCAGGGCCACTCGGCTCCGAATACGTCGGCCAACATCACCTCCCTCGACGCTTCATCTGACAGTCATCACACACTGAAGGACTCCCCACAGCCACAGCGACCCTTCTCGTTGGGATTGTTGAAGACAAACTCGCTCACCAGCTCGTTGTCCACAAAGTCCATTTGCGTGCCGACCACGTGCAGCATGGCACGCGGGTCGATCAGCACTCGGACAGTGCCGTCGGGCGTGAGCACTTCTTCCTCGAATTTTCGTCGCTCCGTCGCGTACGTCAGCGTGTACGAGAGACCGTTACAGCCGCGCTGCTTCAACGACAGCCGGACGCCGATGGAGCTGGGATTCGTCTGCATAAGTCGCTGCAGCCGTCGCGCCGCCGCCGCGGTTATCTCCAGCGCCGCCTTTTGCGCGGCAGCCATCGTTGTGGAGCGTGGGACGCGGCGGCAGTCTTCGTAGACCTGCGGGCGTGGCCGCTGGGGTGCCGTGTGGGTTTTCGTAGCACTCCTCTCCTGTCTCTCGCTAACGCGTGTTCGAAAGAAGTGATCTCACCCCACTCTGGCACGCCCTGAAAGTTGACTGGCGTTCAGGAGCGTCGAGTTTCGCGACAAGCGGAAGCGGCATGCCACAGCCTCACGCGGCTCCGTCACCTGCGAGCCGAAACCCTGCCTATACCAGATTGTCTCATCTGAACGGAAACGGGGCGCTGCGGCATGCGAGTCGCTTCGGGTCGAAGCCCAGCACCAGATCGCCGACTCCCGTCATCGAGTGCGACGAAGGCGGATATGTCATGAATGCCGCGCGTACGCACCAGCCAGGTGCCCTCTGACAGTTGCGCCGGAGTTCCATTTTACCATACCCGCAGCCAAGCCTCTCACGTGGCCCACATTCGGCCGCACTGATGAGCGACGAGACCAGTTCGAGACGCTCTCCCTCCACGCAGCCTGGCACAGCGCCATCCGCTGAAGAGAAGACGACCACGCTCGATTCTAACTCATACCCACCGACTTACGCCCATGAAACCACCGCCGCACCGCCTCCTGATTCTCCGCCAAATCCACCACCGTCAACACGCCATCCGGGCCGCCGCACACCACCGCCAAGCCGAGCGCCGAATCGGGACAGGCGACCAGTGAGAAAATCGGGCCGGCCTGCGCGTTGGTGCTGGCCACCAGCGGCGGCGTGGCGGCACTCGACTGCACGTCGTACACCTGCAGCAGCGCATCGGTGGAGCCGGTCACTAGCATGCCCGGCACCGTCGGACACAGCGTCATGGCCACCGGTCGTTTGGGATGCGGCCGCAAACGCCACACGGGAGTGTGGTCGCCAAGAGCGCGAGTGTCGTAGGCGCTCACCCAGCCGCCCTCGTCGCTCACCAGACATGCGTGTTCCGATGCCCACAGTATCGCCTCCACATCGTACTTGTCGCTGGTGCGCCATCGTTGCGCCCGGTGTTCGGCGTCGGCCTGGCGCACGTCCACCACACAGGCATGGCGATCGAAACCGCCCGAGGCGAACGCAGAAGCGTGGTGGGGGTTCCATCGCACCGCCTGCACCTTGTCGGTGTGCAGTGTACGGTACGTGGCCACGCACTCGCCCATGCTGAGGTCCCAACAGCGCACGGTGGCATCGGCCGATCCCGACAACAGATACTCGGCTTGCTGCGCGTGAAAGTCCAGCGCCAGCACTGCCAGAGCATGAGATGTGTCTGAGGATGCGGGTTGCGCGGCAGCGGTCGGTGTGTGGCCATTGGGTTGTTGTCGTCGGCGTCGTCGTTGCGGGTTGGAGGCGGTGTTCGTAGGAGCTGCGTCGCTCCCGTTGGCCGCCACCGAGGCGGATGATGCGGGCGCTCCCAGCTGCAGCCGCGGCTCTAGGGTGTCGGTCACCGTCAGGTCCCACACGTCGATGGTGGGCAGAAAGGTGCCCACAGCCGCCAGACACTGTCCTGCGTAATGCGAGTAGGCACAGCACAGCGGGAACGCCGGAAGGATATAGTCGTGGTGCACGTACAGGTTGCCCGTGTGATCCGGCTCCTCATGCTCGTACACGTACACCTCTAGCACGCTCACTTCGTCCTCCTCTTGCGCAGCGGATAAGAGCAGCCAGTCGCTGTCCAGGAGGGCGGTGTCTTGCTGTTCCTGCTCGTCCGCCTCCGGGTCGTCTGCGAGGAGATCGTCGTCGGTTTCGGGATGAGGTTGGGAAGGGCGGCGGCGGCGGTTGTGCATCAGGTGGGCCGCGTTGGCCGCCATCACCTCGGCCACGTCGGGTTCCTCGTCGCTGGCCATTTCAGGCTCGCTTTCGTTGGATGAATGGGAGGATCCGGAAAAGGATGGTGCGGCCGGTGCGCGTGGCTCTACCGCGTTTGGATGGGTGCCGCGTGAGTTGAGGGCTGAAGCCGCATGGCCGCGGGGTACCCACCGCACGGAGGTGATCATGGCGGCGCGGATCTGTTTGGTCGAGGTACAGACAGAGAGAGAATCGGCCGCTCCGTCAGCCCGGACGAATCCAAGCCCACCGAGCAGCACTTCCCTGGAGTCGACCCGGTTCCGCCCTCCGTCCGCCCACACGCTTCTCGTCGGGATTTCCAGACAACCTGATGTCCAAGTATTAGTCTAACTTGGATGAACCGTGAAGAGACCTCGTTCGCGGTGTGATCGGCCCTCCGGGATCTGCAGCACCCGATGACGACAACAGCAAAGAGTCCGACTCGGTCAGACGCTGCCGCTTCCCGGCAACGCCGATGGCTCGTTCCGATCTGCCCGACGCCGGTTGGATCGATCGGCACTCGCGTGATGAACCGCTGGATGATGGAGAATGCGTCTTCTTCCCAGAACCACCACGACGAGGGCGACACAGATGGGCCGGGGGTGGAAGGCCGTGCAAAATGGGCAACGCGACCCACAGCGGGTTGAGTAGAGCAATCCTGTTGCGGTTGTGTATCCACTCGCACTGTGTATCCTGACACTACACCCAACGCCATACTGTGCGCTCCTTCCTCTCCCTCCCCTTGCGCGCATCGGTGCGCTGCATCAACGTCTTCGTCTCGGCACAACGGCGCACCGAACACCGCTTGCTGGCGTACGCCCCATCAAAGCGGCGTGTGTCCTAACCGCATTTCTCAAACAACTCCCACCTACGCTTGACCTTGGTCGGCGGGCTGCCCTTTCGGTGGTGGTTGCGCGTGTCCCGGTCTCCGAACAGCACCAGCACCTCGCTCGGCTTGCCGTACAGTGTCTGGAAACGATTCCGCGTCCAGTCGTCCGCGCGCTGCTCGTTGCAGCGGTGCTGGTGGCGCAACTTGCGATACGGGCGCTGCGCGTGGTGCGCGCACATTGCGTGATCCAGCGACTTGGCCACCTGCAGCCGCTGCCGCTGGTCCGATTTGTTGGTGTCCCACTCCTGCACCGCCTGGGCATCACCACGGTGTTGCAACACCGACGGCGCCAACTGCCGCCGCCGGCGCTGATACGGATCGTGCTCGCCCTCCATATACAGCTGCGAGCGCGAGTACTGCATCTGCACCACCCCATCCACTGCGTGCAGCAGGTTGCCCATGCCCGAGTCGATCACCACCAAGCGCCTGCGGTGAAAACGCTGCAGCTCTTGTTCCGAGCAGTCCTTCGGGGAGCGGCCACACGGCGGCACCGGTTTGGGGCCACGCCGGCGCTGTCGCACCCGCGTCGCCTCCCGCATGTCGCGACGCGCCAGCCTGATCGACACCGACACCCCGTTGGTGCGGACCATGTGGCGGAACAGGTAGCGCGGGTCAGCTGCCGGACCGGCCCGAAAGTCCCGGTGGTCCAGGTCGAAGCCGCGACCCCAACACATGATGTCCTTGATCTCCTGAATGAGGGGTCCCTGATAGGCCGCCCGCAACTTCAACTCCCAAATAGCGTCCTGCAGTGCACCCACCATCAGGTGGTGTAGCAGTGCAGCCAGGTCGTCGCGCAGGCGCTCAACAGTCACGCCCTCGGGGGGAGGGCGCCTGGGCGTTCCTGCCGGCGGCGCACCAGCTCGTCCACCATCCGGTCGGCGAAATACGCGGCGTTGCGGTATGCCCGAGTGGGTCGGGCCGGGCGCGCTGTCGCCTCCACGGTCATCGCGGTGTCGTCGTCATCGCCGCAAGTCTGTAGCGCCACCAGACGCCGCTGCGCCAGCACGGCTATCGCCTGGAAAAGTTGAAGAGGTGGCGGTGGGAGTGGTCGTCGTTGGCGCCTCGGGCGGCTGGGTCTTCGCCTCCAATTGCCGCTGGGCACCTGCAACACGTCGATTTTGACGTCGCAGAACTTGGCCCGAGTCGCCGCCACCCGCTGCTTCTTCTGCGTCTGCGACAGATGCGGGTTGCTCCACACCTGCTTCACCAGCTCCGACACCTGGAAGTGCACCTCCACCAGGAGGCACGGGTGCTCCACCAAGTGCTCCCGAAAGTTGTTCTCCGCGTTCACCGCCAGTTGCTCGGCCTCAAACTGAATGATTGAGTTGAGTCTCCCTCGCGACATCAGCTCCGGCTTCGCATCCGACTCGGCATCCTCCTGCATCGTCTCCTTGTACTCGGCGTCGAAGAGCGCCTTCGCCGCCAGCTGCAGATCCGACGGATGGCACTTCCCAGTCGGCGGATCATACGGCGGACCCTCCCGCGACACCGCATACAGTGCCGCCACGTAAAAGTTGCGGGTCAACGACGGCAACTCCCGCCCCTTCTCCAGACAGTGCACCGCGTAATAGTACGCCGAGGCATCCCATGCCCCCACAGCAGATTCATGCGCTGCACCGCGTCCTCGATGATCCCCGGCGTGTCGGTGTCGGGCAGCACCGTCGCCAGCGCCAGCTTGTGCGCCTTGGCCACCGCCAGCACCCGCCCGTTGGCCATTGTGGGTTGCGGCTGCGCCACCACATCCGGCGGCGGCGCTCCGTGGTAATATCCACCAAAACGTGTCGCCTCATCCGCCTCGCTGATCAGGTGATACCGCGGCGCCAGCGCTGACAAATCAGCGCGACGCATCCGCGGCCGCAACCTGACCCCGATGGCCAGCAACGCCCGCACCAACTCCCGCGACGGGTAGTACACGCCCTGGGGCACGGGCGCCTTGCGCTGCGCCTCCGCCGTGGCGTTGCGCTGCGCGGGGGTCATCTCGGCGACCGCTTCCGCCAGGATGAGCAGGTGCGCCTGCAGACAACTCTGCATCCACAGCGGGCGCGGGTCGTGCACATTCATCCCATCCGCCGCGCCCCCCTGCTGCAGCATCCGATACAGCTGCCGATCGATGTAGTAGACGCCGCGACGGTACTGGCGTATGTACCCCAGTCCACGCTGCCGTCTCCGCTGTTCTCACTGTTGTTGTTGCTGCGGCGGTCCCTCCTCCATCTTCTCTCGCTCACCCGTTTCCCGTATGCCCTGCGCGGCCAACTGCTGCGCCACCTCGTCCAACAGCCGCTCCAGGTGCGTCGGGTCGCGTCGACGCTCCGGCTGCGGTTTGCGGTTCTGCAGCTGGCGCCGCATCGCGATGCCCTCGCGCACCGCCAGCTTGGCCAGGCGGTCGTAATCCATGCCATTCTCAGACTCGATGTGGTGATCGCGCAACAGCTGTTGCAGCGACGCGGTGGTGAGCGTTTCGCCCTCTTGCAGCGCCCGCACCGATGGCAACTGTTGCAACGGTTCCACCAGCAGATCCTCCACGGCCACCAGACCGCCCCGGAACGCCTTCAGCAACACCGTGTCGTGGTCGGCGTTTGGGACCGCAGTGCCCACCCCTCTGTGCCAACATCTCCCGCAGCTGGGTGGTGGTGTGGCAGGTGCCTTCTGAAGACGATGGCGATAACTGTGGCTCGGTGGTCGAGGTAGTTTCACCATCCTCAGAAGACTTGTCCGGCATCGGACCCCAAAAAGTTCACCGAAAATTCCGCCACGCTGATGAGCTGCTGACGCAGCGCCCGCAGCAACAGTCTGTCGTGACCCCACACCAGAGAGTTGTAGTGGCCCTCCAGCGGCAACATGTGCCACAGTTGGCATTCGGCGTAGTGGCGTATTCCCGGCAACTCCAACGACAACGGCGGTTGTCACTTGAGTTCGCTCACCACCACGTTGGGTGCGCTCTCCCCCAACTCCCGGGCACGCGCCTCTAGGGTGGCCACCACGTCCGCCGGCTTGATGAGCCGCGCACCCAGAGCCTGCATAAGCAGGGTATAGGCGTTCGGCTTGTTACCGTGCGGCACCTCATGTTCATCGAACCGCTGCACCCACTCCGCGTTGGTGAAGATGGTGCCCTCGGCGGCCGCCGACAAGTCCATCACCACCGTCTCGACCGACACCCCAGCACGTAGAACGGGCCGCGCAACTTCGCCCACAACATGCCAAACGCCCCTCTCAGGCCCTGAAACCGGGTTTTCCACCTGCGGTACGCCGTCAACAGCTGGACGTCGGTCAACTTGCGCCGGGCGCCCTGGAACGGTCCTTCCACAATCGGAGCAGGCGCCTGAGCATGTTCTCGTGCTTGCGCTCCTTGCGGAGACGCGCCCATTCGCTCATCTCCGGGCGCCCGTCCGGTTGAGGAATACGTTCCGCCACAATTATGGGGTGGCTGCCTCTCTGAGGTGAGAGGACAGAGGCGTGGGATGTGCCCAGTGCACGGGAGGATGATGGACACTTCGGAGACAAAACAGCCATGGATTTGCAGGAGAGCATTTCAGAGAAATCTCACCGTGCGTCCGATTCGACGTTTCGCTCTGACGCTAAATTTTACTCGCTCCACTGTTTCTCCCACGTGGCCTCCCGGGGGTCGCACCCGCAGCCCATTGCCGGCGCCGCTACCCGTACCCCTCGACGGCCACCCTCCACGAACGCCGCTGGTGCGCATGAATCGCCACGGGGTGCTTCCCGCAGGGAGGGGGGTGCGCGCGGCAGCCGACAATCATCGGCTCGGCGCGCGGGAGGTGCTTCCTCAGCAGCCGTTGACGCGGCCTGAGTTGGAAGAGCCAGAGTCGGTGGCTGCAGGCAGCTTTCGGGCAGATATGGAGATCCTGCACGAGCTGTTCGCTGACAGTCGCAGCGAAGTGACCAGCCTGGAGGCGACGCTGACGGGAAGGGCGCCCGGTCACCGGGGCGTGGGCGAAGAATCGTCGTCGAATGTGAATTCGGCCTTGCCCTCCGACTCGGAGCTATCGCGGGCGATGCTGCCGCTACTACCGTTGGACGAGGTTGCGGTGGAGGGATCGGGGCGGGCGCTTCGCGATCGGGTGCCGGCGACGGCGGCGCCACCGACGCATCACCTCACGCAGAATATGGGTGGGGCAGCCGCCGCGGCGCTGCGCGACAGCGACTCCGACCCGGATGCGGCGGTCGCTTTCGGATCTGCCACTGTCGCAGACAATGTGGACAGCGTCTGGAGCATGATGCGGGCGCCGCTGGGGCGCAACCTGTCGGATGCCACAGCGCATCGGTTTCCCCGCCCGTCGCCCACCCTGTCGTCGGTGAATTTCCCGGCGGTGACGCATCGTCCTCCGTTCGCACTGGGTGAGTCGGTCGCCGCACCAGTGCACCCTGAAGCGCACGTGTCACCCGTGGATCTGGCGGATGAAGATGACGAAGAGGCGGTGGAGATGGACGAACTGATGCGGATCGTGTGCCAGGGTCGGCAAGCCGCATCGGACTGGCCGATCGCTGCGCCCCGGACAACGGCGATTCGGGCGCGACCGGGAGCGCACTCAAATCAACGCGCCACATCTGCAAGCCTCGGTGGCACCGCATCGACATCTCGTCGCCACGCCCGCGCGGCCGCCAAGCGAACGTCGGCGGCGCCTTCCGCGCCAACGCATACACCGCGGTCGACACCCGACGCCACCAGCGTGGCGGTCACCGCGCCCGCCCGACCGACATGGACACTGTCGGGGTGTGCGGAACCGAGCGCCGACCAGCCCTCCTCCTCGCCATCGCCGCTCAAGATGAAGAGAACCGCCCGTGTCGAGTCGTTGGAGCAGCGCCGGGAGACGCACAAACTGCACACGCGCTTGTCGCGCCAGAAAGTGTCTGATTCGTTCGATCACCTGCTGTCGGTGTTGCTGGGCGACTGTCCCACTGCTGCCGACGGCGTCGACATCACGCTGTGCGCCGAGCGGCAGGGCCGTTGCGCCGCCGAGGCCGCACTCGTGTGCGCCTGCTGCGGTCTGGATCACTGTCAGAGCGAGGCATGTGCGCGTTGCAAGGCGAGCGACGCGTCGGCGTCGGGTACCGCGCCGAACGATCCGTGGAACGCCCCCGGCACTTGTTACGGTTGGCACGACCGGTGGATGCCGCGAGATGCGCGCGTAGAGCTGCTGCGCAAGCGCCTACGTCGCAAAGCGGACACACTGGACTACGCTGCCAGTGCCATCACCCAACTGCGGCGGGAGCGGCGGGAGCTGGAGTTGCAGCTGCTGCTGAGCAGTGCCGCTTTTCGAAAGCAGTGGATTGGCGAGGCGGTGCGGCGGGCGCACCAGTGGAGCGGTGGCGTCTGGCGCGGCGCGTTGGTGGCGGCGGGCAAGGGCGTGGCGCGGGCGCTGCTGGAGTGCATCGGTTGGTCGTATGCGGAATTGTGGGTGCAGGAGCAGGAGCAGGAGGTGGTGGTGGTGGAGGGCGAGAAGGGCAAGCGGGCGCCCTTGGAGTTTGCTGCGGTGGTGATGGTGTCGCCGACGGATACACGCCGAGGTGACGAGCGCCCTCTCAGAGAGAAGGCACAGCCGGTGGGCGAGCTGTCGCCGCCAGCGCTGCCTGCGTCCAGCTTTTCGGAGGCGAGTGCCTGTCGCGACTGCGACAGCACTGGAATCGAGGGAAGCGCCAACGGGTGCGGCACGGTGAGTCCAGTGCAACGAGAGCCGACGCCGCGCGCAGCACCGGTGGCTGATGCGAAAGCGGAGGAGATAGCGACAGGGCGATGGCAGACGCTAGCCCACTTTGCCCGACAGTGTCGTGCGTTGGCCGCGCGAGGCGCCCGCGACATTCAGCATCACGCGTGCGCGGCGCAGACGCCGGTGTGGCAAGCGATCAACGCTACCGCCACCATCGCTGCCGCGCGCACCCAAGCGGAACGTCACCATGCCGTTGGCGATATGCTGATGCATTGGGGCCGACGAGCGCTAGCGCGCGATGCCGGCGTGCACACGCTGCTGGCGGTGCCGATCCTCGGCCTGCCGGTGTCGCCGCTGTCCGCGGCCTCGGTGGGCGCCGACCAAACGGATGCTGCGTCGGCGCCCCAGCTGCTGTTGGGCGCGCTGGTGCTGGCCACCGAGCGCGCCGTTGCATGGGATGAGCGAGTGGTGCGCACGGCCGCCATGTTTACCGCCGCACTGGGTGCGGAATTGGCTTCATTGCCCCGTCCGTGACCACCATCAAGAGGCCGAGGCGTGGTCGCGGTGACTAGGCGCGTCGTCGCGCCGGAGCGATCACCAGCTGCACCGCAGGTGGCTCGCGCTCGTCATCGTCGGGATTCGCCATGGACGTCGGCGACTCTGCCCTTCGCTCCTCCGCGACACCGTTCCCGTCACCTTTCTGGCCATCGCTCTCATTCTCTAGCACTCGCAGTTTGCACACGAAGAAGCCGTCCATGTTGTGCACATGGGGGTAGAAGCGGCGCGCTTCCTGCAGGTCGCGGTGAAAGTGCTTGCCGCGGAAATTCGTAAATCCGGGCACTCCAAACGGGAGTCCGGCGGGCACCACGCGTACGGCGCCGCGGCGTTTGCGCAACGCGTAATCGATGACCGCCTCGTTCTCGTCCATCAACACGCTGCACGTGGAGTACACCACGTAGCCGCCAGTGGGGCTCTTGGCGTTGCAGGCGTCGATCGCCGCCAGTATCAGCTGTTTTTGGAGGTACACGCAGCGGGCGATGCTGTCGTCGGTGCGGGTCTGTTTGACGCTCTCGTCGTGGGCGATGATACCGGTGCCACTGCAGGGCGCGTCCAGAAGCACGCGATCAAAGAAGTGGCGGAAACCGCCGCCGCTGCCCTTGGCGGACAGCCGCCGCCCGTCGTCGTTCATCACCACCGCGTGGTGCACGCCGAGGCGCTGCAGGTTGGCCACCAGCGCCTTGCAGCGTTCGCGTTTGGCGTCGTTGGCGAACAGCACGCCGGTGCCTCTCATCAGCTGCCCGATGTAGGATGCTTTGCCACCAGGTGCGGCCGCCATGTCCAGCACGCGCTCGTGTGGCTGCGGCGCCAGCGCCATCACCGGCATCAGGCTCGACGCCGACTGGATGGTGTAGTGGCCGGCGAGGTACTCGGGCGTGGCGCCGACCGGAACTTGGCTCTCGTGCACCAACAGGCCCACTTTGGACCAGTCGCCCAGCGGGTCCACGTTCATGCCGCGTCCGATGAGCGCCTGCGCCAGTTCGCGGCGTCGCGTCTTGAGCGTGTTGGTGCGGATGACCAGCGGGCGCGGTGATTCGTTGGCCTGTAGGAATTCTACGGCCTCGGCAGCGCCAAAGAGGTAGTGAAAGCGGCGGGTGAGCGAGGGCAAGCAGTCGTGCAGTTGCGACAGCGTATCGATCAGCTGTTGCACGTACTCGGCGCGTCGACGGTCGCCCTCGCGGCGGGCGTTAAAGTCCTCCAGCACATGCAGACAGTGTTGTATGCGCGCCCTAAGCGTGTCGCTATCGTGAGGAGGGGCCGGGGATGGTCGGGCGCGCTTGACAGAGTGCCGCCCGTCGTCGGTGGAAGTCGAGTCGGTTTGCTCGGCCGTTGCGCCGAGATTGTCCGACCCACCATCGTCAGTATCTTGACGCCTATCTAATATGAACCACTCCTCTGCTGTGGCGACGTCATTTTCTCGTTCCAATTCGTGCTTGTCAGAGCGGGACGCGCCGGAGGACCCATCTCGCGGGCGGATCGATGGCCGCTCGGCGAGCGACCGAGCGGCGCGGCCATCTCTCCGCCGTCGGACACCGTCCTCGAGGAGGCGATCTTCCCCGTGGTCACTCCGATCCTTCGGCATTCTTCTCGGTCGTTTGCGCGGCATGGATGCCTGAGAGCGCCCACCGCCCTCTCCATGGTCCGCGGCGTGACGCTCGGCCGACACGGACGCACACCCGGCCGGTGGGTTCACCAACGACTCTAAGGGATTTCCCTTACGCTGATCGCATCAACCGCCCGGAGGAATCGGTGGGCGCGCGCCCCTGCACCGCGTGACCACGTTGGTCTCGCTACGCCCGCGCATCGTCGCTGCGTGCGCTGCTGCCATCACCGAGTGCTCACCTCACCCCAAAGGGTGCACACAGACAAGTCGCCCGAGCGTACCGCGAACCCCTTGCCGACCCGTTGGTGGCACGCTTTAGACATCACGCCGCGGGGGGGTTGGAGACGCTGGCGCCCGCGCGCGCCACCCCGTTCCCGTTATGGAGAACGTGCTCACGTTCTCCGAAACGCGATTCGCCTTCCACGTCGAATCGTTGGAGAAGCCGACAGTGTTCGTGCTCAAAGTGCACAACGTGGCCAAGGAGACGGTGGGGTTCAAGGTGAAGACGACGCGGCCACGGCGGTACTGCGTGAAACCGAACGCGGCGTCGCTGGCGGCCGATGAGACCGCCGAACTGCAGCTGCAGCTGCAACCGTTGAAGCGGCTGGTGAACGATGCATGTGCGGCGCTGGCGCGTTCGGTGGAGAATGGCGGCGCCGGGGAGGACGCGGAGCGGGCACCCGGCGGTGACGGTGCCGCGGCGGGGTCGTCGCCAGGGTCGTCGCGGGAGCGCCGCTTGTCCGAGCGCCTCACCTACGCCAACTTGAAGCAGGAGCTGAGCAAAGAGCTGCGGGACAAGTTCCTGATCCAAGCGCTGTCGCTGAAAGGGCGCGAGATGGACACGGCGTTGTTCGATACCGCCGACCGCGAGGAGCTGCTGGAGCAGAAGTTTCGATGCGAGTTTTACTTCACGCAGGGCCTGCTGGAAAAGGCACTAGAGGAGTATGCCCGGGAGGTGGGCACCGGGGCGACGCCCCCCACGACCACGACGGAGACAACCGCGGCCGGCGCGCCACCCACTGCGGAGCCCGAGTCCGAGGTGGCGCGTTTACGGCAGGCGTTGGCCAGCAGCGAGGCGCACGTAGCCCGCCTGAACGCGATGGTCGACAGCGGCAGCAAGCGCGCCATCACCACCGCTGCAGCCGCGCCCGACGCCACCCGCTGGCTGATGACGGTATGCCTTGCGTTGCTCCTCGGCGTTCTGATCGGTAAATACGTGTTGCCCTGAGGGCTTGAAGGAAATAGACACAGTTTGGGCGACCGCCACCGCATTCTATCACACGCTCATTCTGCCCCTCTCTTTCACCAGGTCACGCGCGCACTCACCCGCGCATCCCGCCGCTCCACGTGATACGACGCGCGCACTTGAAACGACTCCCGCTGCATATCCACCGTCAGCCGCGTATCGATAGGTATCAGGGTGGACTTGAGAGCGGCGCCGCCGCCTCGCCCATACATCGGCGCAGTGACCGGCGGCCGTCCCAGAATCCACCGTCGCTCCCACGCCACCCGCACCGGCCCGAACAACTGCTGCAGCACGCCGGCGTGCAGCGTGGTCGGCAACACCTCCTGCAAGTGCAGCAGTGGCGACGGTGTGCCGAACGCTTGGCGCAACGACACCGAAAATCCGGTATAATCCAAAACCGCTCGCCGCCAACGCCCCAGCTGGCCCCGCAAGCCGCCGCTCAGGGCGCCACGCAGCGTCCACGGCTCGGCGTCATCGCGGAACGCCACCCGCTCCAGTCCGGCATCCAGCACGCCGAACGCGGCCACGTACGGACGCAGGCGCGCGCGCGGACTGGCCTCACCGGTGTAGAGCAGACTCTCCATGTCCACCGTGTATTGCAGGGAACGCCGCGTGGCCGCCTCGAAAGGTATCGGGCGCAGCTGCCGTTGCGGCTCCAGCAGCGCATACGCCCGATCGCACTGCGCCACCAGCCGCTCGTACCGCAGGCACGCCCGCTCCCGAATGCGCACGTGCTGGTCGGCGCGCGCCACCCGCGTCCGATCCAGCAGCGTCAGCTGCAGCGTCCACCGCCGCGGCACCAGTTTCCACGCGCGGGTGGTATCGCCGGCGGCGCTGCTGCTGTCGTGGCCGCGCGGTAACGCCAGCAGCGTCGGGTTGAAGAGGCGTTCGTTCAGGGTGCGCTCGAAGGAGAGACGACGACCGCGCGGCCACGTCTTGGTCACCGACAGACGTGCTCGGGTGCAGCGCGGAATCGTACCGCCGCCGGCGGATTCCCCTGCGGATGTCGACGGCGGTTCAGCTGGACCACCGTACGGCGACTCGGCCGCACTCGATCGCCGCTCTACACCCGCATCTCCGTCTCCTGCCCTTCCGGATCCCATCGACAGCGGCTGTCCGTCGGTGCCGCGCACCGGCTCCGGTTTGAGCAGCGCGTCGAAGGCGACGGTGAACGAAGCATCGCGGGTGGTGAACACCGCCGCCGCCGCCAGCGCCGCACGCTGCAACGTGGGCATGTTGCGAGCGATACGCACCAGCGTGGCCACCTCGGTGCGCAGGCGACCGCCCAGCGTTGATACCGCCGGCATCAGCGGCAGTTTGAGAAAGGCGCCGCCGTGCTCGCTCACGTCGTAGCCCACCGCGGTGGCCGTGCTCATGACGGCGCCGTCGGCCTCGTTTCCGTCGATCAGGCGGTCCGCGAATAGCGGCATACGGCGGGTGAGCACCGGCACCACCAGTCGATCGTTCACCAAAAACGTACCGTGCTTCAGCTGCAGCTCCTGGCCGAGACGCTCGCCGGCGTCGCCGCCCATCACCGTCACCGTGTCCGCCTGCAGCTCCAGACAGGGCGTCGGGTCGCGCTCCACCTCGTAGTCGTAAGTGGCCGGCACGGTGAAATGTTGTTGGTCGCTGAGGCGTGCCTGTCGCGCGCGCCACGCCCGGAAGCGGTCGTCGTACACCAGGATGGCAAACTGGCGGGATCGCAGCCGCAAATAGGCCGCCTCGGGGTCGTAGAGGGAGACCGACGGGGCCGGCGTCCCGTCGACGGAGGTCGGCGCCGCGGTCGACCCATCCATGGCGGCGGTTTCAGTTTCCGCCTCGATGGATGGCGTTTCGGGCGTCTCTGCGTCCTCGTCCGCGGATTGCCAGCCGCGTCGTCCCAGCGGCTCGCCGCGTTTCAGCACCTCCACCAGCGAGGCGCCGGCACGCCGCCCCCCATCAATAGCGCCACCCGCCTCGCTCCCGCCGGCGGATGGCCGCACCACCCGCACCGAGCCGGCGGCGCGATGACAGGTGAACAGGCCGCGCTCCATTTGGAACACGCAATAATGCGCCACCAACACGCCGCCGCTCTTGGCGGGTGGCGGAGCATCCGGCACCGGCACAGCCGCCGCTGACCACGGGAACGGCGGCTGGTAGGCGCCCCACCGCAGGACGGACTGCCCTAGTGTGATGATGCTGCCGCGATGCACGTCCAGCAGCATCTCCGGCGCCCGCACCGCCACATCGCCGATCTGCAGTGCGCTGTTGCCGCGCAACAGCACCACGTCCTGCAGCATGTTGCTGATCGCGTCAGGGTGAGCGGACGGGTCCGGCTGGCGCCGGCGTATTTCATGCCGCATCGCGTCCACATCCGCACAGGACAGTCGCGACTCGATCGCCTCCGTGTCGGTGATGACCTCGTCGGCACGCAAATGTAGTCGCGGCCGTCCCTTTTCCGGCAAGCGACGCCATTCCGGATACCAGTCGCGTTCGAACCACTCGTCCTCCACGCGCGTCCATGCCGGGCGCTCACGCAACCGATATCCCTCGCGGTCGCTGCGCAGCAGCGCCCTCCGTTGCGAGTGCGGAACGGTCACCAGCACTCGCGGCGCCACGATGACGCCGTATAGCTTCTCGTTGCGGTGCAAGTAGATGACCGCGTCCTGACCCGTCACCGATCGCTCGTCACCGAGCTCGGTGGACATGGTGCCCGCCATGACGTCCTAGCGGAGCGGTGGGTAGATGAGCGACTGGGCACCGAGCCCGACCACCGCACCCAAGACTGTGCCCTGGGGTTCAGTTTCCGCGCAGAGCACTTCGATGACACTACCCCTGAGTGTGTGCTACAGTCTGCGCCGTCGTCGCCGCACACCCTCCCTTCTATCGCTTTCGATAGTCGGGCACGCCATGCCCGTGCTCGGAAGAAGACACCCGAACGCGGGAAAGCGCGTGCGCGATCGGAGCATGCGGGCGGGCGGTCGCCGTGATCTGACGTGGGCACCCTCAGTGAGAGCATGGGTCGGATGCGGACCGAGTCTGCCACGACGACAAACGCAGCGTGATGCCGTGGGGGCATCGCGACGAGGGACACGCTGGTGTGAACCGCGTCACGACAGGCGACGTGCTGTCCTGTCAAGTATCTCTCGCTTCCGATGTCAACTTCAAGTTTAGGGATTCCGATTCCGCGCAGAGGGTACCCGCTTTCTCTCTCCGAAGCGCCGTACCGACGCATCCACGCAAGGTAACGTACAAGACTGTGCACGGGAGGGACGGTGATTGCACTGGACGCGCATGGCATTATAGGTGGTTGGTGCCGGTGCCGTGGCAACGAGCACACCGCAGCACACCCGACTGGTGGCAGGCGTGGCAGGGCAGGAGGCTGCTCGGCGGGTTGCGTATGCGATCTCGCGCCTCTTCGTCGCCGCTGACGGCGCGGTCCATCAGCGCGGTCCACTCTTGATAGCCGGGCATCTGCTTCACCTCGCGCGTGCCGGTGCCTTCGCACCATCGGCACGGCCGCACGCCGGTGCCCTCGCACCAGATGCACAACTCGGCGCGCAGAATACCAGTCGGGCGGTTGCGCGAAGTGGATTCGCGCCGCTTGTAGTACACCAGTCCGTATTCGGAGAAGCCCATGGCACCGTCTCTCCATGCGGGCACATCGTCTGCGGTGCGGCCGCCGGCGTTGGTGCTCTCGTCGTCAGTGTGTGGCGACGGGGCCGTCCCCGGCGCCATGATGGGTGCGCTCGCCGACGCGTCGCTCCCGCGCTTCGTCGCCTCCCTCCGCTCTCCCGCGGACGCCGCCGCTGCCGTCGTCGCCAGCCGCTCCAACTCGCGTTGTTCACTCGCCTGGCGCGCCCGCGAGCTCACCTCCGGGTGGTACACCCCGGGGCGCTCGCTCCACGCTGAAAAATCCAACGCCACCTCGATCGGGTCCCGCCGAAACGCTCGCTCCAGCTCCCGACGCCGCTTCCAGTCCTGCTCGCGCTCCACCGCGCCCATCATCAACAACGGCCGCGCCAACGGCTGACGCTTCCAAAGGTTCAACACCGTCCCCCGACCGCCCAATGCGCTTCCCCTCTCGTCGTTCACTGCCCCATAGCCTGTCCGCGCCAGCGTGGGTCTCGCGCCCGTCAGCGTCACAAACCCAAGGCACTTCATTGTGCCGTGAGCTCGCTTTCACCACTCCGGAGTGGCACCCTCCAAAAGGCCGCGCGGCGTTCGCTGCAGGGGCACGCGCCCGGGAAATCTTGTGGCGCTCGACCGACCGACCGACCGATCGATCGATCGATCGGTCGTCAGCGTCGTGCGGGAGCGCGACAAGTGCTCCAGGCGGCCGCTCGCCAGGAGGGTCGACGGTGCGCGGGAGAGACGTCCAGCGCGGACAAAGACGAACGGCGGAATGCAGGTGATGGCGCCTGGGAAGAAACCCGTTCTGAATCGTCATTATGCGTTCATCTCACCGGCAGCAGTGCCTCGAGGGGTTTCCGGAGCGGATCGGGCGGTGTGCCCCGGCAGCGCGCGCTCGTGGAGACGGTGTGGCGTGGCGCGGTTGCAGGGCGCGGTGGACGAGAAAGACGTGGTGGCGCAATATTTTAACAGCAACGGCTTCGAACGGTGGCGAAAGATCTACTCGGAGACGGCGGAGGTGAATCGAGTGCAGCGGGACATTCGCGACGGACACCGACAGACGGTGGAGGCGGTGTTGCACATGCTGGACGAAGATGGCACGGACTATGCGCAGCACACGTTCTGTGATGCCGGGTGTGGCGTGGGATCGTTAGCGCTGCCGCTGGCGCAGCGGAATGCGAAGCGGGTGACCGCGTTCGACATCTCGGAGGCGATGGTGAACGAGGCGCGCCGCCGCGCCGACGAGCTGCTGCCGCCGGAGCAACGAGCGCGATGTGACTTTCGGGTGGCTGACGTGGAGGGATTCCGTTCCGACCATCCATACGACACGATATGCTGCGTTGACGTGATGATTCACTATCCGACCGAGCGCGCCGAGGCGATGCTGCGGCACCTGTCCAGCATGGCGCGCTCGCGCATGATCATCACTTTCGCGCCCAAGACACTCTACTACGTGCTGCTGAAGAAGGTGGGCGAGTTGTTCCCGGGCCCCAGCCGAGTCACCCGCGCGTACCAACATTCCGAAGCGGACATTCGAGCCGCGCTGCGGCGGTTGGGGTGGCAGGTGCGCCGCGAGCACTTCACCGCCACCTGGTTTTACTTTAGCAAGCTGTTGGAGGTGGTGCGGGCGCCCGATACGCCAAACGCCTAGGGATGCCGATAAACGCGCGCGAGAGACGTAATTTGCGAAGAGGAGTACGCCAGAGTGTCTTTCTGAGAGACCTTGCCTTCACTCTTTCCCGCGCGCTGGCAGGGATGGCTGTCTTCCCTCGGGAGGCAGTTGCGCGCGCTGTTGCTGCAGCCACGCCTCGCGCTCGCGACGCTGAAAGTCCTGCCACACTTGCCGCTGCCACCGGCTCAGATCCGTCTTGGCGCCGCGCAACTGCACCACCGCCAGCATCGCGAAAAACGCCACGTATAGGGGCGCCGCCGAGCTATAAAAGTCGCGCAAGAAGCCCATGCGGGTGGTGGCCGGCGGGCGACCAGCCCCTCTGTTGTTTGAAGTGAAAAGACGGAGGTCACTCGAAGGCCGCAGTCGGTTGCAGGGTGCGCCACCCTCGGTCAACACTCATTCGCTTCTCTTCGTCTGCGCTCCCCGCTGTTCGTGTTCTGCACGCGGTTCGTCGTTGCGCGACCTGGAACTGCCGTTTCGTCACGCCCGCGGCTGCGTGTGACCGCTCCGGGCGCACTGTTCGCGGGTGCGACACCTTCTTTCACAACCAGTCTCGCGCTCATCCCACTCGCACGCGTCGAAGCCGTCCCAAGGGGACACACTGCTCATCACTTCGTTCATGAGCAGCATCACCTGGCCGGCGTGGGTGTTGTCGTTGTTGCTGGTCGGTTGGTTTGTGGTGATCTCGTTGGGCAGTTTCGCGCCGACGCCCGCCGAGTGGCTACCGCAGCGCGCCGTCCAGTGGCGCGAGTCGTATCGCGGGTGGCGACTGGACGTGTGGATTCATTTTATCGCCTATGGTGTTTTCGGCTACCTGTTGAGTGCAGTGTTGGCGCGAGCGCGACACGCTGCCAGCGGCAGCACGGTCCGGTTGGATCATGGCACCGAGTGGGCGTCGAGCGCCGGGCGGACGGCCAACGGTCCGGCCGGCAACCACAGCGACGTCAAACGACTACCGTATGCGGCCGGGGGCGGCGGCGTGCGGGCGGCGGCCTGGCGTGCGCTGTTATCGGCGTCGCCGAGTGTGATGCCGTCGCTGGACGAGGTGAGCACACCGTCGCTGCTGACGGTCGGTGGTCGCAGCGCGTTGACCGGCACGCTGCTGGGTTTGGTGCTGGAGATGCTGCAGGGCATGGTGCCGGAGGTGGCGCGGCCGTTCCAGTGGGAGGATTGTGCGGCCAACGCGGCGGGCTCGGTGGCCGGTGCGGTCGCCTTCGGTCTCGGCCACCGCCGGCCGCGTACCGCTCGTGCGGATACATTGATGTTGTAGTGTAGAGGGAAGTGGGAGCGGCGTGCGTGAGGCGCCTCATCGCATTTGATCGACAGGTCGGACGATGACCGGTTGAAAGGCGAACACCTCCACCGCCGCGAACACATTCGCATGGGCGTACGGGTCTTGTCGTAGCCAGACGCGCACGTCGGCTTCGGTGGCGTGGCCGCACACCAGCAGCAACGAGCCGTACGGTACCGGTTGGGCGTCGGCTGGCGCTTCGGTGGGCGTGCGCCATATCGCTCCACCGATGACGCACGTCGAGTCGGATGCCTGCAACCAGGCCAGGTGGGCGGCGCGCGCCTTGAGACGCCTCGGGAGGGCGTCGGGCCGGTCCAGACCGAGCACCAAATGGTATTGACCGCGTCGTTCCGGTTGCACGCCGACGGTGTCGGACGGCATTCGGTCCAAGCTGCCGACGGCCGGTCGCCACGGGTGCACGTTGCGTTTCTGGAACAAGTTCGCCTGGACGTACGGATCTTGTTGTAAAAACTCCAGGGCGTCGCTTTGGACGATCAGGAAGGAACCCAGCGGCGACGACGACGACGACGACGACGACGACGGCAGCGAAGGGGTGCTTCCGTCGTCGCGCCAGAACGGCCCGCCGCACACGATGGCGGCCGCCTCCTGCTGCACCCATTGTAAGTGCGCCGCTCGGTTGCTGCGGCGCACGAGGAGGGCGCCCGGGCGGTCCCACGCGAACACCGCCGCAGTCGACATAGACCACTTGCTACAAACCCGCAATCGCCTGACTGTTGACGCGATGAACATGCAACGCACGCTGCCGGGTTGCCTCTTGAGAGGAAAGCGTTCTCTCCCCCAAAAGTGTTGAGTGGCAGCAAGAGAGCCACCGCAGTCGCACTGGGCGATGCGAACGCGCTTCCCACCGACGCTCGGACCCCGTCACCCAATCGAGCAACCTCACTTCCCTTCGAGGGCGCACTCCAAAACGGTCGTCGACACCGCAGCAGCCCGTATTCACCGCCCTGCTTCAACACACCAACTCATCTAGCCCAGGTCATCTCTACCCAACGTTGCACTCCACTCTCTGCGCGCTGTCGTTGTGATTCTCGCCCGGTGCATCGTCTCTTACTCGAGTCACACCGATCGCCCGGGCACTCCACGCGGGAACGACGCCGCCCGACCCGTTCCGAACGTCTCCTTCGCAGACGCCGTTGTGGAGGAGGTGGGCGCGCGTTTCCATCGAGCAGAGCACGCTCGCAGAAAGGGAGCACTCCAGGACCGATTGCCTGGTGACGGCACCTGCGCGTCACCCTTTTCAGTGCGTCGAGAACACCTTCGTGTTGTACCGCGTCGCCTACGCCCTTCGAGAGCGACGCGCGTCGCGAACACGCTCGCTCCCGGCAGATCGTGACGAGAGCGCTACGCGACGCGAGTGCGGCGGGCCGCGCCAAACTGGGCTCGACAGCGCACACCATCGACGAGGAAGTGTCTGCGGGTTTGGACGACGGCGACGGCGCGCTTGACGACGGTGCGTCACCCAAGCGGCGGCGCGTGGGCGGCATGTCGGCCCGGGCAGCAGCAACGACGGCGGCGGCGGCGAGCAGTGTCGACGGCGCCATCGATGAGGCGCTCTACTCCCGGCAGCTGTACGTGATGGGGCACGAGGCGCAGGCGCGCATGGCGTCGGCGTCGGTGTTGGTGGTGGGCCTGTCGGGCACGGGCGTGGAGGTGGCCAAGAATCTGGCGTTGGCCGGTTTGAAGGGCGTCAAACTGTACGACCCGACGCCGTTGGCCTGGCAGCATATGGCATCCAATTTCTACGCCACCCAGGAGGCCGATCTAGGCAAGCGACTGGACGAGGTGGTGGCGCCGCACCTGGCCGAGCTGAATCCCTACTGCCGCATCGGACTGGAGCGTGCGAGCGGATGGCACGAGCTGCTGACGCCGCAGCGCCTCGAACAGTACCGGGCGGTGGTGTTGGTGAACGAGCTGTCGCTGGAGCGGCAGGTGGAGTTGGATGAGGCTTGTCGCGCCGCTGGAGCGGCGTTGGTGGCGGTGCAGTCGCGCGGCGTGTTCGGCGCTGTCGTGACCGATTTCGGCGACAGCCACACGGTGTTGGATGCCACCGGAGAGGAACCGTCCAGCACCCACGTCAGCTTCATCTCCAACGAGGAGCATGCGTGCGTGACGTGTCTGGAGGATCACCGCCACCAGTTCGAGGAGGGCGACTACGTGGTGTTCTGCGAGGTGGAGGGCATGAGCGCGATCAACGAGGGCGACAAGCCGCATCGGGTGCTGCGGGTGAACGGGCCATACAGTTTCGTGATCGAGACGGACACGCGGCCGATGGGCGATTACGTGCGCGGCGGTATCGTGACTGAGGTGAAAGTGCCGCGCACGCTGCACTTTGCGCCGCTGCGGCAGTTGCTGCTGGCGCCGGCGGCATCCATCGACGCCGAGCTGCTGATGTGGTCGGATTACGCCAAGCTGGAACGACCACCGGTGCTGCACGAGCTGTTTCGGGCGTTGTCGCAGTACGGTCGGCTGCCGCGCCCGGGCGCCGAATCTGAAGTACCGCGTCTGGCGGCGCTGCTGCCGGCGGACGTGGCCGACGAACACGCGTCCCTGGTGGAGGCGTTTGTGCGCACCGCCGCGGGCGACATCTCTCCGATGGCGTCGTTTTTGGGCGGGGTGGCGGCGCAGGAGGTGCTCAAGGCGGTGTCGTCCAGATTCACCCCCATCCGCCAGCTGTTCTATTTCGACGCCACCGAGAGCCTGCCACACCCGCTGCCGGACGAAGCGGAGGCGGCGCCGCGACACTGCCGCTACGACGGCCAGATTGCGGTGTACGGCGCTCCGCTGCAGCAGCAGTTGCACCAGCTGAACTACTTTTGTGTGGGCGCCGGGGCGATCGGCGCCGAACTGCTCAAGTGCTGGGCGTGCATGGGCGTCGGCTTGGCGTCTCATCGCGGCCGCATCGCCATCACCGACATGGACCACATTGAGCGCAGCAATCTGAACCGGCAATTTCTGTTCCGGGCGGCTGACGTCGGCAAGAACAAGGCGGTGGCGGCGCGCGCGGCGACGCTGGCGGTGAACCCGGCGCTAGACGTGGTGGCGTATGAGACGCGCGTCGGTCCGGAGACCGAGCGCGTCTTCGACGACGCTTTCTGGGAGCCGCTGGACGGCGTGTGCAACGCGCTGGACAATGTGGAGGCGCGGCTGTACGTCGACCAGCGCTGTGTATACTACCTGAAGCCGCTGCTGGATTCGGGCACGCTGGGCACCAAGGGCAGCACCCAGGTGGTGGTGCCGCACCTGACCGCCTCGTACGGCTCGACGCGCGATCCGCCCGAGAAGAGCATTCCGGTGTGCACGCTGAAGAATTTCCCGTACCGCATCGAGCACACGCTGCAGTGGGCGCGCGATCTCTTCGAGGGCCTGTTCAAAACCGCCGCTGACGACGCCAACAACTACATCCAGCGCGGCGACGAGTTCATCAGCGAGTTGGAGAAGCAGGGCGGTGGGGCGATGTTGGCCGCGCTGGAGAACGTACACGATTGTCTGGTGTCGCATCGGCCGCGCGATTTTGCGGACTGCGTGCAGTGGGCGCGCCTCCAATTCGAGCGGCTGTATCACCACTCGATCCGGCAGCTGTTGCACGCGTTTCCGCGCGATATGTTGGACCGCGACGGCCAGCCGTTTTGGAGCGGCACCAAGCGGGCGCCGACGCCGCTGGTCTTTGACGCCACCGATGCGTTGCATGTGGAGTTTGTGTTGGCGGCGGCGCGCTTGCGGGCGGAGAATTTCGGGCTGTCGCCCGACACGCACGACGTGGAGTGGGTGAGGCAGGTGGCCAGCGCCGCAGCGGTGCCGGCGTTTGTGCCGCGGCAGGGCGTGAAGATCGCCGCCACCGAGGAGGAGGCGACGGCGGCAGCGGCGGCAAACGGAGCGGCAATCGCCGGCTCGGCCGACGACGATCAGCAGCGCATCGAGGCGTTGTTGCGCGCGCTGCCATCACCGGCGGAACTGGCGACGACACGGTTGCAGCCGTTGGAGTTTGAGAAAGACGACGACGAGCGCTACGACATGGCGTTTGTGACCGCGGCGAGCAATCTGCGCGCCTCCAATTACGCCATCCCGCCTGCCGACATGCACAAATCGCGCGGCATCGCCGGTCGCATCATCCCGGCGATCGCCACCACCACCGCGTTGGTGGCCGGACTGGTGAACGTGGAGCTGATCAAGTTGGCGCAGCTGCGGCGGTTGCTACGGAACGGGCCGGCGCGGGTGCTGGCATCGTCGACGTTGGCGCGCGACTCGCTGACGGATGAAGGGGAGCGGCGGCTGGCGGCCGGGGTGGATCGCGCGCAGCTGTTGTCGCGCTTCAAGGACGGATTCGTGAATTTGGCGCTGCCGCTGTTTGCCTTTAGCGAGCCGGCCGCCGCACCGCTGCAACCGATGACCGCCGGCGGCGAGCGCACCTTCTCGCTGTGGGACCGGCTGGAGGTGGACGCACACGGCACCGACCTGACGCTGGGCGAGTTTCTGGCGCTGTTCGAGCGCCAATACGGTCTGACGCTGACGATGTTGTCGTGCGGGGTGGCCATCCTGTACTCGGGGTGGTTGGCGCCGAAAAAGGCCGCCGAACGACGCGCCATGCGCATGGTGGAGGTGGCGCGCTCGGTGGGAAAACTGGAGGTGCGCGACACCGACAAGTACCTGGTGTTTGAGGTGATGGCCGAGGATGCACAGAGCGGCGAGGAGGTGGAGGTGCCGTACGTGCGCTATCAGTTTCGCGAATAGTGGGCGACAAACAAAGGAAGAGTTGGTGGATGCCGTGCGCGCCGTAAAACGTAGCGATCCTATATGTGTGTGTGTGTGTGTGTGTGCTTTCCAGTGGCCATAGCGTCGGCTAGGGCGGTGATTGTGCGTAACGGGCGAGCGCACGATACAGACGCGCCACGGTGTGCAGGCGACTGGCGCGCAAGGCCCAGGTGCGTAGTTCGGCGCCGAGTTCCTTGCTGATCACCGATGAAACGGATACGGTGTGCTCACCTGTTCGTTGGTGCTGTTGCGCTTCCTCCTCCTCCTCCAATGCACGCAATACCAGAGCGGCCAGCAGTTGTTCTTGGCGCGCGGCGGTGTGGTCCAGCGGGCGCGGCGTCAGGCGCGCACAGGCGTGGCTGACGAAATGGCGGAAGAGGTCGCGACGGTGTACGGCGTGCACCAGCGACAGAGAGGTGACGGACACCGGCAGCTGCGCCAGCGCCTGCAAATACTCCTCCGCGCGGGACGTGGAGGTGGCCAGCAGGTGTCGCGTGAGCGCACTCACAAACTCCACCGGATGTCGCTCCAGTAGCGTCACCAGCTGCACGCCGCGGATGTTGGCGCGGTGCAGCAGCGTCGGGTCGTCGTGCAGCACCCGCTGTAGCACGTCGCGCTGCTCGGTCGGCTCCAGACAGCGCCCGCCGAACGCATCGTGCAGAGCGCTGACCGCCCCGCCGTCTGCCAGCAACACGTGGGGGAGAGCGCGGGAAGCGTTCGAGGTCGGACGAGGTATCATCAGCGTATCCGGTGCCCGAACCTCGCTCTCTCGCCCTCCCTCTTTTGCAGCATCCGCCCCACCGCTCCCATCCCTGCCGTATTCGCTGATTTGCAGCGGTGGAGCGGCGACGACGACGAGCCACTCGCGACACAGCTGCACTTGTGCTAGCGCCAATGCCAGCCGCCGTTCATACGTCCGTCGATCTGTCTCGCGCAGCATGGCGTCGTCGATGGCATCGGTGGCGGCCGCTGCCGCCGCCACCGCCGGCAACGCCCACCAGCGCAGCCAGAGGGTGTCACGCGACAACAGCCACTCCAACCAGTCTGGAGATGGCGTCGGTGACCACGGAGAGCCGGCGAGCAGTGACGATGAGGTATCCAGAGGCGACTCCCGCCACGCACTGTACACCGCCACGAGGAGGGCGTAAGCGTCGGCGCTGGACACGGGTTGAGCGGAATTTTCCACCAAGAGCTCTTCATCGCCGTCCATGACGTCGCCGGGCGACCAAAGCGATTCACCTGCCGTCCCATCATCTCGTATCGGCGGCAGCGGGCGTGCATGTCGTAGGACGGTCGGCAGCACGTGGCGCATCATCCAGCACGACTCGTCATCGCGCGCTGAAGAAGACGCCGCCTCCGATGCTGCACAGCTGTCCGTTTGGTGGCACGCGTGCGACAGACGCAGATCCCGCCGCCGTCTCCGAATCAAGTAGTAGGCAATCTCGCCCGCATACACCCACCCGTACTCCCGCCACAGCCGTCGACGCACCCTGTGGCGCACCGCGCGCAGCGTGCTGGCGTCGCTCCCGGGCGCGGACACGTACAGCACCAGCTCGCCCAAGAACAACCACGCATTGCGCCGGACGGTAGCCGAGGTGGAGGCGGTGGCTTCTAGAAAGAGCCGCTGCTGTAGCAGACCGGCCAACACCTCCACCACCTCCGCCTTGCTCGTCAGCAAGCGTTCTTGAACACTCACCAGAGGCCGCTGTGTTGGATCGGTGGTGCTCTCCCCGCCCCCCACCGCATCCTCTGCCCGCTGCTCCCGCAGCGACAACAGCGCCTGAAAGCCCTCTCGCGCCCGCTCGGCACACTCGTCTTGCAGATGACACCACAGCGCCACCGCCGTCGTCCCATCCAACATGACCGGAGAGGTGCATCAAGTGTCCCGAAACCGAGAAAGCGTTGGATGGAAGATGGGGAATCTCAGGGAACTCGATGATACCATTCTACGCTTTCGGCTTTTCATCTTCCGGTCTCCTGCACGGCAGTCACGGCGTCTGCCCCGCCAGAGGGTTCCCCTCCGCACACCCACACCCACACATGCGCGCGCGGGACGCGGGTTCTCTCTCTCTCTCTCTCGTCGTCTTCCGATGCACCCGGGGAGACGAACGCCTCTCCCCAGGGTGTGTGATGAGTCGGTGGTTCGGACGTGACACTCCGGTGCACGACAGTAGCACTGGCACTTGGCGCGGGGCCAACGGGGTGTTTGCGGGGCGTGGACGACTGCCTTGGGTGGCGCTCACGGTGTTGATCGGCGTCGCGTGGGTGGCGCTGTGGTGGAATGCGCACGGTGGGTTCCGGGTGACTGCGGCTGAACACAACGCCAATGTATGCCGCGCGGAGAGTGTGGGCGGTAATCCGCAGTTGCGCAACTACGGAGCGTGGCCGTTGTGCACGGAAAGATTGGCTCGGCAGGTGCGGCGGAATCCGGTGGCGCTCTCGGTGGGGTCGGGCTGCGACTCTACGTTTGAGTTGGATCTGCTGCGGCGGTATCCGACAGCCCAGGTGCACGTCTTCGACCCCACCATAACGCTCGATAGATTTCACCACTGTCTGCGACAGAGTGCCGTGGCGTTGCGAATGGAAACCCGGTTGCCGGGCACTTTCTGGCCGGTCGGGTTGGGGACGCACAATGCGGTGACACGCTTCTATCGGTCTCGCAATCCCAAGGTCGGTTCAATGACCACGGAGCAGTTGCGCGGCGTGAATGCCAGTGGTGCTTTGGATGCATTGGTGCTGGAGTACGACACGCTGGTGGCCATGCTGCGCGTACAACGAGTGGACGTGCTGAAGATGGACATCGAGGGTGCCGAGTTTGCCGTCATTCGTTCGTGGTGTCAGCGCCGACCCACCGTGCTACCGGACCAGCTGCTCGTCGAATACCACGAGCGACTGATGGAGCGGTTGTCGTTCACGCGGCGCGACAGCGACGCTTGTCTGCAGCGTCTGGGGTATCACAAAGTGGTGGAGATGTTGCCGCGAAAAGAGGAGGTGCTCTACGTGCGCCGACGCTGGTGGTGAAAAGAAAGCGAGACGGTCGAGGATACCGAGGAGCACATCTCGAGCGACGACACATCTGGGAACATCAGCAGTCAGCAGTCGCGCTTGCCCTCCCCAGTTTACAACCGCCCGTCATCAGGTTGCGTGCGGTGATCGTCGGTCGATGCGCGGTGCTGGCATGTAAAACATCAGGGTCGCGTAGCACTCGCGGTACCTTCGGGTGACCGCATACGTGTACACGCTCGCACGCTCCCCGCTACTGTCGCCGCTTCCCACACAAGTGTACAGATGGTTCAGGGTGACGCCGACAGGCGGTTGCGGGAACAGATCCACCTCGCCGCGACGTTGTCGGTCGCGGACATCCCGTCGCCGCTCCGCATCCTCATCGGCGGGCATGCGCGGCGCGGTGGTGTTGTCCAGCAGCACCGGCAGCGCGGGCGGTTTTTGCGTATACTCCAGCTCTCCGCTGGGCATCAGCAGGGTGTATTCGGAGAGGTCGGTCGGTTGGCGGCGGAACACGTAACTGGCGCGCCGAGTGCCCGGCAGCGCGTCGTCCTCGTCGGCAAACTCGCCGGTGAACGGTTCGACGCGGATGACGTTGTTCACGATGCCCTGCGTGTCGGCCACCGTGGGCTGGTCGGGTGCGGTCATCCATCGTCCGTCCACCAGATACTTGTACTGGTACTCGCCCGGTTCCAGGTCGAGCAGCGCGTAGAACAGCTTGCCGCTGCGGTGCAGCGGGTATCCCAGTTTCCAGGCGCCAAAGGTGCCGATGACCTGCACCGAGGCGGCGCGATCGTCGTTCCACTGGAACATGGTCGGCACCAGATTCTGCTGCGGGTGCGCGTGTAGCATCATATCCTTGACGCCCTGCTCTGCCTCGTCCAGCTGTGGCGTGGGCGGCAGGCCGACATCGAGTCGACTGGCGGGCTCGGGCGCACCCAGCGCGGCGCCGTTGCGCGCGGCGGCCGACGAGCGCGCCTTTTTCCCGCGTTCGGGCAACTGCAGCGGGTCATGCGGTGGGGTGAGCGGCGGCGAAGGTGGCGGCTCCGGCCCGAGCACGCCGCCCGAGGCCGACGGTGCCGCCCCGACGGATGCTGCCGCGGCGGCGGCCACCGCTCGACGTTCCGCCACCGCCGACAGGCCGGCCGGTCGCGGCGGCGGCGCCTCTGGCAAAGTACCGCCCGTGTGCGATGGCACCTGTCCCATGGAATGGGACCGGCAGGGGTGAGTTTGGGAGTGAGCGTGAAGAACACCAACCGTGCAACACGGGTACCGGGCGCGGGCAACGACACGGCGGTGCTGGGCGGGCGGGCCAGCGAGAAACAAGGGCGATGGGAAGCATAAGAGCGACAGTGGGCACTCCGAGAGCTGTGGCGAGATGATGCGTGCACACTATAGCGGCAGGCAGTCGTTTCGGTTTACCTTTCTCAGTGCCTCCATCCCTCGCGCTCTGCTCAAGACTTGCTGGAGGAGTCACCGCTCAGCTTCTGCTTGGCGTTGTCGACCGCGTTGGCCACGCTGTCCTTGGCGTCGCCCGCCTTTTGCTCGATGTTCTGCTTCGCTTCGCCGGCCTTGTCTGTGACGGCTTGGCCCGCGTCGCCTGCTTTTTGCTTTCCGCTGCTGGTCCAGTCTTGCAACTTCTGCTCGGCGGTGCCCATGCGCTCGGTGAAGCCTTGCTTCAAATTGGTGGCCTTCTGCTCGATGGTCTCCTCCATGTGGCTGGCCTTGTCCTTGACGTTCTGGCCAAAATCGCCGGCCTTTTGCTTGGCGTCGCTTGCCCAGCCCCCCACGGTCTGCCCCGCCCGGCCAAGCGCGCCGGTGTCCTTGGATTGATCGGTCATGTTGCGAGAAGTAAATCGGCCGAGAAGGATCGACGAATGCGTGTCAGCGTTGCGGAGAACGTGTGAACACGCGGCGGCGGAGACGCAAACGCAATATCTCGCCGGTTGCACCGTCCGCGCAGCAACTCCGTGTGCCACGACGCGCCGCGTGTACCGAGCGCGCGATCCCATCGACGGAAGAATCTGGAGATTCGCTTTTAGAAATGCATGGAAGCGAGGAGAAGAAAGCACGGAAACGTTGTTACGAGCGATCACCGGGGAGCAGAGCAGCGACTGTTGAGGATACGAGGCGTGTTGGTGAGGAGCGTAGCGCGGCGGACGGCCGGTTGTGTTGAAGAACGCGCGCGGAGACGTGAGATTCACCTCTCGCTGAAGCGATAAGCACCCAAAACTCCATCCGGCAACCAGCCCCCGCCCCCCTGACCTTCCCTTACTCACGCCCTCTACTGCATCCTCGTTTCAGATTTCTCTCTCTCCCTCCCTTCACAGTTTCACCGTCGCAGCGACGCGAGCTTCTCCACCGGTCGAGAAAATACGCCGCGCCCGAATCCCGTTCGAAATCGGCCGCGGATCGGGACGGCGCGCAACGGCGCCTGCCGCCGGTTTCGCCGCCGTGGCCACGCGTGAGCACCCACCATCGTCGTTGATAGCGTGAGCGCGAGCGTACGCGCATCGTCTGCAGGCGACTTATGTTGGGATTCGTGAATGGACCGGTTTTGCGCAGGGTAGTGTCGGCGGGAAGAGGATGGGGCGTCGGGTCAGTGCACGGGGAGGGATGGCCGCGGCAGGCGCGGGTGATGGCGGCGGGCCGGCGGGCGTCGTGGCGCATGGCGGACGCGTCGACGAGCGCGAGGGCGAGCGCTCCGGCGCGGATCGCCTTGCCGGCGGCGCGCACGGTGAACAAGCACACTGAGGTGGTGCGGGAGGTGGGGGTGAAGGCGCTGCCGGTGGCGTCGACGGCGGCGGCCGTGGGCGGTGGTGCGCTCTGGGGCACGCCGCTCGGGGCGCTGGTCGGCGTGGCGGTGGGCACGGTGGCGGCGTGGCTGGCGGCGTGGCAGAGGCGCCGGGCGGCGGCACGCGATTCGTCGAATAAGGAGGCGGAGGCGTTGGTGTTGCGCGCGGACGCTTCGGCCGGGGCCGGCAACTCGCGCTCCGCCTCCGGCAACGGGGCGGACGGCGCAGCGGACGGCAAGCTGCCGCTGCGCCCTTCGAACGAGCTGAAGAAGATCCTCCCGCTGGGTGTGATGTTCTTCTGTATCCTGTTCAACTACACCATTTTGCGCGACACCAAGGACGTCCTGGTGGTGACGGCCGCGGGCGCCGAGATCATCCCCTTTCTGAAGACGTACGCCAATCTGCCGGCGGCGGTGGCGTTCACGGTGCTCTACTCCAAGCTGACCAACGCGTTCTCGCGCGAGCAGGTGTTCTACATGTGTATCATACCGTTTGTGCTGTTCTTCCTGAGCTACGCGTGGTTCCTGTACCCGAACATGTCGTGGCTGCATCCGACGGCGTTTGTAGCGGGGGTGATGCGCCACCTGCCGGCGTCGTTTGCACCGCCGATGGCCATTATCGGCCACTGGACCTCGGCGGTGTTCTACACGCTGGCGGAGCTGTGGGGCTCGGTGGTGGTGTCGGTGCTATTCTGGGGCTTTGCCAACGAGGTGACCACCGTGGACGAGGCCAAGAAGTGGTATCCGGTGTTTGGGCTGATGGCCAACGTGGCGCTCATCTTCTCCGGACAATACGTGCGCTACGTGTCCACAGTGCGCGCCAACCTGCCGCCCGGTGTGGACGGCTGGCTGATCAGCCTGCGCTACCTGACCGGCGCGGTGGCGGTGGGCGGCCTGGTGATTCTGGGCACGTTTTATTACATGCAGCGCAAGGTGATGACCGACCCGACGCTGGTGGATCCGCTGCGTCAGAAAAAGGCCAAGACCAAGACCAAACTGGGCCTGGTGGAGTCGGCCAAGTTTCTGGCGGCCTCGTCGTACATCCGCAACCTGGCGCTGCTGGTGATCGCCTACGGCATGTCGATCAACATCGTGGAGGTGTCGTGGAAGAGCCGGCTGCGCGAGCAGTTCCCGGACCCGAACGCCTACTCAGTGTTCATGGGCTGGTTCTCGACCTGCACCGGCGCGTTCACCATTTGCATGATGCTGGCCGGCCGCCTCATCTTCCGCCACCTGGGCTGGGGCGTGGCCGCCATGGTCACCCCGATCACCCTGGGCGTCACCGGCTCCATATTTTTCGCGCTAACGCTGTTTGCGCGGCAGCTGAGCCCGCTGGTGGCGGCGCTGGGCACCACGCCGCTCTTCCTGGCGGTGCTGGTGGGCGCCGCGCAGAACGTCATGTCCAAGGGCAGCAAGTACTCGCTGTTCGACCCGTGCAAGGAGATGGCGTACATCCCGTTGGACCCGGAGTCGAAGAGCAAGGGCAAGGCGGCCATCGACGTGATCGGCAACCCGCTGGGCAAGTCGGGCGGATCGTTCATTCAACAGGGCCTCATCTTTGCGATGGGCTCGCTGGCGGCCAGCACCCCACTGCTGGCCGTGTTTCTGGTGGCGATCATCTTCATGTGGTTGGCGGCGGCGCGCACCCTGGACAAGCAGTTTGCGCAGGCCATGGCGGATGAGGCGCGGGCTGCCAGCGCCGAGCTGAAGCAGCAACAGCAGCAGGCGGGCGAGAAGGCGCCGGGTATCGGTACGGAAACGTCCAAGTCGTCGTAAACCGTTGGATGTGGCGTGTGCGAGAATGTCTCGCGGGAGAGAACGGTCCGCCGCCGGGAGGCTTCGGCGCGTCGGGCCCCGCGTGCCTGTTCATGCTACAAAGTGTGCACTACGAGCATGCGAGCTGCACTTTCGGCCTGGGCGGTGAGTGGAATGTGGCCACGACTGGCGTGGCGGCCACTGCGGGCGCTGCGGTGGCGACGTCCGTCCCTGCGCTGTGCGACCAGTCACAACGGGGAGGCGGCGTCCGACGTGGTCCCTGAAACCGGCACGGTGACGGGCACCGTGGAGAAGGTGTACCGCCGCGTGGGCAACGAGTGGTTTGTGATGGCGCGGGTGCGCTGTCAGGACACGGCAGCGTCGGTGTTTGTGGCCGGCGTGGTGGGTCGAGTGCTGCCGCCTGTGGGGAGCCGAGTGCGGCTGCAGGGCAAGTATCGGACGCACGGGCGGTACGGCCGGCAGTTTTGGATATCCCGGGTGGAGACACTGCACGCGGCGAGCAGCGGCGGCGAGCCAGCTACGGGTGCGGTCACCGCGGAGGTGACGGAGCTGCGCGGCGAGCTGAAGCGGGTGACGTATTATAGCCGGGAGACCGGCTTTGCGGTCGGCCGGCTCGTCAGCGGCGAGTATTTTACCGGGCGACTGTTTCCGGTGACCGCCAACCTGTCACCGGGTGCCCCGCTGCGCCTGACGGGCAAGTGGGAGATGCATCCGCGGTACGGCCGGCAGTTTGCGGCGCAACTGATCACTCCGACGTGGGCACCGATGGCGGCAGCTTCCGGGGATGGCGACGGTTTGGTGGTCGACCCCGCCGCCATCGAGGCGTACTTGGCATCGGGTCTGTTCCCGGGCGTTGGACGGGAGATGGCGCGGCGCATTGTGGCCAAGTACGGCGAGCAGACCGTCAAGGTGTTGGATGCGGAGGGCGCGCCGGCGTTGCAACGCGTGGAGGGCATCGGGCCGAAGATCGCGGAAAAGGCCGCAGAGTCGTGGAAGCAGCACGGACAGCTGCGGGAGATGGCGCTGTTTTTGCAGGGATTCGGTGTCGGCCCGGGCACGTGTTTGCGAGTGTGCAGCGAGCTGGGTCACAACCCGCTGGCGCTGCAGAAGATGCAGGCCGACCCGTACGTGCTGACCGGCGTGCGCGGCATCGGGTTCGCCACCGCCGACCGCATCGCGCAGCGCATGGGCGTGGATGCGCAGAGTGCGAGCCGCTGTGCAGCCGGGCTGCTGCACACGCTGACGCAGGCGGAGCAGAACGAGGGGCACACCTACTTGCCGCTGGAGGAGGCGTATCGCCGGCTGGCGGTGTTGCTGGGCGAGGAGCGGTCGCCCGAGTGGCGACGACGCGTCGAGGAGGCCACGGCGGCGTTGCAGGCGCGTGGCGAATTGCTGCTGCTCAGCGACACTGAGCCGCCACGCGTCGCCCTGCCGGCCGTGTCGGAGGCGGAGCGCACCGTGGTCACGCACCTGCAACGATTGATAGAGGGCGCGGTGCTCTCGGACAATATTCCGGCCGAGGCGCTGAACGCCTGGATCGACGCGCACCATCCGACGCTGGCCGCGGAGCAGCGACGGGCGCTGCATCAGGCGGTGAGCGCGCCGGTGATGATCCTCACCGGTGGGCCGGGCGTGGGCAAGACGTTTACGGCGGCCGCCATTGTGGCGATGTGGCGGCAGCTGTTGGGGGTGGAGCGGGTGGCGTTGGCGGCCCCGACCGGCCGCGCTGCCAAACGCATGAGCGACATGATGGCGCCAGAGGCGCTGGACGACGCCGAGGGCCTGACGCTGCACCGATTGCTCGGATCGCACGAGGAGACGCGCTTCCGACACAACGAGCGGCATCCGCTGGAGGCCGCGGCCATTGTGGTGGACGAGGCGTCCATGATGGATGTGTATCTGGCGGCGGCGCTGGTGCGGGCGGTGCGTAGCGGTTCGCGGCTGCTGCTCATCGGCGACGAGGGCCAGCTGCCCAGTGTGGGTCCGGGGCGGGTGTTGGCGGATTTGTGCGCCAGCGGGTTGGTGCCGGTGGTGCGGCTGTCGCAGATATTTCGGCAGGCGGCGCTGTCGGCGATCGTGATGCATGCGCACGCAGTACGCCGCGGGGTGATTCCGCGGGCGCACACAGTGGATCGGGTGGAGGCGCTGCGCGACGCGGTGCGGTACACCAATTTGGTGGTGGTGCGGGCGGCGGACGTTGAGGCTGGTGCGGCGATGCTGTTGGAGGCGGTGGCGGGGAGTGGCGTGTTGCCGTTCGATGCGCGCACCGAGGTGCAGGTGATCACGCCGAGCACGCGCGGCGTGGTGGGCACGCGCGCGCTGAACGAGGCGCTGCGGCAGCGGCTGAATCCGGGAGAGGCGGCGGCGTTTCGCGTGGGCGACCGTGTGATGCAGGTCAGTAACAACTACAACAAGCTGGTGTTTAACGGTGAGGTGGGCGTGGTGGTGGCGTGCACCGACACCACGCTGACGGTGGATTTCGGGAACGGGCGCGCGCCGCTGGAGTATCTGCACCCGCTGGAGAGCAGCACCGATCTGCAGCTGGCGTGGGCCATCACCGTGCACAAGGCGCAGGGGTGTGAGTTTCCGTGTGTCGTGGTGCCGATGTTTACCGCGCACTACCCGCTGCTGTCGCGGAACCTGTATTACACTGCCGTCACCCGGGCGACAAAGCTGGCGGTGGTGGTGGCGGACGCAAAGGCAGTGGCCATCGCCGTCAGGACCTCGCGCGGCGGCGAGAGACACACCGCGCTGGAGCGACTTTTAACAGGCTAGATGCCGATCGAATCGGTCGGGCAATACCCGTCTGCCCCGAGCCGCAAAAAAAGAGGTTACGAACTCGGCTCCTGACCCGAGCCGCTTCCGCCGGTGCCAACACCACCAGACCCTCCGATGTTTCCCACGCCTTGTCCGCCCTGGCCGAAGCCAGTGTCGCCGTAGTGGTTTCCAAGGCCGTCGCCGCCGCTGCCCGATCCGCCCGACCCGTCTTGGTTGCCGACCCCCTCGCCCCCGACACCGATGCCATTCGTTCCGGCAGCATTGCCCTGGCCCACGCCACCGATCCCGGTGCCGTCCTTGCCGTCGAGGTTACCGAGGCCGACTCCGCCTGTGCCCGTACCGCCGGATCCGGCGGAGTTACCGCGTCCGGTGCCGCCGGTGCCGAGCCCGCCAGTGCCTTCGTCGTTCCCTTCGCCACCTCCGCCAATGCCAGTTCCGCCCGCTCCGTTCGAATTGCCTTGCCCGGCGCCGCCTTGACCGAGTCCGCCCTCGCCTGCGTAGTTGCCGACTCCCGACCCGCCTATCCCGGTGCCGCCTGTCCCGCGATCGTTGCCCTGCCCTAGTCCGCCCTCACCGGTTCCGCCAAAGCCTCCGACGGTCCCGACGCCGGCTCCGCCGGTGCCAGTCCCGCCGACGCCGTACGAATTGCCGATGCCTTCGCCGCCGAGACCTTCTGGCGTCGGTGTGGCTTGCCGCACCACCTGAGGGTGGGCGCCGGCCACAACGGCCAGCAGCACCGACACCAGGAACAGAGCTGCGAGAAGCACGGTCCGCGCCCAGCGGCTCATTGCGAGGCAAACCGTAGGGAAGCTGATGGCACACCCGGACAACCCCAACACGCTTGCGGAGTGCGTGTTGCGTCGCGGTCTGAAACCGCCGCTGGCGTCATCTCGGTGCGTTCACCGTAACGCACGGCCCGCGACAACACGCACCGCCGTGCACTGCTGCAACGTGGCATCGCGGCGGAAGCAGCGCAGCGTCAGCACAACGCATTCGCGCTGTGCAGAGCGACAGTCGCGTGTTGAGACGAGCCGCAGATGCACGGGTGACGTGTCCGCACCGCATGGCCGCGAGCTGAATCTCGCTCGGGAGCGAACGCACTCGAGTGGTGAGACGCGTGCCAGATCGCGATCGCCCCCGCTCAGATGGCGCGAGGGCGCGCCTGCCGTTGTGGTGCGTGCAGCGAGCACCTGGGGGGAGGCACAACGAAATTCGTGTCGGGAGGCGTGAAACACGTCGGACGCTGACCTTGCACCCATCGGTGGTGGATGCGGTGCTGGCGCCACTGGCAGTATCAGTCGCTGAGGTGTTGTTGTTGGTGGTGATATCGCATGGCGCGTGCCATAGTGTAGAGTGGTGTGCTGGCTGTCGGCCGTGGTCGTCGACCGTCGTTGTCTGTATTCGGAGAGGCGCGGCACAATTGGCGAGGTGCGTCCGCGATCGGCAGCGCTGTCACAGGTGGTGCGCGCGCCGTCCCGGCTGTGGTCGGCTCGGGATGGTTGTCTGGCGGTGGCGGCTGGGAGTGGAGCGGGGGCGGTCGTTTTTTGGCGGTGCTGGGGTGTGTGCGTCGGCTGGACGTGGCGTGAAGATTGTGGGAGTGAAAGCTCTGCGCCCGACTGAGGGGGTGTGGGGCGTGTTGCGGTCGGTTTGGGGCGGGAACGGCCAGCGGGTCGGTTGGGAGCTGGGAGCTGGGGGAGTGTTGGCGGGTGAGCGCCCGATGGGTTGATGATCGGTGGTGGTGGGAGAGGGGTCATGGGCGTGCGGGAGAGTTGGTTGGTGGGTGTTGGGAGTGTTGGGAGTGTGTTGGGGTGGTTGGAAGCGGAAGCGGGGAGCGGTGGCTGCGCGTGCGTCTGGGAGTGTAAAAGAACGCTGAGAGCTCTGGATCGAATGATCGATTGAAGGAATGAGCGATTGATGGGGTGAGCGTGTGGGGTGGGCGTTGCGCAGCGTCGGGAGGCGTGTGTGTGAGTGCATGTGTGAGAGTGTTGTGATGGTGGTGGTTGGCTACAGGCGAAGGAGCGGGGCAGGTGAAGTGAGATGGGTGAGTATGGGTGTGTGTGGGATGGGGTGTTGATGGATGTGGAGATGGAGGTGAATGATTGTTGGTGGTTGGTGGTGGGTTGGAGTGAGATGAATGGAGGTTGGGGTGTTGGTGGATGTCGGAGTGTTGGTGGAGTGAAGTTGGAGGGCGGCTGTGAGTGTGTGCGTTTGGGAGTGAGTGGCTGGTTGTGGTGGGTGGATGCGTGTGTGAGTGGGATGAGCGTGTGTTGCCTGAGTGGGTGTTACTGGGGTGGTTCGTTGGTGTGTGTGTGTGTGCGCCGGACGGTGGGACGGTGGGACGGTGGCGGGAGGTGGGAAAAGCGTTTCGGTGTGTGGGCGGGTGCGAGACGAGTCGGTGTTGATGCGGCTGGTTGTAGACGAGGGGAGTGCCGGGTGTATGGAATCGTATGGAATGGAGTCGCCTTTTGTGTGGATGCGCACAGATCGGTGACGGTTGTGGGAGCGGCGGCGCCTTGTGGGTGCGCGCGCGCCGATCGGCGGCGGCGCGCAGGTGAGGGTGCGCGTTGATTGTGTCGATCGAGAACAGTAGACAAGAGGCGGCGATCGCGGCGATGGCGCGGAGTGGTGGATGCGGTGTGGGCGCCACCTGGTGGGAAAGCGTCGGTGAAAGTGCGAGAGAGCGATGGTGGTGGTGGGCAGCGCGGCGGCGGTTCCGGTGTCTATGTGGGTAGTGTTGTTGTTGCTGTTGCTGGGTGTATGTTACGAGTCCGAGAACGGCGACGATGATGAAGCGTGTGGAAGGTGTATGTGTGGGAGCGGGTGTTGTGGCTGGGAGTGTGTGTGTGTATGGAAGTGGCGTGACCTGAATGGAATGGATGTGGCACGGCACGCCGCAATTGCGTTTTTTGTGGATGTGTATCGCCGGTCGGCGCCGTGCCCTGCCCGGGAGTGGCGCGTGTGTGGCTTGTTGGGGCGGTGGGGAACGGGCATGGGGAGTGGGGCAGCGAGTGTCGGGAATGTGTTTTGTTTTTTGTTTTTTATTGGGGATCGATGTGAGCGCGCGCGATCGTGCGCACGGGAGAGAGCGTTTGGGGGATTGGGAGTGGTGTCGCGTGTGAGTTGGGTGGGATCGGGCGACCGGGTGTGAGTTGGGTGGGATCGGGCGACCGGGTGTGAGTTGGGTGGGATCGGGCGACCGGGTGTGAATTAGGGGGGATCGGGCGACCGGGTGTGAGTTGGGTGGGATCGGGCGACCGGGTGTGCGTTGGGGGGGATCGGGCGACCGGGTGTGAGTTGGGTGGGATCGGGCGAAGGGGTGTGAGTTGGGTGAGATCGGGCGAAGGGGTGTGAGTTGGGTGTGAGTTGGGTGGGGGGGAATGGGGGGGAATGGGGGGGAATGGGGGGGAATGGGGGGGAATGGGGGGGAATGGGGGGGAATGGGGGGGAATGGGGGGGAATGGGGGGGAATGGGGGGGAATGGGGGGGAATGGGGGGGAATGGGGGGGAATGGGGGGGAATG